>JALDNG010000041.1:4107500-4707500 GCA_024349245.1 Neodontobutis hainanensis
TTAGACCAATAATACTTTTCTTGGAACAAGTCAAATTTGATTTTTGGGAGTTTGTAAACTGACAGGTTATCCATCATGGTCTACCACCTGAGCCACTGTGGTAGAGCAGTCATCCTATAACCGGAAGGTTGGAGGTTTAAATTACGCTCTCCCCAGTTCATACTGCTGTTGTGTCCTTGGGCAAGACACTTAACCCACCTTGCTTCCAGTGACACAGCACTGATGTAAGAATGTGTATGAATGTTGCTCTAATGTTGGGGTCTCAAACTCAAATTACTTGGGGGCCGCAGGAGGCAGAGTCTGGGTGAGGCTGGACCAGATCAGGTATTCCACAAAAAAAGCTTTGTTAAATCCTCTTAAACGTCATTACTAACAGTTTTTTAACTTCAATGGGTTCTTCTAAACCTGAGCTTTCCTGAACTTAAATGGAATATTGAAGAACATGAATGGCTCCATTGGATCTCCCCTCGGTGATATTGTCAACATAACATTGGCGTTAATTTGCAGATTCGTCATAATAACAAATCCGCATGGATAGTGGCGATCAAATTGTCATCAACTTTTAAACTAATCAATTAATTTCAAATGATGGGAAAACAAAATACAATCCGCATGATGCCAAATCCAAGGCCAGTAACATTGAATTTGTCCAGCTCAAGGTCAAACATGCTCATTTCAAACACAGTAAGAAGCAGCAATTGTTTGACGGCTATGTGATGTTAAACGGGCTCCTCCATAGTTGTGAAATGTTTCTCTGCCTGCATCAAGCCCAGGCGATGGCCCCCAGGAGCCATATACTCCACTGTGATGGTAGGTTGGTTCAGTTCCAGCTTTCACAAAAAGGAACCTTCCACAAACAACGTGGTAACGTCCCATTCATATAAAACTCGCAGGGCGCACTAACATTAAACTTTCATATCGTCTTGCGGGCCTCAAAATATCGGCTTGCGGGCCGCAGTTGGTCCCCGGGCCGTGAGTTTCAGACCCCTGCTAGTGTATGAATGTGTGAAAATGTTGTTGGGACAACAGATGGAAATAATTCAAAGTCCATGTATGTGTTCATCCTGCAATTAACTTAAGTCATGTCCAAAGTAGACGGGATAGAGTCCAGCCCAGAATAAGCAGTAGAAATAATTTAATGAATAAATCTTGGCATTGTACTTCTGAATTGACACAACCTATTCCTAACATGAATATACTGTTGAGAGCCAATGAATGTGTTATGCATTTGTGACTTTACATTACATTAAAAATAAAAGCACTTTTCAAATATTTTAAGAATGGCTTCTGTGGCAACAATTGGAATTAATCAATGTGTTTTATTAATGCTGAACTTGAGAGATTTGTCCTACTCCAGTAAGCATATCTTAATGAATGTTTCAGAGATGTGAGTAGATTTAGCCTGCCATGGTAACATGAAAGAATTGAAAGAAATCCAAGATTTAGTAACCTTTGTATTTGTCATGTACTCATCTTACTCATCTCATTGAACAGATATAGAGACTTAGTCTTTACTCTTTAGTGCAAAACTTTAAACGGCAGGTTTCAACAAAATCCTCATGCTCATCGAAAACAACATACTCTTGAATTTAATGTTGTGTAATCTTGTCATGTTAACAATACAGATGCTAGAAAAGTGGTATTAAAGAAAGCAGCCATTATTTTATTTATTTGTCCCATGATTTTTAAGCCAAAAATACACAATGAATTTTTAAATGGCTGTTGTGTTCAGTGTGAAAGGCTCTCTAAGGTAATTCCAAATTAGTGTTACAGACAGTTATATCAATATTGATATAATTTTAAACTAAACAACAGTGCTGCAGTGGAAAGTTTTCACTTTCAAGCTCCTTTTAATCCTCTCTTCTCTCAGGCCACTCACCAAGCTGGCACATATTCAAAGTACAAACTTTTTAAGCTGCTTGTCCTCACATTATTCTTTTTACTATCTCTGTATCCCACCTGTTGTTCTCCTCTTTCTCTAAACACACCTTAGTCTCCAAGATGACCACTCCCCTCCTCCTCCTTCTCCAGCAGTTTGTCCCATAATCTCAGCCTTTCTTCTCCTCTTTCACTTCTACCCATCCTCTTTACTATCACTCCTACAGACCCATCAGTGCTTTCCTGAGTCCAGGTTTGTATATCCATTAGCCCGTGTTATCTTCATGTCAACAGTTCCTTTTCAAATATTTACAAAAGACCCTGGTGGAGAGACGTCCAGCCAGGGATAGGATGATTCACCCTTTTGTTCACAAAATCACCCCAAAGTAACTCTGTACCACTCAGAACAACATCCAAAAGTAATAGACTTGATGTCGCAGTTAAGGAGGTTTATTAGGCTAAATAGAAATGTACCTTTAAGCGATAGTAATAAATGCGTACATGTTTGATCACTGTTACACAATCTGTATTTATGTTAAAATAATGAATGAATCATGTTTCCGTTCCTAATGTCTTCGAGAACATCTGACATATTCCACAGCTGTTCTATCGCAGTTCGTGAGCCCACTATTACTGTAAACATTATTAATCAGTGTTATCAGCACCCAGTACTTGAATTAACAGGCTTAGTTTAAATGACTTTGTATCATTAATCAATCATTGTAGAGCATCAATCTGTTAAGATGTTTTTGTAATTTCACAAATCCAACACCAACCAATACTAACACAAACATTAGCACACATTAAACCACAATTAAAGCAGCAAAAAAAACAAAGCAGACCTAAAACACACTCTTAAAATACTTAGCATAGCAACAGTGGCAGAAAGGCCATCCCATGTTAACCACAACTTTGTTGCACGTATAAACTACAACACTTCCACTGGGGACAGCCACTGACAACGTACACAAAAGGATAACCAATAACACAATATTATAGATGTGCAAACAAACGTGCACATGTCAGGCGTAAAAGTGAGCTGATGCTTACACTCACATAAACAACGGCAACAACAAAAATATATCCAGTGAGTCACCAGTAAACATGTTTGCTGGCAGCACATTGATTTGACATTTCTTTCTTTGCACTGTCTCTTTGGCCCTCCTCCTGACACATTTGTTTGGTCCATATATTTATTAAACGGACATTGCACAGTCACACAAGAGGACAGTAAAGAAATTAAGTTGTTTTTTCTGGACATTTTTTGGATCCCCCACATACAGAGAGGAATTTATCTGTACTATTTGAACTGTTTGAGCAAAGAATTTGGTAACATTCAATAAGGTAAGAGGAAATACCAAAGACAAAATAAAGCTAAAATGACTGCCATGGAGCCATCTGTCTGAATGTCCATGAAAGTGATGAATCTGATACACCTTCTTTGGTTGTGTTGTGTTACTCTGATGAACTGTATGTTTGCAGACTATACAATAAAAATAAAAATTTAATTTATAGTGGTCTAGAGCTGGCATAAACAATCTACGTGATGTGAGTGGAAACAAGACACGTGACATACATGACATCCACATGGGTGAACAGTGTGTGATGTACAGCAAATATAATATACACATGCTGGACCGATTATAGGAATGAGAAGGGAGATTGGGATGGACATGGTCAGAAACAATGCTCAGGAAGGCTGTGGCTTTTAAAAAATGCCCAACTGGCACTAAGGGGCCTAAAGTGTGCTAATAAAAGATCCCCCACACCATTACCCCACCACCACCAGCACCAGCCTGCACAGTGGTAACAAGGCATGATGGATCCATGTTCTCATTCTGTTTACGCCAAATTCTGACTCTACCATCAGAATGTCTCAACAGAAATCGAGACTCATCAGATCAGGCGACATTTTTCCAGTCTTCAACTGTCCAATTTTGGTGAGCTCGTGCAAATTGTAACCTCTTTTTCATATTTGTAGAGGAGATGAGTGGTACCGGTGGGGTCTTCTGCTGTTGTAGCCCATCCGCCTCAAGGTTGTGCGTGTTGTGGCTTCACAAATGCTTTGCTGCATACCTCGGTTGTAACGAGTGGTTATTTCAGTCAAAGTTGCTCTTCTATCAGCTAGAATCAGTCGGCCCATTCTCCTCTGACCTCTAGCATCTACAAGGCATTTTCGCTCACAGGACTGCCACATACTGGATGTTTTTACCTTTTCACAACATTCTTTGTAAACCCTAGAAATGGTTGTGCGTGAAAATCCCAGTAACTGAGCAGATGTGAATGTGCAGATGTGTGAAATACTCAGACCGGCCCGTCTGGCACCAACAACCATGACACGCTCAAAATTCCTTAAATCACCTTTCTTTCCCGTTCTGACATTCAGGCCACACCATGACCAGGACCACACCCCTAAATGCACTGAAGCAATTACCATGTGATTGGTTGATTAGATTCTTGCATTAGTGAGAAATTGAACAGGTGTTCCTAATAATCCTTTAGTTTAAATTCAGCAGCAATGTAATACGTGACCGGGACAAGCATCAAAAGTGAGTTATAGACGAATGTAACAGAGGGAATCTGGTCATTTTTAAAAATAAAACATCGTTCAGACTCAGATAATAAATAAAACGGAAATATTGTAAGTTATTTATTCTTTCTCTGCGACCCCGTACAAAATGGGACCACTGATTTAATTGGCGCAGTTATTGCCAAACAATTCAGAAGCTAATAGACGTATTCGATATGTGGTTGAAATTTTCACTGAAATGTTTTGCTTTTCTCAACAAATTTCTTTCTGATGAAAAAATATCCTGTTACACATTCACATATATCGGTTCCTCTAACATTTTTACATAGAAAGGCAATAATAACAGTAAAACTAAAAGCATTTTCACAAACTCACAAAGGAAAGTCAAATTATTGGGACTGAACAGCAGTGTAGCCTTAAGAAAACCATTTGTCAGTGAAGCTAATGGGGGGGAAGGCTTCAATTTCAATATAGCAAACCTGATGAGCAGCTAAAAAAACTTTTCAGACTAATTTGTTACTAGTAGATTAGAGAATAAAATTTCGGATGTGGTGTCAGTTAAACTTTGCACATTAAAAATGTTATTGTATTTTTGAACATAAGGCTAAAATCCCTTCAAGATTGTACACAAGGAGCAGATGAGATCCATCCTGTTGTGATGTAAAACACCCAACATAAGGGGACTGTTGGACTCACACAGGCAGGCCGTGGCCTCCTATTAATATTTCCTATTCTGGAGTGTTCTCTTGGCAGACAGTGAGCTGCTGCAGTGTGTGGCCTGACTGCACAAACACACCAGTTTCACAAAAAGCTCTTTAAATTAAGTTTTATTACTCTTTCAAGGGTTGACTCATTGAACTGTCACACTAATGAGGGGTTCCCCTACTTCTATCCATTTTCTCCTGCACTGTTTATTTCTGTATGCTAGTATAGCCTATATTACTCCTCGTCATCATCACTTAGCCATTGGAAGTCCTGTCTTCAAAAATACTGCCTTTTTAAACAAAGAAAAGTTTAGTATGGGTAAAAACAGAACGTATATGTGTTTACTTATTCAGGGACATGTTTTTGACAGAAAATAAAAATAAATATTTTTGAAAAGGTGCACTTCCACTTTTCAAATGATACAGCAAACTGACTTTATAAATTGCATTCATCTAATCTGCAAGTTAAACATAAAAGTGGAAAACTCAACATATAGTTCATGAAAATGTCATTTTCTCATAATTAAATTACTAAATAATAAAAGATAGATCATGTGCCAAAGATTCTTTCCCAACTAAATGAGGGATGGAAGTTTGGAAAAAAAAAAACTGTTCTGCTTGCACACAGCCCTTGGCATTTTTCTCTCAATCAATGAAGAAGTTGTGCAGAGCATGATTTTCCAATAGTAAGTAGTTTCAGATATTTACAATCGGTTCAAATATGTGGTACATAGTAACATGAGAAAAAAATGACAAATTTTTGTGATGGTCATGATACTTACCACGGCTGTTCCAGGTGTAGGTCAAGTCTCATTAGGACAAAACTATCATTCTTTCCCTCACTAACAGTAAAGGTTTCATCAGATACCGTGAGCCACTGATCAGTGAATGGGCCACCATACAGCTGTGGAGCATTCAAAGGCTCCAATGCGTGAAGTATCCTGGCTGCTACCAGACACAAGCAAACATTTCTCCTGACAGCTTCCTAAAGACGTTAGATCAACTTCCATTGATCTAACTTCGTTTGCAAAAACCAAGACAGAAAGAAGAGAAAATCCTTTGCTTCTGCAGTGAAACCCCATCTTACAATCCTGTTCTCAATGTGTATCTTTGTGCTACCCAGTGGAACCCTGCATGCTTTTTTTTATATCTGCTGAAACTACAAGTCTGTTCAGCACACCAGAGTTCACTTACACTAGTCCTAGAATACCATGCTAAAACATGACTGTCTACCATCCTGCACTCACTCTAGTGTAGCTTTCCCTCCCTGAGCAAGGTCTCCTCTTGGCTTTACAATGTGAAGCTCGACCAGCCTAGTCATTAATATTCAACTTAATGTATTAAGCTTGGGTCTTAAGATTACACACTAATCAAAATATTAGTTACTGTAGATTCGCTGGATTAGAATCATAGCTAAATTTATAAATATAAGTAAAAATATTACAATATCAAATATATAATGCGAATTAATGCAAAAAAGACAGAGAACACCTCAAGCTGCACCTTAAGAAGCTATCAGCATTAATAATCCACACACAATTAGGATAGGATAGGATCTTTTTTCCCATGCTACAGTACATTAACACTGTTTCAGTTTCTTGACCAGAATTAATCCACTTGACTTCTTTTGCCAGGCCACAAAACAATAAATTAATAATTGTACCAGGAAGATGTTATAAATAAACGTTGCCTCTGAGCTTTGTGATGTCTCTGTACTGACACACACACACACACACACACACACACACAAAGAAACAGAAACCAGTCTAGCCTCTTGCCTTACATCAGAGAGACACCATTATCCTACAACTCACCACTACATTAACCAGCCCCCGCCTCTTCACCCCCACCTTATTTCCTTCCCTTATTCCGATCCCTTCATTTTAACCTCTCAGTAATTTATGTCCAGAGGTTGAGAAGCAGCTGGACAGTAAAAGCAACTTAAAAGGACATACTCCCACAGTGTTTACATTACCCAGACCTGAGCAGCAAAGAAACAGCACAGTAAAGAGGCCTGTTGTGTTGTTTTCAGGCCAGCTTAGTGTGTCCATATTTATCTCTTCTTGTCACAATCTCAACTACTTTAGGGCAGTCTGGTCCTGGCATTAGTAAGTCTATTGGTCTACACAAGTGGCCTGTGTCTAGTGTTTAAAGACACCACTCAATAACACAGCTTTTCCAAACAAGCTTTTAGGAGGATCAGACGAGACATTAAGAAACTGAAAATGAAAGGTCTTAAATGAAAAACACACTAATGTAAAATCTAAAGCTATGCCTAGGAACAGGTTGCTGGAATAAAAAAAATAAAAAGCATAATATGGGCTTTACAAGAGAAGGGATGATGTTTCAGAATGGTTTTGCTTCAAAGTGTAGTTATGTATCCAGGACGATTGTATGAATGTAATGTTTTTTCTCACATTTGTAGAAGCTAAAGTAGATTGAGAATGTTGTTAGAGGTGTAAAACCCAAGAAAGCAATGATATGTACTTATTCAAGGAGTTTGTCATGTAATGAGGAATGTTGGTTTATGGTTAATGGCAGACAATTTTTTTAACATGTTTCCAAACCTATATTTTCTGGTTTAGATTTTAGAGTTAGAGGACATTGTTTTTCCTTTATCTGTTGACTGAGAATATTAATGTGGTATTTGGCCAGCTTACCTGTGCCACTATATGCTGTTTTGTTCAAAACCCGGCTGACTCGAACATTCTCGGCTAACTCCGGTCTTTCTGTGAGGAGTCTGCATGTCCTCCATGTGTCACTTGGGTTCTCTCCAGGTACTCCGGCTTCCTCCCACCGTCCAAACACATGCATGTACAGGTTAATTGGCAACTCTAAAGTGTCCCATGTGAATGAATGTGAGAGTGAATGGTTGTCTGTCACTGTCTGTCTCTAAATGTTAGCCCTGTGACTAACTGGCCACTGTCCAGGGAGTACAAGGCCCAAAGTTGCTGGGATAGGCTCCAGTCAACCCCTACTGGGACTAAGTGGTAGAAAATGTATTAATTCATTTATAGGCGACAAGCATGAAGGTCCAGGGTTCAACTTCCTTTCTGGAAGTTTGCATGTTCTCCCGGTGCGCAGGGGGGTTTTCTACGGGTACTCCAATTTTCCCCACCGACATCAAAAACACCTGCTTGTGGCTTCCAACAAGGAATTTCCCCATGGGGAAAGTAAAAAAAAAATGTGTTGGTGGTAGTTTATCTTCAGATGTGACCTATTAAAGTATAGGTCAAAGTTTACCCACCTTCCTTGTCTTTGGCATATAAAGGTAACTTCTTCTTCTGAGGTTATCCTGGAACCAACATCACTTCCCTACCGTAAAGGCTTCTTGCCAACAGTTGACTGGTGTTGCCTCAGCGTTCATTTCTTGTCTTTATACATTCACAAGCTTCTGTTTGAAAACTTCATATGGTTCCAGTTTTGTCCAAGGTCTGGGCCTTGTCATTGTGAGGAGCTAAATGTGCTTTAAGTTACCTGCAAAACCAGGTTAGTTTGTTTTAACTTATTATTGGTTTGTATTGCACAAATCAATTGTATATTGTATTTTCTGAAAATTTCTGTTTCATGTAAAAAGTCCGTGTGATTTCAAACCTGTGCCCATTTCTTGTGGTGTTTAATGAACAATTCTCTGTTGTGGTCAGTAACTTTAAAGCAAAACCACAACCCTAAAGGTATAAAGACAACAAAGAACAATCCATCTACAGTCTCAGGTTAAAAGCCTCTACAGGTCACAGGGATGATGAAGGAGTTGTGTTACCTTATGGAGAGCCACGAGGAATCCTCTGATTCTTCAAATAGCTTCCCACAGATGCCTTCAACCTCGATCCTTTAGGTAGACCTCATAACTCAATCTGTGGAATCATGTAAATGAAAACAACATTACATCTATAATAAATGTTTAAGATAGACTGAAAAAATAGTTTTTACAACAATTTAACAGTCTTAGAAAATAGGTCTCCAACTAACTATAAGCTCACCATTTAACGTGGTTGGAGTCAGTGTCTGATATTAGCCTTTGTTCTTCAAGGTAAATAAAAAAAAACACTGCCACAACCCTATAAGCTTGATTTCTTAAGAGAGTTTCTACTTATCTAAGGAGAACAGCAAATGTGTACAGTTCAGGAAAAATAATAATAATAAAATAATTGTTTTCAGTGTGTAGTTTGTGGTTAACACGGAGCACTGAAATATTATATACACATGTCAAAAAATGGAAAAAGGCATAGAATGTAAAATTTTTTTTTTGCTAAGCTAGCAAAGAGTAACCAGACCACAGCCTGCTACAGTAATAAAATGGTTTGAAAAAAAATAGACAAATGTGCATATCTCATAAAAAACCTAAATCATCAAACATCACAATGTATTAAGCAGGTTAAATTAAGTGCAACTGAGTCTTCCCTTGGTGTTCAGCCTTGGCGTTAAACATTGTGCAAAACAAATGTGCTGAACACATTGGATACATTGTTTAGTTAGTTGGTTGGTTGGTTGGTTGGCTGGCTGCATTGTCAATGGTTGGTTCTTATTCCAACAATGTCTTTTTTTTAATTTGTAGTTTTACTATAACTGAATACAGCCACATCATGAAGGCCTATCTACCTAAAAACACACCCAATATGTGCCATAGCCAAGAAGAATGAAAGGATGGAGGTTCATTGTCACTGCTACTGGTTATTATTCAGTCCTTTAATAAATAATGGCACGCTGAAAGAGCATGCGCTGGGAATGCCTCCACCTTAAAGGTTATTAACTGTGTATCTGATCATTTCTGGTGTTACCTGCAACAAAACATTGAACGGGCTACTTTTGCAATAAATATCCATTAAAAGAAACCACCTTTTGCTCAAAAGTATTGGCAGTAGGCTACATCGCCCCCATAGCCTACAAAGGTTACTTGCCTTTATCAAGGCATCTTGCCTCTGCCATAAGAGTGACAACTTTCATCAGATCTTCCCGGTCTGAGAAGAGATAACAGCCCAGATACAGCCTGTCTGAGTGCTACTTGTTACAGGCAGAAGCCACCCTCATTGGGCACACATGCAATCCTCATCTTCATAAATCTATCTGGTGTCTCATCTGTGTGATATGTGCTGGCACCACTCCCCTAAGTACCTCCAGCTCACTCTCTGATGATGAATAGTAATCAAGTGCTGTTTGTAGGTAAAGATGTCTCACAAACCAGTATTTACATTTCAGTCATTATCACAACCCTCATGGCAGACTCATGCAATCCCATTATGCTGCGGATGGCATAATAGGAAGGTAAAGCAGTGATCATGAGGCAGCTGTTTTGCCCTGCATAGAACATTTGGTTGCATGACACTGGCTGCATGACAGATGCTCCCCAGCTGTGTTTAAAGGTCTTTTAAGAATTCCTTTGGTAAACCTTGATTGTGACCTCTTCACCTGTGTTTGATTTTGGTTTCACTATAACCATTTGGAAAAGGGCACACGGAACAATGATTTAGGCAGATAAGGTTTCAAATGTTCCTCTTTACAGTTTCAAGAACTGTAGAGCTTAGAAATAAGTGCTATCAGTATTCTGATGTAATTTACAGTGCATCCGGAATGTATTCACTGCGCTTCACTTTTTCCACGTTTGTTATGTTACAGCCTTATTACAAAATTAATTAAATCAATTATTTTCCTCAAAATTCTACAAAGTATACCCCATAATGACAATGTAAAAGAAGGTTGTTTAAAATCTTTGTAAATTTATTCCCACAGTGCATGTCAGAGCACAAACCAAGGCAATGAAGTCTGAAGAATTGTCTGTAGACCTCGAAGACAAGATTGTATCGAGGCAAAGATCTGGGGAAGGGTACAGAATAATTTCTGCAGCACAGAAGTTCCTATAAGCACAGTGGCCGCCATCAGTTGTAATTGGAAAAAGTTTGGAACCACACAAACTCTTCCTAGATCTGGCCGCCCGGACAAGTCTGGAGTTTGCAAAAAGGCACCTGAAGGACTCTCAGACCAGGAGAAACAAAATTCTCTGGTCTGATGAAACAAAGATTGAAGTCTTTGGTTTGAAAAGCATTATGTCTGGAGTAAACCAGGCACCGGTCATTACCTGGTCAATACCATCCCTACAGTGACGCGTGGTGGGGGCAGCATCGTGCTGTGGAACTGGGAGACTAGTCAGGATCAACAGAACGATGAATGCAGAAATGTACAGTGACATCCTTAAAGAAAACCTGCTCCAGACCTGCACTCTGGACCTCCGACTGGGGCGTAGGTTTATCTTCCAACATGACAACAACCCTAAGCACACAGCAAAAAAAAACACAGGAGTTGCTACAGGGCAACTCTGCAAATGTCCTTGAGTGGTCCAGAGCCCAGACTTAATCCCAATTGGACATCTCTAGAAAGATCTTAAAATGGTTATGCACCGACACTCACCATCCAACCTGATGGAGCCTGAGAGGTCCTGCAAAGAAGAATGGGAGAAACTTCCCAAAAATAGGTGTGCCAAGCTTGTAGGATTATACTCCAAAAAACGTGAGGCTGTAATTAGTGCCAAAGGTGCTTCAACAAAATATTGAGCAAAGGCTGTAAATAAATACTGTACATGCTTTTTGTGTTTTTTAATACATTTGCAAAGAATTTAAACAACCCTCTTTCACATTCTCATTATGGGGTATTGTTTGTACAATTTTGAGGCAAATAATTATTTTTTTCCATTTTGGAATAAGACAAAAATACCAAAATGTGAAAAAAGTGAAGAGCTGAAATACCTGCCTGATGCACTGTATATCTAATGGTTTCCGTGTTCAAATTATCTTGTATCGTATCATTTGCTACGTCCAAAGATGCAGGATCTCCCAAAAGAAAGTTTTGTCCAAAATCTATTGAAGGAATGACAAATTGGAACAATGTCTAGAGTAAAAACAGGTTTATTAGGGATGAGCATGTGCTGTGATATACAAAACAGAAGAAAAACATTTACAGTACATCTCTTCATCTTCCCAACAGGTAAATTTTACACCTTCAAAACCTTCACGGTGCCTTTTTTTTTTTTTTACAAAATATTTCTAACAAAACAAGAAAAGCAAGTAGACATGTTAGTCTGCAAAATAATATGATTAATCTGAGAAATCACCCCTTAAACGGCACCAATTGCTGTAATAAATCTCTGACCAATTTTCATCTGCCTTTCTTTGTGTAAACTGCTCATTTAAAAAAAAAAAAGTCTGCACTGAAACCGACTGTGGCTCATGAACAAGGTTTAATCCTAACTAATGCAATGGAAGGAACAAGGATTAAAAATACTAGACAAAAAGTGAACTGAATGGAAAATACTGCCCTTCTTGTTGTAGAATGTAGACCATTAATTGGCAGAAAGAATGTCCCATGGAAAATTATTGGTCATATACTTAGAGGTAGGGTAGTTGTCATGGTCAACATCACCAGGTCCCAGTAGGATTAACATGCATTATACCTTCACATTGCATCTTAAACTACTGTAACATACAGCATGTTTGGAAAGACTTTTAGATCGTTAACTCATTTCATTCACTACTCAAACCGTCAACTAGAAAACTATTTCATTTAATCTATTGTGACCATAATCATTTAAAGCTAAATAAAAAGGAATGACAACAGGAAAAAAAACTGCTGTTGCTGCCAGCGTATATAGTAAGGGGTGTTATGCATTGTTGTATTAATTTAGAAGTTAGTTTAATGACATGCTACATTTACAGACAGACAATGAAACCTGAACAATTTGTGTAAACAAAATGTGATCCTTCATTTCCCTTTTGAGTAAAAATGAGGCCACATACTGGAGTGTTCCACACAGCCACATTCATTCCAATAAATGTTTTTCAAAAGACTAGCACCAGATACTGCACAATGTGAGCCACACAGGACAATAGGCCACCTGGATCAAAAACACAACAGCCATCCAGCTATTACACGTGTGGGCAAAGTATTTTGTTGCGTTACAAGACAGCTGGAGTCTCACTTGAAGGTCAAACACCTTTAGTTCACCGCATGAGGTTCTTAATGGATGAAGTCTGTACGGAGTGTTTCAGTTTTTGATTTGTTTCTGTTTCATCATGTTTCAGTTTTTTATGTGTTCGTTGGGGACGTTTTGAAATAACTAGACCAAATAAAGATTTTTACAGTATAAAATTTAAACCAATGAAACTTGATAAAATACTATTCAGTTTTTTCCTTTTGAAAAATGTGTTAAGAGAACACAGAAGGTGGCTAATATATCCAAAGGAACGTCTTCACAGAAAGAAAAAAAAAAAAAACGGAAAATATTACTGCTTGTATGTCTTGTTCTTAATAGCCCCAATTTTTGTAAAACTCTAATCTTGTAAAATGCTAACAGTGGAAATATCTTAATACAACTACATTTGGACAGTTTATTAATTTTTTTTTTTTACAATACAATATTATAGGTGAACATGACACCTTTAAAGTTGATAACAGTACATGCACATGGTTAAGGAATCCCTCCGTCAACATCTACAAATAAAAGAAATGCAAAGATTTTCTTTTGATTTAATAATAGTTACATTATTGTGTTTCCTCTTTCATTTCTTTTATTTATGCATCCACAGAAGGATTCACAACAAAACCATTTATTCTAAACATTAACTTTTTGTTGTTTTCAAAGATGATGTAAAAAAATGGTGCCTTGTTGTCTCCAACTTTTACTGTGCTTTCTGTGTTTTTTTGAGACCACACCTGCCTTACAGGCTCAGGTTTTCGCGGACCTTGGCTTGAAGAGCATCGCACGTCTTCTTGGCGTCTCCTAGCAACATTGCAGTGTTGGGCTTGTAAAAGATGGGGTTGTCAACAGCTGCATATCCCACACCCAGAGATCGTTTCATCACAATCACCTAAATCAGAGAAGATTTTGTTACATAGAGTACAAAGATAGGATGTGCCCTCTCATTTTACAAAAGGAGATTGCACTCCAAACTATACTAATTTATGTAATGAAGTGGAAAAGATGACATGAACCTTAAAAAGGCATAATTAATGTTTTTGCAAGGATTGCCAAATGTCTTGCAGAGTGTCCTTATGTACAATTGCATAAATACAGACAGCACTGGACAGTTTATCTTAAAACAGGTCATAAAATGAACCATTAAGAAATATTAGTGTGTACATTTGATCTTTAAATGCCCTCATACATGTGCATGTGTGTACCTGAGCATGTGTGTGGTTAAGATTTTTCCTTTAGAGATATAAAGGTAGTGTGGGTCCGGATTTTTAAAGTAGAATCCGCTGAATGTCATCATTCCACTGCCACATTATCACCACTAATGTGATCAGGGTGGATTGTACCTGGGACTGTGTATGAACAATAACATGCGTTGTATTCAAGTTAGTGCGCATGTTTCCAATGGAGGCCCCTCTTTGGGAGAAAATTCCAACATGCAATTGTGGGGCTAAAAAGCAGCCCCAGTGTTGTTAAATCTTCCATTGTACAATTTATCTTTTGGGGCTTCAGGACTATCATTATCACACATGCACAGACCAGATGTCTCACCTGCTTAGACTTCCAGACCTCCAGCACAGGCATACCAGCAATAATGGAGTTGGGATCTTCCTGAGCAGCAGAGTTCACTGTATCATTGGCACCAATCACCAAAACCAGGTCGGTCTCTGATTAGACACAAGAACATATTCAATCATAAATTTTTTTTATTATATAATTCTATGATAATTGTACTGTAATTTGTCAAGCCTGCCATGTCTTTGAATAGCAGAGCAAACAATTTACAAACATTAGCAAAAAAAAAGACCTGATCACTATTATGTGTATCCAGCTCTGCTATGGCTCATTTACTCAGCGATGATGCATCACATATTGTGAGATGATCGGATCAACGCTGTAATGCAAGTTTACAAAATATGCTGCTATAAACCATATGCAAGAAATCAGCATCAAGGGGAAAATATCATCTATGTTTCCACAGCAAGTTTGAGGCAGAAGCAAAAAAAACGTATGTTAATAAAATATATAGACATTTGTGTAGACATGGTCTTACCTTTCTTAAGACCATGTCTACACAAAATTGTTATTGTTTTCAGAAACGTCTTCCGTAAACACGGCACAGATTAAAAAAAGATGCGTATGGGTTGTAAACACGGAAACATGGTAACATTTTTTTTGAAACGCCCAAGCTTGTCTCCGTGTGGACATGGCCTAAAAAGTTGACTTACCTGGGAAGTCCTCATTGATCTCTTCCATCTCCAGCACAATGTCATATGGGACACCAGCTTCAGCCAGCAGTACATTGAGTTGACCTGGCATACGGCCAGCCACAGGGTGAATACCAAACCTGAAAAAGAAAGGTGCCAACTTTCAACAATCTGTAGATGTGAAGTCCAAAGACATTTGTCTATGGTCTGCCTGCAAACATTTTACATGCTAATGTGCACACATGAGTGTGTTAACTCACTGCAACTGCTTTAATAGTGACTTCTTGTCATCTAAATCACTGTAGGGAACACTGACGTAATATTGGTGGTTAGCTTTTTCAATGTAAAAGTGTGTTTTGTATTTAATAAAAAAGGTTTAGTTTGTGTCCGTCATTAAAAAGGAGTCTACATAAAATATACAGTCTTAACGTATGGTGTTACTTTTGATGCAGTGCTCCTCTGCAAAGTTCTAGGCTTTGACTTACAAGTCAGACGGGGGCTTTAAGGGTGAAGTTTGCAAGTTCTCCATGTGCTGGGGTGGGTTGCCATGCTAGGCGCTACCAACAAGAAATTTCCCCAATGGGATAATAAACGGATAAAAAAAAACAAAAAACAGAAGCAAACACTGGACAGCAAAAGCAGTGCACAGAAATTGAAGGAATAAGAACACAAATCCTTTCTTATTCTTACTCTAAAAACAGAAACAAAATGACAAATGTAAGAGATCTGGATGAAATGCATTTTCTTTTTTTCTCTGGCCACCCACTTTCCTCTAATCAAGTACAAATGCTCTAAGTAGCAGCAGCTGCAACAGCCAGATCAAACAACCGAGGCAGGACAATTACACAGGCTTCCGCTCTACCTTAGCATTCTATTCTATTAGATTTTTTTCCTTCTTCCTTTTTCTACATAATCTTTTTCATATTTTTTAGCGTAATCAAATGGGCCTTGTTACCTGACTTTTTTGCCAGCTTCCTTCAGCATCTTCACCAGCTCAGCAATAGGGTATTGGGCCTTAGCAGCACACAGTCCATAACCTTAGGGGACACAAAGTGAGACAAAACATCTCTGTAACACAAGTACTGCTAAAGCACATGCTAATACTATATTATTTTTATTTAAGTATCCATCACAGGGAAACTAGAGGCTCAAGAGAAAACCTGCTGTTACAGAAACATAGCATTGATCCACCACTCATCCAAAACTCAGCCATTCAAATGCTATTTTCATTGCTCAGTCTTTACATTTATTATAATGTTATAAACAAATTAAATAAAACAATTTACAGTAAATATTGTTTAAGACGTACTTTTCACACTGTGTCATGTTGTAAGTGGTGTTAAACTACATATCTGTAAGGCTAAACAGATGTATGTCTCATACATTCAAATACCGTAGTTTAATATTAGGGCGGCACGATGGCAAATTGACTCCTGCCTCACAGCGAGAAGATCCTGTGTAAGTAAGTAAAAATATATATATATATATTTTTGACCTTGTGGTTCCAAAGGTCTATCAAAAGTCTGTTCTATAAAAAAAGCATGTGCACTAACCAGGCGGAGATAGGCCAGACAAAGCCAGGAAAACAGTTATGTTTATCGGGCAGTCTTAACCGTTTCCACAGATGTCAATCAGGCAAAGTGACTGTGACTGCTTCAATTAGGAAGAATGGCCAAAATGGAAACAAGGCGGGTGATTGAGAGCAGGCACTGGGTTACAATAAAAGTCTAACCAGAATTGGTGCGTGTCCTGTTATCAGCTTAGACAAATCTAACTGATGTTAAACTCATGTATCCATCTCAAGCGAACGCAGTGCAATCCAGATCCAATAGACCCAGGTAACAAAGTAAAAAGTAATTGTTTTTAGTAAATGTAATTACAAATGAAATACAGACTTTTTTATTTTTTATAATACATTAAACACTATAACTCTAGTTGCACTAAAGGGCCACAAAAGGTTTTGCAGTTGTAATTTACAGAAGTATTTTGGAAATTAGATCATACATATTTTAAATGGGTCATATTTAAAATGTTTGTGCCACTTCTGGCATCGGCTTCACAGAATACTTTTTTAAGAAAATCGTTACTTTAATTTTGTCATTTGGGGAATTGCAGTCGTTTCCTCTGAAGAGGTAGTTTTTGTATATACAGTAGGTCCTCAGCAATCTGACTGGAAGCACTAATTAGCAGGCGGGATGCCTTTAGTCTGTGTTTACATGTACCCACGTGAGTAAAACAACTCTTTGGAAATGTGACATGTTAACAACAGTCTGGGGAGATGTCACTAGCCCACACAATGGTGAAGTCAGAACAGCCCTGTGGACTAACTTTATTGTCTGACTGCAAGGTTCAAAACACATTCATAGTCAGATATTTGAAATATTTGAAGAAAGAAAATATAAAGCTAGAACAAAAGCTGGACCTCACACTTGAAATCCTAAAAGAGAACTACAAGCCAATTCTCAGTGTTGTATTTGAATTGTCAACACTAACCCACCATGCCCTCGTTCCATCTAATTTTCCCTTGACCTTGCATATATGTGCTGCACTGTAGAATGTCTATTTACTAGGGACTGCCGACCACACAGAATACCTGTGTGTGTGTGTGTGTGTGTGTGTGTGTGTGTGTGTGTGTGTGTGTGTGTGTGTGTGTGTGTGTGTGTGTGTGTGTGTGTGTGTGTGTGTGTGTGTGTGTGTGTGTCTGCTCCACAATGTCAATTAGCAAAATGGTGATGTAACATGGGTCAAGCAAAGGTTAAATAAACAGAGGACACTTTGCACAAACCGAGGAGAATAAAAGGCTGGCAAAGTCAAAGTATCATGTTTTTCCACTCACTTTCAAGAGTCTTTGTGTGTTTGTGTGTGTGTGTTTTTGTGTGCGTGGGGGGAAGGGGGGGGGGGTATCTTACCTGGAGTGATGATTATGTTTTGGGCCTCTTTAATCATGTCCACAGTCTGCTCGATGTTGACCTCAGTGTGCGTTCCTGTGATCTCCATGGGCTTTCCTGTACCAGTGGAAGATGTGCCATAGCCTCCCAAGATTACGTTAGCCAGGGACCGATTCATGGCCTAAACGGCAGAGAAGACCAGTTACTTCTCAGTTTTAATTAGACCATGTTTTTGTTGTGATTTGCAAATGTTCCAGCATCTAGCTTGAGGCTCTTATAAAAGCATCTTGGACACGATGACATGTACTTTATATGGTATTGAGGTAATGTTAGAGACCCCCCTGGTGCAAAGCCTAGATGACTGAGCAAGGTGTGTAAAATTACTAGTAATTACGGTTTTCTTTACAACATAAAAGGCGTGAATGTTTCATCTTTTATCAGTAACACGTTTAAAGTGCTGGTGGGTCCCCTTTAAACGCTCAACAATGCAAGCAATATTTCCCGGGAGCAAAGGAGGCCAGGACATGATTGTAATTGTAATAATAATAACAACAACAACAACAAATGAAAAGTAGTAATAAGAGATCTATTGGCTAAGAATGAAGGGGATAGCAATGCTGTCTGGCATCAACAAAATAAGCAGACACATGGCTAATATGGCTTAGTCCAGAGGGTCCTTGCTGCTGTGGATTCTACAGCTTGTTCTTATTAATGCTGATTAGTTGTATCATTTCTTTTGGTCCCTAGTTATTTGTCTTTTTAGATTATAGGTGCTGCTGTTGCTATTTTTATTTAAAATAGAGTCTTTCCTATCTTAATTCCATATTAAAGGTTGGACACCAGGAATGTTTTGCCAGTAAAAATGGCTTTGGATACATTTGTTTTTTCTGTATAATAAATGTTTTTAACATTTCACTCACCACACACATAATGTATGACAGAATGGCTCCAGAAGATCCGATGAGAGCCCCGACAATAGTCAGCAGGTTGTTGTTGAGCAGAAAGCCCTCAGCACATAGAGCCCAGCCTGAGTAACTGTTGAGAACTGTGATGACCACCGGCATGTCAGCGCCTCCAATGGCCGCTGTCAGAGTTACACCCTAAAAAAAAAAAAAAAAAAAAAAAAAAATTATTTACTGCTTTACATTTTCTCTCCATGTTTTGAATACATTTCTCACAGATGTACTTGCTCTGTGCCTTTCTGTAATCTAAATGTTTTGCTTATGTCAAGCCAAGTTACTGTGGAAGCAGACATCTGAGCGCTAACATCATACTCTTTTTTTTTTTTTTTTGTTTTGAATCTTCAATACTTTGATACTCATTAGAGGGTCAATATAAAAATAAATATAGATAAAGCCATTGTCATATTTTGAAGTACACCCAGAAGTAGTTCCAATAATACAGAAGTGATAAATTACTGTATAGTGCACTTAAAAGGCTTTACTGATCGGATGCAGTGATATTCCTTCTGGGATGGAGTCCAGTTGATTTTTGCCTCAACCCTGTTGGTGTGTGGCCAACGTTTTGATAACTAAATGGAAAATGGATGTTCTTTGTACATTTATTAATAGCACCAGTAAAAACATACAAATCCAAATTGCCTTAAATGAGAGCAACTATATCCTCTTGATTACTACAGCCCAGCATTAAGCAATCGTAAAAAATATCTAGCAGCTCAACCCACTTTAAATAGATTAATAGGTTTAAGCATAGCTTTCATGACATCTATATAAAATAGTCAAATGTCCACCAGACAGACGCTGGCAATTTCAGAAAGTGCCAGTTTGTCTCCGTTTGCCAGAGTTTTAACAGAGTTGTTCAGTAATATTTCAAGGCAGCTGCTTCCCAAGTGAGAAACTTTATAATGATTTTTAAATTGCTTGAACAGCCTAATCTTTCTTCAACTCTAATTTTTTCTGACATTTTTATACCTTTTCCCTTTGGTTATTTTATTAAAGTCTGTGTGTCTGTCTACATATTAACAACATTTCCACTGCAATATCCGAGGGCACATTTGTCTCTTGAACCGAGTTATCGGTGCCTACCATAACAGCAGACAGAGCAGAGACTGATCCTAGGCAGGTGAGACCTGTGATGTAGCTGGGATCCATCATGTAGGGAATCATCCCGCCAATACTGCCTGCCATGAGACTAGCGTTCAGAACATGACGACCAGGGAGCATCAGGGGAGAACTGTTCAGAAGTCCTGTCGTGAAAAGAAGGAATTATTTATAGAAAATAATAGTAAAACAGTCTAATAAAAACAAATGGAGCCTTGTCATCCAAGACTTGTGGGATTTAATCCTATGATGCATAGTCCAGCATTCAAGATGATAAAGTAATTCAGATTTGTGCTCCGACATAATTTTCACTTTTGTCTGCTGTCATTTTAAATACAGTACATCTTCATTTTAACTTGCAACATTTATAAATTATGCAATATTTTAATATATGACCTAATCATTTCTACATTTATCTTCACAATCAACAGAATGACTGTATCTTAACAGGAAAGGCTTTAGAAACCTCACGCACCTTGCAGTTTGCCGTATGCTATCAAAGATCCACTGAAGGTGATGCCCCCAATGTATGTGCCAAGGTAGGCAACAATCTTTGTGAGGTTGGCTGCTGGATCAGTTGCAAAGTGTGGGTACTCAATCATATATTCAGCCACGCAGGTGAGCACAGCAGCCAGGCCAACCAAGCTGTGGAAAGCAGCCACCAGCTGCGGTAAGTCAGTGATCTGGATCTTCTTAGCAATGGCCAGCCCTTAAAAAATATAATGTATGGAATCCCAGATTGTTAGCTCTAGTACTTGTTGCTGAGGCCATAACAGGTGCGTAAACATGAATGACAAATGTAAATGCAAATCACGAGCAGATAATAATAAGTGCTGGGAAAATGGTTCATATACAGTCGTGCTCATAAGTTGACATACCCTGGCAGAATTTGTATTTTTTTGGGGGGCCATTTTTCAGAAAATATGAATGATAACACAAAAACACTTTTTTCACTCATAGTTAGTGGTTGGGTGAAGCTATTGATTGTCAAACAACTTGAGTGTTTACTCTTTTTAAATCATGATGACAACAAAAACTACCTACTTGGCTTGATAACATGTACACAAACAGGTTTGAAGGCTACTAAAGGTAACCATCCTCACCTGTGACCTGTTTTCTTGTAATCAGTGTGTGTATAAAAGGTCAGTGAGTTTCTGGGCTCTTGACAGACCCTTGCATCTCTCATCCAGTACTGCACTGACGTTTCTGTATTCTGAGTCATGGAAAAAGCAAAAGAATTGTCAAAGAATCTTTGGGAAAAAGTAATTGAACTGTATAAAAGAGGAAGGGGATATAAAAATATATCCAACAAATTAAGAAAGCCAATCAGCAGTGTTCAAACTCTAATAAAGTGAGGGAATTCTGTTGAAATCAAACCAAGAACCAAAAATTTCAACAAAACTGCCAGGAAAATTGTTTGGGATACAAAGAAAAACCTACAAATAACTTCAGCTGACATACAGGACTCTCTGAAAAATAGTACTTGAAATAAAATGGGCTGCATGGTTGAGAAACCCATTACTACGCAAATACCACAAAGCATCTTGCTTACAATACGCAAAACAACACAAGCTTCAAAACGTCTGGAACAAAGTCATTTGGAGTGATGAGACCAATATTTACCTTTTTGGACACAATCATAAATGTTACATTGAGAGAAGAGTCAACAAGGCCTATGATGAAAGGTACACCATTCCTTCTGTGAAACATGGAGCTGGATCTGAGATGTTTGGAGATGTGTGAGCTACAAAGGCACAGGAAAAGATGACTGTAGCATGTTAGCAGGAAATACTGGAGGAAAATACTGGACCTCAGTGTCACTGAGCCACTCTGGAGAGATCTCAAACGTGCAGTTCATGTGAGACAGCCCAAGAATTTACAGGAACCGGAAGCTTTTTGCCAAAAAGAATGGGCAGCTTTACCATCTGAGAAAATAAATATCCTCATCCACAACTACCACAAAAGACTTCAAGCTGTCATTGACATTGAAGGTGTTAATACATGGTATTAAGAACTGGGGTAACTTTTGATCAGGGTCATTTGGGTAGTTTCTGATGTCATTATGATTTAAAAAGAGTAAACATAATTGTTTGACAATAAATGGCATCACCCAACCATTAACTATGAGTGAATTTATACCATTTTGTGTTATCATTCATATTCTCTTATCTCTATCTATTATTCTCTTAATACTAGTGCTGGGCAAGTTATCGCGTTATTATTGCGTTAACGCATTAATGAATTAATGCCGACGATTAATCGCAATTAAATGCTTTAATCGTTGCCCAGCACTAATTAATAAATAAATAAATTAGACATTCTTCCAGGGTATGTAAACTTATGAGCACAAGTGTAGGAGCCAGGTGCTGTTGATCAGGTCCACTTGGGTGAATTACATGTTGGTGAGTAGTTCTACACACTGCGTCTGTAGGAAGCATTTCAAATCTTGTTGTCTGTGTGGATCGTTTAGTCTGGGATTCAGTTTAGTTACTGGAACAATTAGCATTTTAATGATAAAACTGTTGAGACAAACTCTCACAAAAGTGAGTAATGTATAATGCCAACCATCCCTAGAGCTGGCAGGCATTAGTCATGTTGTGTTTGATGTAAACAGCACAAAGAGGCTGTGCTTTCATCAAATGCTGCTTTTATATGCATAACACATGATGACTAATTGGTCAGATCAGGTGACTTCTTATCACTTTTTCATCTGCATTTTTCCATTTAATGTGAACACACTTACCAGCAGTTCCCCCTACAGCCATGGCTGCACTCATCTGAGTCAGAAGCTCAGGACTTGGTTTTAGGGCACCCAGAGTGGCTACGATCCCCCCTGCGACTCCCATCATTCCCAATGCATTACCAAGACGTGCTGTTTTTTGGTTGGAAAGCCCAGCCAAGGCACCAACACAACACAAACCAGAGCCCAAGTACATCATCTGAGGAGACAGAGAGAAAATATAAGGTTTTAATAAAATGATGCAGAAAATGAATACTGAAGGAGTTTAAGTGGGAAAGGCTTGTAAAACATCTGGGGGAAATAAAACCAGATTTGATTGACATTAAGCTAAGTTGTGGATGGGTTGGTTTGCTGTGGAGCGCTGAGAAAATATGAATATACCAATATGCCTGGACAACCTCTGCTCGCACACCTGTTCAATGTTGTATCCAGACTGCAGAGCAGCAGCGTACCCTCCAACAAACACACCACTAGGAAGTAGGTAGAGGTAGTTATACTCTGGGGGATCAGTGGGACGCTTGAACATGTCCAACATCTTCTGAGTCACAAGGAATCCACCTGTTTAAGAGACAGCAAGAATGTGTAATAACTACTTAAAAATCACTTCAAATAAACAATGTTAAAGATAAATAGAAAAAGCGACAGTAATGTGCAGGCAACAGTCTATGCACCTGATCTGTCCATTTTTAGAAGACAGGTGTTTTAGAGCCAACAGTTGTAAGCTGGTGCCAAGCCCAATAACCAATGTCAGGAATTTAATGGGTCTACTTTGTGTCAGTATAAATATTTTAAGTAGAAAACCTCAAATGTGTCACAACTAGGTCCAGGCTGCTTCTCAGTGCTTTAGAGAAAGAGAAAGATCACATTACTTGTAGGCACGTCTACCCTGATCCTCTGGCATAATTGCAGCCATGTGCATGCACCCGTACATTAAAAAGGTGAAAAAGAGGGTAACAGCCGTTTCTTTCCAGTTCATGTAATTTTAGTCTCAGTCACTCACTGTAATACATGTAAGAACAGTCTGGTTACTATTATTATAAACCAATCTGAGTAAATATATTAATATGGAGGAATGTTCAGGTACTTAAAACACACACAAGCCAATGTCCACTAAATTTGTTATTGTTCCCCCCAGAATGGTAAAGCTATCTTTAGAAAGTTTGCAAAGATAACAGCACATGCACAATATTGGCCCAATTGTGAAACCTTAAATAAACAATTTTAGATGGAATTGGTTTGCTATGTTGTTTGACAAAATGACTTAAATTATTAAAGATTCCAAAAGGCATAAGTTTCTAAATAAATAGCAAAATGAAAATGATTTTAATGCGGCAGTTTTCTGTCAACAATGTTAACTATGGCAGTAGCACAGAGCATTACAACAGCATGGGTATCTGTGCTAAAAAAAATAAAAAAATAAAATAAAGATTAATAAATATTTTATTGCTTGAGTAGTATTTATGCATTTCTTTGATTTGTTTCTTAAATGTGAAAAGAAAATGAAGCAGTATGCAGGCAGTATTGTTTTAAATAAATAAATAGTAATACAAACGTTAGATCAAGATTGATATTAAGTGTTGATAACACAATAACAAATAATTATAGATATACAGAATAGACTACTAGTAAAAAGTAAAGCACTAATCTGAGATAAGCACCAGGTTGAAAGAGACAGATGTTTTCCATTTGGTCCCAATTCAGAGGTAAGAGGAACATCAAGCTGTGACCAGGGAGCTGCTTTACAAAACACACTGAAAGTCTGCTTTATGGGAGCTAGATTTCACTATTGTCTTTTGTCCCGCTCCATGGAATATTTTTTCAATTCCCAGGGGTTTGTGGATAATGTGGTAAACCACTCAGAATGTGTGTGTAAAACCAAAACCACTGAGAACATGACAAAATGAAATTAAGTAGGAAATGGGTCTTTCTATAAAGTCATGTTGTTTTTGCTCGTTATATTGGTAAAGCCAAAGAGAACTATGATTTTGGTTTGAAGAGCAGCCATACAGCCCCCGGATGGCTTGTTTAGTGAATATCACTGATGATATGTGATGGCCATAAACAGGCATATTAAGACAGGGAAACTTAAATAGCAATTTAGGCATTCAGTGAGTAGATAGAAGCTGGTGAGAAAATGTATACAAACTCAGCCCTGAAGGAACACTATATCCCCTAGGACCATTTTGGATTGATGAGCACAATAATGAAAGAACACCAATATAATTATAATTAGAAAATATGGGAACAATGGTGTGTGGTCCAGTTCAGAACTACCAACTCTGCTCTGTGCAGATGGTTAAGAATGGCAGCTGTAATATTTGGTTATTAACCCAGTTATTTTAAAATCAATAGAATAAAATAAAACTCAATCTTTAGGCCGAGACGAGTTTATATTTTATTGGCCATGTGTTGCTGTATCTGGCAGGGATCACAGTGAGGATGTCTACGCAAGTGTGACTCACCAGCAATGTTGACGGAGGAGATGAAGGCGGCGAGCACAGCCAGAGCCTGAGCAGTAGTTCCTGGGGTGTAGGCTCCTCCCATCAGAGACAGACCACCCACAGCCGTCAGACCTGTACATTACGCATGTATTTGTATTATTCATGTTTGTGATTTACATCCTGGTGTGAATTACGGTGGCGACACATGAATTTGTTTTACATTACTTTATTTGCTTATAGTAATGTATATATACCAACCTCAGCCATCAGTTATGTAAAACACTCTCAGTATTATAATATTGATTGACTTTATCTGACCCACTTCATCTGAAAAGTACTATTGGAAGCTTTAAAATTCATCCACATCAAATTTATTATTTGTTTATGGTAACTTCAACACGTTGTTTTCAGATTGTGGAAAGGTTCAGAAACGGAAAAAGACTGTGTTTACCAAAACAGACCCAGGAAACCTTGATAACATCAGGCCTGTAATGACTTACAGCCAGTAAGATACAATCCACAACATTCACACGGACATGTGTGTGTCCAATTCAGCGAGCAAAGCAGGTAAATCTCTGCATGTTGCACTTGGACTGGTTAACACATAGAAAATATAGCTTATTATTGCTGCATATCAACCTATTATCACTGATCTTTTTTTAGTCTGTGTAGTCACTAAACAAATATGGCTTATTCCAGGGAAATAACATCAGCCTAGTATGAAATCTAATATCAATTCAATTAATCAGAATGACAAAAAAAAATTTCCTAGTCTGGTTTAAATTTCTTATGAGAAAACAACAATTTGTATCTTGATAATAGTAAGCCCCACTGTTAAGATGTTATGAAAAATGTGGTAGCATAATTATTTAAGTAACTATAATGTAATTGATTTACCTATTTGACAGAATACACATTAAACATCTATATATCTATACTTTAAAACCCCGCATTTTAGCACAAAAAAAAGACAGTTACCTTTTAGGTGGAGATCAAAGCAATGCTTGGCCACCACAAGGAATAGATTGGCCAGAAAGAAAGATAATAGGCATCAACACACATGCATGCAAGCACTGTGTGGGCCAATGAGCCACTCTAATCACCGACCCGGTTTCAGGCAAGGTGACAGTGACTCAGTGCTCTCAAGTAGATAAAAGCATTTTATCAGACACCAGATATACAGATGTGCTTCAGTGAGCTGCTGGATATAAAACCAGTGTCTTAATTTGCCATGACCCACCAGTCCGACTCACTACTGGTTGTAATTCTATAATGTCTCGAAGATTGTAACCGTCCCTCACCGAAACCCTAAATTCCAATATCATTCCCTAATGTCTGCCAGTGATTGTGTGTCTTTATGATGCCTGGAAAGGCCACAACTAAATTCTGTTGGATTCAATGTTTCCATAACCGCATTCAGTCAGTTACAAAAGTATGAAAAAGGTAAAAAGGCCATGGCAAGGAAAAAAAAAAAAAAAAAACACCTGTTCATTGAAGGAAAAGAAGGGATGAAAACAAATGGGGGAAAAGGAACAGGCAGAAAGTATAAGAATGACAGTGAGTGTATAATGTGAGACAATACATTTGAACAGAAAAGTAAATGAGGAATAAATTATATATACACACACACACACACTGTATATATTTTAATAAAATACTGCAGTAGTGACTTGATAAAATTAGTAGCTCTACAGTAGCTGTATAGCGGCAGTAGCTCAGTGGGTAGAGTGGTCGTCCTTCAATCGAAAGGTAGGTGGTTCGATTCCCGATCTGCCCACAGTTCATACTGTCGTTGTGTCCTTGGGCAAGACACTTAACCCACCTTGCCTCCAGTGACTGTAACACTGGTAATTACTGTAGAACAATGTAAGTCGCTTTGGATAAAAGCGTCTGCCAAATGAATAAATGTAAATGTAGATGATTATTAGTTAATCAGGTTAGAATTCTTCAGCTAACAATTTCTATTACAGTTTTGGTAAATAGAAAAATAAGTGCAAACTACCAAGCCAGACAGAGTTTGCCAAAATTACTGAATTATTTAGATCATCTCATTAAAAGATATGACGAGGTTAATTAAAATGTGGCAAATTCGTAAAAGTGAGGGTTGAAAATCTATTAACCTCTTATAAAAAGGAGCCAGGACCAGTGAAACAATTAAGATGGTGTGAAGGAATGAAAAGGGTAGAGGGGTAACTAATAAACATCTAAAAAGAAGGTGAGAAATGGTCAATTATAGCAGTTACACAGCTCACGTCTGGGTCTGCGCACAAGCAACCAGCAAAAGACTCCTGTGACCTACAAGATCACCAGTGTGTTACTTCCTACCGCTGTGTGGCTCTGAACATTGATCAAAGGCACGAGAACACACACACACACCTCCCTTGCTAACCCTCTAACCTCTTAGTGTCAAGTTGTGGCTGACAATAAGAACACAAAGTTTTTTTTGGGACCGACCAGCACCTACCATCCTGAACTTTGGTATGCCGCTGTTATGTAGACAAGGTGGAGAATTAAACTAACCTGAGATGGCATTGGTGACCGACATGAGTGGTGAGTGCAGAGCTGGAGTGACTCCCCACACTGTGTGGTATCCGACGATGCCTGCCAGGCCAAACGTAGTAACAATCTGAGTGAAGGCAGCGTTGGGGGCAGACACACCCAGACCCAACAAGGTGGCAACACCTGGCAAGGGGAGAGAAAAAGATACTGAATGAATAATGTTTTGCAAAAATCAACACATTTAAAATGACTGATTAGGCAGATATACTAAGTCCAGTCTGTGTTTTGTTATAAGGTATTTTGAAGGAAAGCTGGAATTAGACATTTATTTTTTAAACCAGTCTGGCTAAACTGACCAAATGACTCCATTACATGCCACATTAAAAAGCCTGTAACCAGCACTAAGCAAGATTTCACTTCAATAAAACGCCAGCTTATAACAGTAGCTGTGTGGTGGAATTCAGTGGGGAAACTCCAGGAGCACCTCAACAATGTGTAAACCACATTAACTGTGTGTGGTGCGCTCACAGTACCACTCCCATCAGCCCCACTTCAAACAACATAACACTGCTTTAACAATGCACACTTCCTGACACTAACAGGGTGTCAGTGGATGTACCTCTGTCACTTCTCACCTCTGTGCACATTCCTGCTGTGACCTAAAAGCTGAATATTGACCTACTCTTTACCATATAGCAGCCCCCAGTTACAAATTAGTGCTTGTAAGGACAATCAAAGATAATTCCCCTCTTTAGAAGTGTGTCCTTCCTTATATTTATCAATTAACCAGAAAGAGTAACTAAACAGCATATTCTCTTTAATCTGTCACAACTAACCCCCAGTGTACAGGCCAGCAGTGGTGAGTGTAGCCCTGAAAGGAGAGATTTGTGCAGCTTTCTCTGCCTCAAGTTCATGGACAGACTTTGGTTTAGGTGGAGCTGCAATGGGTACGTTGTTCGGCTGAGGAGCTGGAAACAGGTTCTTTCCATTCTGCAAAATACACCAAATAAACATGAAGCATGCACCAAAAAAAGTATATCCAGTATATCTACTACATACATTAATTGTAATTTAGATTATATTCAGAGAATTTAATGGATATAAAATTTGAGAATGAATAAATGATTCTTCAGAGACAAGCAGCTGTAAACTGTAGGAGCTGACTCTAGAGTGACATCTGGTGACAGCCACATGAATATGCAGGGGATTTTAACCGTAAACTGCATGGCTTTTTGTGTTTGTGTAGATATTTCTAGTAAAATATAAGTTTTATTTATGTTCTACATAAAGTAACATTACCTGCATGACAATGGATCCCCTGACAACGTGATCCATTGTTCCATAGTCAAACTCTTCCTTGACATCGAGGTAAAAGTGGTCTTTGTCAGGGCTGATGGCTCTCATGAGCTTTGTGATGTTATTGGAGTACAGAGTGCTGGACTGTGTTGGCAAACGGCTGGGAAGATCTGTGTAGCCAATATGGGTCACACCCTGCAAAACAAGAAACAGTTATTAATACAATTAAAGGAGTTGGTATCTTAGACAACTAAATAGTCAAAAAGGAATCAATGAACACCATTTAAACTCAAACCTTGTACACTGATAACTCCCCAGGAACTGTGGTTTCAATGTTGCCTCCTGCCTCAGCAGCCATGTCCACCACCACTGAACCATCTTTCATGCTTTCAATCATTGGTGTGGTGATTAAGATGGGTGCTCGCCTACCTAGAATATATAAAATGTGAATGTAAAAACGTTGGTTTGCATAAATTTATACATGCTATAGACATAGACAGTGATTGGTAATCATCCACCTACCAGGTATAAGAGCAGTGCTGATGACAATATCCACATCTTGACACTGTTTGGCAAACAGCTTCATCTCTGCTTCTATAAACTCCTTTGACATTTCCTTAGCGTAACCTCCTTGGCCCTCTCCAGACTCCTGGATATCCACCTCTAGAGGCTCTGCACCCAAAGACTTAAACTGCTCTAAAGCTGCAGCTCTGAGAGATGAGTAACAGTATATAAGTATTCACAAAATTAACTCTCCATTAATATCATTTTACTTAATATTATAATTCAAACAAACCTGGTATCAAATCCTCTGACTATAGCTCCCATGGCTCTGGCAGTACCAGCTGCTGCTAATCCAGCCACACCACCTCCAATAATGAGCACCTTCATAAACAAGACACACACAATATGTAAAGAATGGCCATTATACAAGTGTATTGTGTTCAGAGGAAAACACATGTCAAACTGCCTGGGCAATAGGCAGTAAAACTCTAAAACAAACACAAAAAATAAACATGGCATTTTGTGATCAGTAATAATAATATATTCCTCGTACATTGAACATAGCACTAAGCTAATTAACAAGCAATGTTTAGCTAAGTGTGAGCCGAGTCATAACAGAAACTGATAACTGAAGAGTTAGAGTAACTTCCACACTGTGTCCACTCCCAACAGAGGACATTGAGGATGAAGACAGTAGCTTTAAAGCTTTAGATGAGACTGCTGCGCAACCAGATCACTCAATGAGACGTCCACAAGCACAGTATTAAAGACAATTAGCATCACTGAACATAAAGACCAACATTAGCCCACCTAAATAAAATGTACAACTTGTGTCAACGCCCTCCTCAAATTAAAATAGCAACAGACTTCTGTTTAATCTGCCAGTTATTACCAGAAGAAGAATAAAATAACAAACACAATAACAATCAAGGTAAAAACCATTGTCTGTCTGTTGTAGCATGTAACACCTGTCCACAACACGGCCCAGGGGCCAGAGCTAGTCTTCTACGGTTTATCATCTGCTCCAAACAGGCTTTAGGTCTAGTTTACCAACGTGTTGCAATTAGGCCAAATTATTATGTAAAGCCATTAAGATGCTACAAAGATTTTATTAAAATGGACAATTATCAGTTAGCGGTATCGGCCATGAGAAGCACTTCATCGGTAGAAAATATTCATCTGAGTGCAGTATCTAACAGTAACATGAGTGCATTTGATAAGATGCACAACCCGACATCAAATGTTAGAACAATGTTGAAAACACGCACCTTTGCTGGAGGCACTTTACCGGCTGCAGTAATTTGTCCAGTAAAAAAACGTCCAAAGCTGTTAGCTGCCAACACCACTGCTTTATAACTAAAACAACCCCCCCCCCCCAAAAAAAGAAAAAGACAAGTTGCTAATTTAAATGAAGTATAACGGCTTGAATGTACAATCCTTTTAAAGTCAAGCTATTTTGTGAACAATAAAAGAGGCAATGTCTTCCTTACCCTGCAATATTTGCCATGGAGCTCAGAGCATCATAACCTTGAGCAATAGTGACTCTGGGCACTTGGTCCATAGCCAGGACAGTAGCCTTTCTTTGGGACAACATGTCCATCAGTTCAGGGTTTTGGGCTGGGTAAATGAAACTGAATAAAGTAGCAGCTTCTTTCATCATGTCCACCTCATGCACACCCAGAGCTGGGTTAAACGAAGGGGCACGGACCTGGAGCATAAACATGAACAGACAATAAGAGACAAAATAGTACATTTTTCTTCCTATTAATTTCAGTTTTTTTACCTTCATAAAAAGGCAAATATTATATTCCTCAAACTTTAAAAAAAAATATTAATATTGCCGACAGAGTTCTCCCTGACTTTCCATTTTTTATATTTTCACTACCTAATTCAAATCTTATTAGAAGTGTGTCAACTAAGACATACCAAACTAACTCCACCCATCTCTTTGGCAGGATAATCCATTATGTCATGTGCCTCCACCCTAAATTCCTGTTTAAGCCTACCTTGACCACCAAATCTGAAGCCAAAACATCTTTTAGGTCTTTAATTGTGGCTCCGGCCTGAGCATATTGCGCGTCCGGGAACTTGGACGACTCCCCAGCTCCGGACTCTACGACCACATTGAAACCCTGTTTGATCAGGGCCTGTACACCAGCAGGAGACAGCGCCACACGCCGCTCATTCTGGAGAATTTCTTTAGGAACGCCAACTGTGAGTTGTTTGTATGGAATACCTAGAAAGGCCAAAGAAGATAACAATGTTTACACCTTATTTGATAAATCAGAACCATTTTGGGTTAGTATACATTTTCTTGACATGTCAATCAGTTAAAACTCTGTTTACATTAAATACACTAGACTAAAAGTGAGAAGGTCAGTGTGCACAAGATATACTTCCACATTATTTTAAATGAAACTTAAAATAAATCAAAATGAGACGAGACTGGAACTAATTGATTGTTCAAGATGTTACCATTTACCAAAATTGTGATTGTTCGGCCATATTTCAGAGAATATAAATAATAACACAAAAATCTTTTTTTTCACTCATAGTTAGTGGTTGGGTGCAGCCATTAATTGTTAAACAACTGTGTTCACTCTTTATAAATTTTAAAAATAAATTGCATATGCAGAATGTGATTATTTTTTGTTTTTAAATTGTAGCTTAAGAAAAATATTTGCAGGCTGGATTAAATACGGCAGAGTTTAGCCATGGTTTGATGACTGTAAGTATAACATTTGATACATAGCATTTGTATCAACAAATATAAATATATATATCCATTTCTGCTGACAAGTTTAACAGGCCATTCACAAATACAAACACACATGTGACAATCACTGCCAGAAAGTCTGTTACAAACCATGTGCAATGTTTTCCTCTTCTGTAAACTGATACGTGTTTCAGGGATAGTCACTGCCAGCTGTTACTGGACCAGTCTGCGCTGTAAGAATTTCAACCTCTGTCCCTGAACTAACTCTCCAGCAGTGCTTTAACACACAGCACATACAGACAGAGCACCTGAAACCTGCTGGGACAGGATCTTACAGCACCAACACAAGCATGGGGCAGGGGACAATGACACATTTTTTATTCTTTGGCTTTTAACTCAGGATAAGATGTTGCATTTTATTGTCTCTGTTTTTAACCCTCATATGTTTGTACCACTTTAACTGTGCAAACTTTTATCATATACAGTCTGTGTACATATAAGTAAGTGTTTTATTTTAAAGTGCTATAGAAATGAAAATGGTATTGTATTTTACAATGAAATGAGATGTCAAATTTAAATAGTGGTATTATGACAAGGTGTACTGGGTAGAAACTTTAATTTTGTAACTAAAAATTACATCACATTAAAAAACAAGCTGCAAAAACATTAGGCAACACGACCTCATACAAACTAAATGTTAAAGTTGTCTTGACTTTGTACATTTTGAGTACAGTTTTCTTTGTTTGCATTGTATTTTACCTGGACTGGCACATCGTCCCAAAGCTTGATGAGTCCTAAAAAAGCGTAAGTTGACTTTAATAGACGGGCTTCTCTGGAACTTCATACAGGACACGCCGCTGAACACCGGAGCTGAACAGCTGGACACTAAAACACGCAAGAGGCTCGCCATGGTGCACACACCCAACGCTCACCCCAGGTGGAGTCACACGACAGACACCCCTCCCTCCTAGAGACAAGAGATGCAGACAGTGAGATACAAACTTAATTCAAACAAATGTCAGAACAGTAAGAGTAACATAATCACAAAAAGCACCTGTCGTACATTCAGTTAATTCAGCGATATTTCAGATAAGTGAAGAACATTATGCAACACAGACAGCTACTACAGAAACAACATAGATCCAAGTGAAGTGAGGCGGTAAAAGTCAGAGGACAGTGTTTAATTAAAGTGGAGATAAAGGAACAGGAATGGACTGGGAGTGTAGGGCTCTTAAAGAGGGGCTTAAGCTGGAGTTAAATATAACTCTACAGGGTGGAAATAATAGGTTTTTAGAGACAAATTAAAAAAACAAACCATGCTCAGTAGGAAGTTCCCTGATGTTTTTACTTTTTATTTTATTTTCAGTTTTAACTTTTACTCGTGTAAGTAATGTTTGACGACAACAACTTCTGCAATGAATGAACTCCATCAAAGAGTACCTTGCTTACAAAAACCCCAATAATAACTTAATTCACACATGATTTAATATTAGACTACTATCGATATAACTCTGTTACAGTAAAACCTCATGCTGAATGTTATTGTGAAACTACCACAAGATGGTTATCCCGGCGGTAGACCACTTCTCTTTTTGTTTTCGCCGAAAAATGTAGCTAACACGGCTAACGCGCCCAGCCGCCATCATTTTCTCATTTGCACAAAGGAAACTGCTGCAGGGTCCTAAAAAAACACCCTACACATGCACAAACACACACAGCGAAACTAGGGCATCACCAAAAGAGACAGTAACAAGGTTAAGGCTAGATAACATCACTGACCTTTGCAGACAGTCCTGGCTCTGTGCAGAGACCAGGCGAACTTGCGTCGACCCGGAAGATGTCTGCTAAAGTGGCCGGCATAAGAATTGTATTGGATCATTTGACACGCAGCACATCCGATGCCATGGATGTGCTGGCACTAAACTTTATACCTCAGTCAGCCAGAAAACTCGACAGAGCTACGTGTCATAGAAACAGAAGTCCTTTCCTTACTAAAGAGCACGTCAGACAGCTAAAGCATTACGTTCATGTTGTATTCACTTCTCCTGCTGCCAAACACAGATGGCAAACATGTTCAAAGCACATAGAAATGGGTGGTATGTAAATAGATATTACAAAGCACAAGCCAATTGATGCAGTAAATAAAAAGTATGATCAAGCTTCTAGTATTCAGACTGCTCTAAAAGGAGATATGCTTCCACTGAGAGGTGCTCTTTCCTCATTTTTCATTTGCCACCACAATGGTTTTACTGTATATGTTTATTAATAATAATAACATGGAATTGGATTTATACAGTGCTTTTCATGGCTCCCAAAGTGCTTCACAGAGTCCATTATTCATTCACTACACAGTCACACACTGGTGGTGGAGACATGGCAGCCATTTTTCAAACATACACCAGTGCCATAAACAGTTAATGAGAATTTAAATAAAAATAAAAACTTTCTTTGATGTGTTTTAATTGTGAATTAGGTTAAATGTTAGAGAAATGTTTTTTAGTCATTTTCTGCTACACCCACACACCTTCACTGTAGCCTATGGCCCAGATCTCTGTTTACTGTAAACTGTCATGCACTCATGTGTGTTTATGTAGTGACTTTCTGTAAATGTGGATCCAATGAAGGAACAGATGTGTGCTTCATAAAATTAGACAATAATGTTGTTGATTCCCTTTTTACTGTCAGATCTCTGTGGCTGAAAAACTTACTTAGACTCAAGGTAACTGCAAACATTTGTTGGACTGTAGTTGTTTTGTTCTCTCGGGGGCATTTAATGTACATGAACTGAATCTAGACATGCTGAAAGCACCATAATCATCTGTTTCTTCTTATCCGGGCAGGCGATAGGAATGCATTGTTGCTGCACCTGTTTCTCATTTAAGCTTTTAGCCTACATAGGGCTCTTTTAATTTAACTTCTTTGATTTTTTTTGTCTCTTTCCAGTTCTTTTCTTCTCCACAGTGCAGTAAATCAGGCTGTAATTTTACCCGACACACATGTTGTTTTAAAGACAGGTAAAGAGACATGCCTTTACAAGGTCAAGCCTGTCAGACCCTGTAATTTCAGATACTTTAAAGTGTTATTGACACTGTTCAACTTGCACCATTAACTTATTGTGAGACATGGACAAAAGACATGAATGTTTTTCTTTAGTGGTATAACCGTTGGGAGATTAAATGCATTCACAATGGGTCTTTCTAGATATAAAGTTGACAAAAGGTTCTGAAGGGTCATTGTTAAGGATGAAAAATAACGCTGCTGGCATGTACGCACATTTGCCTCACAACTTTGAACTTGTGTGAACCTTTCCAAATGCCAGCTTGTAAGTGTTATTTATGGCCACTGTCGTTTAAAAGCTTTAACCTGTGGACAAATGGACCGAGTCACTGCCCTTTTACTTTCTCATTTTTTCATGTCACTGTCACTAGATAAACAATATTGTAATTTTTTTGATTACTGTTTTGGAAAAAAATGGACTTCTCAAGCGTATTCTTTCACAAGTATGAATGTTAAAACTGGCACCTTTAACTGTTTAACATTATTTAATCAATTGAAGAGTTTATTTTCAGTAGAGGTCAAAGGTTTACTGTAAAAGACAGTTCATGATGTTGTCACCCAAAACACATCAAAAGTTATGCAACAAATGTGAGATTTTGTATGTGTGTGTGAAAGCCTGTGCACCTGATGCCCTGACCCCAATCCTGTAAATGCTGTATGTGAGTGTTCCATTGATAGTGGGCATCAAAACAGCTCATGGACAAAGCCACCCACAGAAACAAAGAGTACGCATATTTATCTGGGTCTCTGTGCGAGGGTGAGAGAGCTGTTGGAGTGAAATTTGTTGAAAGAAAGTGCTTTGAAGTCAGAGCAAATTCCAGGAGTTTCCTGTTAACGACGAGGCTGGGGTATAATGTGAACCAGTAGTGTGTGTCCGAGTGAGAATCACTCCCAGTCAGTCTCTGCAGACGAGAGGGCGCACATCACTGCACTACTCTTTTATTCAGACAAAATGCCCTTAAAGGATGCTTTGTGAAATCTTGTTAAAGGAGCAGCGCAAGTGACTTTTTAGTGTATGCAGAATTGGATATGGTACAAATATTTTTTTTCTCGGAGGAAGATTCAACCACCATTTGATAAAACAAAAAGCTTTTTTAGGGTAAGGATGTCTCTAATTGACAAACCACATGTTTTTATACTGTTGTTAGCTGTCATTTGGAGTTTTGTTCATGCCTGGCCAGAAGTTGGTCAACACAAGTTTAAGTATGTGGACCCTAACGTGCGGGACTGGGGAGACTATTCGGACCTCCCAGCAGGAATTGAGCTGGGGCTTGGGCTAGAAGAAGACAGAGGACAAGAAGAAAAAATACAGGGAGGGGCAACAACTCTGGCACCAGAGCTGGATTTTCTGTCTGATTTTGCAGGCAAGGCGACTAAATGTACATGCTTTTGTCTTCATCTGTTCATACTTTTTAATACCAAGTTTGATCATTTCAGGCAAAAAGAGGCTCTGGGTAATAACAGCCCCATCCCACAATGACAACTATCTTCGGATGATGGAGAAGCAGCTGGAAGACATGGAACAGGTGAGATTAGCAAAACTCAAAATGGTTCATAGAAAAAGTTTATTTGTATGTGTCCCTTACCTGGCTTTATCTCAGGAAGGGCTTAACTGCCGCCTTGCAGAGAGAGACACCTATGTCATCACCATTATCCAAAATGCCATGATGGAGGGTAGGATTCACAAGACCACTATCCAGGGCGACGCCACAGTTGAGAGCATGGACCCTGACACCGTGAGCAAACTGCTGCACTATCTAGAGCTCACCGGACAAGTAAGAAAGACAGAAAGAACAATTATTTGCTGTTTATTAAAGTTGTCAATAAACAGAATTCTCAAATGGTTCCAGGAGCAGTTCACGATGTTGGTGATCAAGAAGAACCTACACACCAGCGAGCACTTTCCTTATCCAGTTCGCGTTGAAGCAATTTTTGAGCTCATCGACCAATTTCCGGTGCGGAAGCTGGAGAAGATGACCAGAAAAGGATCCAACTTGAGGTCCACTTAATAATTATCTAGAAGGTATTCAAGAGCTAAATGGGGAAAGAAAATATGTTTACTGCTTTTTGTCTGTAGGTGTAAAATGACAAAAAAGAAGAAGGTTTTGGTAAAAAGAAAAAAGATGAAGAAAAAGATGGCGTTGAACTCTCAGAGGCGTGGGAATGTAACAACTGTGGTGGCACTGCAAAGACAACCGCCTCTGGACAAAAAAGCAGCCCTGAAGAGTAAGATTCAGGACATTTTGAATGGACGGTCCAGGTTTGTTATCCGTAAAGGGCCTGCTCCGGGAACCACACAGAGAAAGGAATCCAGTCGCAGAGAGAGCACTGTTGATCAAAATAAAAAGCCACAGACAGATACTTCTTCTTCAGGGAGAACTCTGGAAAGAAACAGGTGAGTTATTTAAATTCTTTTATTTGTTTAGATCAACACTATGACTTTTTCTTTAAAATTGCAGTTCACAACTTCTCTTTTAACCAAGGAAAACAGTTTAATATTACATTCATAATTACATTGAATAAACATTATTAAAAAGGCCTTCCAATGCCTTCACTTTTTGACACAGCTGAAGCGTGGGCTCACATCCTAACAACCTTTTATTTATTTACATCAGCCAGTGCAGGAGCAGAGCCACCTCCATCATGAACAATCCATCCCATCAGCACATACACTGTTCACAGCCTCAAAGCCAGAACAAGGCTAAAGCTGCTTCTTCCCAGAGGCTGTAAGACTGAAGAACCCTTCCCCATTGCCCCCACACAGGCGTATGGATATGAGTAATACATTTAGTCAAGAATGACAATAAGTTACCTTACAAAGCTTGTAATACCTTATAGCTTATGTGTAAGAAGGTGGCAGGTTTTGGCCAGTATGCTCTCAAGGGGGAGTTAGTCACTGAGCTTTCTTTAGATGTATTACTATTTTTGTGGTATGTGGTATGTGGTAATATTCTTTACAGAGTATATGTGGATGTCTTCAGCCCCATGTGAGTTTGTGGCAGTGTAGTTGCACTTGGAGTCCTTTTGAGGGTGCACTTTCAGAATATCTTTCATAGTGTTCCTTAGTGTTTTGTTCACATCTAGTTCTGCCTCCTCTCATCAGACTCAAAAAGGCAGATATTTTGTGGTGTAGAAACAACAAAGTGTCTTTTGTGTACTACTACAGGCATGGAGTGGCACTCAACGCCAAAACACACAGGGAAAATCAGGACTTTAAAAAAGAAGACACCAAAGAACAACCAAGCTTGAAGAAAAAGGGCAAAGGGAAGAAAGGAAAGAAGAAGGGAAGAGGGAAAAAGTCCAACAGAGAAGTGAGTGAGAAAGACAAAGCAGCCTTTAAGGACTTTTTGGACACTTTCAAGGGAAAAAAACGGTTAATGGTGAGTCAATAATTTTTTTCAGTTTCCACTTTTGGTTCATAATTTAATAAAGTGGTGTGTGTTTGCAGCTTATTTCAACACCCAGCCGAGATGCCAAACTGTACATCCAGCAGAAAGAGGAGAATGAGAAGCAACACTGTGACCTGGCTATCCGGAAGATCACTGTGGCAACCATTGTGGGAGTCGGCAGTGAGGCCACTCTCACCCTTGAGCACCATCAGCTTGGTAGGACATGTTGTATTTATATCGACTAAACTGCATATAACATGCAACACTGTAATGATACATGCGGCAAACATAAAGGTGTGATAAATATGTTTATAGTTAAGGGTCACACATTTATTTTTGTTTAAAATACAAATTAGGAGGTAATGAAGGCCAACGCCTAGAGTAAGTGAATATATACACACAACAGTGCTGTGCAGTCAGATAATTATGATGTATTGATTTGCATTACTCTGAATGGCCTGAATGATTGTGGGCCGTAGAAATGAGTAAGGTCATCATTTAAAGTCATCATTTCATTTATTTAGAGCAAGCTAAGCAATCAATTTACAGAACTATAGACTAATACATAGCAACACATGATTTCACTGGAGCCTAATGTAAAGAGCATTAAATATGGGAGCTGTGGTGTGCCCACTACCAATATCTTACCTTTAATACAACTCTAACGTGATTTTTCTTCACCTTTGCTTCTTGAGGATTTAGAACCAAAAATTCCCACAACAATCGCCTTTTGAAATTTTAAAATGATCTTATGAACATTATTGAAACAGTAACTAGTGATGGCAGCAGGCAGAGACAACAATTGGGTGCATTCATTTAAAATACGTGTTTCAGAGTCCAAGTCTCCTCCGAGTGGTCCTTCAGAGCAGATCCCAGACCCAGGCCTCATCTCTCTGCTCAGGTCTGAACTTGGCCTCTCCTCATCCGATCTCTTTTCAATGACCGTCACAGACTATGACATTGCGCCCAATGTAAGGAGAATGCACAGTTTTATTCGTATCCTTATAGTCTGCCGTTTCAAAAGTGTGGTTTCATTTACCTGCTCTTTAGAGAGTCTTTGAGGCTCCTCCGTCAACCCCTGCTTTGTTCGAGTACATCGATACTTTTCCTTCAAGACGCACAGAGAAAGAAAGGGAGAGGAAGAGTCCCCCAGTCTGCTCCAAAAACCAGCAGCAACCTGGAGCGGACAATTCACTGCTCAGGTAGAGGAAAACATACGCTGAACCAATCAGTCTTTAGTGCCCTGACAAATATGCATACTGATATTTTTGGACCTTTAGGTTTATGTCTAAGAGGAGGCTGCTGCTTATATCAGCTCCCTCTGAGGATGACTACTCTTTCCAACAGCAGCTCTCTGCTCTTGGTGGACAGCAGTGTCCACTCGGTGAGTAACAGCAGTGACAAACCAGTTCAGTTAAACAAAATTACATCTGTTTGATTTTTAGGTTTAAAGTGTAATATGCAAATGTCTGGAAAGGCAATGGCTTTACATAAAACACATCTGTTTTTGTGAGCCTGTTCAGTTGTATCTCCTACATCTCCTTCTACAGGTGTTCGACACTTTGCAATGTTAAAGCTGACCGAAGTTGGAGACAAAGCCACAGGGACGGTTGAGCTATTTCCATTAAATGGTACGGATAATTTACCGGGGCATTGAGGATTAAAAGGTGCAATCACTGTTCTTCATAATCGCCCTTCCTTTCAGGTCGCAGCCAGAGTGAAGTGGAGCCTGTATCCCGAGACATGGTGAACAATCTGAGAGAGCAGCTGAAGATTAGTAAGGATTACTTCAGCATGCTGGTGGTGGGGAAGGACGGCGATGTAAAGGCCTGGTTCACCTCGCCCATGTGGTCCCTGGACAGCATATACGACCTGGTGGACTCTATGGAGCTACGGCTGCAGGAGGAGAAACTGCAGAAGAGACTGGGAATTCACTGTCCTGATGTCAAAGGCCAAGGGGGCAGCGAGGAGGGGCACTATCATGGATACGAGGAAGAGGGGGCGGACGAGAGGTACTTGTATCATCGGCCGGAGGAATGACGGACTGTGAGGGGCTCCTTAAAGACACGAACACTGCAAAAGAAATATGAAGACACAGACAAAAACTAGCATTTGGTTGAGAAAGTAAAAATCATCTGTGTCCTGGATGTTTCACATTTGTATGCAATAAAGTCAAAATAATATATGAAAAGAATGTTCTCTAAATAAATATGCACAGGAAAAAGCATTTGGGGTAAGTTGGTTGGGGGTTAATCCTCTGCAAAAATTTGCTGATTACTGCAATAGATGACAAAGACACATGTACAATATATTGACAGTAAAGGCTTGTGAAGGCTGTTTAGCATTGTTTTAATCTGAAGCCATAGCACAGTTTGAACACCTCAGTGCAATTTCCTTTAACTCAGCATCTGGTTTTTAAGCAGTGTGGTATGTGACTTCTCTTTCATAACAAAAGAAATCAAGAGGAATTGTGAATACCTCAGTATTCTGAATATGTCAAACATACATTATTTTAGAAAGCAAACAATTAAAATGTGTCCAAAAAGTTTATATTTGCCTTTGTCCAGTGCTTAATTTGTGGGGAACAGGGGGGAATATACTCCCCCTCCTCCTAAATCAGGACTGGGACCTATTTGACTGGATTTGGCACTTATTTCTTTTTTTTAGGAAAATGTGGCCTGTTTTTAAACATGTTTAAATGATTTATATTATACTATATGTTTCTTTACCTTTTTTCTCGTCCCTCTTCTGGGGGAATACTTCACCAAAATATTCTCTCTGTTCCCCCACCTCCAGCTTTGCTCCAAGCACTGCTTTTGTCAATTTTATTGACAATGGTGTCAATAATGTCTTTTACTCATTACTCATTCTGACCTCCTTGACCTCCTCTACAGGGACAGTTGACTGTTTAACCAGTATTCAAATAAACTTGTTATGTTGCAGGATTCAAATGAACAATTATCAGAACAGACCTTGAGGTGTATAACCATGTGCCCCTGACTCTCTTGCTGCCCATTTTATTATTTGTTTACTTTGGAGAAAAAGTTTTGAGAGTTTGGATTTGACTTGGCAGTTAAAGAGAGGGTAGGCATACGTCCATGTGTGTCTCAATTAATCAGTACATTCTGGTTATTTCCTGCATCATTAATACATTTACTATCATCATTGTTGCAGGAAAACATTGGAGCATAAATAGAGGGAAACTGCGTGGTGTTTGCCAAGGATATGCAAATCCATGAGATCAAAACCTTGATAACACACACACACACACACACACACACACACATATACACAAACACACACCCACAGACACACACACACACACACACACACACACACACACACACACACACACACACACACACACACATATATACACAAACACACACACACACAGACACACACACACACACACACACACACACACACACACACACACACACACACACACACACACACACACACACACAGACACACACACACACACACAGACACACACACACACACACATAACAAAGTGTGAAGAGAGGAAGTAGTCAGTTGAGCTGATTCTTATGCTTCGAACAGAAGTGGATATCTACATTTCCCCTCAACAGAACAAACAGAGCAACACACACTCAACTCTGTGACCTTTTCTTTGTCCTTCTCTATTTGGGACTATGCGATAAAAAAAGAGACGCAACTTCTCTGTCGTGCTGCTCTTTGGACACAGCAGAGGCTCCGGCTGATGTCCTGCACAATGGTGAGTACAAATGATCAGTCAAAGCTAAAGTGCTAACTGTGCCATATCTAAATGTCTTATTATCTTTAAATTCCCGTCGAATGTTTGTACTTCTGCTTATTTATAAGAGTTTAAGAGTTTTAAGGGCATTTCTCATTGACTTTGTTGGATTTAACTGGTCAGTAACTTTGAATTATAATATAAAAAAGCTTGGAATTTAAATGTATACATGATATGATACACAATTGGGTCAGCGGAATTTAACAGGACACTTAGTCTCTGCTTTACATCATTGTTGAAACACAGCTGTTCTTCCTCATTGCTTTGACCAGAAGACTTTATTCCATCCTCATTTACCGGCAGGTCACTGGACTAAAATGACCTCCGACTCCAGCTGCACTCTTTGTCTGTGTCTCATGCATCTCACGACAAATCACTACAAAGCTCTGTAGAAAGTCAGCAGCTGTGGATGTAAAATAAAAGCATGATGGTTTGCACTTACAGTATGTATGCATTAAACACAGAAAAGCCATGAAACTGCTGTTTTTATAAAGGATTATATCAGGCAAGGATTAGATAACCAAAATTTCCAATTTGAGGCAACACTAATATTTTGAGAAGTGCTTCTTGCAACTTATTAGGGAAGGAACATATTGAGTAATTTTTAGTTTACTGTGGTTTAGAAAGAAACAGAAGTGTCATGAGGGAACTTTGAATTGTTTCTTTTCCTCTAATTTGTCATACATATGTATTGTATTCCTGCAACTGTTATGGCATGTACTGTAAAATCCTGTTTATCCAATCAGCTCTACTTCTGTTTTAGCAATTTTTTACTTCCCTGTTTTTTTCTTCCTTGTCACAAAGCTTCCTTAAACAAAGAAATCAGTGACTTCAAGACTATTACTGTATACATCATGTTTACATTACAGAATGTTTTCTTTCCATTTTTGGCTTGACACAGTCTCTTACACATGTTCACTTTGCCCTTTCATTACAGAAGAATAGCAGCAGCTGTCTGCTCTTATCTGTACTTCCTGGTACAATGTTTTTTTTTTAGTTGACGCAACATTATTGTAATAGGTGTGGCCGCATTGCAACCACTTTTTTATGGACACAATTATTTGATTGTTTTTTTTTTCTGTCATTTAATTTAGGATAACAAGTCTGACGTGAAGGCCATCATGGCTCGTTTCCAGGCAAATGGGACTGTCAGCGAAGAGTCTTCCCCCAAAGCTGCAGGACGTCCCAAACAACCTGTAAAACCCACACTCTCAGGGCAGGCACAGGTGAAAAAAGTACTGTCTGAGAGCTTGTCGACGGTTCCCCCCAAACCCTCTTTTCCTAAAAACACTGCTTCCAGTAAAAGTGACACAGCAGTTGAGGAGACCAACAAAACGAAAGCCCTGGCTAACATGTTTGCAAATGCTCAGGATAACACAAACAAGCCTTTTGTTAAACAACAGTTGCCTTCCAAACCCTCTTTTTCAAATCTGTCTGAGCCCAAACCGCCTCCGAACAAGCCCTCTTTTGGTGCCACTGCGTCTGACCCCAAACCTGTCCTTCCTAAACCTGCAGTGGCTGGTGTCAAACTCAACCGGTTCAAAGAGGACTCTGGAGGAGCTGCGCCATCTATCACAGGCTCCGCACCTCCACCCAGAGTGCCTCCTGTACAACTCAAACCTAGCAGCAGTTTTATTAAATTACAACAACAACTTGAAGAAGCAGCAGCTGATCCAGACACTGTCAACAAGCCTCCTTTTTCTGTAAACTCCACAGTTAAGCCAACCTCCAACTTTAGGACTGCACAGGGCCTCTTCAACAAGGACCCTGCTGAGCAACCGGACAGAGGAGTAAAGGCAGGTGGAGTTAACAAACTGCCTGTTACTACCCTGACCTCCATTCTTCCTCCCAAACCTGCGGCCAGTAAGAAACCCAGCCTGAAGAAGCCCTCTCCTCACATTATTGGTGATGACCCTGCAGCGCCCAAGAAAAACCCTCTCCCCAACAGCTTAGCTCTGGGCCCTGCTCCGGCCAAACCCAACCGGCCTCCGAATGTCAACCTGGAAGCCATTAAGAGAGTAGCTGAAACACCCAATGATGGTAAGTACTGATGTTTGCACAAATACTATAGACAACAGTGTGGACATTGGTATAACCCTTAATTTTATTATTATTATTATTATTATTATTATTATTATTATTATTATTATTATTATTATTATTATTATTATTATTATTATTATTGTTATTATTATTATCATTATTATTATTATTATTATTATTAATTAATTAATTAATTAATTAATTTTATTATACCTTTATTATCACCGTGGAGAAATTCCAAGTCGGCAGCAACCCCATGGGCCACCATTTTTTTTTTTAGCAGAGGATCAATGAAAAATGTTAGTTTAATATAATGCATAAATAAATTTAGTGCACTAGATTTCCTGTTTGTATTATTCATAACAAATGGTGGGCAAAAGGTTGATACTTTTTTTAGAGGCGTGTGCATCACAAAGTGTGATCACAGTTGCCTGTCTCCATTTCCCCCTTAAAACATTTTTGTTGTAGTTTTAGAGGAACTTCTTTGTTTCACCGCTGCTGGCACTTTTTTTCTTTTTTTATCAACTCCACTGTTTCTGAAGTTCCTGTGAAAATGTACATACTCTTTTGTATGTCCAGAGTGACTATTCTTTGACTGTTCTGGCCTGAACTGAGCGTAAAGAGTGCGCTAAAGAAACATACTGTGAGGTTAATCATTTAGTTTATGTGTCAGAGAGTTAAAAAAAAATGCAGACAACATGAAATGGGAAGCCTGTTTTGTGGCACAGGCAAACATCAACAACATGATCATTAACAAACGTGTTCTCATCTGCTAAAGTTAAACTATAGTGTAAGAAAATCTGCAATAAATAAACCAAGTATGATAGAGTTTACATTTAGCGCCCTTTTAGGTTTAGGTTGCGTCATACACAAGAAGTGTCTCACTTGCACCAGCTGCGATGTGCAGGTGAGGGTCGGGAGAGTTAAAGAAGGGCAACATTTGGGGCACACATATGAGACCACAGACTGCAGTGCATCTGTCTCGACAGACTTTCATTTACTGCTGCTTAGTCTCTGCTGTCAAAGGGCTTTTAAAGAAGTAGGATATGGGTGTTTTCAAATCTTGTGACAGTCTGGGGTTTCTGTTATTGAGCTGTTTCAGGGACATTTCCTTTTACCAGCATCATTACTTCTCACTGAATAAATACACATGTGGCCGAGGTGTGAAACAGAAAAGCCTTTAAATTCTGCATGACATTGCATGGTTGTACAATAAAAAAAGCTACTCTGCAGGGTCATGTCTATAAGTCCCTGACAGGTACCTTTTCTAGGTCAGACAGCAGATTTTTTTTTTATGGGGAAGTAAATATGTGCATGGTTTATAATCAAAGGCTGTTTATTGTTCTGTTATCTAAATTTTTTTTTTTCATCTTGTTACTTTTTAATAGTTTTACATGTGTGTTATTTTTCCTTATTTCAGTGTACAGCACTTTGGCCAATCTTGTTATTTCAACGCGTTCTATAAACAAACTAGATTGAGATTGAGACGAGAAACAGTTCTAGTTCTGTCCATTCATTCATGAGAGTCACCGACAGCCTAAGTTAAAGCCCTCTGACTGGTTTACTAAATCTCCATGTGTTTGTTGTTAAAGGTCCTGTCACTCCAAAGAAACCCATCTTTCCGCCTCCACCCTCTCACCCCAGTAACCATAGCAACCCCGTGACCCCTACACCACCTTCTGTTCCCAGCCTGCCCCCAAGACACCCAGGAGCCATGTAAGTTACAATACACACTGCACTCACAAAAGAAAGGCAAAGTCTTTTAGTTTTCGTCTAATTGATGCGTTCTTGCAGAAATCAAACAGAGGACTTTTATGACGATGTCGATGGAATGAGCAGCGCTCCTCCACCTTTACCACCTTCCTCAGGTTCAGTAACTGCCTGTTAAAATCATTTTTAGTTCAGATCAATGAGTGAGAGGACGGAGACAGCAATATCATTTGGAATGAATAATCAGGTTTAATTCTTGCAGGAATGAAACAATGGTACAGGGTTAAGATTTTATATCATGAAGTATGTACAGTGGTAGGAGGCTTACATCTTTCCTGCCCATCATGACAATTTCCCAGGTGCAGAATGTAGTCAGTGGTTAGTAATGTCTATGTCTATGTTTGGATTATAAGGGATATATAAGGGACATGACATGCATAAGGGACATGACATGAGCTGGACTAAGAGCAATCTGTAATTAATAGGAAATAAATAATCTCTTTAACACTGCCACAGTAAAATGTGTTTCAAGTGGTATAAATACAACTTTCAGTGGGTTTCCTGGGTGTGCACCATGTGTACCATAAACAGAACAAACTATTTCAGACAGATGCAAGGACAGTTTACTATTAGTGAGTCAATATGCAGTGCTGAATAGTATTATTACTCAGCTAAGGTAACCAGAAAACCAGGATAGGCATGTTTGAATCTTTATCACATTTCATAGACCTTGTAAATTATAACTTGTTTAAAGTGTATATGCAATGTGAATAATTTGAAATATATATTGTCTTTTGCAGTTCATCCAAGTCAGAGGTCAAAGGTGAGACATGTCAAAGCCTTTTGTGCTATACAAATAAACTTGCCTTGCCTTTTCACCTATGCACAATCGACAAAGTAAAATATTTGCATACATCACATAAAGTCAATGAAGTTGACTAATTGTATGGGAAATGTTGCAGCCTACATCTGTGGCATTAAAAAGAAAAACTAATGACTTCTTTTGACGCAGGAGAAGGATGAGGACGATGACGAAAATGATGAAATGTATGAGGATCTTGATGAGCGATGGTGAGAAATTAAGATCAATGTATACTCTGTGTTGTCATTTTGAGCTGGTCCATCTGTGCACAAGGATCACATGCCTTGTCAGTGTTATGTCTTTTGAAGCCACACAATGTAACTTTTCACTGTAAAATACAAAATCATTAAAACATGTAGCTCAAAGTCATTTCCTGACAAATTATTAGTTACAAATTCAGAAACGTTATTTGATAAAGGCACTGGACTTAAATTCACTCAGATGTTATTAGGGTAATACTACTCTCTAGTGGCTGCTTGACAACACTACATATGCACTTTCAATAATGCTGCTAATTGTTAAACTGTGCACTGCAGTTTGTATGTCTGCTCTTAAACGGGCATTGATTTAATTCATTTACATTTACATGTCCTTGGTTTTTTGCCAATTATGTTAGACTTTGATAGAGACCTTTCAAATGTTTTTTTTTTTTTTATTCTTTTGTAAACTTTTGTTCTAAAGGGATACTAATCAAGAAAAACAAGAAAAGAAGAAAGAGAAAGACAACAGAGAAGAGAAAAAACGCCTAGAATCAGAGAAAAAGGAGCAGAAGGAACGAGAGAAGAAGGAACAAGACGCCAGAAAGAGATTCAAAGTGAGTGAATGACGAAAGCTGCTCAAAGACATAGTGTGTGTGTCACATGTTCTTGTAAAGCTTAGCAAGATATTCTTAATGTAGTTTCAAAATACATGTTGATTAAAAACTGGTCTCTTTCAGCTGGTTGGACCGATAGAGATTATCCACCAAGGCAAGGCTTGTGTGGACAGTAAGGGCAATAAAACTGACCTTAGTCTGAAGCAGGGAGACTGTTTGGACATCATCCGCGTCCAGGGCAACCCCGAGGGGAAGTGGTTGGGCCGTACACAGGACGGATCAAGTAAGTGTCTTCATAGGCTTTTATTGATTTAAATTTTATTCATGGATCCTTTAAGGCATACTGTACATGCAGATAAAGTATCATCAATTATTCGTCTTAATATCTGAATTTAGTTGGCTACGTAAAGACAACATCAGTGGAAATTGATTTCAACACTCTGAAGAACCACCAGGCTCAGCAGGCTTATGAACCTGAGGTCTATGACGACATTGACGTGGTCTCTCCTGACATGAGGTGAACAGTGCTAAACTAGTACTAGGACTAGCTCAATGTCAGGAAGCTATTTTAAATTTACAAACATTAGTAGAACACTACACTGTAGGGTTTTTTTTGTTCAAATCAATGTGAAAGCACCCTTTTTAAAACATCTGGTTGTTCTTTTTACAGTAAAAAGAAAGGTCCAGGAGGTATGCTTGACATTTCAACATAAAGTGTATCCATATTTTCACTTACTGTAACTGTGTAGTTCATTAAAACATGTGTCTGCAGTGGTTTTACCGCCGCTGCCAGGGGATCCAGGAGAAATATATGATGACGTTGCTGATCCAAGCCTGGAAGCAAAGTAAGAACAGACACAAAGCTTAACCATGACGATAGACTAAATGTTTTTCATCTTGTTGCTCAAGAAGGCAAAGAATAATGCATAAATAAAATAATAAATAAACATAACACGTTTTGATGGTTGGTTGGATGTTAAGTCCCTCAGACCCCAGGCATTTGCCCATGAAGCCACGAGTCTTCCAGTGGATGATTGAGCGTAGCAGACGGGGTCCCAGCAATAAAGTGTAAAATACACACCGTAGTAAGACTGCTCAAAGTCTATTTAATCTTCCCACTTAATCTTTCAATCTAAATGTGACTAAAATCTTTAAATGTTGTTGACAACCGTGATTTTACTAATCTTACTAAGTCATAATATAAATGCATGAGAAACAAAAAATAATGATCATTATCAATAATAACAAATACAATGGTGATTGCAATTTTTTATTTACCCAAAAAGTTACTTACACATTTTAATCCAGTAAATAACTATGTATCATTCTTTTTTTTTTTTTTGGGACAGATTGCCTCCACCGAGTCAGTTTTCTGGAGATCGAGGTATAAATTGCAGAAACAGTATCAACCTGATGTGATTATTGGTATTTATGGGTTTCACTTTTTGTGTGTGTTACCACAGATCATCCAGGAGGTGCTATTGATGAGGAGATTTATGATGATGTTGATAACCCAAATATGCCGCCTCCTCCGCCCATCAGCAGGTAATACTGCCCCAAACAGGGATTTCTGACTAAATCAATATGTGATATTAAGACTTAATCATATTGTCTCTGTTTACTTTTGCACTTTACAGCATACCCACTCAAAAACCTAAAGAAATGGATCCAAAAAAGCAGAAGAAGTTAGAGAAAGAATTCAGAAAGCAGTTCAAGGTCTGTCAACATTTTTTGTGCCTTACTTTAGTAAAAATGTCCTGCGTTGAAATAATTTTTGTTGGTTGGTTACTTCTTTCAGTATGAAGGCGAGATCCGGGTGTTGCATCAGGTTATCATTGTCCCAGTGCTGACCAACAAGAAGTGGGGTAACAAAGAGCTGGCCATCAAAGCAGGGGAGAAACTTGATGTTATTGTAAAAGCCGTTGATAACAAATTGATCTGTAGAAACGAAGATGGCAAATGTAAGTATGATGACACAAAAGCAATAATAATCTCTGTAATGCATTATATTAATATATTCTGTTTGGTGCCCACAGTCGGTTATGTGTCGACCAGCTACATTGTTTCAGAGTAAGTAAACACACACAAGACAAGGATGAGATGCAGACTTAGCAACTGGCCATTTACATGATTTCTGTGTTTTACCTGCAGTGATGTTGATATCTATGATGATATTGGAGAAGGTATGTCTATAAGTAAATCTGTTACATCAAGAAATGGATCTCACACATTAATTGTTTGGGTTTTTTAAGTTTTTTAAAGTGTGCAGTGTTTAAGAACTATCTTTTTTTTTTCTTTACAGATGCCATCTATGATAACGACTAAAAAACTTGCAGTGGGTTTAATGTTTCAAATATATATTGTTTATGTTATTTATTTTATTAGCAATAATATTGTCAGGCTAATGCTAATCTACTATTTACTTGTATACTATTATTACTATTATAATTTGCATTCCTAATGATAAATTCAAAGGTTGATAAAACAGTATTGTATAAGCCTGCATGCTTTGTGTAGCTTTAGATCTTACTGGTTGTATTCACCTCCTACTTCACAGTCATCTAATTTGTAAAGCAACCATTCCTATCTGTACAGAACTGTTTTAAACAGGCAACTAAACACCCGCTTTTGTGCCACCATAGATTTTAAATAAACATGGATGTCGTCTGCCCATTGCTCCCTCATTCACCGATATTGGCCTTACCACAGGGCAATAAAATGGCGCTTACATCTGGGCTTTTCTGATGTTATTGCATAGTAAACAATAGTTTTCAGATAGCATAAACAGACCTATTAATTAAAAAATCACATTTCAGCATTTTATCATAAATACATCTTTGGAAAAATGCCTGTTTGTTTTATTACTTGCATTTTTGCGCTGCAATGATTTCACATCTGTACAACTGTGGTCACCTTAGTCTGGTCGTTTATCTAATGTGTCAAAGGATGGGTTAAGTAATTTACTTTTTTAGGTTCAAGAAAACATGTTGCAGTAGGCCCTGTCTTGTCTGTTTACATAATTTTAAAGTTTTCTTTCTCATTTATTTTATCTTGGCCAATGTTTTTTCAAAACATTAAAATGTTCTTACTGGTCTCCCCATATCTACTGTCGAACTGATTGACAATTGAATAGATTGTAAATAAAAATGTATGTAATCCGCCCATTGGTCCCCTATTCACTGATATGACTCAAAGTCAGGGCAAAAAAATGGCGATTACATCCGGACATTTCAGACTCCTTCGTCAGAGGATGTTACTAAAATGGGCAAAGGGAGTGTTGCATCGCAAGCGCGTGCGTGGGTAATTACGCCCACTCCGCGGTAGAAGAGGCTAAGGCTAATGCTAACCTGTTGCTAACACCAGGCTAACGCAAGTGGAGCTCCCCGTTCCAGCTCACTTTTTTTTCACAGCGGGATTTCCGCCCCTCTTGTTGCCATTGTTGGCTTGCTCTCGTTCGTCGATAGTAAGTGGACTTCATGACTTTGACTGCATTTATCAACTAATTTGAAATCAACTCTAATGGCTGTTAAAACTTTTTTATGCTTTATGATAATTTTATTAGAAGTTTTACTTGAAAGACCACTAAAGAAAGCAAAGACTTCAAATGTATAAATACGTTTATTCCCACTTCTAGTTTTTGTGCATGTTTTGGGGATTAAGCCATAACATTGAAAGATTGTTATCTGTCACATACTTTTTCTAAATAGAGTTAAAACATGTATTAAATGTACAGAAAGAACCCGTAGATTATGCAATTAAAGCCAAAATACTATATACATTAAACAAATCTGTAAGTGCATTATGTAAGGAGGGGGTGTATTAAGATAGCTACCACCTTAATTAACACTTTAAAACGCAATATTACATTACAAATATGATACGAAGCAATACTGTTATCACATAGCTAGATAAGCTGTACGTAATTCTGTAACCCTTTAACAGTCGCGGATACAAAGCATTGATGCTATATTTATTAACGTCACTGACATAAACGCAAAAGATATGAAAAGTGATGCAGGGCACTCCACAATCTCACACTGTATGTTCGAGAGACTGTGCTTTGAATGTCTTGGCCCTGGTCACACTAGAGCCAAGTGCCCCCGTGTTGCCTCAGAGTCTGCCCCTCACCAGAACCAGGGAAACTAAGTGACCTGTATTTGATGGGAGGCAGTACGGGTCCTGAAGTAAACTCCCACACTAACATGTTTTCTGATGCTGAGTCAGTCTATTCTTCTGCCCTAGAGTCAATGTTCCAGCCGTGAAACTGTTGTGTACCAGAACATGCATAAGATAGGCAGTAGGGATAGCCTTTTCTACACAACTGTGTTATTTAGTGCTTCTGTTCAGATGATAACCCTAACCCATTTTCTTTAGCAAATCCACAAAAGCCGCCTTGTCATTAGGCTCAGGAAATGGCTGCTTCAGATAGGTTTTTTTGGAGTACGTCGTCAATATCTGAACCCAGTTTCCAATATCTCTTTGACACTCTGAGACACTTTCCTGTACTTTTCCTATATTCATGGACGGTTTTGAGTCGCCACTTATAGTATCTATTTTTTTATACACAGGATAGTCGCCTGTGTTCAAACCGCTTTCTAGTAGCTCTTGCTCCGGAGTCCCCATGAAGTGAATAATAGTTCTCATTACAGCATAGGGTTCATTTCCATCCAAAAGGTAAGACCCAAGATACCACAGTGCAAGGCAGCAGCCCAGACTCCACATATCCACTGCCTCAGACAGTGGAAGCCCCAAGGTGACTTCCGGGGACCGTAATGCAGTAGGCTGGATTATTGTGCCAAATTTGGTGTCCGAGCAGTGCCTGGCCACGCCAAAATGAATTAGATTTACCTTAAATTGATTTTGTTTGTGGTTCACAAACATAATATTATCTGACTTAATATCGGTGTGCATGACACCGAGGCTTTTAAGGGCCGTTAATGCAACTAGGAGTTGCTGGGTCATTGGTCTGATTTGACTAAGGGCAAACGGTTGATGTTTTCGCCCTACCAAAACATTCCACATCTCAAAAACCAGGCATGGAGAGTCACCTAATTGGAAATACTCTATGAACCGGACAATATTGCAGCTGTCAGGGTCCAGCTGATGGAGATATTAAGCATGTTAACCTCTCTTTTGGTTACGCGTAGTTCATTCTTCTTGAGTTTTACAGCCACCACTTCCTGTGTTGCTGTGTTGAGACACTTCACTACCTTGCCAAAACACCCCTCACCTAAAACTTCCAATGGATTGTATTTTTCTTCTGGTGCCATAGTTACCCTGGGAGGACTATCAGAATCTGGTCTTGATCTCTCAGATGTTTTTGAAAAGGGACCCATGAATATCTCTCCAGGAGATCCGCCCTCATCGTTATGATGACTTAGATGATTAACAGCAATAATTGGCTGGAACGGGATGATACCACAGCCTGACCGTTCTCGAGGAGGTGGAGGAGGTGGTGGAGGTGCTACAAAAACAGACCTCTTCTCATTGTAGTCTGCATCCGAGTCTGCATCCGAGTCTGCATCCAAGACTGCATCGACGTCTGCATTGAAGACTGCATCGACGTCTGCATTGAAGACTGCATCGACGTCTGCATCGACGTCTGCATCAACGTCTGCATCGACGTCTGCATCGAAGTCTGCATTGAAGTCTGCATTGAAGTCTGCATTGAAGTCTGCATTGAAGTCTGCATTGAAGTCTGCATTGAAGTCTGCATTGAAGTCTGCATTGAAGTCTGCATTGAAGTCTGCATTGATGTCTGCATTCAAGTCTGCATTCAAGTCTGCATTGAAGACCTCATCGACATCTGCATTCAAGTCTGCATTGAAGACTGCATTCAAGTCTGCATTCAAGACTGCATTGAAGTCTGCATTGAAGTCTGCATTCAAGACTGCATTCAAGACTGCATTGAAGTCTGCATTGAAGTCTGCATTGAAGTCTGCATTCAAGACTGCATTCAAGACTGCATTAAAGTCTGCATTCAAGTCTGTACTGAAGACTGCATTCAAGTCTGCATTAAAGTCTGCATTGATGTCTGCATTGATGTCTGCATTCAAGTCTGCATTTAAGTCTGCATTGATGTCTGCATTTAAGTCTGCATTGAAGACTGCTTCGACGTCTGCATTCAAGTCTGCATTGAAGACTGCATTCAAGTCTGCATTCATTTCATTTTATTTTATTTATAACAGGGACCATGCAATCAAACATAGTTACAAAATAAGTACTGCAGCTGATGTGATGCATATAAAGTTTATAGCAAATGCTAATTCTCAACTCTTGTCCCCGATTGGGCTTTTCTACTTTACACTTATATTATACAAACAATGACCATACACTATAAAACATTATACACAACACTATACACAACTATAAACAGCATTCAAAAATACCAATCCATGAACAAAGTACATAACATTCATAACCTCATCCATACCATTTCCTCACCATCCAATCTTCCACTCACCAAAATACAATATTTAAAAAAGGGGCGCAGTTTTGTTTTGTTTTTAGCCAAGATTTCAGCCTAAAGGTAAACAATTTAAAATCAGATATAATCTTAATGTCAATGGGTAATAAATTCCACAGTTTGCAGCTCTTATAAGAAAAGGCAGTCTGTCCAAAAGTGGTCCTGCAGTATGGGATTTTAAGGTTATGGTTTAAGGAGCTCCTGGTGGCTCTGTTGCTGTTCTGTCTTTGTACAAATGAACTTAGTGGGTCCGGCGCTAGATTATTAATACACTTGAATACCAATTTGAGAAAGGATAACTGACTAAAGCTTTCAAAACTTAATAAATTATACTTTTTAAGAATGTTACAATGATGGTAACTGGCTGGCTTTTTATCCATAATTTTTATTGCTTGTTTGTATAATGAGCCAATCCGTTTTATGGTTGTGGGAGTGGCCTGTGCCCAAGCTGTCATACAGTAGGATATATGTGAGAATACCATAGCGTGCATGTACAGCAGAGCTGCCTGGTTTGGGATGAAGTGTCTGATTAATTTAAAACAGTTTAAATTGTTTTGTATTGTTTTAGAAATTTTCTTTATATGTTTATCAAATTTAAGTTGAGGATCCAAAAGCAACCCAAGGTATTAAAATTCAGTTACAGTATGTATTTTTTTTTATTTTGAAGGTTTGTTTGAAAACGTTCTATATTTAGTTTTTTTATGCTAAAGCACATGGAGACTGTTTTAGTCAGATTTAACACCAACTGATTTTGACTGAGCCACTGGTTAACCTCAGCCATACATGTAGATAGAACATCAGCAGCCTGCTCAGGTGTCCTGGTGGATGCATAAAAAACTGCATCATCCGCATAGAGCTGACAGCTAACCCCCGAGCCGACTAGCGGCAAGTCATTTATATAAAGACTGAACAGCAAAGGTCCCAATATAGAGCCCTGTGGTATGCCCATCTTTATGTTTAAGAATGAGGATTTGTCCTGGTCTACCCTCACACACTGGACTGGAAAAAGGTAGCAGACAGTGGGAGCCCCAAGAAGACCTCCGGTGACCGAAATGCAGGAGGCTGGATTAGCCTACTGTCCCCACCTCTGCATCTGTGTAGTGCCTGGCCAAGCCAAAATCAATTAATTTGACCCTAAATGGCAGGTTTTTGTGGTCCACTAGCATTATGTTATCTGCCTTGATATCGGTGTGCATGACATCGAGGCTTTTAAGAGCTTTTAATGCAACTAGGAGTTGCTGAGCCATGGGTCGTATTTCGCTGAGCGTGAACGACTTTTTTTCTATCATTAGATTGGCCACACTGCGATCAAGCATCTCAAATGCCATGCACCTACTGTCGTTCAATTGAAAATCATCTATGAACCGGACCATGTTGGAGTTGTCCGGATCCAACTGACTGATCAAATGGAGCATTTTAAGCACTTCATCAACATTGTCATCATCGTCCTTAAGAATCTTAACGGCCATCATTTCTCCTGTTTTCGTGTTAAGGCATTTCATAACCTTGCCAAAACACCCCTCACCTAATCTTTCCATTATCTGATAGGTTCCTCTCCCCATATTTCCTTTTTTAGAAGTTGTCGACATCTTTGTAGAACACAGTTTGAGTTTTCACGAGCACTAGCTGAATTATCCTGCCTGTCTGGTGATTTCTTACAATATAATTAAAGTGTGGAAGCCGCCATTAATTTTAATGAGTTTTTAACATGAGTTTATTTTCTAATTAAATAGTTATATTTATTGAATCTTTTAAATAGTAATGATGGAAAAACGGATGCCTTGACTATGTGTACTATTTTAACATATGCATTCAAAACAGAAATTAATAAACCTCTTGGTGATTTAATGTGATACATATCCTTGATTTAGTTCGACATGTGCCTTTACGTTTGAGCAGAGCTGTTGTGAGGGCTTATGGGGCCCTCTGCTGGTCAAATAAAATATCGCCCTCTGTTAGCTTTTGTTTACTTCGGCGTCATTTACATGTGACACGCACACGTTGAGGTGTGACGGGATCAACTGTGTTGATTTCTTGCAAAGGTTTATTGATTGTTGTTGTAGTCCAAATGAGTTGTTCTTCTGGACAACAAATAAATCCACTTTGACTCTGATTACAGACACAGCTCATTCATCTGGTGATAAGAGTGAACATGAGTGTCAGAGGGAATGGAGCTGCTTTACTCTGAGGTGGACATAGATTTAGTGAAGGACACACCTGACAGAGAAGATACTCTTTGATCTGTAAGTTCACAAGTTATATTTAATACTTATATTGAATAATCTTTGTTTGCTCTTTGAAAAGCTCAGTTATGATTGTGTGTTCTCTTAAATTGGACACAGGCCTATGGTGAGTTGTAAATCTTAGGGTTGTTATTGATGTCCACAGTTCAGACTAATATCAACATCAGAAGTCAGTCCATGGGCTATTCTTTGGGTAATTCAAAGATTGGGTATAATCTTGTACTGCCTCAACTTCATCTTTTTTTGACGACCAGACCAAAACAACCTAAACTGGTGGATATTGATGTTGAAAAGGTAAAGAAAGTTAAAGAGAACTTGACAAAATCCCCCAAACTGTATTTGTTTTAAGTATTACACAAAATTATCATTCAATCCAATGAGACAACAAGCCTATTTTCTTGTAAAAGATGAACTTTAGAGTTCGTTGTTCATCCTTCCAAGAATACAGAGGGATGAGAAGCGTCTGATAAAGCCTAAAGCAGATAGTGATGATGAGGTGTTATGACTAACACCATTCTGATCAGGGGCCAAAACGAACTGTGTTTTTTACTCTACTCCTGTTACTGTTCATTTTGTGGAAGCTTTAAGATTTGTTACTAAAGTTCTAAATTGAATTAAATAACCCTGTGTTTAAAGGGTTCATGTATTTTAGTCTTTAGGTTGATATGTTTAAAATATAAATAATATCTATGGCTTATACTAGTACAAATGGCACTTAACTTTTTTTAATTGGTGTGTGGATTATAAGGGAGTTCCTGGCCCCATAAACGTTTGAGAACCCCTGGTTCAGATGAATATAAATGGCACTTTGGCGACACCTTGTGGTCAAACCAAATAATAAAACAAACTCAAAACGTGAGTCACCCAAAGAAAACTGTGTATAATGGCTCACATAATATATATATATTATATATATATTATATAATATATATTATATATATATATATATTATAATATATATTATATATATATATATATATATATAATATATATATTATATATATATATATATATATATATATATATATATATAACTTTTCCAGTATTATTTTTTTTTAAAAGAACATAGGCTTCCTACAGTGAATGGGGAAAGGATCAGGTTTGGGTGACGGGTCCATCAACAACTGTGAAATTCCCTTGATCTGAGTATTGTCATTGTTAGGTGATTCTGTTTATATATTCAAAGGGTGGAATGCTATAAGAAAAAAAATATTTTAATCATATTTTGGAATGCACTTCTTGCCTCTGACTTGACTGTGGGTGCAGTCATAAGGGTTATATTTAGATGTAAACATTTAAGTACACTGTACATTGCTATGTCCCATAGGACACGCTGCTTTGTTGCATAAAACACATTTGTGCCTTTCCCTTCTTTGGTAACATTCTGAATGTATTCTGTGATTGGTAACTGCACTATTAACTTGAGAACTTTCGGACGTATAGCTAACATGAGACCATGTTTGTCACACTGTATATAAACTGTGTTATCCTTAAAATAAAGCTTTGAGAAAGAGAGAGTACTGACTGAAAGTACAAAGCAAAACGGTTCACTTCCGGTCTTTCCGGAAATTACTTCTCCAGTCACCATGGTTCCTCCAGTCGCAGTGTCGCCGCTAATAAAGGTATTGAACGCTTGAAAAAGACATATAACTCAATTAAATATATGCAGAAATGTTGGTGCTTGCACAGATCTATGGCTTCTTAAAGTGGCGATCACGGTCGCGTTCTCTGCCAAAAATGTCAACTCTGTCAATTGGGGTGTTAGGCTATTTACGGCTAGCTCGTGTCCGCTAGCTAGCATTGACATTGACGACCCACACAGGTGAATAGTTGTTGACGTCTCTATTCGTACGAAGAATAGTTATTATAGTACAGAAGCCCTAAACGGCCATGCATCCATAACCGTTTTACTCTCGTTTAATCGAGATAACGACATAATTTCCTCGTTATAACGGGAAAACTATTCTTCTTTTCTATACTCTATAAAAGAAGAATAATTTTCCCGTGAGTTCTCTAGAGAGCTCACCATAACTTTTACACCCGTAAAGTTAGAAACGGATTGGCACTGTTCATACTGTCGTTGTGTCCTTGGGCAAGACACTTAACCCACCTTGCCTCCAGTGGCTGTAACACTGGTAATTACTGTAGAACAATGTAAGTCGCTTTGGATAAAAGCGTCAGCTAAATGAATAAATGTAAAAATGAATAAATGTAATGTAGAGAACAAGCTCTATTTTCATCCAAACACACTCTCCTCTATATTGCTGCCTAGAGAAAGACAAGTGCTCAAAACTAAAACACACCTAACAGATATGCAGTGTAGTGTATTACAAATAACCATGCACATACAACTTATGTCATGTGATGCGTTGCCCTAAGTTTAAACCCTATAATCAATGTACTTCAAAGTAGACTTCTATTCCCTACCTCATTTTAACGGCATGACTTTTTAATACCTGTTATATTGTTTCAGACAGCCAGATGGTCCGCCCTGTTGGTCGGTGTCTTTTATGGAAAGCAGAGGTTTGGTGAGTATATGGGCTGGACCCCAGTTTTTTATTATTATTATTTATTTTATTTAATTTTTTCAGATCAATTACAGTATTTGCTTAGGGTAAATGATTCTGAATGATAACGTCAGTCTCACTAATATAAAAATCTGGTTTGACAAACACTTACATTGAAATTATGTGCATTCACACATACCCTTTCAGAGTATTTAAAGCCAATTGCTGAGGAGGAACGAAAAATAGAGGAAGCTGAAAAGAAAGCCAGAGAGGAGCAGGAGCGTATCTACAAACAGTTGTCTGAAGGTAAGGTAAACAGTTTTTTAAAATGAGGCCAAAAGCAATTCGCATGTGTCATAAAAGATAATTTTTACTTATTTTTTTGTCCTTTTTTTTTACAGCTAATTCTGACACCATCCTGAAATGAATTTTCTTGGGACCTATTATCAATGTGCATTACACTGCAATAAAAACAAATTATTTTTCATGTACTCATGTCTGTGGTATTGTATTTTCTGATTCTTCTTGACAGCTGGGCTATTCAGTCAACAATAAAACGAGATGATGAAACTCACGTCACACACCTTGTGTCTGTGGTCAGTGTAAAATGAATCTAGGTACTATTCACTGCTGTCCTTCAGTAGATGAGCTGGGAGCAGGAATATTGTAGTAATCCTGGCCCAGTTTAGCAGCAATCCCAGGATTGAGGTCACAGACCAGTAGTAGAAAATGCTGTGTGGACAGAAGCATTCCTTCAATGCTCTGTTGTGTAATGTTCTTTCACTACAGCCTGGTCTTCTTTTTTCTTTTACTGCAGTTGGAGTTAGTGACACAGCATCTTTACTGTTCTAAGTTTTTTGTTACATTATGTTTCATTGATTGAGCCAGTACAATTAATCCAACCAGACACTTTATAAAAATACATTTGCTTTATTAGGTTTATCATTGCACATACTGGGGGACCAAAATACTGCATGATAATTATTAATGTAATGCCAATATTTTCCCCTGTCAATACTGGTACTAAGTAAACTGCAAGTATAACAAAAAAACATGAAGAGGGGGATATCAAATTGTTGGTATTAAGTTCTTGAAAATACTACAAAACTTAAAAGCCACTAAAATTAAAGCAAGTTATCAGTGAGCTCCCCTGTGAGGTCTTAAACAGCCTTGAATGCTGCCTATAAAATAGGACTGCAGTGGCAAGATTGACTTAACATGACAATCTGCTTACAATATACAGGACAGTAGAGAGCAGTATGTAAAACTGTAAAATACTAGTGTTTTACAATACAAAGTATTACAAACCAGAGATCTTTAAGTGTTTACAACACAGTTTTGTCGAGAAGTCTGTGTGTCCGTTCAAAAATAGCTGGACAACACTTAGAACTGTCTCAGATTAAAAGTATGAGAGTAGGTCTTAGACCCAAGCGTTTCTTGTGACATTAGCACATTCTCCTCATTTGTATGTTGGTATAATCTCATGATTAAACAGTGAACATCACTATACTTAGAGGACCCCCTCGAAAACGAGATGATTCATTTCAAGGGATTATCCTCAATGTGAATAAATAAATACTTGTTGAAGGAAGTAGGAAACCTTCGTTGCTGATTTTGCTTTGTTAATCCTCAGAATGTACAAAAACATACCACATTCACCTCAAAACATGGGGCATAGCAAGTGGCAGCAAGTTATTAATAAGTTGGAAATCAATAACTGATACATTGTAATATTTCCATATTATAAATATCAAGAACTGTACTCAGTCCTTGAACTATAAAAATAATCCATAATGGGACCAACCAGTTATCAGTAGCTACATATACATAATATGAATAAAACAAACATTTTATGTATTCTTAGCTACAACATTGTATTTACATAAAAGGCATCATCTTAAGCAACTACAGACTTTAGTTACTATCATAAGAATATAAGTCAAAGCAATGTTGGCTATTTGTACTGTAAAAAACCCTGAGCTGTATCTACTTATGGCTCTCTGCTGTCAAAGTAAACAAACTCTCAAATGTAAATCTTAATTGACTGGAAGACATACATTTTAGTGCTAAATATCAATTACACTGTCGACTGTAACATTAGAAATGTACAGTCTACAACAGCCATGCACTAGTTCGTGGAGAGCAAATCCTCTGTCAACCTGATGGACAGAGATTGTCTAAACGTTGCCCGTCTCTGGGTTGGGTGATGATAATTATTTTTTATTAATTTGTCTTTTGTTTCACTGCATGTGTCAAGCTTGTAAAATATGTCTAATGAGGCCTTTGTCTCTGTTCAAGTTTTACTGATTATTAATGACTTGATTGAATTTACTACACGTCTTTGTCCTTGCCTTGAATCAGTTGTTTTTCACATGTGCAGCTCTCATGTGCATCTTTCAGCACACACAGCAGGTTTTAGAGCCTCCTGGATTGTCTGGTGCTAATGAACAAAGGATAGATAGAAGTCAGAAAGTCTTTTAAGTATTTTTACACAACCTAAAGAATTCTTGTTGTCTATGTAAGCACTGTTAAAGCAATCATTTTATCTCCACACCAAAGACTACATCTCAAAATATCCTGTACCTGTATTTTATATTTATGACTGAACAAGTATATGAATAATAAAATAAGTCTTGCACCTTTACTAGCGGCAGCTGCTTGTTTAGCAGCCTTTGCATCCTCTATTACTTTTAGTTTAGCCTCATATTCCTCCTTTTTAGCGTTCCACTCTTTTCTGTTGTTCAGGAGGCCATCCAACATAGGCTGGATTTGCGGGTGGAAACGGGAAAATTCCTGATGGCAAATTATCAAAAGAAGTAAGAAAATAACTAAGGACTAACTAATAACTAATAACTAACTAATAAAATAAGAAATTTTAAGTTTTAAAACGCATGTGTACTAAATATTTCACAGTACCTTGTAGACAAATGTGCAAACAAAATCAATAAAACCACACTGAAGCTTGGGGAGCTCTGCTGACTTGGTTCTGTCCATCATGGGCTGGTGAGAAACAAACCATTATTAATGCACATTTAAACACAGAAAAATTGGTTTATATTTTTTATATTTTAAAATATTGCAGGCATATATAGCTCTTTAAAGAAATGACTGAATCAGAGTGTGCTAAAACCTGTGGTACTTTTACAATCTTACAATTGGTTGCTGTTCAAGTACTGTCCTTTCCAAGTCACCCTGTTCCCAAAACTCTTCTGCTACGTACAGAGCCACCTGAAAGACAGGACATATCTTACAATTAATAACCTCCCTCTCCCTCTAATGCTCTTCTTTTAGCTTTCTCACCTTACTCTGAACTTCCCAGGGCTTTGTGATAGCTGACAGGTCACATGCAGTCATCATCATAGCCCTGAAATGTCAGAAATAACAAGGTCAGTCATTAATGTTTAACAGCGTTTGAATTTGTGATGAGTTTTTACTTACATTACAATCTCTTTCCTCGTCGTCTCAAGCGACATGAAGTCGACCCACTTCTTTTCATCCTCGTATGTTTTTGAGAGGTCCACAATCTTTTGGAACATGGTTCTCTTCCTAGCATTGAGGAAGGATTATGATGTTTAATGCAACTACTGTATTTACATTTATTTAGAACTAAATATGTTGTTGAAAGAAAGAGAAAATATTGGGATAACTCACTTGAAATACAGAGCCAAGTCGGTGGCAATGATGGCAATGTCCATGAGGTGGATCACATGCTCCGACTGCCGCCTGTTGAGGTTCTGGTAGATATTCAGTGACTGCCAACAGCACAAGCAAAAGAATTTAACCAACATAATAAGAGCACTCCTCAGTGGATTGTTTAAATAAAACTCATCTCACCTCATCAGACAAAAGGAACTTTCCAAACTCTAAATGGTGCCGCTCCAAAATAGAGGAGCCATGCAACTTCGCCAAAGGGTTGCCTGATCTGCAGTGGAAAAAATCCAGACGACAAATTTTATACACACATTATTATACAAAGACACTAGATATATGCTGGTATATTTTTTTGTTTGAACTTGTTGTTGTCTGGTCAGCATTACCAATAAAGAAACTTATTTCCAGAGCACTTACTTGACCTGGTACAAGTTGTTGGTCCCTCTGTGATCAATATCGTGAAGGAATCCTGCTGTTATCATGGCCATTACCTCCAAGTCAGTGTAGTATCGCTTCAGATTCCCTGTCTGAACACAAAAATTCATCACAGCCCTACCATCTAGTTTTGTGTGTAAACCAAAAAATAAAAATAGAGCTTTAGATGTTTTCTCAATACCGTCAGAAGAGTGAACATGGTCTGCCCCACATTGAAGCCGTGTCGCCAGTTGTGGTATGTGATTCTCCTGTAGCCTTTACAAACCGAGTACATGAAGCGGACCAGCACCTTGGAAGATGCATATTTTACATATTAGCATGATGTGTGGTTGGTTTTTAAACCTACGTATTAGTTATGGTTCAGTTCAGTTCATTTTATTTGCCATTTGTAGATTAAAATCACATTGGAAAAACGTGCCAGAGTTCAAAATGCAAAGTCAACAATTAACAAAGACAGACATAAAAACCATAAAACATTAAAAACATAAAACTCAATAAAAGTCAAAAAAGTTAAGACATAAAAAACTATGAATTGCAATAAAAGAGGTAAGTGAAATATAAAGTGCATGTTTCAGTGTGTTTTGTTCAAAGTCATCAAAGCCTGTGGGAAGAGGCTTGTTGCGTGTCGAGATGTAGAACGATTAGCCTTTCCTGAGGGGAGGAGCTTAAAGAGTTCACTAGCAGGATGCTGGGTTGTTGTTATGCCTCTCTCCTGGAACCCCTGAAAAGGTCCTCGAGTAAGGGCACCACCATACAGCAATTTACAGCGATTTACAGCAATTTACAGCGATTTACAGCAATTTACAGCGATTTACAGCAATTTACAGCGATTTACAGCGATATACCGCCGTCCACCAGAGGACAGGCTCCAAAATCGGAAATATAAGGAGAAATCCAATGGCAACTACAAGTTTAAAAATCATGTTTACAGCCTGGTACAAAAAAAGTTTTTTCTACCTGACAACTCTGGGGGGGGTGAATTAATACGTAAATGCCGAAAAGCCTGGATGTACTGCCGCCCTCAAAGTTATTGAGCTGTTAAGAAGACATCCGATTTGACAGCAATAAAAGTTTAAAAGACTCTTCTTTTTTGTGGTAAATTCCCTTAGTTTACATAAAAAGTGACTCTTTGACAATGCTGCAAGTGTTTAAATTACAGTTCAGATCCTCAGATCCTTTGAGGGAGTCACACCCAAGAACTTTTATCTATCCACAATTTCCATCTCAATGCCATTAATAAAAACAAGTGTAAAAACAGTCTTTTACTCAAATCAATGACCAGCTTGTATGTTTTAGTGGTGTTCAGGTGTGGCCTACCTCTTGTGGAATCTGAAACTTCTTGACCACTCCGACCTCGTAGTACATCTGGATGCCACACTTTACCAGCTCCATCTCGGTGCAGTTGAAATCGGAGAAGCGGAACTCGTAGATCTCAAACTTCTTAATAAGTGGTGGCAGGTCTTTTTTCTATACATTATTATACTATGTTAATATGTTTTTTTTTTGTGCTTGTCACTATTAATTATTGTCAAGATATTTTTCTGACCAGAATTTGTAAAAGCTCTTCCTCTTCACACTCACTGGGCTCACAGCCAAAAACCTCCCTGGTGTTCTGTGAAGAAGTCAAGTGTTACTTTGACAAACATGTAATTTAGCATTTTATTATTATTATATTAGAAAAGGCTAATGGGTTCTCACTAGAACATTCTGGATCTCGTCATGTCGACATTTGACATGGTAAAGCACCATGTCCTGAGCGATGTCTTTACGGTTCTCTAGCTTGTTCATCTTGTCATAAGTGTCTGTGTTTAAGGCAGACCAGCCCAAAAACTGAGTCAAAGCCTGAGAAACAAGCACAGGAGCATGAGAATTGCATATTTTAAAACAAACTGCACAGGTGGCTGGTATTGCTTTGTGAAATTCATTTAACCTCCATGAGTTGTTCATCATGATCATCAAAGGGCTTTCCGTCTTTCCTGTTGTAGAACGTGGCCACACCAACAATCTCCTCTTTTTTGTTGACAATTGGCAGCGAAAGGACGTTTTTTATGGTCCATCCGCTGTCATCAAGGGCCTCAGTCTAACAGCATTAGAATTTCAAGCCAACAATCACATTTTGTTTGTCTTTAGTGATCCTTGCATGTGTCACAGTATCCTACCTGAAAATTGAACGTCTCGTCTGCAGCTGCATTCATGATGTTACAAATCTAACAGCACGATTAAAAACATGATAATTAGTTTCAATATTTTTTTAATAGCTGATTAGTTGCTTTCACTGATAAAATTAAAACTTACAAAACCACTTTCTGCAACATAGGTAGGAAGGCCGCTGCTCAAAGCCCAGTGGTCTGCAGGAGGATTACTGATGGGACAGAGACAGGGTCAACGTTAACACTGTCTGTTGATTGGTTGGGTTTGGTAAAGCAACTTGTAGCTCTCGACTTACGGTATGACTTTGATGTCCTCTTTTCCGTGCAGTATATAGTCAATGATTTTATAGAAGTTCACCTCCTATAAAACAGAAGGGATGAGAGTAAACGTGTCTCTCAGATAACCACATAAATTACATCCACTGCAGATTAGATCATTATAAATAATTACCCGTCCATCAGGTGTGACGGGGCCAGAATAAGGCGCCTGCTCTCCCATGAGCACAGGCCAAACATCGAAGAATTCCTACAGAGAAAAGATACCTGTAACTGGACTCTTTGTAACAATACAATTATTGATTCAAATCACCAGTTCACCCATTTCTTTCACACATATTCCCACATTTGCTGACATTACATTTGCACATACACCAACATCAAGAAGCCAGGTCACTGTGTACCAGGGAAGAGCTAAACAAGTCATTCTTTTCTCACTCAAGCAGAAGAGTTGAAGTGCATTCTGTTATAGCAGAAGTCAGGACGCACAGACTATATTACCTTCTCCTTGGTCATGTCCAGTAAACCGACCGAGTAGCGGTCACAGTTGAGGTAGGCTCGGACTGTGTACAAGGCTTTGTGAAACTGCCGCTCAATGTCTGTCAGCTCTTCAAACACCTTGTTGGCAGACCACAGGAGCAGCTAAAGGAAAGGCAACACAAATATGACTAATACAGCATGTTTCTGGAAGTATACACACCTAATGACAAAGATGAACCCCTGCCACGTACCATTCCTTTACGTGTCTCACAGTTGTGAAGGTAGCTCAGGTGGTAGATTTTTAAGTTCAAAGTAGCAATTTTCAGATATTTTAAAAAAAGCTGCGCAAAAGAAAACAGATTGAATTTAATAGAATGCATTAAAAAATTATGCTAATAAGACACATATTTTAAAACACTTTTAAGATTGCAAACCATGAAGAAAAAGCAAAAATTATCCAACCAAAAAAATTATTAGTATCTTGTACTAAACTTTAGCGTCGGTCCTTCTGATAACCCTAACCCTTGTGGATTAAAACTGTGACGTGTGTCGGTCTACTATGCCTCTTGTAAAAGCTTAATGACTCGTTGTTCAGGGTTAAAGGAATTCCCTCTCAGCTGAAGACATACTCAGTCTAAATGAGTGTGTTGTCAAAGCCAATGAACATGTCCCTGAGCTAAATTGTTCAATGAATGTTTTGTGGTCTCACATCTTCATCCGCTTCAGTGAAGTGGGGTCCCGTGGTCTTGTTCAGTGCCATGATCACAGCCACCATGTCTTTGCCATTGAGAATTGGGGTTGCCAAAATGTTCCGGGTCTTATACTCAGTGAGGTCATCAACAAATGAGCTGTAGTGCTGGTTCTAAATACAAGCAAAGTATCACTCCAGGATTAATATCAGACAATAATATCCCATAACAACATGCATGGCTTTCTTTTGTATTATAGTTTAATGTGTGAAGTAGTTGTGACTGTTATTTTGATGACTTTTTTTTAATAAAGACAATAAAAACAGGGAAGAACATTACATGTTTGAACCAAGTGATCTACTGGTGATTTTGGTCTGTTTTAGATTGTACTGACTGTTGAGTAAATGCCAGAGGTGTCTTATCCAGAGCTGAAGCAAAGGCTGATGGGATATAGAAATAAATGGATTATGTCTGATAAGGGATTTACACCTTCACACATTCTGTAACACATGCATATATACTCATTATTAACACTTCATAACATCAAATTCTGCTTTTATGTCGTGCTGTTTATCATCTATCATTCTTTTTGACTTAACAAATCCACTTACTATTAGTCTGAAACCTCTCCACAGCTTGGTTTTGTTACTCTAGCTCTTACCTCTGCCACATTTTTGACATTTACAGTCTTCTTAGTCTGGGCCACGTGGCCCACAATGCCCATGTCCAAGGGGTAGACAATCTCAGAGTCTGGCGGCACCACACAATCATCCATCTGTGACTGGGCGTTAACATTGAAGAGCCTGGTGGCCAGCTCTCCAATGCCGTTCCTCTGCCGGTACATGAACAAGCTGCAGCGGTCGGCGTGGATTAAAGCGCTGATTCTTTTCAGGATTTTGAAGACCACCTTTTCCATGTTGATGTTCTCCTGCATGTCAGTGATCAGGTCATACATTATTTGGCTCTCTTCCACCTGAGAAAATACAGAACACAGAAAATAGAGCCTCCGGCCTCCTCACACAGTCCAAACACGTGCACGTATAGGTAAATTCTTTAATATAATTTGCCCATAGTTAGTAGTGTCTAGGTGTTAGCTCTGTGATTAAATGGTGATTGTCCTGTGTGTTACTGCCTCACACCCTAAGCACATGTAAAGAATAATAAATGAAAAATAATCAAATATAAAAAATGACATGTGGATCCATGCTTGACTTAAAGGGGTTGTTGAAACACTGGTGCCAGGTGCCAAAGATTTATGAAATGATGAGGTAATAAATAACTGGTCCACCTGCAATTTGTCTTCTCTGTCATGATAATGACTACATCATAAACACATCAGTGCGCCTAATGCACAGTTAATGTTGTCTTTACCTGACAGAGCTCCTGAAACTGGCTGAAGTCCACCTGGTTTTCTGGGAGTCCTGAAGCCTTTGAAATGGAGCCCGGGCTCATCTTCTTGGCAAAGTACTGCTTGGCAAAGGCAGGGTTCTCTTGGAGAAACTTTGCCACGTCTTCCTTTTGCACACCCATGCTGCTAATGTCCCCCCTTCTTTGTCCAGACTGTTACGTCTTCTCCGTCTTCAGCTACCTCCAAACTTCTTTCCTGAACGTCCCAAAAACCAACCACATATAATATCAATACACTAATCCTTTGATCAAAACCAAAGATTACTTTTTTTTTACTGGGGGCAGACACACATTGAACTGCCCCCGGGTCTGCTGGGCAAACTGAGTGAGGGATAGTCCTAAGGAGCAGGCGGAGTCCAACAATCCTTCTGTCATCAGCAGATAGTGCTGAAGGTTAGCAGTGATCAACCTGTGCTAAACGTGTCAGCTGATCGTTTAGTAAAGGGTATTTGGACTGAGTGGTCATGGACTAGCACAGGTAGCAAAGTTGAAATAAATACAACATTATTGTATATATCTTCACATGTAAACAAAGGCATCTCTGTCAAATCAGTTTGCATTACAAAAAAAGAAAAAAGAAAGGATTATAGTGTGAACCTTTAAATATGTCAACACACACTTCATGATCGTTCATTTTGATTTTGTGCCATCTTAGTTTCAATTTGAAGTTCAATTCAGTGTGTGTCTGTCTCCCACCTGAACTCTACGTGCACAAGCTCTTTAAGTCCTTATTAAACAAGGCCTCCTCTGGTATAATCCCTATTTAGTTAGGACACAAGCTGATTATCCCAGCACCCTAACTCAGTCTTTCTCACTACATTCGGTCTGCTGTCCCCGTATTGCCTTCAGGTGCTTCTTGTGTATTTGTAGCTTTTTGTATTTCACAAATGACATGTTGAAATAGCATGTTATTTAGATACACTATTTGTGTTTGATATGTTTTCCATTTACCTGGATAGGACCTGTCTATTTTAAAAAAATACCTTAAACAAACTCTGAGGGTCTAAGGACAGGGAGAGAGTGTTGTACAGTCTGTTTATTTATTTGCTTGCTTATTTATGTCTCTAAAGCAGTTCTCTGCAAATAATAAGTATATTTTTATTGTCTGGTTTCCTAAACATTAAGTGTTAGTCAAATGGGGTTTTTACCAAATAAAATAAAGCCACGCATTGCTGCAATAACTCTTCAAACCACAAGATGGCAGCATAACTCCCTTTCTTTTCATAGCACTTAAGCCAACTGAATATATCTGCAAACTCTCATTGTCTCCTGAGGGAAAATGTGAGATTAATGTAAAAATATGCGTAGATAAAATATCTCTAAGGTGCTGTAATAAAATACAAATATGTAAAAAGCCTTTATTTTTGTAAAATTAAAAAAAGGCTTTTTAATTTGTGTATCCAACCTTATCAAAATCAAGCAGTGAGATCAAGACTTTGAGCTCTTTTGTACGGAGCCTGTGAAAGGACATGTGATAGAAAATAATACGAGGCCTGGAGTTCCTTAATGCATACAAACAACAGTTTTTTAGTTTGTTTTGTATTATCTCATATGTCCTCCCAGGGGCTCCGTACTTTTGACATTTTTGTTTATTAGGTTAGTTGTAAAAAAAGTTTGAACTGTAGGCCATGTGAGTGTTGTTCCTACATAACCTGTCAGTTTTCTTAATAATGAATTTGTTTTCCATATCTCACAGATTTATGAGTTAGTCTCTTGAATATGAATACGTATATTTACCAACACATACCTATGCATGGATATTTGACTTATTTAGGATCTAAAGTCTTGGAGGTGGGGATATTTTTATCCAGGATTATAGTAGGCCTACTGAGCAGCCCAGTCAGTGGAAAAAATAGATCGGCTGTCTAACTGTCGTGACGGAGGAGACACTACTGTTTACCAGGTTTACCATAGCGGAAGTGATAAATCCATTCACTCATTTTCTCATATGATTACAATGTACATAACCGTCATTGCAAGGAACGTCAGCAACGTAAGATACAGTCAGAAGGATGGTAATTACACACATTCACACAGGAAGAGGCAGTGTGTTACATGATGTAATGGCAGATACAATCTTATGTGACTGGGCTTAATGCAGAAAGTTTACAGCCCCAAAGCATCTTAACTCACTTTTTCCTTTCTTGCATAGCATTACAAGAGAATAAACTCAGACTCGTTTATTGTTGGCATCTGGCTCAGAAGTAACAAAAAATTTCCCAACATTTGTAATAAACAAGCTTTTACATTAACAAATGTCACATTGATGATTAGGACATTTAAGGACACTCAGAATTTGGGACTCGGGTGTTGAATTTCTGAAATAAATAAGAAAAAGGATTATTGTAGGGAATTTAAAAATGAAACCTGTCACCTGTTTCAGTGTCTTGTTGTTGCTGTGCAGGATTGTGGGTTTGTGTTTGTGCTGTTTGTTAGTACTCCTTAATGAATTGTTTACACTGTCTGTACTAAATGTTTCTGAACTGTCCTGAGCAGTGGAGCTTGGATTGTATTGTACTTCCAGTCAGTTACATAAAGGTCTAATTGTTTTTATAGTAAGTCTTGGGCAGGTTTAAAGTAGAAGCCAGATTACAGTAAGGATTTCAAACCAACAGGATTACTTTTAGATTTAAGCACCTTATTTAGGACCAAGCAATGAAAATCAGTCGTAAGCTTGTCTGTGGTGTGTGTATATAAAGGCTGCTCACACAACACAACCTGGACTGTGTCTGAACCCCACTACTTTGAACCAAACAAGGTAAGAAGCTTGTATCTTTTATTTCAAGCAATATTTAGATTTTCTGTGTTATTAAATCTAAAGCTAGTGACAAAATGTATCGGAAGGCTGTTAAAATCTACTTAAAAAGCAACAGATTTTACTTCAAAAACATTTATAGAAATAGTTTTGTCCGGTGGTCACGTTTGTCAAAGCAAAACGCTTTAATTCAGAGTTATGTCTATATTGCTATAAGTAATGTTTCTGTCACTTGGTTTTAATAAATCTTTGTGCTGTAAGTTAAAACATTTTTCCCCCCCAGAATGGCATCCTCGAAGCTGTCCCTGCTGCTGGTGCTGCTGGCCTGCGTGGAGCGCAGTCTGTCTGCCTCCTGTATTGTTGACAGTTTCAACGTAAAAGAAGATTTTGACCCAAAGAGGGTGAGTCAATTTAAAACTCATCAGCCAAATTAACATAGCACCATCCATCTGTGGAGTCCTGACTTTCTGTTTCCCTTTCAGTATGCAGGTAAATGGTACGCTCTGCAGAAGAAGGACCCTGAGGGCCTGTTCCTGCAGGACAACATCTCGGCGGAGTACACCATTGACGATGATGGCAGCATGACCGCCTCCTCCAAAGGACGTGTCACACTCTTTGGGTAAGTCTCAACAAAACCCCTGGGTTATTTTGTGCAGGTTTATTTTATTATTAAAAGGCTGTATTTGTATGCGTGTACTTGTATTTCAATGTAAATCTTTTTGTCTCTCTAAAAAGAGAGGTGAAGAAATCGAGTTTATTCGTTCATTAGTTGAGAACAGTTCTCAGTAACTTGTCATAATGAAGTCATACATTAGACTGACTTTTTAAGAATCAGTGGCTCACCTGGTTGAGTGTGAGCCATTTACTCAGGAGACCTAGGTTTGAGTCCTGCTCGGGTCATTTACCTGATGTCATTCTCGCCCTGCTGTCTGTTTACTACCCTGGCCAAAATACCCCAAAAATTATCTAAAGGAAGAAAATGCTTGATACACATAACACTGTATTTTATGTAGCATCTCATAAAACAAACAAAAAAATGTGCGTGCTAACTTGTGGCTCCCTTTTGCAGCTTCTGGGTTGTGTGCGCTGACATGGCTGCTCAGTACTCTGTCCCTGACCCTACTATTCCTGGCAAAATGTTCATGAATTATCAGGGCCTGGCCAGCTACCTGTCCAGCGGAGGTCAGTAATAGCCTTTTACCTCAATGTCTTCTTTGTCGTGTCTCTTCTCACTTCTTTGACTCACTAACCACTTCCTTGTCCAACTCCAGGTGACAACTACTGGGTGATTGACACTGACTATGACAACTATGCCATCACCTATGCCTGCCGCACCCTGAAGGAGGATGGCTCCTGCGATGACGGCTATGCCCTGGTCTTCTCCAGGAACCCCCGCGGCCTGCCCCCCGCCATCCAGCGCATTGTGCGTCAGAAACAGGATGACATCTGCATGACTGGACAGTTCCAGCCTGTCCTCCAGTCTGGAGCCTGCTAAACACAGACAGAAGATAGCTGTGGAGATCTGCTAGTTGAAGTCTAGAGGCACGTGAGCACCAGAAGAATGGCAGAGGGAATGAGACATTTTGTATGTGAGAGTAAAAATGCAAATGCCTGTATTACACTGGCAGTAAAACCTACACCTGTTCAGCTGGGATTCACATTTTGCTGTTTTACTTATTGTCATTTTAAAATCATCAAAGCAAGAAGTCAAGCACTGTCATGGGTCAATGAAAATTAAAATATTTTTCTAAACAATGGAGAAAATGTGTCTTTTTTGTTTGAAAACGCAATGAACTTTGACCATGGCTGTGATCCAGTCTGAACCAGGCACAGAACGGCCAAACACAATCTGTACTAGGTACTAATGGGCTTACGGTTGTCTGAAGTTTAGAGACTTTAGTCCTATTATACCACCTCACCTGTTATTATACTTATCGTGCCGCTCGGATCATGCATCACATCAACACTTTAGTTCAGAGGGTTGCACAGCTACAACACGTAGGTTTTATATCAGCTAGCAATAACCAGCTTCACACTGTAATATAAGAAAATTCATGAGGCATTTGATGTTTATTTTCAGCAGCTATTATCGTCAATGTTGTGCAAAAAACTGCTAAGTGATGCTCTTCACGGAAAGCACCAGCAAACAAAACTCTGGGCATAGATATACAGTATTAGAATATAATTCATAGGGATCATTTATCCTTAGCCACAGGAGCTGAGGCTTAAAGGAGAAAGTTGTACAACAAAAAAGCTAATAAAGTTAGTAATAACTATGCTGACGTTGAGCTGAGTGTACTTTTGTGTGCACCATCTCATCTATAATAAATTGATAGATAACACTGATGGTTATGTTGTACTGTATATATTTACTGATTATATATATTGTATGGCAGAGAGGTTAGCACTCCTGCCTCACAGCAACAAGGTCGTGAGTTCAAAGCCCGACCGACGCAAACACAAACTCTGTGAGGAGTCTGCATGTCCTTCATGTTACCGTGGGTTCTCTCTGTGTACTCCGGCTTCCTCCCACCGTCCAAAGACATGCATGTACAGGTTAATTGGTAACTCTTAGGTGTCCCATGTGAACTAGGACCCCCTCAAAAACAAGATGATTCATCTCAAGGGATTATTCCTCATGAAAAAATGTGAATAAATAAATGTGCAGGGTTAATTTAGGGACATAAGTTTATGTGTAATACTTGTTCCTTGGCAGACAGTGTGTGAGGGGTGTGTGGCCGAAGCTGTAGTTAGTCTGTCTTTCAACGTGCTTAGCTCTGATTGGATCAGCTCTCTGATCTTAGTGGAAGTGACAGCCTTTGTGTTTAAAACAGAAGGTTCTGGTTTATTGTATTTTTGTCACATGTAACTTAAGCCTGTGTAGACTACTTCTTCTTCTTCACAGGCTAATACTGCAGTGTGGTTTAACTTACTATGAGTTTGAGCTGAAAAAGTTTGTACACTACAGATATATTGTTAAACCCCAGAATGTTTTTATGGCAACATTGCACAGGTCTGAGGTAACAGTATAAGTGGCTTTAACATAGTCACTGTCTGCCAACAGTGTGTTCTAATTCCTTCCTAGTGTTCCCTTTAGTGAAACTGTGCCCCATCAGTTAACACTTGAGGAAATATGAAATGAGTGTAAAATGCCCAGTAGAGGGCAGTCAAAGCCTATGTATTGAGTATAAAACTGCAACTCACTAAATTAACTTTGAGGTATATTTACTGCATTTACAGCCAAAATGAGTGTGGTGACATTTTTTTTTTCTTCCTATGACAATATGAACTAACATTTTAATAGCTCGCAGTTTTTAATAAATGTTTTGTTGTCAAGTCCACACAAAGCCAAACCAAGTCATGAGTCCTAAAGAAGACAGAAGGCATTCCTAGAAAACAAAAATCCCAAAGAGGCTGGTTAAAATTGTTTGGAAGTAGCGTTAGACTTACTCCAGGAACTGAGCTATGTCTGAGACACCTGGTATTAAAAAGTAATAATCAGACTAGTCTTAAGAGCTCTCACAAGTACTACACTATCACAATCTCATAAATGCAAAGGACATAAACAGTTTAGTTTGGCCTTATATTTACATTTCCATCAGCCTGAGTGAACTATGTGTTTCACTAAATCCTTCAATTTGGAATTAAACACTTAGATCTGTGCTTCAAGAAGTTTCTCACATACAGTGGAGGTCCAGAGTAGTTCTAAGTCACATGACCTGGTGCAGGGGGTGGGAGGAGTGGGGGGCTGGAACATAATTGGAGCCATTGTGTTTGACACTGTGGACTCAGGGCAGTGGAGATCCGATCTGTCTGTAGACTGCCCTTAAAATGTCACATTGTGCTTTGTTTTCATCCTGTGAAACTGACTAAAGTCACACTCTCCTGTCTTATATTATGACTATTAGGTTTATAAAAATGGAGGTTTCTCTTGACAAACTGACATTATTGTGATGGGCGAAGCAGCGCTGAGAAAGACAGGGGTTTGTTTTGGAAACACAGGCTGCTTAATCCCATAATCTGTTCGTCTGCTCTCTGTTTTTCTTATTTTTACTTTAAATCCTTGTCAGTTTGAGCCAGACAGAGAAATAACAAGCCAAAAGCATTTTAATTATTTTAATGAATGAGTAGTACTGATGATGGATGAATGGGACTTCCTTTGGTAAACATTGTAAATAAATCACAGCAACTTTATGCAATAGACTTTCTGTCCACGTCTAACAATGAGAAGCTTGTCTTAATTGTTTAGTTCAGTTTTCATTTTATTATTTTATTATTTTACAATTCTACTTTCAACAAATTTATTAATTACTGTCAGCCATTTCTTTTTTTACATTGCTGGTCTGTGTCCACACACAGTTTGATTTTGGAATTCATAACCTTTGCTTTATTTTCACAATAACATTTACACTACACTACGACGTCTGATGCATTCAAAGACCTGAGCTCAAGTTTCCTTTTTTGTGCCTCTGAAAACAACAGAGTTGTAAGGACTTATGATTTTAAATAAAAACCTGTTAATCTGCTTGATGTCTGGCTACTTTGCCGCTCACTTTTCTTCTTGCTCTTCTCACAACTAACTCATTTAACTCAAATGATACTTAAACATTTCATAGCTCACTCGACTCTAAAGCCCTGAAACTACAGCCACAGTATTTGTCCGACATTATAGGGTTCAGTGGCAATGGACGCGTTCTCGAGGCCAGGGACCATTCAGTCATCTGCAGCAGACCCTTCTCAAATTAAATGTACAAGAACATTGGCCATATTTTGACCCTGGTCCCAAAGGTTATGACCTTAAATTACAGGGTGGACAGAGGTCACACTGAGGCTGTTTTGTCTTGACAGTCAGCGTGTGTGCTCAGGAGCAACCAGCTCATTAGAGGAGCATTTGCTTAAACTAACTCTTTGTCCAAAGAAAAGCAGTTCTACATTATCACCAATAGAGGGGTTACTTTTTAAGTGTCCGGCTGGAAAGTCAATTACTTGCTTTTATGATGTGCTGTTTGTATTAGATGTAACGTAAACATGGCCAGGTTGGTGGAGAGTTCCTGCCTCAAGTGGAGGAGTTTAAGTATCTCGGGGTCTTGTTCACGAGTGAGGGAAGGAGGGAGCGTGAGATCGACAGACGGATCGGTGCAGCTTCTGCAGTGATGTGGTCGATGTACCGGTCTGTCGTGGTGAAGAAGGAGCTGAGCTGTAAGGCAAAGCTCTCGGTTTACCGGTCAATCTACGTTCCTACTCTCACCTATGGTCATGAAGTTTGGGTCAAGACCGAAAGAACAAGATCCCGGATACAGGCGGCCGAAATGAGCTTTCTTCGCAGAGTGGCGGGGCGCTCCCTTGAGATAAGGTGAGGAGCTCGGTCACTCGGGAGGAGCTCAAAGTAGAGCTGCTGCTCCTCCACATCAAGAGGAGCCAGCTGAGGTGGCTCAGGCATCTGTTTCGGATGCCTCCCGGACGTCTCCCTAGGGAGGTGTTCCGGGCATGTCCCACCGGGAGGAGACCTTGGGGAAGACCTAGGACACGCTGGAGGGACTGGCTTTTTGGAACCTAACTGAAAGAATATGTATTTGTAACAGGGCCAGGCTACTACAGTTTAAAATGATTGACTGTGAACAGGTTTGTCCAAGTAAAAAGCACAAAATAAACCTTTAAATGTCACCTGTGTGTCTGAAGTGTGAATCAGTGGAAGGGACTTTCCAACCATTGGACAGACGTTCTGGAAGACATGATGAGAATATTTGGAGTAACTTTGGATCTGGATCCTGTGTCTCTGCTCTTGGGCTTCAGGGACAGTAATGTATGTTCAGGCTCTAGAAGATTATATGACATATGCTGTGTGAAAGACCATCTTCCTGTCTTGAATTAGTGACAAACCTGTCCTGAAGCTTTTTTGTCTGCTCCATTCGTTAAAAGGACAGTTTATGAAGCTGGGGGCCCCTTGCCTCTGCTTTGCTGTTGCTGCTATGGCCTCGATGCTAAGCAGCATTTTCTTTTCTTTCTTTTTATCTCCTTGGACCTGAGCTGTGTTCATTTGTGTCAAATGCACACAACAAAAACACAACTGTAGATTGAAGAAACCTTTATTCTGAGTATAAACACAAAACAAGACAATCGTATAACAGTTGTGTAAAAGATCACTGGTTTTGACAAACGGAAGTAAACTTACTATGATATAAATATGTGGCTAAGGAAAAGCAGTTACATTATTAGTAAAACAAATTCATTCAGTAGCAATGGTTATTCTTCACTTTTATTCACTTTAAACCGGAAACACATACAGAGCTACTGTACAGCAAGTAAAGCATGTATCTTTATACATTTTAGCTGAATATAATTTTGTTACATCTTTAGGTAATGAAAAGGATTTTCTGAATACAAGATACATTTGCTATGCCCCAAAAACTTTTAATATACAACTGTAGCTTTTGCTAATGGTCCATTCAGTTGTCTCTTTCTGCTTCTCTGATTTGTATTTGTCTATTTCTTTGTCTCCTCTATTTGCTCCACCTCGCTGGACTCATCCACCACTTTGCCGTTGACCATCGTCTGTGTGACCACCTTCACAATCTTCCTGGTGCGGACGTCAGGTTCCTCTGCAAAGACACAAGATGACATTAAAACTCTAAAAGCAAGCCAGATTCTTTACTTATCCTTTAGGATAATATCAACAAAAGAGTGATCCCATTTGCTGAACATGTCCCAACAGCTTCAAGATAAAACCTATGTTCCCACTACAAAGCTCCAGTGTAATTTTAGACCCTAATTATCCTCGAAGGTGTTGATACTGTGTTGTTTTAAGTCTTACTGTATTGTGAGAGGCATTCTAGTTTTGTAAACCCAGCAGCATGACTCAGATGGATTAAGACACCGTTACGACATTGGGATAATAGTTTTCAGCTTGTTTTTGTTGATGAAGGAGCTGAACTGTTTGGGATGTGGGCCTTGCTTTGAGCTCGATAAAGTCTTCTTGGCCAGTTCTTGTGTGTGTGTGGTCACATTTCTTTGTAAATACAAAGAACACTTATCACAATCATAATATGCTGTGTCTACTGTGCAATATTACTACTGCCACAGGTTTCAGTGACTCAGTCTGTAGGTCATATTTACTGGTGTGAAAGCATGTGTGAATAAATGAACACAGTTTCTTTATAGTTACGTTATCAGTTTGTTTGAATGAATGAATAAAGGGGCTCACTTTTTGGAGGTGGAATCTCCTTGATCCTGAGGAGAAAGAAAAGTGTGTTATATTTAAATTATAACAACACTGAACAAGGAAATCTTGCTTTGTGTAGGTTTTCTTTATACTTCTATATATGCTTTCTGCTTCTGTTCATACTCATACATATTTATTCAGTCTGTTCCTGGTTCTTATGTTCAGATGCTTGAGCCAACTATGCAGATCTCTCACTACAAGCTCCTCCCAGTTGCCTAAGCTCCTCCCCCTGTCCATTTGATTACATAACGTTACATTCCAAATTCTACAATTAATCAGAATAATGCATAAAGACATCCACTAGACTTTTCTACTGCTGCTGTATTGTTGCAGAGCAGCCCCTCACATCTCCTCTCCTTCCAGCAGGCGCCTGTAGGTGGCGATCTCCATCTCCAGGTTCTGCTTGATGCGGAGCAGCTGCTCGTAGTCAGTCTTGGTGCGCTGCATCTCCAGTCTCAGCTGGGACAGGTCGTCCTCCAGCTGGGTCAGAGTGGCCTGCAGACGCTCCATCTCAGACGAGTACTTCTGACCCGTCTCACCCAGGTTCCCCTCCAGAGCCGCAATCTTAAAAGAGAGAAAGTAAAAAAATTATAAACTGTACTGCTATGCCCAAAAAGAATGAAGTTATTCAGTGGTTTGCTATGAAGAGAGGGTATTGTGCCTCTAAGATGATGCTTCAAGTGGGACCTTATCAAATGGTCCTCCTTGTTTTCTAGCAGAAACCCAACCTCCCAAAATGCCTCTTTATTATGAAATGAATTCCCAAAACAGTTTCAACAATTACCTGTGACAAGGCTTGGCATCCAAAGCAAACACCATTAGAGTTTGTGTCATCACCACCAGCCCCCGTACAATTTAGCAACTCTATCCTGTTTGTGTTTGGATGACTTTGCAGCGTTGAAGAACGTGTTTACTGTCAACATGGGTTTGCAAGACAGAAAAACATTGAGATCATTTTTACCATAAACCCAAATAATAGTGGCAGTGGAGAAATTCAGATTGTCACTGGGTAGATCCTCAGTTGGACATGAAACAGGGCGAAAGAGAGGGGGATGACATTGGGCAAACGCTGTATTTGTGAGTGCTCTACCAACTGAGCTAGGGCTGCCCCCCAAAAATCCCTTTTAAAACCAGAATTGATCTTTCCATTTCTTTACATTTAGTCTGTGTGACAGGATGTGATTGAATTGTTACTCTGGTCAGTAGCTAACACTGAATAACATTTGTTAGTGTAACCTTAGCTAAGCATGTAAACAAGTCAGGTCATTTCATCAGTAGTTCTCACGAAACAACACGAAACAACAACCTCTGTGGTTAGAAGTGTATGAACATGTTTTCAACCTGAAACAAACAGGTCTGAGAGGAAAGTTATTCTTTGTATAGTTTGTTCAGAGTTGTGCATGCAGCAACTTCTTGCACCTCACAGTATTTCACACTGTGCATTCATTAGACTCACCTACACTCAGTCCATACACAGACAGATACACAGACAGATACAACTACAGGACTCTAGTATATGTAATGTAGCATATTGTTCCTCTATATTTATTTGTCTGTGGTTCTCACCTGTTTGTGCAGACTCTCCAGCTCGACCTCGAGGGTCTGCAGGAAGCGCTGCCTCTCAGTCAGCTCACTCTGGGCCCCTCTCAGAGCCTCGTTGCTCTCCCTCACCTCGTTCTGCACCGTCTCCAGCTGATACCAACAAATAACAAACCACTTAATCCACAGTACTAGGAAGGACATGTTTTGTACTCTATTAAACATAAAGAACATTTGATTACCATGCAAAGAAATATATTTTGAGGCAGTGTGTAAACTCATGGTTTAGTGTTGACACTTTAAGATAATGTGCATAGTTCTAAGCCGAAGTGGGCCGTCTCCTGACCTTTTTGCGGTACCACTGCTCAGCATGCTCCTTGTTCTTCTTGACGATGCCCTCGTACTGAGTGCGTAGTTCAGACAAGATGGTGCCGAGCTCTGGCCCATGACCTGAGTCCACCTCCACATTCACCTCATCTCTGGCGATTCGGGACTTCATCTGCTCCAGCTCCTACAGGTAATAATTTAAAAGACATTTTGAATAAGTCTCTAATGTTTGATGAACAGTTTTTTTTTTTGGTAAATGTGCGGAACATATGTCTTCATGAAAGTTTGTGTAAACCCTACACCATGTGGTGGCAGGGAGGATGTGGGGATCTCTTCATTATTTAGACGCTCTCCATCAATAGTTAATAGAACACAGCTCAGTTTACCTCTGGCCTTTTGGCTCCCACACATTGAGAGCTGGTCCCTCGGTCGGACACGCTCTCTTTCACTCTCTCTGCTCTGTGGCAGATGTTATGTCATGTCTCAGTGTTTTAGGACCTAGTTTATATGTCTACGCATGCTTTTCCCTTCTGTTTATAGTTCAAAAACTTCAACTAAATTTGACCTTGTTCGTAGCTCTGCAAAGCGATGGAAACTTGTGCAGAAACAGTGGACATAGGGAACGCAGTGAGATCCAGTTTCTCGGCCAATCCCCAAGGTGCTGTTTTGTCAATCTATACATTTATTAGAGAGGAGTTGACATATGTTTTATGAAAGAAATAGAAACCATGAAGTGAATAGAGTCCATTTACACTATCCATGCTTTTTTCTATCGAGATTAAAGTGCTGTTGAAAAGTTGGACAAATGGGTTTAGATGGAGCAGCCACACATAATATATAAAATATTTAAACTTTTTAACTGCAGAGTATTTGAATGCCACAAAAACAGGTCTAGGTCTTAACTATACAGTATATTCTGTTTAACAATAGTATAGTCCTATTAGGTAGTATGTTAGGTATGTTAACGTTTATAGAATAGTTATGGTTAAAAGGCCCACATTTTGGGACGTATTTATGTGAAATAAAGCGGTCTCATTTGCATTGTTGTGTACTGTAACATCTCCAGGCATTGTCACTTCACATGTTTCCTTAAGAAGACATCGGCGGAGCTTTGATGAGTGACGGTGCATTTATCTAGGTTTATTTTACCCCCAGAGGACAGTACGCCTCAGACTAGCTGATTGGACAGAACGAGCAGGTTTGGGAAACCAGATCTACCCGCTCCTTTGTTTGTAGTAACCAGAGGGCCACTTCTTTCCCCTCTCCCCCCACCCCCTCCGGCTGTAAAAGCTCTTGAGTGCATTGAATTGGGTCAGTCAGATGTCTTGTTGTTTTGTCAGAGCAGGAAGAATGTGAAAGAGGCGATTAACTGACCTCCTCGTGGTTTTTCTTGAGGAAGTACAGCTCCTCTTTCAGGCTGTCCAGGTCTCCTCTCAGACTGCCGATAATCTGCTCGTGGTCAGTCTTGGCTTTTTTCAGAGCCACGCAGTCGCGCTCCACGGACTGACACATCACCAGCTCTGTCTCCCACCTCAAAAGTTAACACACACGCCTTATAATGAGCTTTTTTAACACTTTATATGGGAAAGTCTTATTGGCGAACGTCAGTGCATGTCGTATTTCCAGACAGGACCATAATGCAGTTATTCAAGGCAGTCTCCCCTGTTTTATCTCGACTGTGCAATCATTAATTACTCACTTGATTCTGAAGTCGTCAGCGGCCAGTTTGGCATTATCAATCTCTAACATGAGACGGGCATTTTCCAAGGTCTTCTTCCTCACCTGACAAATATTAACACAAGGTAAGAGATCAACAAGAAACACTAACAGTGCACTCTTTGTCCACACTTGTTTGGTATGAGTATGGTATGTGGACCATGAGCAATGAATAAAATAAATTAGACTTTGTTTTAGACACACTGTGTCCAAGCTCTGAATGCATCTCAAAAGTAACAATGTGCTAACGAGGAAATCAAAATGTGAAATGAGTATTTGGACTGTGAAAAATATATAAGTAATCTCAAAGTTCAAATCTGAGTGGTTCTTTGCTTACCTCTTGCTCAACAGCGTGAGCCTGGGCCATCATTGAGTCAAGGTCATGACCTTTGGGGATACGATCGCGCATCAGCTGCTTAATCCTACTCTCCAGGTCTGCGTTGGAGCGCTCCAGTGAACGCACCTGCACAAAGAAAGGAGACAAAACAAAAGAAGGTCATTTAAAGGTACACATTAAGGTGTTTTTGTCTGCTTTTAAAAAAAACCTAGTCTGACACTAAACATGATACTGCTGTGTCCTATTTGGCTGCCTTTAAAGAGTCTAACAGTGTGAGACCTTGTCCAGGTAGCTGGCCAGGCGGCTGTTGAGACTCTGCATGGCCTCCTTTTCATTGGTGCTGTTGCCATGGAGTCCATTGAGCTGGAGGCTGATTGGGCCATTTAAATCCTGGCCGATGGAGGCTGAACGGGTCAGCGGGCTGGCAGTGAAGGAGACGGAGGCCCGAGAACGAGCGCGGCCCGTGTCCATCAGAGAACGGCATGAGAACGAAGGCTGGCGGGACACGGAGAAGTTCCTCATGGACATGCTGGAGGCCATGATGCAGCTGTGAGAGCAGAAATACGGAGCACCAGTATTAGTATTTATGACAAATACTTTACTTACATTACATTTACCTTAAAGCATTAACCAGTAACAGATCCAGTTAACAGATCCTCAGGAAAAACATTTCTCAACACGTACAAGACTTTCTAATAAGCACTGTGGAAAACTGAATGTAGTGTGAGTGACTCGTGACTCCATCTAGTGGAGCCAATAGGGATGCCACTTTTGAAATTGTCTTTGTAGAAGTTAGATTTGCAACATGAAAGTAAAATGTAAATGCAGATCAGCAATACTTTTATATCAACAATTTCAGAAGCAACAGTATAGCTAAAAAACAGACTCCTATAAAAAAAAAAAAAAAAACACCTTCAGGTCTTACCACTTCTCATTAATCATATTCAGTTTAAAAGTTGACTCAGTACCTTTAAAATCATTCTGTAATTTGAACTTTCAACACTGCTACTTTACATATGAGAAGGATACAAGACCTCCTTCAGTCTTCCACAAATTTAATGGTAAAAGCCAATAAGAAGATGGCAGCTGGTAAATCCATTACAGCTCCTCTGAACAACGATGGGATGATTGCTCAAATAACACATGTCATAACCTGAATGTGTAACTTCAAAAGCCAGACAGTAAGACCCACTCTGTTCATTTAGAGCTAGTGTTACATGAGTCTGGCTGTAGAAAAGCTCTTAAACAAATGTATTTTATTCATAATGGAAATACAATGGAAGTCTCTAATATTCAGGAAAGACCACTGAACGCCTGGTGAAATTGACACAAGTAGTGCTCATGTGAATACACGGCGGGGTATGTGTCTCTCAAATACTACAGCTCATCATGAGAACCCCAGGTCAAAGAAGAGCCTGTCTCTCATCGCTCTATTACTATGACAAGATGGACATTAAATTCAAGTACGCTGCTACGTGTCATAATCATTTTGGTGTTTTGACTTTAACCATCTCTGTGCCTCAGTGCGTGCCTTTGTGTGTCCCAATGGCAGATTAGCGGTCAAGGGAACGAGCCTCTCTGTCTCAATGTCACCTGATCCTTGCAGCGGCGTTCCCACAACACTACAAAGGATCCAACATTAGACAGACGCTCGTTGTTCACATGAAAGATAAGGCTTGGGAAAATGATGGGAAAAATATTTCTGAGTAAATTCCAGCCGTACAAGAAGAGACTCTGTTTTCAGCCGGAAACAGAGTCCTGCGTATCATTGTTCTAAATCCTCTTATTATTACCTGACAAATAAAATGTGTTGACTTAAACATGCACGGGATGTCCACATGCACTTGCTTGGATACCCAGTTCACCCCCAATTTAAATCATAAAAGCATTTATAGAAGAATTTTAGTATTGAACCCATTTTGTTGGGTTGTTGAATGAAAACAAACGTATCTGACTCACCTGTTTTGTCTTTGAAGGGAGGTGATGTGGGATCCAGAGCAATGCAGCGGGCTCTGAGCGGTTGATGGGACAGGTGAGGCTTTATGCAGGTGCACTGGAAGTGGGAGGGGCCTATTCACAAAGGAGAAGTGTGTGTCAATGGTTTTAGGTAGAGCACAGTTAAATAATATACAGTGTAATTGACTTAGTGCTTTATCTTTGTCGTTGAATTCAAGGAACTGTAGAAAAGAGAGAGGACTGGACTGATGGGAATCATTAATCCAATTTAGATTTTCAGAATGACTGCACATACAATTTTTTTTTTTTTAGAAAATCTTGCCCATTTGATACCACCAAGTCCTCTTTATTCAGTCATAAATCAAAGAGAAAGAGTTTTAGGAGGTTTTGCCCAGTACTGATGACATACTCAGTACTCGCTAGTATCAGGTTTGTACTCAATGCACTTTTCCCTTTTTTATCAACACTGCACTGTTGATAAGTACTTTATTAGCAGTCTTCTAAACAATTCTCTAAAACACCCGAGAAATCAGCATGGAACTGAAATCTCTGTATAGTTCATAAATACATATAATATTAGTTTATGGTTAAAAGGAAATGATTACCAAGTGTTTTTAGACTTGATGATAGATGCTGCGTGAAAACTATCAGAACGTTTAATTAAATGCTAACAAAGGCCTTTCATTTAACATTGCACCTTGCAGCTTGACCGATCACATTAAAGCATTCCCTCTCATATATCTCCACTATAAATATCTCATCATCAGCCTCCCATTCAGTGCCTGTTGCGTGTAGGTGCAGCTCTCTGGATGCCTCCTGTCCTGCTGTCAGTCATCTCCCTGAAACCAGAGCCCCCTTCTACCTGTCGCAGATAAAATATTCAACAGAGAAGGAGATCCTGCTGCCTCGAGACACTTTCATGTAGATTTGAGAGAATAGCGTTCCACTACGTACTCATAGCATACATGGGCTTTATGGTTCTGCGTTTGGAGATGTTGGAACCACGTGAAAAAAAAAACAAAAAAAACTGCCAGATATTTGCTAGATTTTTTAATTTGCATATACAGCTTGTTCTGGGTCTTGTCATAAAACTTGCTTTGGTCAAGAGATGTTTTAGGGCAAAAAGGGCTGATGAGTGAAAAATATCCAGGGGGTTTAAGTTGGTTTTAATGAGGATTTATTTACACCTGATCGGGTTTTAGTCAGGTTTAAACAGGTTTTAATCAGGTTTGAACAGGTTTTAGTCAGATTTGAACAGGTTTTAGTTGCATTTAAAAAGGTTTTTGTCAAATTTGAACAGGTTTTAGTTGAATTAGAACAGGTTTTTGTTACATTTGAACAGGTTTAAGTTCCATTTAAAGAGGTTTTACCAAGATTTGAATAGGTTTTGTTCACATTTGATCAAGTTTTAGTCAGGTTTAAACAGGTTTTAGTTAGATCTGAACAGGTTTTAGTTGGTTTTAAACAGGTTTTAGTCAAATTTGAACAGGTTTTGGTTGAATTGAACCTGCTTGTATAAAGCTGCTGTTGTTGGGACCATAAACAATGCATTTTATCCCAGAAGCTGAGGGCCACATAAACTCTCACCTTGGGCCACGATTGGCCCCTGGGCAGGAGTTTGGACACGTCTGCTTTAGGGGATCTGCAGAGCAACTCCTAAGAAAAAATTTATTCTGGTTTGTAACAGCCTCTTCTTTGTAAAAGTCAAAATCACATGTGCGCTGTAGGCTGTGTGTGTGTGTGTTTTAAGTATCATCATATGCAAATGGAGGTGAGATGAAAATGTCTGTCTGTGACTATTGCAAATGAGTGTTTTTGCATTTCAAAGAACACAGACACGATGCGTTTTGTCCTCATTTCCATCTACATGTAGACGTGTTTTCTGAAGCACTACAATTACCTGAAAGGTGAGAAGCATTGCTGAGATTCTGTTGATTGTGTAGTATTTGCGTGCACCATGTATGCCTATGGATGCTTTAGTTTAGGACACATGCCCAAGGCCAGACATCAGTCATCTTCATGGAGCCCCGAGTTTCAGCTGTGATCTAGCGCCCCTCTGCGATAAAGGCTGGTAATTACAGCCCCAAAAACTTTGAGCAGTGGTTTCCAAAAGAGGGCAACAACGAGCTTTGCAATTGCTTCATTCTCGTTTATGTTGAAGGAATTTCAATCTAGTTTTCTCAGTTAATATTGTAGGATGAGGTTTGAATACAGGCCTACATTTTGAATAAAAAGTGTGTATGATATATATTAGAGATACGAATGCATTATCTTCAAAATACAACTTGTATAGCCAAGGTAAATCTATTAATAATGCCTGTCCTTGTGATCAGTGTTCTTAACAGTCCCTTGTGAGTTTGGAGCAGACGTCTTTTAAGTACAGCATATAATAATAGTGTTTTATTAAATCCAAAATATGTATTAAGATATGATACCACATTAAAGTCAAAAGCTAAAAATAGGCTACACTAAATTGTTTTCACTATGTGTTCTTTTAGGAGTAAAATCCCCTAAAACTGGCAACAAAAATGTAACTGTGAGACTGGAAACCCACTGGAAACCTTTGAATGAGACAAATGCTGCTGCCAAACTCACATGGGGCTATTAACTTTTTATAAATGTCCTATAAATGTCCTAGCTGTAATGTGAAATTTGCAATGATGTCTCACTTTTTGGGGTTCTCACAAGACCCAAAAATCTGAAAAATCAAACCAAAAATAAGGGTTAGTCTTTTTGTTTCATGTTAAAGAACCAACAACTATGAATTCAGTACGATTGTTGTAGACTGCTTTTGGATAAAAATGACATAGTGTTAAAGCTTCAACTTATTTTTTTATTACACTAACCATATTACTCTTTTGAGTTTTGAATGTTCAGTCAATACAATGTGCCATGTGTGTATTGACCTTATCAGAGCTCCCATAATGAAAACTAAACAGAGGGAATAGAACCTTCACTGAGGCTCTCACTGCAGGATCACATGTGAGACAATCAAAGAGTTTTACTTTCACTTTCACTCTGGTTCAGTCAGACTTTAGGTTGTTAGATAAATAAACAGGTGATTAGACTGGCAGGATGTCAGGATACCGCTCATGACCCCACTTGACCTTTCACGACCCCTGTCACAAGCCATCATGTGACATGGGCAGGGAGTGTACACATGAACAAATATGACCCACTTCCAGGAAAATTATGATCTAAATGTTTGACAGTCACAGTACAGAAAATGGCGGAAAACTAATTTGACATGTTTTTTTTTTTTGTTTTTTTTTTTGACCAGGGGGTGGTGGTTTCTGAATTTGAAATGTGTAAAGATGGACTTCAAACGACTGTTACTCCACGCTGTGCAACATCCTCGCTGCTTTGAACATGACGGACGCCTCTCAATAGACATTTTGCTGCTGAAGTGATTGCTTCCTGTTACAGTGGAGCGACTGGCGAGGCCCGCTCTTGTTGAAGTTGGCAGGAGACAGACCCAGACACAGATTTGACCACAGACACAGGATAGTTGTGGAGTGTGACAAATCTGACCTTTTCAGTTTGCTTTTGAAATGAATCGGTCTGGAATATTATTGTAAGAAGGAGACGCAGACAGACATGTTTTTGTATGTTCATTCCTATTTTATTTTTTTATATATATCAAAAGGAATGACTGACAGCTTTGGCTGACTATCTAAAAGCTAACCTACAGCTAACAGGCATATGTCAACTCAATACAACCCAAAGCTAGCTAGTTTTCTTCTCATGAAACCTCACGAACCCAAAGACAGATGGATAGTAGCAGGGGAGAGCAGAGTCAGTGGTAACGTTGCTTATTACTCCAATAAGAAAAAAAAAATCATTTTTTAAATCAGTTTGTCCTCTTTGGGTACTTGTAAGTGTGTGGAATTAATCAAATGAAGATGAACTAAGCCACTCTATTTGGGTTCTACAGACCTCCTGCTTAATAGTTTTTTCAAGATAGACAAATGCAAAGAGCTATTTTAATGTGATTAATGTGACACTTAAAAAAAACACATTTGTTGTAACTTGTTTTGTGAAAATATGTATTTTCTTTGATTTCACGAGGCATAGTCTATTAGTAAAGAACTTCATGATGAACTTTAAGTGTTTCAACTACCCATGGGCACCTTGTCTCTTTAAATACAAATTGTAAGCATAATATTATATGAACACATGTGTGGCCAGATAGTAGACAGATGTGGCTTTAATGTATTAAAACGTTGTCTTTCCAACATAAACAGTCTCTGAGAAACTAAATGAAATGTAAAAAGTGCAACTATCCCTACTCTACCCTAGTATACTTACAATATTATCCTTTTTTACTGACTGTACACACTATAACAGTAATGTCTAAGCTATCCCTGTTTTAATTTCTCACGCTGCCACATCAAAAGTCTGCATCAGAGGTGGAATTGGACACAATTGCCGTCTGAAGCCTGATTGATGTAATTTGGGGCTGAGGCCAGTGTTTCGGAGACGGACTCTGTATAAGACGATAATGATCTGGAGTGGAGAAATTACACACAGATAACAACATATGCGAACAACTGTGGAGGTCAGCACCTGCACCGCTCTGTTCTTTGGGGCTTTTTCCTTTTGGTTTTGGCCCCGGCGCAGTGCAGGTTGCCTTTGTGTGACGGAAACACGTCAGACCACTCGGTATGTGTGTGATCGCTATCTCTGGGCTTGGTAATATTTAAGATAGGGATCTATATGCAGAGAAAAGTTAAAAGGGAAAGAATTTTCTGTGTGTAAGTATGTACATGTGTATTTTTTTTAAAGAAGAAAGGGATCCCACGGGAGATGTTTGGTCAGGCTGAAACGTCAACACAAATCAAATATTTTAGCCTACACTCACGAGTACATTTGAGCAAAGACTTGGAGAAATGAGCCTGTCTGGATCGTTGTCTTTTTGTGGTGTGCACTGTATTCTTTTGAGTAAAATCCATCTAAACAAAAAGAACATTTAAGTTCATTGTTCACTAACAGCACCACGACACAGGTCTGATCCTGTGTGCATCGATGCACTCACTCCCATCGGGCTGCTATTGGTTGATATGTTTGATCTGAGGGGGAAGGGGGGGGGGGGGTGCTCATGAGGGACTAGGACGAACTGTGGGACTTAAACACTACATTTACCTCAGTAAATCTAAATATATTTGTTTGCATTTACATATTTAATAATACTAACATTTGTGTTTTTACTCAAATGCACATCTTTCCATAATGTATAAACATATAAACCATAAACTGTGCTCTTATCTAAAACTCTAAACTAGCTGCTAATGTCAGATCAGTGTACAGTTTTATGCCAACACACATAAAAGTGATCCGACTTTTCCAGTAATTTTCTTATTAATTAAAAAATGTATTGGATAAGACAAGGATATTAGGGAGAAATCGACTAAAACAAGCTCTTGTTTGAGTGTCTGCCAGGTGCTTAATACTGGGAATGTTCAATATCAAATCCACTGGGCATTACCAATGGCAGGATCAGTTTTGGCAGTTTACTTGAAGCCAAAATCAAAGCTGGACAAATAGAAATAAAAAAATAAAAAAATAACATTCTAAATAATTGTAACCCTCTGGAAAGGAAGTATTTATTGTTTCCAAACTTACTCCTGAAGTAAAAAACTCTGGTTCTCTTTATAAGCAGACACAGCAGACAATAATGATAGATGTGTGTTATCCACTAATGTGATCATTGGATGTTTGTTTTGGGGGAGAGAGATCTCCAAATCCAATGTTGCTCAGCTTTTCTTCATTTGGTCCCATTACCAGCTGGCAGCACTCTTATTTTTCCGTTGTTGTCGAAAGAAGCTCTTCCATATTCATATCCCACGGACTGAAGTCGGTGCTGCAGTGTGTCTGAGTGAGTCCTTGGGATGGATTCCATGACGAGTCGGATTTTTTACAATTTGACAGAAGTAAAGCTGGTTTAGGGCTGGAATCTGTGCATGCTAATGAGGACACACCAGTTTGCCAGTCAAGGATGACAGCTTTAATAACATAATTCTGACTTTGAAAAAGATGAGACTCCAAAAGCTAAGCACTGCTAATTTTCTATTTTTACCTTCAGAAAATGACACCTTAAAATGGACTATGGTCATTAAATGGTTAAGTTAGCAATTAATAAAAGCCTATTATCTTGAATTAAACACTATTTGTTCCAATTAGTACACAATGGTACTATGTAGGTCACTATTAAGGCCAGTGAACTTAATGAAAATTGAAATTACAAGCCTTTGCTGGTGAATGGCATGTTTTGTCACTTCCTCTCTAATACGACACATTAGTAATTAGCCTATACCTGGGTACTGCTGATTACAATACGTCTTTAAAGGGCCCGTCCCGTGAGTCTGTCACCGGCGACAACAATGTTCCTGTGAGCTTTGGAGCTACATGACACATTTCAGCGCTTCTCGCCTCAAGTAAGTTGTTGATCAATATGCCCAGCGGGTGCGATGAATATGCACGAGGCGTCCGCCGCAGAGGCCCGGTAATTGCCGGTCGTCAGGGGTGGCAGGCGCGGGTAATTTGCATCTCGGGGATCCTGCAATCAGCCTTCTATTCATTAGCGCGCCAGCCGCTTCATCTGCTGGCCACTCAGAACTGCCAATCTCTCCTCGGCAGCCAAAAATAAAAAAAAAAAAACAGAATGGAAAAGTTTCAATTACAAGCCGTGGCGGCGGGTAGTGGTGTAACAAGTCTTCAACCCTATATTTAGGCCGCTTTGTGATTGACTGTTACTGCTCTGTGAAAAAGAGAGAGAGAAAAAAACGCTCAATGAAACATCTATAATCTCATGTATTTTAGATCACCTTTATCCGCTCACAAGGGACGAGGACGGACTGCGACATCTTTGGCCGTCTCAAGTGGGACTTAAACACCTCCATTGAATCCCAGGGGGAAGGGTTACATCGAAGGAAGTGCATTATGGCTGCTACTCAAGGCTATTGTCTCATGACGCTTACACACACTGTGGATCAGGATTTGGGCTAACACGGGACAATGACAATCACTTAGCAACAATGGCGTGCTGATTTACACATTTACACAATTAAACGGGACATATCCATAAAGATACCCCTGCTATATGGGACGTATTACACATTTATTGTCACGTCTTTCACTTGAAAACCGGCAAGACGTGTCAATTTTATATCCTGTATCCTGTCTTCACCATCCTCTTCACACTTTATTGTTTTGGACACACACAGCTTGTCCAATCAGTGTGCACTGGGAGAGTGTGTGTGTGCAGCAGGAAGGGAGTTCCTCGCAGCAGAAGAAGCAGAGTCTCGGGAGAAGCGAGTGCCAAAAGACCGTGTGTTTGACTCCTTGGAGCTGTGAATCTTCTATTGTTTCACAGTGACACAGTTGTTATTTCCTGTGTCATAAATCCACAGCTCACTCACACACGCACAATGGCCGAAACTGATCCTGACACACACAGTAAATCCAAAATTACAGATAGATTCAAACAGACACAAGCTACAACTTTTGAAATATTATAGACAAATCTTTGAAAATAATGGGATTAAACGGTGTCTTCAGTGCTCCTCTGCCGTGCCATTGTCTCAAAGAGGAAGTAACACATGGAAAAAAAGGGGTCACACCTTCTCTGGAGCTGTTGGACAGCACAGGACAGAAGGGCTCTGACAAAAAAAACAGCAGAAAAACAGGAAAAAAAATGTATTGATCCAAAAGATAAACATGCAGAGTGTGTGTCTGATGACTTTATAATACTAAACGGGACCACTCCCCTTTAATTGGCACAGTGCTAGAGAACTGATTAAAGCCACCACATCACATGGCTGAGTAACTGAGTGGAAGCGTGTGAGTGATTGATACATGCCTCTTCAGGCCATTGAGCACCGATAGCTTCCATATTCGCACTTCAATGTTGCGTAGGAGATCTGTTTATTTTTGTTATTTTCTTCCCCCAGGAATCACAACAAATATCCGTAAAACACCCAAGTGAGCTGTACTTTACGTGTTTAGTGGGGTTGCACTTAAAACTGAGGTGGAGATGGGGTGGAAGAGGGTGGCGACACGTGCTGAAAGCTGGATGAAGTTGCAGAGAGGGTGCTTTAAATGTGGTCAGCTTTGTGATGATGTGTGGAAGCTGCGTCGGGTGATGACGGGAGGACGATTAATTCATATTAACCTGCTTGTGGTTATTTGAAGAAATCATCTTAGGAGTTAGGAACAAATTCAAAGGTGCTGTGTGAAGCTTTTGGCAACATCTGACACATCTGACCTTTAGAAACACGCCATTATCTGCGAACAAACCGAGTCTGATGGTAATTTTGCTTTATAGTTCATGAATGTTCTAAACCTTCATGAAAGATGTGTTGAAATACAAACATGTGCTTTATCTCTAGCAGTGCTCAGTTTGTCTGTTCTGGGCAGATGAAGGAACAGGAAGTAATAGAACTTTCATTGGATTGTATGGAGCTTTAAAAGGTCCATTATAGTCCATTGAAAACCTTGGTTTCACTGATGAATGCAAATATATACTCTGTTTGCCTTTGTTGGTTCCTGTTAAATCTGGTCTTAGTCATAACCCGCTCTTGGTTAGTGTGGTCCTGGCTTCAACATAGTCTTGTTGGTGGGCCCCTAAACCTTCTTTCCATTTTCATCTGTGTAAACATTGTTATAATTGCTTCATTCATAATATTCAACACATTCCCCATAACACTCGATCTGCAGTCCTTTCAAAGTCTGAAACAACATTATTGAGTTGACATCTATCTCTCAAAAACCCGTAATGTACCTCTCCAATTCAGCGTGAATGAATATCTTTGGTGTGCTGCTGCAAACGGCCTCTCTCTTGTAGCGCACACTCCAGCACACACCGCTCCTCCCGTTCCCTAAATGACTGGAATAACACTATTACCCCCGCCATCATCGTGTCGAAACCCTTTTCAGTGTCACTCTATCTCACCAGCGTGGACGACCCGACCTGCAGCTGTCAAAATCGTACAGTAAAACGGCAAAGAAACATAACAAAGGCGGTCTTGAAAAGGCTCCCAAAGACACAAGACGAAGCAGAGCGGTTGAAAGGTAAGGTGGGTTCCAGGAAAGTTGGGAATTTATGACGCTCCCATGTATGTGTGTGTTTTTTTTATCCTCTCTCAGAGGTGCGAGTGTTACACCAGCACCGTCGCGGCTTTCTAGACCTGAAAAGACAGAACACACCCCAGTTGGGAGCTGTTTGGAAGTGAGTCACAGCGCGACGAGACACCTGTCAGACAGAGAGGCCCGCGCACGGCGCACAGCGCACGGCGAGGCGGCAGAAAGGCAGTCAGTGAAGTGTGCAGCACAGCTCTGTGGGTGGCACCGAGAGGGATCACTGCATTTGACAGCAGCCATTTGACTAATCCAAAACAACAGCTGTAAAAGGTAGAGGTGAGGAGATGGAGGGGTGTGAAGGAGGTGAGCTGGAAGTAAAAAGGAAGTATGGCGCAGGCATATGAAAATTAATTCCTTGTGTAAACGCTGAGGGGCACGAGAATTTGAAAGAGTGCTAATAAAGAGGCAGAATGTTGGACATGACTAAAAGCAAAACCAAGCGTGACGTGATGTAACGTGTGCAACACAGTGACGTGACGGCGAGTGAAGAGGGAATATTGTTGGACTGTAGGCCAACTATTAGGCTCCATATAAGGGGCTGTATCAGCACCCACTACGCGACAGGTGAGAATGATTACACACAAGTACACACTGCACTGTCACGCACACACTAACCTTCAGTTCACATCTGGTTGAGTTTTGCCGAGGGAAGCTGCGTTGGGGTGGTCCTTGCACCTCTAACACGTCTGTCCTGTTAACACGGCGGGCCATGGCGAGGCCAGCACCCTGCAGGCTGCGCATTAACATCTTAACATGGCCTCGCTGTGCACTTCAGCCAGACACACACATCTCCACTGCAAGTCCAACAAGAAACAATGGCCTTGTATAAAATAAATATGACTTGTGGTCATCATTTCACATTATGTTTTTCATTTCACAGTTTGACTGAGACATGAAAGCAATATTAGTGTCTTTTTCAAACTGGAAGGTAAAAAGTGTTTATCCAAACACCATCATAAGAAGTTAAAACTGTGGTATTTACCCTCACCCTTTCAAAGCAGGAAGAAGCTGTGGCGTTATTTTTGTGCAGAGGTGTAAAGGATCTTTTGGACGGCCATTTCATTCATACTTTACTTTTTATATAAGCAGATCATTTCAATGGGGCCTGTGACTTTGTTAGGCCGCATGAAGACAGCAGAAAGTGTGCATAGATGTGGCCTGTGCATTCATTAGGCTGGATATGTTTATGACAAGCCGGGTGCACCAACATATTTTTTGTTAGTACTGCAAGACACTTGGTCCGAACCAGGAGCGGGCCGAGTGAAATTGCACTGCCTTGAGCAGGTCAAGAGGAATTCAAGAACTCAAGAAACAAGCTGCCGTGCAACGTACTAACACTGTTCTTATGCTTCTTTGTACAACGAGCCTGAGTAGTTTTGTGATACTGGTTGAGCAAAATGATTGTTAGATTGGGATTACAAAAATATTTGGGTCTATAATTATGTAAGTAACAGAAAAGTACTTTCAAGGATTTTTTTTTTTTGTAACAAGAAAACAAACATGAGTTTTAAGTGGAATCCAGACTCCTGTTCATCCCTGCCAGAGGTCTAGGAGCGTCTGGGTTCAGAGTAACCCTCTGCTCTGGGACTTGGCTGTGAAGACCAGTGTCTGTGGTTCAGGCCAAACTGTAGATCTGTAGATGTCTGGCTTCTCTCATCTCACTGCAGCATCATGGTCCAAAACCCAGAGTCCAACACAGGCTTCTTCTGTACTGGCTCTGCTGCGGCCTCGCTGGAGGATCTGAGGCTGGTGGGATCAGGCCATGTTTGGTCATAAATGTGGTTTTGGGTGAGGAGACATAAATGAAAGGCAATGAGAACTGACAGAAGATGGACTGATGCCGTGGACGACTCCAGCCAATTCAACTTTCCAGGTGTTTTTAAACTTTTTTGTACTCCATGAGAAATGAGCTACCAAGTTGCATGTCAGTCAGCTCATGTCATATCAAATAAACAAGACAGTCAAACCATTTCTCTTTAAATCTCTACATTAAAAATCACATTATCAAATCCAGCCTCTGCAAAGTGAGGACATCACTGCTCTATAATCAGCTAATTGCTCCTAAACTTCCAGAGAAATCAGAAGAGTCTAGCTCCAAATCTGTCTTTAAAGTCACTTTGGAAACTTTAAACACAGCGTCATGTCTGATTGGCTCCTAGTTCCTTAGTAACCTATACGAAGCTGCTCCTACAGTGTGTGTAGGGCGCAGTGTGTACAAGTGCTCCTGACTGCATCTCGGAGCTATAAGCAGCAACAGATGCGGCGCTGACCTCAGAGGCTTCCTGGAAACACAAATTTGTCAAAATGAAGCAGGAAAAGGGGAGAGCAGCAGTTTAGGTAAATGTAACATATAGGGGACACACACACAGGCGTTTCCACACTATTCCAAAACACAGCACAGATCCCTTGTAAAGTTTAAGTTTTGCACACTGCACTCGACAAATGCATGATTATTAAACAGATGCCCTGTCAACATGAAGAAGGGCACACATTTTAAAACTCCTGCCACGGTAAAGACTTTTAAAACCACCTTAATGTGACAAAAGGACAAACTGAGTGCAGTGATTTGTCAGCTTCATGTGTTCATGCTCATTGTTGTGAGCATGTGCTTTCAATAAACAATATTAGTGATAGTAGGCGCTGGGTTTAGAACACATCACAAGTTTACAAGTCTACAGCTTTTATCACATGGTGTTGTAGACAATGCTTAAAACTAGCATATCTTAATGTACACAATACGCGGTCCTAAAAATAAAAAAATATATATTAAATGACTTTTTGTGTGCATACAAAATAAAAAAATAAGCCATATTGTTGTTTTCTGGTATTGGTGCATTGTATATTAACCTGGTGTCAAAACAGGCTGGTGAGAGCCTTTACAGTTGTGTAAATATAATATATATAAATAGCTTTGGAAAAATAAAAAAAATGCCTGTGTAGGCCTACCTACATTTCAGAATTGTTAGGTTTTAGGGGATTCATGAGGTGAGTTGACTGTGTTCGAGATGATGAGCCAGGCCTGCACAGATTCGATCGTTGCAGATCTGTGGGCAGTGCATGCCGGTTAGTTTTGTGTCTGAACTTGGGACCGACTTGCTTTGATGTAGCCTTTAAAGGTAATCCTGTGAGATCAAGACAGATGCAGTTTTTGACTTGCTTATTCGCCAACTGCATGATGGTAAATGTAGGGATAGCTGATTGGGCCTGTGTTTCATTTTGATCAAAAACATGTCAATGTTACACTTCACTGACCACCAATGTTCGCCTTGGTCTCAACAGCAGGACACCACAAAGTTAATGCATCACCGAAGGAGAAAAAGACTCCTTTGTTTTCCACCTTGTCTCTTAAATAAATGAAAAAGGAAAAATAAAATCCCAGATATGATGTCTTAATATGAACTAGTAAGCCAATCAGGAATTAAAGCTCAGCATTAATCATACCCTCCCTAGACCAAAAGAGAGTATAAACATGCAAGACTTTGAACATCCAATCAGAAACTAGCTCAGGAACATAGTGACTGATACTGAGGCCTGTATAAGAGCGCATAGAATTTGGCTTTGAATTAGGCCTTACAATATTTTACATAATTTCAGTTGAATGGAAAGAAATTTGCCCTTTACATCTGAAGCCTGTGCCAAAAATCATAAAAAAACAAATTGTAATGTTGTTTTATTATTCAAGCCTACAATGTAAAACATGCCCATTGGTTAAATATAATACTTGAGCTCATCAGACTAGCGTTTTGATAAGGGACAATTTCCTGCCGCATTTAAAAACAGTTTGTGATACAAATGGTGCTGTGACTTCAAGGGTAGTTTGGGGCTGACTGGTCATTGTGCGATAACAGCAGCTGATTTGACTTGATTTAAAGCCACAGAGCCACAGATCCATCTTATCCATCTTGTTCTCTTTCTTTTCTTTCCCTCAGCACCGGAAACTATCAGGCTATCACGGCGACGACCAAGCAGCCCGAGTATTATATCAACTCTTTGTGAAAACAAGAGGAAACGCGTGGCAGTTGTTCTCACATGTGATCAATTATTTCACAGAGAAGTTGAGTTGGGGGAAATTTTCAGCCATTAGCCCTTTAGTGCAGGGATCATACTGGGGCTAATAGTGACTAAACACTGAATAAACACATTTGGTTAATAGGTCATTCGTACCTGAAGCAGCCCCACAGGCCATGAGCTTATTACGGTGTAGCAAATAAAATATGTACGCACACCAACTCACAAATGGACGACATAACACGGGAGAATTACTTTTGTCAGAGATGTCAGCTGATTGCAATTTGAAGCAGCTGCAATTAGTAGCTGTCGTCATAGTAGTAGTTAAGTGTGTGTCAGGGAATTCATCCAAAAGTGATCACATGCATAATTTTTCTGTCAATCATATACTTAAATGTCAAGCTCCAACTTTATTTTTTTTTACAAGTAGGAAAGTCACAAAAAATCCCAACAGCTTTATCTGAAATCTGATGAGAAGCCAAAGTTAAAATTTAGCCTACTACACAAAATATGTCAAAGTAACCTACAATGTCCATCTATTTTAAGCTTACCTTTGAACAATTACAAGTGGAGTGCGTAGTTCTTGGCAGCTTCTGGTGTTACATTTGTCTCTTTTCTACCGCCCTACGATAACCCGGCAGGGTCATGCTGTTTTCTGTAAAAAATTAAATAACAAAACATTAGGAATAAAGAACAGGAAGTGATGGAACCAACTGCGCCTTCCACTATTTTAAACTTAATATTTAACAATTACAGGTTCAGCATCTGGTATCAAAATTTGCACCTTGCCCACGAGAATCTATGGTAGCCCTGCAGGGACATGCTGTTGTCTATAAAAAAAGACACTTCTGTTCATTAGAGTGCTAAATTCATATCACTGATAGCTTTAAACTCAACCCTCAAAAATCTCCACATTGTATACTATGCTGAAATTTTCATTTTCAGATATGCTCTTTTTAAAGTACACAATGGTTGTCCATTAGATACTACAGGGATTTGGGCCGCTATCCTTGTATATCTATCTAATAGCACTCCTTAAAAGTGTCAGGTTCAGAAGCGTCTGCAGCAGAGTGTAAATATACTAATAACTTACTTGTTTGTCCTGTTGAATTCCCTTTTGTCCTCTTTGGATTAGACCCTGTTTGTGTGATGATCCCGCCTCCCTTGTGCTCTCTCTCTGTTTATTCTTCTGGCGGTGCAGCAAGCCCCAGAGCCCAGAGGCCCGGGGCTTGTTCTCAGGGAAACGCAGAGTCTCCACAGAGCTGATATGAAAATAGTTTAAAATGTGGATTGTCAGATAGTTCCCAGTGAGTGCGGCACAGAGCCAAACACTTCCAGATCGCCGTGGCAGCCGAATGTAAACAAAGCCATGGCCTGGGGCTGGGACGCGAGGAACCTGCAGCAGAGCTTGGACCACAGTCAGTTTGTTGGACCTTTTCAATTTTGTGATGTGAGTCATTATGTTTTCTCTTGGATGATCTGCTACAAGTTGGACCAAAGTGCAACATACGTACTCCGGATTCCCCCAACACCATCGAAACATGCTATAGTCTCCAGGTTACTGACATGACCGGGGTACACGAGCGCCCCCTGGTGGCAGCTGCCAACAGTGAATTTCTCAACGGGAATAATATATATATATATATATATATATATATATATATATATATATATATATATATATATATATATATATATATATATATATATATATATATATATATATAAATAAAATAAAATAAAAAATAAAAGAATAAAAGAATATAATTAAATTTATAAGCTTTAGCTTTCCTGTTCCATTTTCTAAAACAAAATACCTGTGTGATGATTATTCCCAGGCTAACAGTTCCTAGTGGTTTCTCCTTAAAGCTGTGTCTCAGAGCATATTAAAGTTATTATAAATGATGGCTCCCCACAGCTCTCAAAAGGTGCACTCAGCCACTTATGTAATAAATGACTGTAACTCTGGGCTGCTGAAGGAAATATAGGGAAACACCTCAGTAAAGAGAAACCCAGAACAGAGAAACCACTGTCGGGGGAAACGCTCATTTCTGACAGTTTAGCATAAGTATAAGTCGATTTCCAGCTCTCTTCACACATTAGAGGTGATTCTGCTGATGCAAAGTTATTAGCAGGACAGAGTGTTTGTGATCTGTGTTTTGTAGCTGAAGTGGAAAATGCAATATTTCTGTGTATTTCTGATACAAAGTAGTGAGTAGCACAAGCAGCCAGTGTGTAGTTACATGAGATTATGTGATGATTACACTGTCATCATTATCATTAAAGATATGAGGTGGGTAAATATAAATCAGTGTCACCTCTTTATGGATTTTTTTTTCTCTTTGCTCACACTTTTTGGCCAAAACTTGTTATTGTCACACATGAGTCGAGTCCAAGCGGCCTGTTTATGGTGTAACTACCTACTGTGTGTCTCAGTTGGACTACTTGTTTAAATGAGAATTCAAATAAAAAGACCTAAGTGCAGACCCAATCCTGTGCTGTGGAGTTGTTGGGGGTTTTGCCTGAATAAGCACTGGAACTTTCCACCATTTCTTTTTCTTCTTATTTATTTTTTGTCTGTGTTGTTTTCTCAGTATTGCAATGCATCACTTGACATTACCCAAGCAAGTTTGAGCTGCAGCGCATCAGCTGAAAGCAATTTGGTCCAGAGCGCAGCTGCCAGGCGGATAAGACTTTCCTTCTTTCGTTTACTTTGAAATGTTCCTTTTTTTTCAACGTCCAAAATACACAAGGCAGCCAAATTGCTGACATGTGTGAGAGGGGCAGCAGGACTCCTGCATTCTTTCATGCCCCACTATGCAAAACTCCACATTGTTTATTTAAAGAACACTGAACACTTTAGCACTATTAAGAAACATGTCATATAGTAAACTAAAGGTTTCCTCTCAGGAAAAATCCCTGTCGGTTTATTTTCCTTCTGCAAAAAGTTATTTTAGTTTTGACTCACAAACTGCCTGCATTCAAAACGAAGCAACAGTGTTTGAGGATGGCCTGTGCAGCGCTGACGCTAACAGGCTAGGCAAACCTGGAAGTGTTGTGATTATTTATGTTCAAAGGTGAGAATGGACGAGATGGAGCACTGATCTGTCTCTGTCACTCTGCCTCACACGGACCAAACAAACTCCAAAAACAATTCTGACAAAAGGTAAGCTTCTTTGAATTTTAGCTGCTTTAATCAACATCACATCTATGAATTACTCATGTGGAATTAATGTCATGCTGTGCTAAAAGAGTAGGGTGATCAGATTTTCAAACCTCAAAACTGGGACGCTTTAATTTATAAATGCAGGTTAAAGGACAGCAACTTAAAAGAAATTCCGGAAAATGCTGCGCAAAAGAAATTTATCCTACCACTTGTAAACACACACACACAAAAAAAAAAAAACGATTGCATTAAGTAACATTTTTTTTAACAGCCTGAAACTCTGACTGACACTTTGCATTGAGCTTAAGCAAAAAAATAGACCAATCAGTATCGTTACAGGCATGTGGAACAGTGCTGAACTTTTCCTGTACCTGATATATATATTTTTTCTGGTTTAAAATGGTTTAAACACCAAATAGTATATTATTAAAAAATCATTATTGATAAAAACAGGCTTTATGATGCTAGCTACTGTTTATTATACGGGACTGAATAACTTACCCAGGTACGGAAAAAAATTGGCCAATCACATGCGATCCAACCACATGCTCAAAAAAGGAGTGCTTCTATTGGTCTACACCGGCATGTGATTTGACATTTCAGGAAGTGTAATAGCTGCCGATAAATTAAATTTTTATCACGGAAATTGTTGTTTTATACAGAAAAACACCAAAAATATCAACAGAGAAAAGGGAGGCATAAAGACTGTTAATAATGTGAATGCTAAGCTAATGCTAAACTTTGGTCTGGTTTTATTTTTTGATAAAAGAGAAGTAGGAGCGGTCCCTGGGCTGCTTTTGGGGGTGAGTGGAATCTGAGACAGGGGTGGCAACAGACAATCATGTAGTGCAGCTTTAATATTGCCGTTACCACAGCAACTCTGTAAAATACACAGTCTATGGACAAATGATTTACAAGCATAGGCGCTTCTTTGGCTTTATAATTGGCACTGACGGTTAAAAAAAACAGGAAAAGGGGTAATCTGGGAAATTTTTGTGTTTTTGCAGATATCCCCCAGGACATGCAACAGGGGGCTTAAAAACAGGACTGTCCCGGCTAAAACAGGACTTATGGTCACATTATAGCAGAGACAAAAAAAAAAAAACCCAGTGGAGGAAATGCAGATAATGTGGTAATAATGATTTGTAAGCGGCTGTGCTCTAACAAAATGCAACTTCTTTGGGATTTTAATAGACTAGTCTAGGCTACATCCAACATGCGCAATGAACACCGGGAGAAAAAATCCTTTTACAGGTGATGTGGAAAAGTCAGGGATGGTCTCATTTTTAAGGAATAAGCTGTTGGGGTATAGCCATATAGCACTTTGTGCCATAATTAGTTGTAAACACAGCACGGCCTTGCTTTGAAACCAGAAAAACTCAAGGTGACAAGAGAGCAGTGAGTCTGATGACCCAAGTGGAAAATAGAGATCACACCAGAGTGGGACATGGTCTGAGAGACAGACAGACAGAGGAGGAGGACATATCCTGACATCCATACCCGGCTGACAGCCAGAGGTCTTGGTCATCAGTGGAGGCAAGGGTAGGTGGGCGGTGGGAGGAAAATGGGTTTCCAGATTGGGACGGAGGGCCCACAGTGAGTGATAGCCCACCAGGGCTTCAGAGTGGCCCGACACAGAAACAACTAACCCACCTTGACATGCGTAGGAAACTCAAGACTCTGTGAGCCCGCCGTGAGATAGGAGCCACCCAGAGCAGCCCTGCCACAGCGCGTAGCCCAGAGCCCCGCGTCCTCTTTAACTAACAGTGTTTAGATGAACGCACAGCGGAGGAATGCTCCAGTATACCTATGGAAACCACAAACACAACAGCATTAAGGCGACATCAGCTCCTCAGAGCATGGGAATGAGTCCGATCTAGCTATACCAGCAGCATTTGGACTGTTGGCTGGGGTTCAGTGTGACTGTGGGAATGTGCACATGTCTCAGAAATAACAATAGTCACTTTGATGCTGTCGAAATGCCAGAAAACACTCATTAGAAGCTGAAGAGAGTAAAGTAATTAAGATGGTTCTGGGTCAGTCTAAATTAGTTTGAGTCTTTCTTATCATCATGATAACAAAGTTTTACGTATTTTTAAACAGACTGTAATTGATTTTTTTTCTAGTTTCTTCTAGAAAATGGTTTAAACAACAAATAGTGAGCCATAATGTAATAGCAATAATTTGTGGGAGAAAAAAAATGGCTTTATGATGCCATCTACTGTTTATCATAGAGGATTTTAATAGAGTTTTCATGCCGGGTCGAGGGACTTTGGCCAATCACAGCTGGCTGCCGAAAAAAGTGGTCCCATTGGGCCACACAGCTGTCAATAGAAGGTTTAATGACGGCCGATAAAACAGAAAACTGTATTTTCACCGCTAAATACATCTTTTAACACAGAAAAACAGCTCAATAAAAGACAATTATCAACAGAGAAAACGGAGGCAACCTAAAACATAAAAGAAACATATTATCAATATAATCTTGTAAAGTTTAACAAAGTGAAGATAATTGCTGTATTGACAAAAGTTTCCTAAAAGCTCTCAATTTGGTGTTATATTATTATTTTGTGAAGGAAGAAATGTTTCCATATTAATACTACAGCAATGCAACAAGAGAAATGCACACAAGATGGACCATCTGAGTTAAGTGTTGGTAAAACTCCACTTGCTTGGGTTTAGCCGGGTTCTTCCTAAAGAAAAGATGTCATTGAGGTTTTGAACAAAGTTAAACGCTGCAAAAAAGCACTACAAGACAGTAACATATAGAGAAAACTATGGCTAGATAAAAAAGAGGAGAGAATAGTAGAGAAGGGAAGAAAGAGGGCTGGATGTTGACACAGAGAGGAAGCGGTCTGTGGTGGACTTGTAAATAGCCGCGGGGACAGAGGGATGCAGGAATGGAGCTATCAGCGCAGAAGTGATGATGGTCTGGGGTCAGGCCAAAATAAACACAGGCTGGTCCAGAAGGATCTGCGATACACACACAGTGAACACATACTGTACAAATAAGACACACACACCTGCAGAGAAGAAACAGCGTGCTTTAAGGCTCTCCAAGACCACAGCTTTCAGAGCGCTAAGCTGTGTGACAACAGCCCGCCTTGCCCTTTTAGACATCAAGTCCGTTTGCAGAAGATCTTAACAAATATGGCACCCAGCTTTATTCTTACACATTTCAAGAGCAGAGACATCTATTTATTTATTTATTGCTCTAGATATGTGCGCATAGTGTAACAGCAAATACTAATGAGGCAAACATAGAGCTCTGAATTTATATTTTGAAGACATACTATGTGTGACTTCTTTAAACAAAAAACTAATCACAAAATCTTTCAATTTACACTCTGTAAAACAATGTGGTAGTAATTGCATTAGAAAACATACTGCAGCCTGTTTTTTGTGTTATTTTTTTAAAGTAGCTTGTATTTAATTGTTCTCAGACACTGATTGGTCATCGTGCCTATTTTAATGACACAGTCGCTCAACTGGACAGAAAACTCTGATATAAAAGACATATACTGTAATTCCATGGCACTGGGACAAGCAGACCTCAACTGAGAGACACTCAGCAGCTCAAACAATGGGAGCAGAATTAGGCCGATATACTGAACCCTAGCAGACTTAAATTTGTATAAAATAAACTAAAATAAAGACATGTATTCTTTCAAACCTGCCGGTTTTGGACAGTTTCCACTTGAAAACAAATACAGTAGAGGGATCTGCGCGCCCTAGTGGCTAAAAGTTACGCAGTAATTTAACAAACAAATTTGGCAAAATATGTGGTTATTCTCAGCCAATCACTGATCATAGACAAAAACATTAATGATCTAAATAATTAGGTAATTTTATTCACAAGCCAGAATATATTCAGGGTTTTGATTTGAACTGTTCTCAAGCACTGAAGTAGGATTAGGTCAAATATATTTACAAACATTCCCCTAGAAATCCTGCCTAGTGTGTCTTTAAAAAGCATGAACTTTTCAAAAAGAAATAGTTCCAGTATCCTGTGATATTTAGTCTGGACATTGTTGGGAGAATAGCTGTTCTTAACTTTTGTGCATTTGTCAAACTGCTATTCATCTGCACGCTCATATGTCAGTAGCTTTCACTGTCTGTCCACGCTCCTGAGACAGATTCTTCATTAATGTGCTCTGAAGCAGGAGCTCTCCTGCTCTCTCATGTCACACCTCCAGTGAAACCTTAATGTTGGCTCTGTGTTGTCTTAGTCACAGCATTCAGAGGCGTTTGGCAAGACAGTGGCGTAAAAGAACGGCTGTGGAGCGTGTCCGGCTGGAATGCAAAACACTGGTCATGGTGGTCATCACTCTGTCACTGAGTTGATTTGGGCTTCAAGGACCAGCGGTCTCTGTTCAATCCCTGTCTTTACTTTATCTTGTCTGTGCTCACAAGGAAAAAGAAAGTGTTGATTTATATGACAGGATATCTCTAGGCTTTCTTGCTTGTATTTAATATGACCATTCTGAGCTACTTATATAATGTAAAAGGTACAGGATAGAATAAACGGTTGTTAAAGTGATGCTTGTATATTGTTTAACTGTTGCTTTACAGATGATGACAGTCCAATGGTTAAATTCAGGCCTGTCATGCTTGTATTATGTGTTGATTTTGAAGCTTTTATTAGAAGCGTCACTAAGCAGCCATGTAATATCTAGCTTTTATCAATAAATTGTGTACCGTAAGACAATTTATTTGTTTTCTGAGAGTAAAAGGAGACACATTGCACCCAACACACTCAGATACTATGTAACTTTGAGTGACCCGGCACTTGTGAGAACATATATCCCGTCGGATCATCTTTCCATTTATCCATCCATCTTCTCTGGGGCCGGGTCAGCAGTCTAAGCAGAAACGCCCGGACTTCCCCCTCCCTAGACACTTCCTCCAGCGCTCCCGGGGGGAATACCGAGACGTTCCCAGGCCAGCCGAGAGACACAGTCCCTCCAGCGTGCCTCCTCCATTCTATGTATCTGATATAAAGATACAAAGTACATACTGTATACTGAAGTAAAACATTCCCATCTGTGTTTGCAGCAACGCACTTGCCCCCTTTGGTGGGGGCAGGTCCTGAAATGTCATTCAAATCAGCACATAGTATTTTTTCTAGTTTTGATCAAATCAAATTAAATAAAGCAAAATAAAATAAATTATTATAATCCTTGTTTGAACCTAGAAAGCTTATGATAAAATCTGAAAATATTCAATGCATTAAAAAAAATGTATTAGTATAAGTGTTTGTGTGGGGAGATTTTTTTTGTAACAGTCTTATTTGAAGCTCTTAGATATTAATGTATGCGAGTGACGGTTGTGGATATAATAGTGGTACTTTTGGCTGGTGAGTCGTGTGTGTTTTATGCCTAACATAACCTGCATGGCAGTTCAAAGCCATGAGTATAAAGCAATGAGAAGACATGAAAGCTCCACTCAGCAATGTGTTCAGTCTAAAGATCAGAGACAAATGGCAAGGCAGGAGTACCAACATAAACAAATCAAACACACCTCTATATTAATGTTTGTCCTATCAAGTCCACCCTCATGTTCGGGGCTCTTAGCGGCACAGATACAGATGATGTCCTGTGAAAGCCAACTGCTACAAGCTGCAACATATTGCTCCTCAAACTGTGGCATAAGGAATGATAGCTAAAACTAGGGTAGGCCTTCATTTCTGTAAAATAACTACAAAAATATTGTACAAAAAATAGCTTAACATTTTTTTAATGTTTATAAAGTAGTTCTTGGAGAAAATCCCTTTGTTTTGGTTTTTGGAGCTCCTCACTAATTCAAATAATTTTATTATGTCGCACCTCACACGAACAATGGGAATATTGGTAATGTTGTGTTATGAACAGGCAGCGTTGTTTGAGTATTTTAGCGCATCGGGCTCCTGGGCGAGCTGTAGCTTTCAGAAAACCCTGTATTGTATTTCTTTCCTGTGCCAGAGCACATTTCCTGCAGAGCAGCCATGTCAAACAACGATGACCCTCTGCTTCCTGCAAGTCGCATGGAGACGGGTCTGCCACGAGCCCTGGGGCCTCACCGCCAGCCACTGAACCACCATCAAGAGCCCACATGCACTTTCAACTTTCATTGCCATTTCAAGACTCTGTTTGTGTTCCCCTCTTCCCTGTTCTCCTCTACCTTCTCCTCCTGTCCCTTCAGCATCCCTCTACCCTTTGTCCCACTGTCCAGGTCACAGAGGTTCTGTCAGACGTTTCCTGTGCTAGCGTCAGGTCCAGACCACACCTTGTGAGGGGATGTACAGGGGATTTCTGCATCTATTGGCAGTGACGCCCTACAGAAACACGAAGACATGCACACTCATGTCTCAGCGCTACTGTGTATGGTTGGTTTTGGCAACACATTGTGCAGTCACAATGTTAATTATGCTACCAGAAAATAGAGAAGATACATGGGAAAGGACACGGGCATTTTATCAAGATTCCATCGAGGAAAAGCTAAAGAATAAATAAGCAGTATATTTTTACAAATAAAATTGAAATGATTGTTAGATATTTTGGACCTTTAAAGTAAGTCAAACGCCCATGTCTTTTTTGTTGGACTAAGATGTTTTTACATCGAATGAAAACAGCCCAAGGCCATGGCTCACTCTTTCATTATGGGAAAACTGTCAAATGGTACTTTTCTTTGTGTCCCCAAAGAAATCAAAAACATGGCAGAGGTTAAAGACTGAACCTGTTTGACATTTGTAGCAAAGCAGAGATTTCTATATTCAAATAAATTAGATTTTATGGTAACTTGTGTGTAGCCAGTCTAGTTTGAACTGTTCCCATTGGTATGTGATGGTGTTCCACAAACCAGACCTCCTTTGAATAGGCTTCTTCCATTCAAGGTCATGAGTGCTGTTGTGCAGAGACAAACCCCAGCTGCAATATACTTTACTGTTAATCTCCAAAATGAATCCCATAGTCTTCTCCAGTCCAGGCCAAAAGCAGGATGTCGGCTGGGAGAACAGAAGGAAGCAGAAGGAGCTCTCTGGCTGCAGGTAGTAACCCTGAACTTTGATCTCTGACCTCAGCCTTCATCACTCCAACAATACATACTCTGACAAAACACAGACCTGAGGAGTGTGCCTACAATTTTCCAATATTAGAGGGCAAAGTTTGCAGTCATGAAGGCAGATTATGTCAGCTTAGACTACGACAACACTATGCATGAATTTACACAAACTCCAGTATCATAATTTATCTTTTTATTTTACAACAATAACAAGTTGTTGCATTTGTTCACTCATAACATTTACATAAAGGAAGGAAAGTGGACGATTCATAGGCATTGTTCACAAAAATCCATCTTTTTCTCTTTCCTTTTAACAGATGACAATGGGCGTAAGCTCTGTCAAAAAAATAGCTTCCAAATATGTTTTTGAAATAATTACAAATACATTTGGATAGAGCCCATACTGGTGGAGGTTGATTGACTTTTTAAAGCGGCTTTACCAATTCCAGAAGAATAACCTGCTGCCGTGCTTGGAAGGCTCCAGTTTACCTTCAATGACTGGGTTGGGCTCAGGACGTGGCCTGGAATGGTAGGGATTCTCAGGGATGGGCCGGGTGGTTGTCACTTTGGTCACCTAAGAAAAAAATGGAAAACACATGTTAAGACAATGACAACTTATCCAAACTAAATTCTATATGTCCTGTTGTCTACAACTTCTTGATAGCAGTGTAGACATTCCCTATAACTTTTAATTAATCAGAGAAAATTTAATTAGAGAAAAAAAATGGTCAGAAATCAAACATACAATTGTGGTTAAAAACAAATTAACTACACACCAAAATACAATGCAAGGTTTTGTTTAAATGCTCCTTTTATTTAATATCCTAATCATACAATAATCGATTTATACACCTAAAAACAGTCAAAAACACTGATTATAACTGTGTAATTGCCATTTGAAATTTAAGGGAATCTGCACTTGGTATCACTTTTTTAAAACAACACTTGTGACTAATATGCATCTGACATAAAATATTTTAAAATAGAGTCTAAATCTGGATAAAATATGAATCTAAACAGAAGTAAAACTGCTGCACAATAAAATCAGATGTTCATCAAGCAAGAGTTAACCTTGTATAGTCTCACCTTGGACAGTTCTCCCAGCTCAGGCCTCTTCCATCCCAGTTTGTCGAGGACACAGTTGTCAAAAGCTTGCTGCTGTTTACGGCAATAACGCAGTTCAGCCAGATTTGTATAATCCAGACAGGTCCAGTACTCTGTGAAGGACTCAGCACAGTTCCCCTTGATTTGCCTGAAAGCATGTAAAAAAATAAATAAAAATACACCATACACCAGTGCCCAGACCACTTCCTTCCCTGTGACTGTTTTATAGATACTATAGGCTCACAGTCCTTCTGGTTATAATGTGGGCCATTCTTTTAAAAAGTTACAAAGATATTGTATATTAACATGTAGATGTGAGTCAATTTCAAAACACAATATGAGATAAAAATTAAGTTAAAACAAAGCACCAAAAAACAAATAAAAATCAAAAAATTAAAATCAACAAAATGCTTGTAAAAAATTATGTTTTAAGTCTGGTTTTTAAAAAAGATATGGCTGAGACACATTTGAAAACCATTTTAAAAAGTAGTACAGGTTGTTAGTGAGAATTTATAGACAGGGCTGATGAGCTTAAGGTTATAAAAAAGCAGAAAACAACCAATCACATATTTCTGTATCCAAGAACTGATGCTCGTAAATCAAAATCCTTGTGGATGAACATATGAGTGCTGGCAGGTCCAAAAACACAAAAAGCTGTGTGATAAGGCACCTTAAAGTAAAATATAGTTAAGCATTTCTACAAAAATCTGAAAACTTTATCCTTTGAAAAAGAGATTTCAAAATTGCAACCGATTCGGACTAGATCTATAAAATATTCATACTAAATGATACTTGCAGAGAGCAATATACTGACAACCATATACTCAGGAGACGTAGGTTTGATTCCCGCTCGGGTCATTTGCCCGATGTTACTCCCCTTTCCTGTCTGTCTACTATCCTATCAAATACTATCAAAAATGGTACTTTCAATAAAAACTAAGGAGTTAAACAATCTAACTTCAACATAGGAAACCACATATCTGACTTTGTGTTTTATAAGAACTGTACAATTGCAAAAGGAAAATAGGATTGAGGAGCATCTTGACCAGAAGTCTTCACTAATCACCAACATCAAATGAATTGAAATTGAAATTCTCACAACTGAAATGTATGCAAACAGACCAAGGTCTGGACAAAATCTGTAGGTGTAAATACCTGAAGAAGTTTAGAGCACACTCATTAACTTTCCTCCCTTCGTCTAGACACTTCCTGGGGTCCTTCTCTTCCCAGCGACAGAGCATGAACTCCTTGTTGGGTTTGTCACACTGAGAGCCATAATGATGTGCAGCAGCTTTCAGTACAGCAGATGAAACATTGATCTGTCCACAAATAGACAAATACAATAAAGTGAAAATTATAATTGAGTCAAATTTATAATTGTATATACAATTTATTGTATGCTATATTTTTTAATTATACATAACAAAAAGACAAGTGGTTGAGGACAGACGGGTACATTTTAAAACATACTTTATACAATGATAGTGATACATTTTCCAAGCAATCTTCATAAACCTGATCAAGCCACGTCTAATCGCTAAATGAATAGGCATTTTGATATAAAAGCATTTGTGGAGAAAATAAGAAATACAAGCTACTAAGAGCTTTTGACAGCTTCATTGTAAAAGCGTTAATTAAAAACACTGTGTTTTAAATAATGTTTATAGGGTTTATAAATATTCTACATATAAACCTTACCAGTAAACACATAAGCGTTACCAATTTAACTCATCACAAAGTTGTTAGTTGCTGGATATGCAGCCGTAAGCGTTAGCATGCTAGCTAGCCAGCGCTTCTATTGTTGCTTTTGCAACAATTATTTTTACTCACTTCATCCACTTTTAGTTCTTGTAGCGTGGGAACGTCCAGCGTTGGCATAGTTGCCTCTTTGTACAGTAAAAACCGAATCTTAAATTCTACCGGCAAATAACATTCAAGGTCTATCTACAGGACAGGAGACGAGGCCATGGAAGGTCAGTTTACAGCGCCTGTCTGATGGCTTTGAGGCGCGTCCTGATGACGCAATGAATTGCGACCAAGGATAGTCGGCTCGTTTTGCCCTAGCAAACAAAGACATAAATATGTATTTAGCTAATATTGATGTTAGTTTGTCTGTATATACCCAATAATACTCTAAATGCCGCAGTAGAAGTGCGTCTTTATATCCCAACAAAGTAAATTCTCCCGCCCTCCCTTGCTCTTGTTTCTTGGTTGCCGTGGTAACGACACATCAGCGCTTTGCATTTTTCCCTGTTTATTTACAATCTATGATTTTTACAAGTATCCACTAGCCAACTTTAACATATTTGAAAACAGGCAATAAATGGTTGAAATGGAGTTCATTGGGAGCAGCTATGAAGGTGAACAGGAAAATGGAAGGTAAAAAATTTCTTTATAAAACACAGAGAGGTTTCTGGTTATAAAGTTAGCCATGTAGCTATTTTAAGTAAAAAAAAAATAAATTTACTCGTCCTGTTTTTTCAGGATGAATGGGAAAGGAATGTATACCTTTCCAAATAAGACCCAGTATGTGGGGGAGATGAAAGATGGAATGTTTCATGGTAGGGGAGTGCTGTACTATCCAAATGGAAGTAAATATGAAGCCACGTGGGAAAATGGCATAGCTAAACAGGTGAGTAATCCTCCATGTGTGTCCCTGCATGGATGTCACAATATATGCATCCATGTGTACAACTGCATGTTTCACATTTGTTATAGCTGATATTTCATCTGGTTCTTTTTAGCAATTATTCACCAATACTGTTGTGGTTATTAGGTTTCACTTTTTTCCTGCACAAAAATATAGTCTTCACATCTTTTACATATACGTGTGTGCTCTGAAGCAATCTTTCATGGGTTTTTGCCACAACAGCCATCACTTCAATTGCTGTCATCATTGCAGCGGTTGTTCATGTGAAATGATAGTAGGCTTGAACCGTGACTAACCTTGGCCCAGACTCCTCTGCACCTGCATATGTACCATTTCACAAAAACCTGCTCAGTTACAAATAGGATTTAACCACATGTGTGCACTAAAACTTTATAACTTAGTAACTTAAATTTACAGTGTAGCCTACTGAGTTGTGTATCTTAGAGAGTGCTACAGACAAACATATAAACTATATTGTTAATCAGGGCTCGTTCAGATCAGTGTGATATTTTGGTATTATTTACACATTTGCTGTTCATAAAGTCAAATATACACAATTTACAAAATAAAAATACCTTTTACAGATTCAAGCATTATTTCTTTAGACAATTGTGTACTTTCTGAAATTGTTGGAGATTTTGTTGTGGCAGTAATGAAGAAATATTGATCAAATATGTCTTATTATCTAACAATAGTTTTTGTTAGGTTACAATAAGAACAAACATACAGCATACTGAAATAATAATAAATAATTAAATGTTTTGTTTGTTTTTACTTCCAAGGGAGTTGTTACATTTGGGGACAGTCTGCAGTATCAGGAGAAAGAGTGGGACTACTGTGATGATTATGACCGCCGCTTTTACACTGAGAGGTGCAATGGACTCAGACCTGCAGGTTGGCATTTATTGTCACTTCCTTAAATGTTTCTGGCGGTTGACAGGTGACACTTTTTTGCAAGTGCCTCCGGTGAAGCTGATCAGTTCAAAATGTTTCTCTGTCCATGTAGGAGAATCCCAGCTGACTGATGGCCATCCTCCGCGTGTCATCCCTGATGGCTGTTATGATTGTGGAGATGGCTTCTATGACCCCGCCACTAGAGTGGTCACCTCGTACACAGGCAGATACCTCAGGAATGCAGGTCAGATGATAATAAACACTTGTGGCTGTAGCCTTTTGATACCATAATAACTAATGTAATCAGAGTTGTTATGACTCTGTGTCTCCTACCTGCTTACAAGTAATCCTTAATCTAGAATTATCACAATAATAATTCAGTCTAAATAATAGTATATTTCAACTTAACCCCATGTTGTGATTTTACAATCAGCACAAATCATAATTACTACAATTTCACAGTATGTACACGGCATACATTATGTAGAATAAAGCTTTATATGAAGCCAGTACAACTGACTTTATTACAGCTATCAGTCCTCTTCTGTTCTGCATTTTTTGTAGTTTGTGCACATTTCTTCACTAAATTGGTACCAAATTGTCTTCATCTGAGTGTGGAGCCAGGCATGTAAGTTTGCTGAGCCAAGGTAAATTAGAAAGATTAAAGTCGAGGAAAACACACATTTCCATTTCAAACGAAACATACAAACTTTCATGTCTAATAAAGGCCTTGTCAGTGATGGATGTCTCCAAAATAAATGTATTTTGATACAAAGCCCTCAAAGAAGTGTATTCTTTACATAATTGATTAACATCCAATAGCAATAGCCTGCTCCTTTTAACTTTTACAATCAACAATATATTTTGTAGTGAACACATGTGCAATAACCTCTTTGTTGTATCCTGATTTAAAGAATATGTGGTCTGTAAGGTGTCCGATCCGAATCCCAAAATCCAGACCCCTGCTAATCCTGTGCAATCATGAGTTTACAACACTTAACCTTATGTAAGATGCAGATGACCTGACCCAGTGTTGGTCAGAGGATTTAAAACAAATTGACTTATCTTATTAAAAGTTGTGGTCACTGGGCAGGTACAGCAGTGTGTAAATCAAAAACTGTTCATCCCCAAAGTAAATTCTAAAAGAAATGAAAACAGAAATGTTTGCTGGTGGTCGTCTTCACCTGCAAGGCGCTCTCCTTCTCCACTTGTATACCATGCTGCAGGATTTATTTTATTTAGCAGCGGGAGGTCAAGACACATTTGTCAGAGTGGGTGTGAAGACAGGATTTATTGCTCCCTGGCCTCCGTCCAGGATGAGGACTGTGGCGCTGATGGGATACAGGGAGGACCCACCCTCCCAGAAAGGACATCTCTTACACTTCCACAGCGAAGGCAGAGGAAGGAGCTCCCTGTGTCGCCTTCACAACTTGTGGATGTTGGACGAGCAGGAACTGAGCAGGACAGGTCCGTGATCACTACACGTTCTCCATATGGATCTATTTTGGAAATGATTGAAGGTTTACCCCCCTGGAACTAAGTGTGGTTGCTAAGAAATACAAACTTTATTTACCGACCAAAGCTGACCCATTGCTAATGCTGTCTTGCTCTCCTTAGATACTGTTGCTAACTTAGACAAATAGGTCTTCCTGGCCCAGTGCCAATGACCCAAACAATAGACTCTGTTGTTAATATTACCCAAGAGCTTATATATTATTTTTGGAACTGAATCGACTCTTGTTTTTTCAAGTAGATGTGCTTTGAGTACATTATTGTCAGATGAGATACATGTCTGTCAAGAACACTATAAACCTCTTAGATAGCAGGGTGACTGCTTTACTCACCTCAATTGTAAGAAGAGTTTTATTTGTTAGTACAAATCTTTATTTACAGAGTATTAGCTCACCGGAGAGGTCTGAGGCACAGGGCGTCTCAACAGGCACGTGTTTGTGGAGCCATGACAGATTGGCTACTTAAAAACTATTTGTCAGCTGAGCAGATAAAAGACAAAGAAAACATTATTCAGACTTTTGAAGGAAGTATTTTATATCTTCTCTCTCAAACTTAATTGTTGACATATTTTTTTAGAACTAAATTGCCCTTGTAGATGTAGAGTGGTGTTGCCTAAATCTGAAGGTATAATATGAAACATTTGCATGCTATTATTAAAAAAGAAAGACTGGAACAGATACATAGGCCACATCTGCACAATCAACTGCGCGTCTGTCTGATTGAGCGTGCTGCTATTACAAACAAACAGACGGTGCTTGTGTATGTTGGGTCCTGGCAGCGCTGCAGCGATGCAGGAGGCAGCGGCGGCAGCTCCAGAAGAGGCCATGTGTTGCCGTTATGTTTGTAGCACTTTCCTGTTTCTGGAATAACTGCTTCCCTTTGAGAGTCTGCATAGAGGGAGCTCTGCACCAAAAACATTCCCGGGCCAAGGAAAACACCTCTGGTGACTGAGCCCAGCCCACTCCTGTTGTCCCTGTCCCAGCAGAGAAGTTTTACAGACAGATAAAATCAAATGGGCCCTGGGGAATGCAACACTTCCACTTAACTTAAACACTTATACACCTTTTTTTCCAACAAATAATCACCATAAAATAAGGTTCACTAAAGTGGACTAAAGTCTCTTTCAAAAATGAAAAATGGAAACTTTCAACACAAACCCCACAGTGGCTTTTTGCAGTGAATTGGTTGATTTTATTGGAGTGCTTTCACATTGTATCCACAAAATGTGTTTCCATTACATTTGCTTCATATAAATGTGTTCAATGAGTTTAGCTACTTGTCTATTAACATTATAAAGAGTGACTTATGTTATAATTGTGTATGTGTGTGCTTGTGCATGAGTGTGTATGTGTGTGTGAAAATCACTGCTATTAGGCTGGAAGGAAACACTTTTCCCTCTGAGTGTATTTTAAGGATTAAGATAAACAGACTTAAACAAGATGCCATTATCGCTTCCACACACTCTCTGTGCTGTGTTCGCTGCACAAAGGTCGTCCACGCAGGGTGTTATTCTCCTGACGGATACCAAGCAGAAAGTTTACTTAACAACAATTTTATAGTCCATTAAACACAAAGATGGCATTAAACGGGCAAATAACATAAAAGGTGTCCCAATGCACTTTTCAGAATGTCCTTCAGTGGCATTTAATGCAGCCAACTGGGTCATGTGACCACAATTTTTACAGAGAGCTAGAAACTAAATATTTACCCTTTACATTTTGGAGCAGATCAGAAAGTGAAGGGTGGATTATATTTACCATCAGGAAGACAAAAGGTTATTATTGTATCACTTGATAATAAATGAACATATGCCATTATTTATTATATCTGTGTAATCACATCAGTGGTGACATCTGCAGTCCTGTTCCACTGCGCTGTCCCAGGACATGCCACAAAGGCACCTGTTGCATGTGATCACACACTTTATCAACAGAAGGTATGGTGCCGCAGATGTAGAAGAGGCTTGAAGAAAAGGCTTGTTTTATCAACATTCTGAGATGAATGAATGTGTAATCACGAACATACACAATAAGTTATCTTACAAAGATAGAATTTGTAATCATCAACATAAAAAATTATGCTCATATGGCCCAGCTTGGCTTCTGTACAGCCGCTTAGATAAGATGATAACATTTGATCACTTTGATGCTGTTTTAAAACACAGTATTTGATTTATTGATGAAGCTTTGGCTATACAATACATAGAAGACATTTAAAATGTTTCCTTTCAGGAAATACAGGAGACATGTCAGCGAGTTAAATATATTGACACAAAAACGATAATTTACAATCCTTGCTGTGGCTCTGAGATTGAGGAAGTTTCCTAAACGCACCAGCCACCTGTGCCATAAAGTGACTCAATTACACATGACATTAATCCTGAGATAAACGCAACCTTACAAAGTGAAGAGGCTAGAATTACAGCAAATATAAAAATGCCTCAATGTAATTATCATTAAGACTGAGTCGTCCTGATTGAGGTCAGTTAACGTACAGTTTATGCAACATTTAGGCCGGTGTAATTACGTTTAGTGTCACAAAGACTGGCGCGAGCCTTGTGTGGCAGCTGTCCGTGGTCCGCCGCGTTCAATGACCCCCGATCAGGTGGGAGTTAAAGTTGAAGAGGCTGTTAGTGCTACAGGCCAATTACACACAATCAGGGAGGGCTGCAGACCTGCTCGCGTGCACAATGGGAGCCCACGCGTGGTGCAACCTGGGGGCGAGGCCCGCGCGCAGCTCAAGTGCGTGCAGCTGCGCGTGCTCCGATGAACGCTCACTTCCCCTGCAATTAGCTACTCGTTTTTTTTTAACAATGAAAAAAATGGTTTATTATCAACTCTTCTGGCAGTCATTTGTTTTTTAAAAAAAAATCGCCGTTATTGTTTGTTGGTGTCTGAAGTGGCCGTGAGAAGTTATTTTCTCCTAATTGTCAGGCTTATCTTGATTTGACAAATTTAGCCAAGGCCTGAATGGCACTTGAGCCGCTTGTCACATAGAGAGTGACCTGTGGTTTTATTGTGCAGCCAGCGATCATTACACATGCTAATGGCAGCGCTTTAAGTCGAGGAAAGAATAGCCACAGCTCCACTAGGTGCCTTTTATAAATCAATCCAAGTCAATACAAGCAGTTGGTTACATTCATGCATTGAGGTCATGGGCCAAGCTGTGTATAGCAATATAATAAAATTTTTATTTATCTGTTTGCAGATGACCGTGAACATGGGTGGATAGTGCGGACTTGTAGAAAAGCCTGGGACCAAGAATGCATTGGAGCTACGAGCCAAAAGATCAGCAGCGTCATGAAATAAAATCTCAGGAGTATCATAGCTATGCAGACACACACTGTTGGCTTCCTGTTTGATTTATGGTTTTAAAGTTAATGTTTTTATTTTTTTAGCAGAATAGTAAGATTTACAAGATTGTCCGCTCATTCACTTGCTATAACCCCACATGGTGCAAATAGTGTCCTCAGACCTTAAACATGGGTCTTATACAACACTAAACTGTATATACATATACTGATGTTGTTCACTTTCCTTAGTAATTAATTGAGTGTCAATAAACATTATTAAACAAACATTACAGTGTGTTTTCCTAATCAATTGTACAAAAGTACATCCCAGTTATATGTACATTCTCTATTTAATCAATTGTTCATCATTGTTCAAAATAGTTGAACAATGATGGTTGGTTGATTAATCAATTGATATGTGTTGGTGATTGACTAATTAGCAAACCATTAATTGAATATATGTTGACTGTTTATGTTATTTATATAATTGATTGTATATGAACTATACCAAAAGAAAGATTAGTTCTGTGTGTACAGACAGCTGTAAAAAAAATAAAATGAGATGGGGTAGGCACACATAAGCTATAGCTTCAGCCTACTCCCTTTGGGCTCTGTACAACAATATAGTATGTATGTATGTAATGAAAATGTATGAAAAATGTATTGAGAAAAAAAAAAAAAAAGAAAGCCCAAATAAACTAAACTAAACTAAAAAATCCTTACAGCCCAATTATACTTTACCCTAGTTATAGAGTAAATAAAGTTGGGACAACAACTGAGACAAATTCAAAAATCTGTAGATTAATTTAAAAAGTCAAAAGATAAATGAGTGGTTTGTTATGTTATAGATTTACATAATTGTAAATGATATAAAAATCATGCTGTGTGTGTCTTTGGAGTAAAGTACAACTGCCCCAATTAAGAATGACTAAGAATCACTGAATATCACATTCTAATTTATTGCATTTTAGAACACAAAACAGGAATGATGCACAGTCTAGCAAATAAATTTTTGTTTTCATATTTTTTAACAAAACCAAACATTTTCAGAGGGAAAAGTGCTTACAGGGATTTACAGTCTCAATAAATACAATAAAGGACATTGAGGTTTGCTGGATCTGGTCAAACAACAGCCATGGCCCTAAATAAAGTAGACTTTACACATGCACACTCTCTCACACACAGACACGTACACGTCTAACTATATACAAGCCCAGTTTGTGTCAATGTACCAATCCACTGCCAAATCATAAATTAGTGAACATACACCTTTGAAACATGACATATAGCTTTTTACCATGAATGATTTTGGCTATCTTTGAAAACATTTGACAGATTGTTGAAGCTAAACAAAACTGTTCCTGCTTGTATCATTACAGTTATAATTTACAAACACTTTCCTTCATGTTCATACATTACTGGCATGTATTTTGTTCCATCAATACAAAACCTAATGTTAGTTTGATAGCACAGAGTTTCTCTGAAACACCTACAAATGTAAGGCACAGATTTTAATCATTGTTTAACCAAAATCTTTTGTGTGGTTGGAAAGTTTTGTTATTTCTCAGGCAAAATGCTGGCGCAGTGAATAGATCGAGTTTACATTACATTTCCTTCATGACTGCTCAGAGAGAAAAGAGGGAGGAGTCTTACCTCAGCCGTTGTCTACACTCTTCTCACTTTAAAAGTCCTCATCTTTGTGTGTCTTCAGTATTTAGATAACACAAAGCTTCAGTCCTGCCTCTTTTGACAGTTCATTCCTTCAGACTCCCACTGCCTCTGGTCAGAGACAGACACTGTACATGTGGAGCAAAAAGAATCCCTTCGATGGCGTTCAATCAGTTCCCGCTAGTGATAAAAACTTTACAATCATTTGATAGACTGGCTTCAGGAGGGATATTCCTGTCCTCGCTAAGACAACAAGAAGGACAACTGTGTGGTAGTATTTCCTCTTTCTTCATGGTTCAGTTCAGTCCCAGCTGACTCCCATCTGACCTCACTGATGACAAGTCAGGGTTAGGATCCAGAGGTCAGGGGTCGTAGCTTTTATGGTGAAGTGCTAGCGGCTGAGGGGAAGCTGGGGCAGCGACATGGCCTGGTGGGGCAGACTCTGAGAGGTCAGCAGTGAAAAAGGATGACCTGGAAAACACATAAAAAACAACAGTTTTTAATTCTTTTGTTAAAAGATGCCTTTTTATGTTTGCTTTACAAACAAAAACTCACTGTCGATGTACCCGTGAAGAGCCACCATACGCGCCCGCTCCGGACTGCCAAAGGGCGAGTAGTGCAGCTCATCGGGCAGTGAGGACGGGATCCTGGACTGGGGATGGCCTTGGGGTGCCCCATTGTGCTGGGGCGTGTGCTTTTTGTGTCTTGCTCTGCAGTTTTGAAACCACACCTATGAAGATGCAATGTAACCAGACGTCAGTAGCTATGATCAGAAGATAGTGTCATAGCAAAGCTGTTGTTATATAGTATCTTTCTAACCAATGCAACTAACCTTTTAAAAATATTAGTGAGGAATGAGTTAGTCAATATAACCATAATAATAGTATTCTTTAGTAAGGCGGTCCATACAGACCTGTATAACTCTCCTGCTGAGGCCTGTCATGTCAGCCAGCTTCTGTAGTGTTTGGGCGTCAGGATTGTTGTCTTGGGCAAACTGCGCCTGCATAATCTGCATAAAGACAACACATTAGTGTCATGTCAGATGCTGCTGCTGTCCCTGAGTATGACATTTCAACCCAGAATGTGCCGGACCTGTAGCTGTTCTGCCGTGAAGGATGTCCGTGCCCTTTTGGCCGGTTTGGGCTGGCTGTCCTGTTCTGTTGGAACGGCTCCTTCTAAAGTGATACCATTGCCTGAAAAGAACCAGAGATGTATGACACAAAACAGATAAGTTGTACAGTAATTAAAAACAACTAGGATTGTCTCAGGAGACATATTTGAACCTGTGCAGACAATACACAATTTTATTATGACTTTTTAAACTCCAGCTGGAAGTGAAGTTTTGAAACACTGTCCAGTCCTATTCAGCCCTTAATGAGAACCACAAAAAACAAGAAACTTAACACTGAAAGAATATGTTATGAAATGTATATTGCCAGAAGGGTCTCACATTGTGATTTAAAGCATACATCTTGTTGTGAGGTAAAAGTCTGGGCCACTATACTCACCGCTCTCCGCTGCCCGTTTGAGGTTCTCCACCATGGTGTCATAGTGGATCCTACACAGCACCTTCTCCTCCACCAGACCAAACTCCTCTCCTGTGGACAGCTGTCTCTTACAGGAGTAACACGCAAAACACGCCAAGTGGTACGCGTTGCCCCTCGCACGGCGCACCCAGTCGCTGGCATAAATCTGGCGACCACAGCGGGCACATTTAGTACCAAACCTACTGTGAGGGAGAGAGCAACACAGGCAGGACAAAAGAGGGATTAGTGATTTGAAAAAGATGTAAAAGCAACATTTATGAAGATGATGTTTATTAGATTTCTGGCTCTTTTCTGTTGCACAAAGCAAATAGACCAAGATTTTTTTATTTTTTTCTAGAACTTCAAAGTGGGGTTTTAAACTTCTTGGCAAAATGTAAATGTTTTTAGAAAAAAATCTTGGAGGAGGATATGGCCTTTAAGAGTCCCAAATGTGGCTGCAAGCTGAGCCTTGAATGCAAACAAACCAACACCTGCAATTTCCTGCTTGATGCATGAAGGCCCTGACATATACACACACACCAACACACGTAAACCAAAGATGAAGAAAGACTTGGATGACATCACTTTGCCATCGCCCCGCTGTAACCGATAGCAACGGTGAGGTCAGGCAGCATCTAAACTTAAACCACCTGACGTACTGTACTTCTGAACGAGTGCATGGTGTGGGTGGTTTACTCAGGCAACATCACATGATCGGTACAGAGACTGACTCTAAGAGCGAGGAGCTCATATATAAATGGTATTGTTAAATTTCACTACACTATTTATCCAAGTCAGTTTTTTAATTACTGTACAAGTGGCTTTGAAATCCCTGTTCCTGCGCACAGGCAAATTAAAGAGAAATGGGAAATAGGAAACGCACATTAATCAACATAACCACATAAACTACATTTACAGTATTAGACGATTTGATTGACTCAAAAGAACATTAAAAAAGCTTAATGATTATATAAAAAGCTTAATGTTTGAGGGATTTATGGTTAAAGTTAGGGGTCATTCTAGGAGCTGCCCATTACTGTAGTAAAGCCTAGGATGTGAGAGCAGCCTGAGAGGCACAGCTATGGTCAAAATGGACTGACAGCATTACATTATCACTGTAGTTTGGTGACTTATATGTTTTATGGGTTGATGGACTTATGTATCTAAAGACCAGTTACACAGATACAGATATTATTCTTATACAAGTTTTGCTGTTTTATTTAATATCTGTGTCAAATTTATGGCAGAGAAGCAGCTCCATAAAATCTGAGTCAAAAGCTGTGAGCAGAAGAGGCGACAACTCAAAGGGGTGTGGATAAGTACGTATGTAAGAAGGGGGGGGTAGTGCTCAGGAAAATAGCATAGTAACGGAGAACATCAATGGCAACGAGAACGAAAGAGAGGACGCGGAGGAGAGTGGGACGGCGAGAAGAGTGCAAGAGGGCTGCCAAGAGACTGGGTTTGGCACTGTCTCAGCGCACTCCACTCCAGTCCACTCTATCTGGGATGAAAGCATACTATAGTCCTGACATCTCCAAAAGCTTTGACATGCTTGTTTCTCCAATAGGGTAATTCCTATTGCCATTGGAGGATATGACCACTGTGAAAACTGCATCAGCTAAAATAAAAAAGCAATGAGTTTTTAGGCCTGGGATTCGGTAAACCAAGCAAACTCACTTCATCCCTAGAGCAGCAAGACCCTGAGAAAAAGTGTTTTGTTGTTTTTTTTTTTTTTGCAGTGACCTCAAAATCTAATTGTCTGGCATAGCACTTCCAGAGCGTTTATGTTGTCGCAGATATGTGCAAGCTAACCAAAAAGCTTCTCATAACCCAATAAAGCCATTCCGGAGACAAATGGACTCCGTGGCTTACTCATGTACGTATCGTTTAGATTGTTATGGAGAATTCCTGTCTGGTCCCACAGTAAAGAGGAAAACATTGTGGAACATTGTGACTAATCTAGCATGACAGCTTGTCAGTTTCATGCTCCGAGACAGAACCCAGAAAAGCAGCAAATCATCTCTCCTTGTAGCCCCCTTCTCCTCTGACCCCTCCCTCGGTGTACACTCTATTTTTTTTTTTTTTTTTTTTCATATCTTGATGTGCTTTTTGTCCCATATTCCTGGTGTTTATTTTGGAGCACTGTCAATCCTCACAGTCCTTATATCGCTCACAGGAGGAAAACCCTACACCACAGACATCTCCTATTGGCTTTTGTTTCTAATCTTATTTTTAACAGTAATTCACCTGCCACTGAAAGAGGGGCTTGAGGAGCTACATGTCTTTTGGATTATTTTTGATTCGCCGTGAGAATACTAATCTTTATTAGATTTGTCCTAAGAGACTTCCTGCATTGACTGTGTGGTTTTAAGGCAGTAGTATGACATAAGGCCTGCTATAAAGAACAGGAAGTTGGAGTCTTTAAAGAGACAGTATAGTAAGTGTGACGCTATGAGGCAGAACTTTATTGTTAGTGTAATACAGACAATGGCATGACATGTGTGAATGCATTTATACGGTGTCAACAACACTATAAATGCATATTATTTACAATTTATTCTTATTGTCCATGTCTATTTGTTTCAAAAATATTTTTAGCTTGAAAGAGTAAACATCGGAGAATGACAGTCACGTTCTGGGGGATAATCTGATGGACACTGGGAAGAAGAAGTCCATTGGAATGTCAACTGACTGTACCAATTTCTTTTTTCTGAATGAAAAAATAAATGTATTTTTTCCCTAAGGATTACTACTGTGTGCTAGCTCAAACTGGAAGAATATTTATGAATACTGACTAACACAAATATTCTTTCTCCTTAAAATCTTTGTTGCTATGGAGATTCAAGCTGCCTGTTAGAGGTTGGTTGATGAATAATTACAGCGATACACACATGTAGTTGTGGCATTGTCAGAGCTCTACATGGACTACAGTGGCGGTATCCCAGGGTGCCCCTGATTAGTGCAGTGCTCCACTTCCTGTGTGGCCCGCGCTCTCGGGCTGCGGATGATGTTTCTGGAGCAGGGGGGTCAATAAAGAAATGGTTTGCGTGTGTGAGTGTGAGTATGGGCGGCCCCTGAGGCCTGACGTGGCTTTGAGAGGCTCTGCCCGCGCTCTGTCCTCTACCTCCCTGGTCCACCTTAACCCCTCCCGCCTTCACACACACATATACAGAGGAAAACCCGCTCTGATTTCCTGCTATTACGCCCCATTAAAGCAGCTGTCAGTCCAGCGCCAGATGAGAGGCTGACACAGAAGAGAAAACATCTCCAGAGGTTTAAAGCAGCCCAGATGAACTAAACCAAGGTTACATTTACAAAAGTAACTGAATGAGCATACATTATTATATTCACAAATGTCCATGTATCGAATATTATATTGACATTCCTCTATAATATATATGCATTGCCGCTCAGCCAGACATTTTACTTTTTAATTACTATGTAAAGTGTCTGTTAGTTTAGGTTTAGGTCATTTTTAGGTTTGGGAGGTTATTTTATTCTATACCAGTCCTATAAAATTATTTACCTTTACTTTACTTTGCTATGTAATTATGGCCAGTTTGATTTTATGATAGATTTTTTTGTGATAATATATCTATACTATTACTATTACTATAGTTTCCTTTACTTCACTTATTTACTTTACTTATTTTTAAATGGCTTGTTTAAGACAAATTTACTCAAATTGCCTATAAAACATATCTTATCAAAACAATTAGGATTTTGTTCTTTTTTATATCAAAAAGCAATAAAATAAGAAAACTACAAAAAGGTGGGTGAACAACATGAATAGTTTTCTGTTGTAACTGCATTAATGTCCATGAGTGCACATAAAACACTGCTCAGTAGTAAAGCGTTCATTGTGCTCTCATTAAAGCTGAAAGAGCTGAATATAGCAGAGGGCCAAGCAAACAGCTCAGGTAAAGTCTCATTTGAGGAAGAAACAGAGCAAAATGACTGGCAGCCGCTGGACATGCAAAAATAAACAGAGATCTCAGTGTGTGTTTGTCTGTGTCACTGCAAATATTAGCCACTAAAAAGAGTCTGTTATGAGTGTGTACAGTACTCTTAAGATTCTTATCCTGATATTTTTACCTATTTGAATGTATGTATGTTTAAGATTTTTTAAAGCTGTGTTAGATGTTGTTGTTTGAATAAGACTCCAAATCTCAGTCTTAGAGCTGCTGACCAGGCACACAGGCTGGTCTAATTGCTGGTCTGGAGGCCTGAGGGTGTGCTGTGGAAGACGACTAATTGCTGGTGATTATAAACCTCAGAGCGGTGGCCTGGTGTCAGGTTTCCATTGGACTAACGCGCCAAGACTCACCTATGGCCGATAGACTGCGGTGTGTGTGTCCACATGAAATATTCAGCAGCTCTAGAGTTCACAATACACTGTTTCTGAGTGAACCACGTTTAACCCCAGGCACCACACCAGCAATAGAAAGCAACTCCAAAAAACCCCAATGTAAAGAGGTGCAGGAGAAGAGTTTTTCTGATTCTCTAATGTAAATTTTTTCCTTTATGGGATTTACTGGTCGTTTAAAAATTGTCACTTTTCTCTTGGTTTGATCGTTTTTATTCATTTTTAGTGTCAATTGTTGCAGTCTGTTTCTTGGGAATATTCATTGCATCATTCTAAACTGCCCTGTCTGCACTGCCACAGCCCTGCACCACACGCACTTTGCACGCAAATTTAATTTACCTGTGGTTGTGCGAAACCAAACATTAAACTGTTTGTGTACATTTAGGCTGAGATAATAATTTATCTGTCTCTCATTTAAATGAGCTGGCACAAAGCATCAACACACCTTCTTTTACACGGTCTGTGCTTCACTAACAGCCTCCTAAGCCCAAATTAAACTACACAAACATTAAAATCCTGACTGATGGGATGGAGTCATGCACTCAAGTTACTTCATTTTTTTTATTCATTCATTCATTCATTATATTCAGAATATTATAAAATATTATTAGGCTATCATATGTTATAACTTATGTTCTCTTATTCACTCATTTAAAAAATATATATTAAATTCTAGGTTAAAACCCACATAAATTAAGGTGAAGATTCAAATCTTTCTTTGTGTGTGTGTGTGTGTGTGTCTGTGTGTTTGCACCTCCTTTTTAAATCAATAATAATTATAGCTTACTGAAGCTAAGTAAAAATATATTTCATTGGAACTATATGCTGTAAGAACAGTCTGGTGTTCCCTAAAAACAAACGCATGGTGACTATTACTACTAATAATAACTAATTAATTCAGTAAAAGCGTGTGTATAGATGTCTGTTTACGGTCAGCTTTCAGCCCTCACCAAAGACTGAGCTTGTCCTAGCGGTATTTCCGGTGATTTCCTCTTGTTGCTCTCGAGCTGATAGAGCAGCCCCCGTGGCACGTGCTCCATTAACAGTGTTTTGATAGCCTTGTGAAGTTCAGTGTGGAGTCCACTATCATCGCTGTCTATCTTTACAAACCAATAGATAAATCTTAATTCTTAACTCTTAGTGCCACTTCTAAAATTAGATGTGAGTCCTGTGGTGTTTTAGTGGTAGCCTGTATATTTGTTACTTGTTATATGTCGGGCTCTTCTACGCCTTGCACCAATCAGTACCTCCGCTAACCGCTGCTCTTTGTATCGCACTGAAATGTTACTCAGAGACAAAACAACAGCGTCGGTCTTTCAACTATAGTTTGTTACAGGCTTTCAGACTCATTCAAAGATCTAAAAGAAGCGCGAGGCTGCCCGCATCCATTTAGATGTCTGTCTGTGTGTGTGTGTGTGTGTGTGTGTGTGAGTGTGTCCGCGTCAGAGTGTGTGGACTTACCCTACCTGAAATAATCCATTTTACAGAAGATCTCCTTGTTCTTGATGTAGCAGCTGCTGTGCTGACGCAGCGACGTCCTGCACACGGAGCACTCCAGGCAGCGCACGTGCCAGATCAGGTTGTTCACCTGCGCGCACGCACAAAGACACACACAGCATCAGCGCCACCGCTATACGGCTACAGCACGAGTCACAACAGGCAACAGCTTATTTCTGACCTGTTATATCTGGCGTTGAGTCTTTTGACAGTGTACCATCAATTTTATACAAGACCACTTTATCACCATGTTACCCGTGTGGCATGAGATTTTGGTTAGGCTGTTTAAAAGTAGGCATATCGATGATAAATTAAGAGTTTACACAATGCACTGGGTAGGTTTTATAGAAATCTAAAAATCTTGTGAAAATCTAGATCTAAACGTTACAGCAGCATTACAGGTAAAAATAAACTCAACCAAATAGAAAAGCTGTATATAATGTAAAAAATAAGGACCCAAACGTTAATTGATTTAGTGCAATAATTCTATCCTATTAAACTTTTATATTTAAACGTCGCACGCACTTATTGGGGTATAGGCTATCCAAAAAACGTTTTCCTTCTCTAATTGGGTTTTATTATAATGATTAAAATGAAATGTATTTAACTCAAATAAAATTATACGCACATTTAAACACAGTATTTGACATGAGTTCTCCGGTGGTAGCCACATAATAATCACTGCGTAAAGGAGGGATGCACGCGAGCGCACGCGTCAGCTAGACGGAGGCCAGTGAAGCCCAAACATCCGTGTTGTGTCTGTCTCATACTGTGAGACTTTTTCTGTGTCTCTGCTGGGTGACAGAGCAGAACGGGTGCATTTTAGAGTCTGTGTCCCATAAATAGCTTATTTTCTTTTTTTTTTTTATGTTATTTTTATTAATTAATTTTAGAGTGTTGTGAATTATTGTGGCCTATTAGCCTAATTAGCTTTGGGTATGCTACTTGGCATTGGTTGATTGTTTTGGCTATTTATTTCGCACCTGTATTTAAAAGATAACTATGATTTAAACCGAGGACAATTTGGTTAGTTAATAGCCCTCCTAATTATCATATTTCCTAGGCCATGTTTAGTTTATTTTTATTTTCTTATTGTATTTAGCCAACGCCTCACACAAGGTCTTGAGAAACTTAATTCCCTAATCCACAGCAGAATATATAACAGTTATGTCCAAGCGGTGAGCTGCGGGTCTCACCTTGAGCAGATATCTGTCGAGGATCTCTAGGCCGCAGCTCGCGCACACATTCTTCCCCGTGGACGGCACGGAGCTGGCCGTGGACGTGGGCGAGCACACGGACGGCGTGGACGGCGTGCTGGGGGACGAGCGTGTGTCCTCCCGTTCCATGTTGGACCGCTGTGACTCTGCGTCCGAGTGAGACTAGAACGAGACGACAGTCCGTGAACATAACATGGCAGGGTTAACATTATTCCCAAAGGCATAATTAGCCTATAATAAGGAGTACGTTTCTAGCCTAAAACAGCAAGTGAATAAATCCCCAAATTAAAGGAAGAGTAGGCAGGAATTCCAAAACAGTCGGAACCAAACAAACAAACAAACAGAAGACAAGACAAACAGAAAAAAGATGCAATGCCACTTCCTCAGGTAGCCATATTTTTCTGAGACCCAAAATTAGCTTCATGGTCAAGAAGGTGGCACCTATAATTTAGAAAGTATTTAAAAAAAAAAAAAAAAAGGTCTTTTTTTTTTTTTTTTTTTTTTTTTACAAAGCTTCATAAAAATACCTGTTAACATAACAGGTGAAGCTACAAAATGAGCAGCAGTCCTGAAAAAAAACCCATTGCTAAATAGTTTTATTAAAAAGGCCTACCTGAGCATTTCTCTTTTAAAGGTAGTTAAAACTGTATTTAGAACAAGTAAGGTACAAGGGCTAATGCAAAGCAATGAAATGTTTAGTTGCCTAGGCTAATTTCTATTTTGTGTCGCCATAAATAAGTGCCAAATCTAAAAAAATGCTACATTTGTGCTTTTTGAAGAAACAAAAGTATAGCTGAAGAATTAGCCCTATTTCCTATTCCCTAATACTAGGCTACACATTTCTGATGTTGCTAACAGAAATACATTCCTGTCAGAAACGTGTTCTGTTACTTCTGTTGTCAACAAATATATTACAGAGTGCAGACATAAAGATTAATGTGAAGCGGGTGTCGACATTTCTTGATTCGTTTTCCTATGACTAATATGTAGGCTACACAGAGGTACGACTTTGATGGTCTCTGACATTAGCTTTAGCTTTTAGCAATAAAAAAATAAAATAAAAAATTCTCACCATCGGCGCGTGCTTGGGGTCCGTGGCGCGGCGCGAGGCTCCCGGTGTGCCCTCGTGCTCGATGCAGATCACCTAGGAGACAGCGCGCGGTGAACATTAGCGATAGTCAGTGCTGCAGCTACGTAAGCGGCTATATAAGTCCCGCTGCTCACAAAAGGCACGTTTTAATGAAGCTATTTCTGTTTGGACTGATTTTTTTTATCTGCCCTTAACCCAAGCGTCCTACAATAACATGTTCTCTCTACAATCCAGGACACCGAGGGGAGGGGGTGGGGGCTGGGGGTTACCTGTAATTACAAATAGTTCCAAACGCGGAGGATAAGAGGGACCCGGAGTGTCAATTTCAGCTGCCAATCACAGGAAGCCAACGGGTCACCCAAAGAATTGCAAATTTGATTTTTAATGGCTGTAATTAAAATGTAATTCTTCCCGGGAGAAATGGCAGCACTCGAAGAAGAAAAAAACAACAACAAAAAAAAAACCGCTATTCACGACATATAAGTGGCGTGCAGCTAAACTGAAACGCAACGCGCGACCAAAGGTTTAGTGACATCACGGGGACAGAGAACAACAGTCAAACGTGATGCTGAGCAGTAAAACTAAGAATAAGACGATTTATGCATGCCAAAACACACTTTACACAGGGGCATAACTCATGTGCGTAAACAACCAGGCTCAATAGTCTAATAGCTACAGGCCTGTGCGCTTTATTCTGCTGTGCACCCCTCAGCTCTGTTTAAGTTTGCATGAAAAAAAAGAACATGATCTCCGGGATGTAGCTATTGATTAATATTTATCCTGAAATATAAATATGATGATTCTGTCGCTGTAGTTGTTTGATGTTTGGTTTGTGTGGTCAATATAAAACATAGCCTACGGTAGGCCTCAACAGCATTGTGACTATATATTAGAATGTTTTGATTTTACAGAAATGCTCAGTTAAAATAACAGTCAAATCTAAAAAATGTGTGATTTGCAACTTTGGTACAAGTTCATGTGCACAACAACAACAACGGGACATGCAAGTAACATTGAGCTAAATAAACATTGTTCCTAACTATTTTCAAATCAAATCTAAATCCCTGGTTACTTATTTTTTTATGCAGCAGTATCCAAAGTAAACCTAGTACCTGCTTCGTGGGAATCCCTTCGGACAGAATTTTACTTCCCTCTGAGAGAGGGGACAACACTTCATTTTTCCAGTACATGAATCCCCGGAGCCTTGCAGCGCGCGTCCAAACTCTGGAGCCAAGAAGAGTCGACCAACTGCGTAAAAACTTGTACCATCCACAGCTTACATTGACCCGGGATGTCTGGGGCGCAGCAGAGTTCTGTTCGGACACGGCGACTCTGACTGCGGCTGACCTACTGCTGTGAAGTTGAGTGCGCAGAGAAAAGCCCGCAGAGTCCTCCACTCTCCGGTCCAACCTCTCTTCACTTTGGACCACAGGAAGTGAATCAAAATGAGGGGTTGGCAGCTTGTGTGTTCTAGAGACTGAAGACGCGCTCAGGACGCTGCACCGGACACGGACAAGGCACGAGCTAACGCAAGAATCCGCGCAGAACTCAGGGTGTCCCTCTCTGCGGGGCTGTGCAGTGAAAGTTTGAGGGTTGACTGTTTAAGGAGGAAGGGGAGGGTGAAGCCAACACACGCAGAGGGTGATGTGCGTGAGAAGGGCGGACACGCTTTTTGGACAGCTCTGACAGAAACCTACTCGGTGGTGGTTTGATATCTCAGGTATTTATAGGTACTGCCAGAGAAAAGTAACCAGTGGAAATCATAGTAACTTATGTAATTGCTATAAATAAGAGACTAGCCTACACACATTGAGCGGGCCGTGAGGACTGTAATTAAGGTGCGCATTTACGCACAGGACTTTAATTTTTATGTTAAGCTTAAGTGTCTGAACTGAAGTAAAGAAAAGAGAAACAGAGTAGAAATGTTATCTAAACTATCATTTTACTTCCAATATAATTAAAAAAATCATTTTAACCATTTATGTGCGTAAATTTGAATTATTTCGATGTCTAGCCTATTTACAAACCAAATTTCCAGTGTGTTTTTATCATAAATCTAATGTACAATAGTAGAATTGTTTAGCATTATAATTAATTATTTTTGTACATTAATGAAGAGAGAAGAGATAATTTATTAATGCCGACCTGTTTGCCACTTCAAAAATAATTTAAAACATTTGCATTATTTTAATAAATAAATAAAAATGAGATAAAAAGGGAATCGGATGAGCGCATGATACGGGGCCGTGCAGCAAAGCGGAGGCTGGTAATTACAGGATCCGTTCGAGGCCACACACCACTTTGAGATCTCTGTGTCAATCATTAGTCTGTCCGTGACGAACCCGCAATTATCTGTGAATGTGTGGCGCACCAGTGATCCCGTCTAAATAAACCTCCAACTCGTTCAATAAACTATTTATCACGACGGGACAGAAATGTGAAAAATACCAGAAAACCAACGGGATATTAACGAATGGAGCCTTTATTAAAAGGAGACAAAATGAAGAGTGAACAGATTTCTTCTGATGCTCAAATCTGTAAATGCCAGACATTAAGAACGTGAAGAGGTAGGGTTTTTACGCACATTTTGGTTTTGCAGACTTTTGCGCAGATGGTTTTATTTCCCTTCTCACATTTGGTCTATCTGGCCTGAATCTTGTTAAATAAAATAAAAAAAAAAACGAATTACATTTTAATAGGCAGAAATTACATTCAAATAAACAATTTCAAATGTTATTACAAATAAAAACAATACAATTTGCTTGTACACTTTACCCAGTACCAAACACTGCTATGATATCTTTTGAATTATCTTTAATCAGAAAGTAATAAATCAGAAAGTATTTAAATGGATGTCATTTTGGACAGTGACATGTACAAATATAAAAATGACATCAAACAGGACACTGTGGATGTAGAATAGTTTAATTCAACTGAAAAAGCAAAACATTCCACAGCACTCAAACGTTTTAACCTAAAAAAAAAAAAAACCTCACAACTGAAGAGTTTAACACAACTTTTGCATCTCTCTCCGCTGAGGTCGTAAACACTGTTAGGAAAAGACCCTCGAATAAAAACACTTTTAAATACAATTACTTTAAGGTAGAAAACAACCAGATATTAGCATTTGAATTCTTTAAAAATAACATCTGATCCAGGTCGCTCTATGTCATGACTCACATTTGCACAATCTGCCTGTGTTACATCTTTTAATGATTCAGGAAGCGAAGCGTTGGTGGGACAGACCTGTACAGCACATACGTAATTAGGACCAAACAACTAACAAAAGGGTTTCGTCCATGATCACTAGGCCAAGTCCCAAAGAATCTTCACATTATCCTTTTCCTCTAGATCGACTGTGTAGAGTCTGTAAAGTAGTCTGTTTATTGGAGGTGGAATGGGGGGAGGGGGTTACATCTTAAGAGCAGGAGGATGGGTCATCTCCTAAACCTGCGGAAGGGCCTGCTCTGGTTGTGCGATTTAGTGTAGGGCTCCCAGCGTTTCCTCTCGGGCGGTTTGTTGTAAACGTAGTGCGACGGGCCCCCGAAGTCACTTTCTGGGTTCTCCTCCATCATCTGCAGCTTGGCCTCGATGGCTCGGATCTTTGCGCTCGTGCTACGAGAGGAAACAAGAAGTGGAGGAGATGTTAAAAGAGAGCGAAGGGTAATACCAGAGGCTGAGGAATAGATAGTTCTGGCTGTGACTACATTAGCACTCGGGCTCAACAGCACCAAAATGATTACAGTGGGAGAAATAGTGAAATTTGAATTGAGGCAAATTACAGTGCAGGTGAGATGGGAGTAAAAAGCACAGTGAATGAACAGAGTAAGAAGAAGCTTTAGTGGCACATCCTGGAAAAAGAGGGAAAGAGAGTGTTTGTAATTCTCTTTGCTCTGTGGAAAGAGTCATTCCGAGGACTACGCTACAGTCAAAGTGTGCAGCCTTTTCTGTGAAGACGTCAGTAGACAAAGTAAATGACTACCACAAGATACATTTTAATGGTTTATTTGAAAAGAAGACTCAATGTATTGATACACTTTCCATTGGTGAAAGGTAAAGAAATAATAACTGTAGAAAATGCTTTTGAAAGACAATCTTTTTATCTCCTGGGTCCATAGACACAAAGATATAATGGGTTTTATAAATCAAATTGTCACTTGACTTTGGGTGTGTACATCTTCAGTATTTTAAATCTCTCAATTACGTGTAATATACATTGTGCACATTTTATATTTCTGTACCAACAGCTGGTAGACAAAAGCTTTTAGAATTCAAACTCAATTATTCTGTGTCTGTGCAGAAGACACTGACCTGAGGTGATTGGCCGTTACAGAGTCTCCGGCTCCGCCGCTGGATGATGGTTCCAGACTCGAGGGCATCGTCTTCTCGTTACGGAAACTTTCAAACCTCTGTAGATGAGAAGCAAAGATCCACCCGAACATACAAACAAAAAATGTTGATTCACACAAATGTGTTGGAAACAGTGACGTGAAGCAACGAGAGACAAAGACAAACACAGGAATGAGGAAAGAAAGAAGATAGAAAAACATCAATAAAAAATCTAGAATAAATACACAGTTAAATGTAGCTCAGTAGTTTGTGCAGGGTATCAAACAAAATAATCTAATTGCATTTATTAGCACATAAGATGCATATTAGTGGCGACTGTGTTAGACTAGGGCTGGGAAAAATAAAAAAATATTGCTAATTAGAATTTTGGAAGCATTCGTTGACATAATAACATCCAGAGAGTAAGACAGTTATTCATCCTTCCATAACAAAAATGTCTCATCTTTACTAGTAAAGAGCATATTCACAGTAAAAAGGTTGTCAGTGAAGTATGAGGGCAAAATTATATTAATTAATAATAATTAATCCAGATATTGATTTGAGGTCATATTACCCAGCCCTAAACTAGACCAAACTAAACAGTGTCAAGGAGACATAATCATATCCAAACCAAGATTCCAAAGCTCATAATAACTACTGACAGCATCTTTTTAGAGACTCAACTCCAGCTTCCTCCCACAAACATGGGCATTATTATCCAAAGTATTGATTTTGTTTGTGTCTGCTCAAAAACCGGAGAGTAACCAAGCAGAACTGTGTGTCCAGCTCACAATCACACCCTAAAGGATGAGTGAGGGTAAAGTGGGAGCAGCTGAGGAGCAACAACCAACGTCCGCACTCATTCCTTTCAAAACCACCTTCCAAACATCTCCACCAGCCAACACATTCTTCAAACCTGCGGAGAAAAAAACAAAAACAAAAAAACAGAAAAAATAACTGAATAACAGTCATGCACTGAATGAGACCAACCCCTGCGATAAGTGCAGTAGCAGCTATGTGCAGAAATATTAGGCTGTCACATAAATAACACGTTTGGCCAAGAATAGGTTGAAAACAATGACCATTGCAGCCAGCAAGACCCTACCCTTCCACCTATTCCTACAGGAACATTATAGTCCATACAGACTAATTCATCTTCAAAGCCTATGGTTTAGGAAAGAGATCAAATGAATTTTTAAGAACATTAAAGCTGTGGAAATGGAGAAAACAGTCATTCATTTGATTTTACAGCTAGAGTATGCAACAAGGTTGGGATTTAGGCTGAGAATCCAAAAGCATAGCTGCTCTGACTCACTTTGTCCTGGATGTCACTGCACTGTTGGAGGCAGAGAAGACTAGCCTGCTGTAAAATACTTCTTTGGGTTGGACTGTAGCTTGGCTCTATTACATCAACATAAAGTCAATTGAAAATCTGGGTCCTACAATTCCCCCAAAAGACTATAATAACTTTATATTTGTATCGTATAGTGCTATATAAGGAATATGGCATTCCCAGGACCTTTCATACTTATACCTTGAGTTCCCTGTATCTTTGGAATATATGCACAGTACTGCCATCTTATGTTAGAAAAACTAATATTCAAAAAGGTACATTAATCTTGTGAAAAACAAGATGTCAGGTTGCTGCCAAAAAGTCAAGCACTCATTGTTTCTGACTCTCATTATACGGATAATTATGGTCCTATAAGTGACGTGTGTTTAAAGTGGCTTCCTGGAATGCCTGTCATATCACTCTGTACCACTAGATGGAGTCTTGAGGCTCTGCAGCTCAGCTATAGTCTATATGTTTGTGCACAACACCGCATATTGACATAGAAAAACATTTTTACAAAGGCACAATAACCTTAGACTTGTGAGATGTGACAGAACAGTCAAGTCAAAGTTGCTGCTGTTAAGCAAGAAAAAAAACAAGAATAAAAAATAAATTGCAATTTGTTAACTCTGTGATTTATGGTTTATAAAAAGGTTTGACAAGGACATGCAGACTGGACAACCTGGACAGCCTGCAAAACATAAAAATATCTGCATTAACTATTTGGACAGAGTAATGGCAGATTTCTGCTGATTTCTGGTGGAGCCTAGCCACAAAGAATCTGCGAGCAGCTGATTCCTCCAGCAGCGTGTTGTGGTAGAGACAGCAGCATTGACCCTGCCCCTCGCTACTATAAGTGCGCCTTTATGTGTGTGTGTAGGGTGTGATTGGTCTCTATACAGGATATCCCTTTGCCTTTTGCCAGGAGGCTGTCTATTGTTAAAACACAGGCATACAGTAGGTTTTCTGCGATCCCACCACTCTCTCTCCACGGACCACTACAGAGGTCCCAAAATAAAACTAGCAGATGCTCTTAATGCTGCTGTTTGACGCAATAGATCACTGTTCACTAGACCTTTAAAGGACTCCATCTATTTAGGGTCAAAGTACAAAGAAAACAGAGCCACAAGATAATTTTCTACACCAATGTGTATACTATGTGACAATACTTGGCTTGCTTCTTTAAAGTAATACTTACTTTTCAACCTTTGGTACAAAGTTGCTTGTAAAATTTTAAAGATTTACATGATTTCTGCGCTTTTAGTTTAAATTACTACTGCTTCTCCAAAGTGGAATTGTCTTTAAACATTAACTAACTGACCTTCATGGCTGTCTCATGTGTACGTTTTTAAAAAGTTAGGCCACGTCTGTCACTTACCCTCACCTGTGCGTGTGCCCATCGCACAACCAGCTTCTTGGACAATGCAAGCTTCCCATTCAAACGCTGGATCGCCCTTTCTGCCTCCTACAAATAATCACACACAAAGAGGAAGTCAAAAGGGGAAAGAAATGGAAGAGCTTTTTGCTAGAATGATTAAAAATCAGGCTTGATTACGGCGAGTGAGTCATTAAATCATTATCCTTCACAAGAGAGATGGGAGAAACAATAATAGGTGATATGCTCTGATGTGGGCTGTATTTAGGAAGCAGTGTGAAAAAAAAGTGGTTTGTCTCATCAAACATGTAAGTGGCTTTGATGCTAAATGTTTCTAATGAAGTGCTTTATTCGCGCGTGTGAGAGGGTAAGATAAACAGCCACTTCCTCTGTATAATCCTTTTGGGAGGGTTTCATATCCCACTGATAGACACTAGCTGTGAAACTAGATGCTTATCACCATCCCCAGGCTCACTCCAAAACAAATAACTGCCTGCTGAACCTGCAGAGCTAAGCAGTGCCTCTCTAAAGTGTGTTCTTAGAAACATGGTGCACTGAGACACAATGAGATGTAAACACACTGAAAGGCTCTAATATCGTTTGGTATTTCTATGTTTTAGACGCTGTGCAACAACCAAGACTGATTTTGAAGATCTAGTAAATAAATCACTTGTGTAAATTAAATACTTTATTTAAAATTGTAAAATTAGATACCTCATCTTAACTAAAAATTACATGATGCTGGAAAAATGATAACCTAACTTACATAATTACATTTTCCTTGGTTTGCAACTATTTGAAATGTACTAAAATACCAAGCATCGTCATGTTTCTAAAGAATTGTGGTGCATACCTCTCTGGTGTTGAAGTTGACGAAGCAGTAGCCTCGTGGCTGCCCCTCTAAAGGCCCAGACTTGTGAAATAGGAAGTCAAACTGTTTGACCTTACCAAACTTCTCCAACAACTTCACAAGGTGGTACCTGAGAGAGATCAGAGGAAGGACAGCAGACAAAATGTGAACACAGCAACCACAACTGTAATAACTTATTTCACAAAAAGGGGATTTTCCTGTTCAGAGTTATCAAATAGCAGCATTCATTAATGTAAGAGCTGATCACAAAACTTTCAGTGTTACAATGTTCCGTATTTACATTTTTTTTAGAATTTGTCACAAAAGGCTAATGAGAATGACAGCTTTCTTTCCACGACACCTCCTTAGTAGCAGCCCAGCTGCTATGGCAGGCCACTGACAGTAAATCTTTTATTTAGACAATACGGAGGATACAGTAGCAGGACAATGAGGGAATAAAACAGAGGAAACCTCTAAGCCCCCCTGAGCCGCAAGCTCGGCATAAACAACATGCACTGACTGTTTGGAGCAGCTTGAGACTGCGGGATGACAAATGCACGGAGGTCTGTGATGGGTGAGAAAACTGTAGGTGTGCATGTAACTGACAGCATGCAGCTATGGGAAAACATCTCATGTGACAACAATGTGGAAATGGAGCAGGCACAAAGCCCAGGGTCAGGGGTATTCCTGTTATTACAGCTCTATGGTCGATGGTATTTTTATATATTACTTTGCATATAACATAAGTTTAGAACACAGCTGTGTGACAAAAAGTAATAGCATTTAGAAGATGATACTGTTATATAAATGTAGTGTAGACGACACAAGGTTGTAATAACCCAACTTAGGATCCATTGACCAATAATGTCATACAAAGGCCAAAATCTGAGCAATAACACATATTGCATTGCAACAGTATATATTTATAGAAAAATGACAATTACTTTTGTAAGATGTCAGGTTGAAGCATCTTAGTTGCTGATATCCTGTTTAACATGAGTAACTGAACATAAAAACAATAGTAGTGAATCTTGTGGATTTCCGCAGATTGAAACTAAACAAAGCAGCTCTGATGATTAAACTTAAAATCCTGAGACAAAAAAACATCAACAAATGCATTGCTGTGTTCTTTAAGGCCTCACATTAACACTCAGTTGTTCTCCAAAATCTGTTTAGGCATAACTGAGACATTGATACATTTGTGCGTCCAAACAAAAATGACTGCTAGAAGTTAATTTTCTTGTGAGTACAATTATGATTGATTTGTCTTTAAGCAACAGGCTGTTGTAATGTCTCCCTGGAGGCTTCAGGCATAAAGGACTTCTGCTTTTCCCAGACTACACCCTGAAAGACCCCCGTGGGCTTTTTGCTCCTACCTTATTTAACATTTTTGATTTAGGATCAATTGCATCAAAAATTACTCAAATATTGTTAACTGCATTTCTTCTAAATGTTAATCTTTGCAATGCATAAAGATAGAGACTGACATCAACATAAATATAACATGGTGAACAGTCCCAGAACATTTTTGGATCTGTGAGCTGAGTCACAATGGTTCACTCCTCCTGGGGGCTGTAAAATCCACCGGAGGAAGAGGAGGAGAGGGCTGGGGAAAGGGAGACTAAGGTTCAGAGCAGCGCTTTCGGTCAGTGCTTAGGTCAAAGGTGACGGAAGAAGGGGATAAGCCAAGAGAAGAGCCGAGGTGTGAAGCCAAAGGAGGTTGAGAGCCAGGTAGGAAAGATACAAGCACAGAAAAGGAAGGAAGGAAAGGGGGATACAAGCCCAGGACAGAAGAAGATAAAAAAGATAAATAGTACGTTCCAGAAAAGTTATAAACGGGAAGGGAAGTGTTTAAACTTTGAAGCCACTTCACTCCACTAGAGTGGAAACTTTTCATGTATGTAATGAGATAAGCCCCTTGTTTTAACTGGTGTTCTAACTAGCTTATAATAATGTAACAGGACGGCCTTACAGTGGACTAAACAGAAAGAATGATTGATTACCTCGAATGGGATTGTGACATAATGATCTGAACCAAAAGAACTGAAACAGGAACATGTGATGAAAGCTCAAGTTACACTTGTGCACTACTTATGTAACAGAGACAAAAAAGGGTAATATGAAAAAGGTGGGTTTTGTACTGATTCTGAGAAGAAAAAAAGAAAAAATATTTAGGATATTCTTTGGTAGAACACTTATAAAAAGACTCATACCAGCCAAGGACATTGGTAGACTTCTGATAGACCAGAGCCAATACCACATCCTGTTCTTAAACTGATAAAGAAGGTACATTTTATTGTGTATTCTTGATTAATGAGCAACTGCCAAATGCAATTATGACATAAGAAAATTAAGGTTTGCCAATTACTTACTAACAATGTGAGTCAGTTATTGGACTAGTATTGCAAACATTGCCACTGCTGACGTAACACTGCTTTTCCTTTTTTGTTTGACACATTTAGAGCTCCTATGACAGGTTTTCCTTCTTTTCCTTAGCTGAACTGAAGGTAGTGATTTTGATCAGCACATATTCATTATAATCTTCATTCGCTATTCAGGCAGCACCTTGCGTAGGTTGAGGCTGTAACTGGGACATACAGAGGGTGTGTAAAGTGCTTCGCAGGAGCTAATTAATCTTCCCAATCAGCCACAGAGGCCATGGGCATTTCTCTTGTTTTTGCTCCATACTGTGAGGTAGTGGCCTATTTAGGTAGAAGCAGAGCAGAGCAGCAGAAAGGGAAGGAAACGCCTGTCTAGACGCCCACCAGAGCTGCAACCCGTACATTCTCAAACAGCCCCCACAGGCGCAAAAACATGCCCATTACTCCGAACAAAATGACTCCTCTCCATCACATTGTGCCTGGGATTACGCAAAACATGCACACAACTCACAGAGGCAGGGATGTTTAAAGAAGGAACCATGTTGTGTGAAATAAGACAAGCAAAGTATACACAGACACCTCACTGTGTGCCACACAAACAGCCACAACAATAACACACACAGGTCGAGGTTGACATGGGGAAAGTAAACAGGGCAGGTGAGTGAGGAATGATGGCTGGTCCTTAGCCGAGCAGGTCTCCACGCCTCGCTGCCTGTCTTTCACACGCCCAGTGCCGCCTGCTCAGTCTCAGCTTGTGACACACACACACACAGCCTACACACACAGTTAATCAATCATAGATGTGCACACAATGCTTTACCTCTGCATAAGGCAGAGCCAGGCACGTCGCAATGGCCCGCTTTGTCCTTCACTCAACATGTTCACGACTCAACATTTTGGCATAATGTGGGCTCCTCTTGTCATCTGCTGTTGTAGGAATACTGATATGTGCAGTGGTTGTTTGTTCCAATCTATTCACAATATCAAGCTTTTTTCAGCAGCAGCAGAAAGTTTGATTTCAGGGCTGGACATTTGTTTCATGTGAAATTCTGTATCTCTGCAATTTTTCCCTTAAATACACCAAACCTTCTCTGTCAGTTAAAGGATAAATCACTTGGCATTGGCACATTATAACATCTCAATCTCTTAAATTATTTCCTGTATTTTGATATTAGGTTAGTAATTTTAGGTTAGTAAAAACTATCTACTATCAAAATTTCTGATGGTTTCTCCAGAAGATATGATAAGATAAGATAAGAATAGAGAAGATAAGATAAATAGATTCAAGTTAGATTTACATTAGACTTAACTTTATTGATCCAGAATGGAAATTGTTTTTTTCACAGTAGCTCAATTGCAAACAAACACATTAACAGAATCAAGGACTGGCTGAGGGCAGACTGTGAAATACTCACTCTGTAATTTTGGGATCGATGTTGCCGATCCATAAGCGGTTTCCTTCATGGGCCCCACTCTCTGAAATAATGGACGCATTTTCCACAGTCTCTGCTGCAGACGACATGTGTCCTCTGTCGAAGGGAAGGCAAGAGAACATGTAATATAATAGATACGTGCAACATCATCCTCGGTTCACAGTAAATATTAACTGTTCCAACATTATAGACTGGCGTGGGGGACTTTTTGTGACTCTAGAGAAGACATCAAAATAATCTATGTTAAATTCTGCATATTAAGCTCTGTAAGGTTTATTTTGGACATTTAAGCAAAAACCGAAAGTTGATCTTAGCATAGCTTAAAGCTTAGTTAGCTCGTTATGAAAGGGTTAAAAATCCAGATATTATTATATGAGGTATGACTTCTGTCTGAAGTCGTATCTCATAGGTTTAGATCACTTTAACGACAATAAACCATAAGCACTTCAAATTAAGTTGTCCCTTATGTATTTAGTTTGACTTCTACAGACGCTAACTGCTAACGAGCCTAGCCCAAGTTACCTTGTTGTGCTATCTGTTTATTATCGACTGTTCCTCTGATTTAAAGATATTTAAATCCCACTTCGGGATGAACAGGTCTGGTCAAAATGTAATTCTACTCATCGTTGAAGGTGACTGAGTATTTCTTTCTAAGAATTAGTCGAAGATAGCTGGCTCAAATGCTGTACAAGCGTTAGCTAGACTACACAACAAAGGCGCACGATGATGCTGTGGTTTGTTATCAGAGGAGTAGCAAGGAGAGGCTTGATTTATTTATACATATCTACCGTTTGACCGGAGTGTCGCTCAGGTGGCACAGTTGCACCCGACTCCGCTCTTTCGGTGTACGCCTTAAATACTTTTCATGACACATGTACTGTCGTCTTCTAATCGGCGCGGGGTTATGACGAAGAAGCTGGCCAATGTGTCTTCTCCCTGTTTTTTCTCTCTGGTTAACATGCAAATAAAAAGATTTTGAATTTCAGAGTAAGTTAAAGCATTTTTTTTATGTATTTCTCGCATGTACTATCTTTTGGGGACTGTGGATTAAGTCAGTTTTGAAGCCCAAAAAGTAAGAGAAGTGCCTTGTACAATGTGGCTACATACCGTCGACCTTCAGTCGTTATGTAGCTTACTGTTTTTTTATGTTAAGTAATTTTATACTTATTGCCAACATTTCCTTGCAGCTATAACCTACATTCTCTCTAACCTCAATGTAGACTTTATTTTACTGCTACTTTTGGGTAACATTAGCCCTAACATTTTAACAACCCCTCAATACGCTACCATTATTAATAATATACCTTTTTTTTACGTTTTCTTTTTTTGTTTATGTTCTTCTTTAAATCCACATTTTTCTGAAACAATATAATCAGTAGATCTGGTAACAGCTGTAATATTATGCTATTATTCCTGGTAACAAACAAACATTTTAAACGTTTTGTTTGCAGAGTTCTCCCAAGGCAGAGCGAGTGACAGCATAGTCTGATATCACTCTCTATTATTTGGTGGCCAAACTCTGACAGAGCAGATGCATGCGGGTTCAGCTGCTGCTGGGTGGGATATCTACAGGATATCTGGCTACAGTATTCTATTGAACACCTGTACTTAGCTTTTTCTGCTTGACTTGGCCTCTAAAGAGATCTGTCACAAGCCCACATCTGACTGAGCCTGTCTCATTGGCTGCACCTTCTGTGTGTTAGAGATGGTAATCCACCGTAAAGCCCAAATATTTGTTTGGAATTAAATTACAGTTGAATTATGATCATAAAACGTGGAAACCAGATTTTAACTGTTGACATATTTTTGTTGTCAGAGTTTGCTTTGAGTCAACAATAAAATATATTGTGATTCCATGGTTTTCATTCTCCGGGTTGTTGTAATATGAAAAGAAACATGACTTTCTGCATAAATTTAAATGTCAGCAAGCTCATTGGCTTTTTTATTTTGCACAATACTTTCAGTAGAATACCGTCTGTTGCTCAAAGACTGGGGAACTTTTTTTACTCACAAATATATTTTGGTTACGTATTCACATATAACTTCTGTGGGGGGCAGTGGCTCAATGGTAGAGTGGTTGTCCCTCTGGTGGTTCGATTCCCGCTCTCCCCAGAGTTGTCATTGTGTCCTTGGGCAAGACACTTAACCCACCTTGAGTCCAGTGATATTCCAGCTGTAACACTGGTGAACTGAAGCCTAATGTAAGTCGCTTTGGATCAAGCTAAATGAATAAATGTAACTTTATAATGATGTTATTGTTGTATCAATTGTATCAATTTTGGAATCCTGCACTTATGTTCATTTTAATCTGCAAATGAAAATCCTCAATCATGTTTGCCATGTTTAATGCCACTGCAGATCTGTATAGGACCATGGTATGGTGTTATGAGCAAGAAGTAGGTCTACCTCCTGCTGGTTGATATGTGCTATTACTTAACCACTAAATAAAACGAACAAACGATCAGTCTTTTCTTAGCATATTGTTTGGATAAAACACTTTTTGTCCACAGTTATGGCGTTAAGTGTGAGCCTGCTTCGGCCTCTGCTCTACCAGCCCTTGTTGCGGCAGCTCAGATCTCCTCTAGTGGTCACCAGTAGGGTCAGTGCACCATCTCTGTGTCCCAGCACCACCTGTTTCCCCACTGCATGCAGTCGTCTGTATGCTACTAAGAAGGCAAAAGGTTTGTGATGAGACTTAAGAAACCGCACTATCCTCTGAAGTTTTCTTGGCAAGATTGTAGAAATCTGTGATTAGATACAATTTGTCCTAGATATTAGCCTTCTGTCTTTCTCTTCATCTTTTCATCCTTTAGCCAAGGCAAAGGGCCAGGCGGCTAAGGTGAATATTAGTTCAGCTCTGGTGGAGGACATCATTAATCTGGATGAAGTGAAGATGGACATGAATGCAGTTCTTGATACTCTCAAAGAAGACTTCACACGCAACCTCAGCATCAGGACCTCCCCAGGTATTCAACTCGGCACTCTTATTCAGGCTCTTGTTACATGTCGGTTAATTTGTTTTTGTGTCTCTTAAAATCGATTTCATTGTTCAAACCACCAGACATCTATTAGATAATTTGGTTATAGGCCTTGCACTGCCAAATCCCAAAGTAAGTAATTTTGGAAAAAGTTGATTAATGTTAACTGTTCAATCTAAGCATCTGTAGTTAACAGCATCAGCTGCATCTCAAAAACAGGATTCCATTACTTCATGTTATACATTTTTACATTACATTTTTAAGAATCAACTTTTTCTTTTTTTACATATTTAACTTAAAGATTGTTTTGTACAATTCTGTATTGTCTTTAACATGAAGTAAACAATCAGTTTTTCATTTTAGTATGAAAATACCACCCAAAATTCAAAGGGCCAAGAGTAATAAGAACTTTCTTGTAACCTCACCTTGACCCCAGTTTGACCTCTATTTCCCCAACTACATCCAGGTCGTGACCCTATGGCTCTGTCTTGTAACAAGTGTGGGTGTGGGGACTATAAGTGAAACCTGGTTAGAGAGCAAGAAACTTTTATCTGAACATATTCTCTGGTATTTGTTTGCATCATTATATTCTCCACCAAAGACTGACTCACTCTTCTTGTCATCTGTCTCTAGTGAGTAATAAGTATCACCTTTCATTGTCTTCTAGCTCTCACTGCATTCAACAGTCCTCTTTCCATTCATCACATTTCCTCTGTTCTCTGCCCATTGACCTCAGCTACTCTCTGAATCACAATTAATCCCTTCCATTATCCCTCTTGGACTTAAAACGGGTTTAAGTAAAATCACAAAAGGTTCTAATTCCACATTGTAGTTTGAGGCTTTAAAAAAGTAGGCTGGACCAAAACGCTTGTATCGTTTTGTTCATTTACCCAGTCTGCGCAGCACGTCTTTCACCTTGTCTTGTCATCATGTCAGCATTTCCAACATTTGCACTCTCATTTCACATTTCCATATTGACTCCTTCTCAGTCTTCATTTCTGTTCATATTAATTTTGTTGTCCCTGTCTACTTCTTCCACCCCCACCCTTTTCTTTCTTTCTTTCTTTTTTTTTTTGGGAGCAGCTGCGCAGTAATCCGCAGAGGCAGCAGGACTTAGAGTTGACAGCAGAGATGAGATGGTGGAATGAAATGACGTCAGTTGTCCGAGTGTGTGTTTCATATGACGATGTGTGTGTGTGTGTTTGTTCCACCAGCCTCTCATCTGGTTCTAATTAACTTTACACAGTACTTATGAGTTTGCGGATATCTCTGCTGTGCCACTGCCAGAAATGCTTGCTATATATGTTTGTTGTGGGAGGTAAATGTATAGATAGACGTGGAGTGAAAAGATCAAGTGCTGTGAAGAAAATATGATGGACAGACCCAAATCTTTGTTTTTGTGGTAACATGAAGTAGACTAAACTATTCCAAAACAACAAGATAGCCATCATAGTCATTTTCTTTAAAAAAAAAAGTGATTCAAGTAAATTCAGGAGTGATTGCTGTCCAGTACGTCATGGTTGTCTGGGAATTGTGGGATGTGGTTGTCCAAAACTTAAGGCCCTGAGGTGTGGTAATGCCAGCTGATTTGGCTATGGCTTTTTTCTGATGTGGCTTTGTGTGCTAGTTCAAAGAAGGACAGTCGGCATGCAGTAATGTGTAGTAATGTGCACAAAATGTAAATGCTCATTCTTATTACATATGACAAATTGAAAGCCCATTCATTGTTCAATTACCAAACAAGCAACATACTCTTTAGATACCATTCAGAGCAGTCTGCGGAACCACTGAGTTGCTAGTAATAACATTGTTATAATTCACTCCTACTTGGGGATAACTACCCGAAAGCTATGTACCAAAAGTGTGTGTAGATCCTGTATATCCGCATTTAAGCCAATTTCAAGGGATAGTTCAGTATTTTGTAATAGTTAACATGACACCAGTTTTTCACTTGCCCTACTCACAGCAGTACATAGTTTAGCTTCAATGTCACTACTCCTGTCTGCTTCTCCAAACTGGTAGCGGCCTGGCTACTATCTACTTGACTCGGTGTTACGTAGCGCTTCAAGAGAAGATTTCAATGTTTTTTTGTCAATAGAAAAGCTTTCCCTTTTTTGCTGGGGGGGTTGCTTTTGTCTTTATTTGGTAGGAGAGTAGACAGACGGGAAACAGGGGGAAAGTGGGGGTATGACATTGGGCAAATGACCCGAGTGGGAATCGAACCAAGTGAACCACTGAGGTGCCAAAGAGCTTTACTTTGAAAATATTCTAAATGTAACAAACTTAAGTTGCAGGAAAACATAAAAAACACATGTTACTAAAATACTAAAAGTTTTTGTCAGTAGTACTTGCATTAATAGTACACACCTGAATCTACATTTAGTACATCTACTATATTTTTTTTCTTTCTTTGAAACCGAATGATAAATGAATCGCGTAGAGAGACAGACTCCCATTACCATTGGCTCACCTCGACTTCAACCCCCTTTCCACCACAAAAACACTCACCAGCAGCGCTCCAGTCTGCGCTGGTGCACAGAGAGCCAATGATGTAAGGCAGAGATTGGTAAGAAGGAAACAACTGCGTCTGAGGTTAGCCAGATGGACGAGCGGGACAGAGTGACCGAGGCAGGGAGGGACACATAAGTCCACTCCCCCTGGCACATGTACCCTTTCTTCTTCTCTCGCTGGTGACACTGATGAGAGGCCATAGAAACTTCAATAGCCCTACAACTTATGAATACCTGCAAACTTTTCCCCCCAAGTTATTTATTTATATACATTTATGAATTGTGATAAGTATAACACAGAACAAATTGTAGTCTATTGCATATTGCTCCTTTGGTGGCCCAGTGTGAAGACTTCCATATCAGTCACTCTTATTTTTTTTAAACAAAATTAATAATTGTCCTCACACAATGGCAATACCCTTTTATTCCCTGCCTATGGTTATCATAAATGAGGACTTATCTGTAATCACACTGCCTGTGTCACTTTTTACATCAATGCAGATTTTTTTATTATATAACCTTCAGGCAATCAGCTCACAGAAGAAGAAAATAAAACGCACACTGAAGGAAATGACAAATCCATACAGTTTGTTCAAAAGCCTATATAAACCTGTTTTTGGCTTATTACATGCTGTAAAAGGTTTATTCACAAACATTCCTCAAAAAATCCTGCACAATATGTGTTTAATGTGCCATTTCTAATATTTATTATTATTTAAGGATTAACCAAAACCACCTTTTGATAATGTGTGACTTTTCCAAATCGTTAACTCCAAATTGAAACTTGAATTTGTCCGTACTTGTTTAGGCGCTCTGGATCACATTGTGGTGACGACTCAAGACGGGAAGTTCCCTCTGAACCAGCTGGGTCAGATCTCCATGAAGTCGCCTCAGCTCATTGTGGTCAACATGAGCAGCTTCCCCGAGGTAAGAAGACACACACACACACACACACACACACACACACACACACACACACACACACACACACACACACACACACACACACACACACAGGCTATCTCTGCTGCTCTCTATTCGTCTCCCACGGACAAACACACAGTAACCTAAAGCTTTATCAAAATAATCCTATCCGAAGGAAGAGTGAGCCTGAGCAGGACTGGGATGAAACTTGATCCACCTCACTTTTGGACTGTGTCTCATGCTAATTGATGGATCACTCCAGCAGCCCCTTTGTTCTTGAGTGAAAGATAGCAACGTAAAGTTAAACTCTGCGAATGTCTGTGTATGAGGGTTATTTTGTGTTGGAGTTGTCACAGAGAAAGGAAATGACCTCATTTTACCCTCAGGTTAGGAAGGAACGGATTATTTTTCTCTGTTCGACCCTTTTCGCTCCCACTACTTTTTTTTTTTTTTTTTTTTTTTAAGATGGTACTATTCTGAACTAATCGCAGAGCTCTGGAGAGAAAGCTTGACCAGTTGTCTGACTTTGTGGTGGTCTGGTTAAATCAAAGTGAGGGTATGGTTTGATTTAGTGACTAACAAAACAATATGGTATCTTTGCTCTCATTAGTTTAAGAATCCGTTTTAGTGTGAGAAAGCTCTAATGTCTTCCAGCACACTTGGTGATGTTAAGATTTTGTGAACAGAGACCCCTCTAATTACGTTTTTATTTATTTGCGCATATGGCCAGAGACAATCAAAAGGAGAAACATTATATATGGTACATATTTATCCATTAAACCCAGCTTTGTCAACCACAGGTTTTGAGGAAAAAAAAAGTAAATGGAAGTATTTGAAAAACTTTTCATGCAGGAGGTTTATTTCTACTGACAGCTTAATTACAGCTATGTCCGAAGTTAAACTTAAATTTACGTCCACACATAAGAGCCTATAACATCATGCTTTTTTCATTACAGGCACTAAAGTAATATGCTATCAATACAAATATTTTGTATTTTGATGGCATTTAGTGATGAACTTTCTTTAAAAGGGGGTCACAAACCAATGGACGTTTGAACTGATGGGCTCAAGATGAAACGGTCAAGAAAAGCATTAAAACATAGCAAAGTTTATTATTTGGATACAAGGCAAAAACAGAATAGCATCTTAACCCACTACTTTGTTCCTTGTAGGGAAAAAATACAAAGCTTTCTGTGCTCAGCATATTTTGTCTCTCAGTCTAAAGCATTGTCGTAATGTTTGAGGGTTTACATACTCCTTTACATATTACCGCGGTCAAGTCATGAGTTTCATATGCTTCATTGTTACATGTAAGTAATGCCTTTAGTAAGTATGTTTTATTGGTTTATTTGTTTCTAGAGTAAATAGTGGTAGAATGCTGCCAAAGCGTGTTTCTAGGTGATTCAGCTCGGTAGTTTAAAAAAAGACAAACTTATTTAATCCCATCACTAACACAACCTACTGTTACCACCTGTATTTTCATTAGTGGCTCTTGTGCCGCAGAAACCAAGCCTCCTTGTTTTTATTTGTACCAACATTAAAAACACGTGTAAATCTGAGCATCTGTCGCCACATCTTCTACCTGAGTGAGCCTGAATCTGTTTCTTTTTCCAGAATCTCCAGCACAGACCACACACAGGGACAAACGCACTCTTCTGACGTGCCTTGCGTTACCGTGTCCCACACTAAAGTCCTCAGTACCCAGCGCTAATCAGCTTTTAATGACGTCTATCCATTACGGGCTGCAGCAGAGGCCTCTCCATTGTTTTCCATTCATTCATTAACGGCCTGGGAAGCACAGTGGAAGTAACAACAACTTGGAGCAATAGTCTTTTAGAATGAGAGTTAGTGCGTGTTTAAAAGTCATATTTTCTTCTTTTAAAACATGCACCCATTCCCCTCGGCTCGACTCTTTGCTTTGAACTAGGCTGTTGGTGTTTGATGTTAGATTTCTGTGTAATTCCTCTCCAACATATTAACCAGAACTTGCCTGGCTTGCCTTTCCAGAAAATTCCACTCGCTTTTCTGTAACCACCAGAGCAGTCTTTGGTAGGAGACAGGAAACGTGATGAATATGATGCTGAGAACCATCAAACATAGGTATGAGCTGAATTTATCACCCCACACTCAAAGAGAGTGGCTGGACAGCACAGGGAGACCAAACTCCGGATGAATTTAACAAAAGAAAAGAAATCAGATCTTCTGAATTAATCTAATGCACACAAATAAATTCTTTTAATCTCCCAGCCGTTGGGTTTTCTCAGAGGAACAGGCCAGAAGGAGCTGTCAAGAATGAAGGGGAAAGAGGAGAATGGATATCGGAAATGATATGCTGTGTTGCTCGTGTTGCACATTTGCACCCTTTGTAAAGCCCAGCTCAGGGAATTGTCATGCGGTTTGCCGAATCGTGTTGAGGAGTGTGACTTTGTTTTCAAAGAATCTGGCTTCCTTCCCTTTTGTCTGAACGCAATGTTTAGCTGCGGCTCTTATGCTGTTAGTGTTTTGGGACGAGGGGATTGTGTTTTACACGGAGGATGAAGACTTTATGTGATGCACATGGGACTGATGTTTTAATATTTACAACTGAGTCCCAGCTTCTCTGCTTTTGATCCTGTTAGTGTTGGGATTGTTGGGAGCGTCTACAGCACAGCTGCCTCTCCATTCTGCACCACACTGGCCTCGTCTCACTCACATGTTTTCCTCTTATTAAGATGTCGGATGGTGTTGTGGAGGATTTTCTTTTTAGTTTGAGTTTTGAGGAGCAGCTGAGGAACCAAGCAGAAGTGGCTTTGGGCTCTAGGTTTAGTGAATGTTTTAGAGTTACACTCTCAAGACTTGCAGTTTAAATATATGATGTTTTAAAATTACACCAGAAATATAATTGTGATTCATTTTATTTACATTATTTATTATTATAGAAATGTTTAGATGTTACAGACCGTCATTGTTTTAAACTTGTGCTAAACATATTTGCCATAATTCAAATAATGATTTATATGATAATATATAAAAATCATATTTTAATTCTGTTTTTTACTTTAGTATTGAGCAGATAAAAATATAAATTATTTTTAGCAATATCCGAGTAGCCTACCTCTTGTAACCGGAATATATTTTTAGTAAGACGTAAGCTGTATAAAAATAACTTTTTTAACTCCTTTATTACATAGTTACAATTTTTGTACTTGCAAAAAAAATTAACTGGATAAATAATATGAAACGATTAAGTAAAAATATGTCTATTAGACCAGAATACTCTAAAGCACATCTGTGTTTGTGCAGTATTCATGTATCATACACAGCACAAGCAGACTCTCTTTTGAGGTCAGCAGGGGTCAGCACCCTGCCCTGCAACCTCTCAGTCCTGTCCCAGCGGGCCCAGAGCTGACAGTGGCCCAAGGCGTTTGTGTGTGTGTGTGTGTGTGTGTGTGTGTGTGTGTGTGTGTGTGTGTGTGTGTGTGTGTGTGTGTGTTAATGATTGCCAGCTGGAGCCGGACCACTACCTGCGCTGCTCTACATTGAGCAAAGAACCCCCTCATACATCTTTGTGCTGTGTGTGTCTTGTGTGCCCCCAGGCGACAGCGGCGGCCACTCGTGCCCTGAGAGAGAGCAGCATGAACCTAAACCCCGATGTGGACGGGACCATCATCAAAGTCGCGGTTCCCAAGTGAGTTCCCAAGCACCTCTTTGCTTTCACTTTCTCCTCCATCACAGTTTTTCACATTCCTTCTAGTTTATATAAGTGCGCTGCTTCAAATACTCCTGAAAGTATAACAGGCCATTAGCTTAGATTAACTAGATTAATTGAAAAATGTTAGCAAATGGTTTTGAAATTATACAGAACAGACTGATCCGATATCAAACCAAACATGTTATACCATAACGTAGTCAATCTTTTTCAAATGATTAGACATAATGTAGTTTTGAAAACGTTAAAACCATTTTGCCGCATCAGATTGCGTTCTACAATTCATGTGTTTCATTTCGCCTTCCGATGACACAATCTGCTCTGTGGCACAGAAACTTTCATTCTGTGCTGAACTGGATGCTGTTGTAGCTTTACTCTATCTAGTGTTACAAAGTCAGGTAACAGGTCAGATTGGAATACAATAATGGGGTGTTTTCTTTGTTGCTGTAATAATATAATAAAATAAACACACATGACATTGTTGGCATCAAGTCTGTTCAATATTTCTGAATATTTCTCAAATAGTTGTTTTGCATTTTGGTGATCATCTTCTGCAAGTCTATTGAACATTAAATCCTACACTGACCACCTACATCAGCTGCCTTCTAAATCTATAAACTCACCCCAAATGTCTCTAATTGTCAAATCTGAAAATCTGATTCTTTTTCAAACTTGTTCAATAAAGTCATGTTTCATTCAAATCCCCAACGCGTTTCTAAGGCTTTTATATTTAAATCAGATTTCACATTTCTTTTCATCTGCTAAATAAATTCATCCATCACTTCCTAAACTTGAAGTTTCTGTCATAGTTGAGCGTTTTAACTTTTCATAAACCCCAGAGTCTCCCGGCTCTAAACTGTTACTGACAGATTTATTGGCTTGTGCTTGTAGCTGCAAAGAGACCCCCAGTGTGTTGATCTGTGGGTGGGGTCACTCTCTACCCTCTCTTTGACCGTGCCAAGTCAAACAACTTGGCACAAAACTATCTGTCAGTCACTCACTAAACCACTCCATGTGTATATACTGGACTCTTCTTACATATACAGGCGTGTGTGTGTGTGTGTGTGTGTGTGTGTGTGTGTGTGTGTGTGTGTGTGTGTGTGTGTGTGTGTTTGGAGCAGCAGGTGTTAGTCTGGCAGAGGAGGGACACAAGAGTCAGACCGCTTTCCCCCTGCAATCAGTCTCGGCACGCTCCGAGCTTACATTTGCATTTCCAAAGAGAAAGGCGCTCCTTGATTGGCCCTGGAATCAGTAATTAGGCCGTATTGTTTGTGGTAAATAGACGTCGCACTTGGATTGTTTGCAAATAGTCCACGAGGCAAAAACAACGCAAAAAAATGCCAATTAAAGACAAAAAGGAGAGAGGGAAATGGGATTTGTGGAGTGATTACAAAGTGCAAAAGCAAGTTGTCGAAATGACTGATGGTTCAACTCTGGTCTCAAACCTGAGGAAGCGGTTGATTTGAGTTTTCTTAATCTTTTGATGTATACTGTCAGAAAATGTAGCATGCCAATATGCCCAAAAATTGTCCAGTTTTGTTTGAATTGTTTTTTATGCTTTGCTCCAAATCTTTTGACTGTCTGTTATGTGTCGGTGTGAAATTTACAAAATCTGTTCCTTTTTTTTTTCCAACACAACAATTTCAATATGTTAGAGTTGTAGGGCGCCCATAGCTCAATCTGTAGAGTAGAGCATGTCAAATATGCAGAGACCTGGGTTCAATTCTCACTCTTTCCCTTTCCTCTTTACCATGTTTCCTGTTGACCTACCGTCTACTAAAAAAAAAGGCAAAAAGGCCTTGTCTTGTACTAAATTTAATGTACATCAACCATTAAATATAGGACCTTTTTTATTTGACCATGGTTTTACAAATGTGTCTGAGGCTGGTTTTATTTTTAAACTAATTTTTAGAAGTAAAAAAAACTTTTAGTAAGACTTTATTATACAGACTTTTCTAGTCCACTAGTATCTCTTCAAAAAGAAAATACATCTAACATTTAGTGAAACTGGGCTAATCAAGTCCTGTCATTTGTTTTTGTTATCTTCTTACTATTTGGTTATTTCTTGTATTTCAGAGTTACCCGTGAGCACAGAGAAAACCTGTCCAAGTTGGCCAAACAGTTCAGCAACAGGGCCAAAGAGTCGCTGAGGAGAGTCCGCTCCAACGCCGTCACACAAGCCAAAAAGGCCAAAGAGGGACACTCTGAAGATACAATACGACTTGTAGAAAAACAGGTTTGATCATCTCTAACTATTCATTTCTTTGGTTTAATACGTTGTGCAAAATGACATGTTTTTTCTTTTTTCTTTGCAGATTCAGCAGATGGCAGACGGCGTTGCTGCGGACATCGACAAACAGCTCGCAGCCAAGACCAAGGAGCTGCTTGGCTAACTGTGGCAATAACTGACGGCACAGCTCCTGTTTTTTAAAGAATAGTGTGGACTCGGAGCTACTTTGGATAGTCAGGCTCCAAAGCAGATTGATTATTCTGGTTTTGCTCAACACATTGGGCTTTTTTCTCGCAGACACCAATCTTTCATCCCTGCCCACATCACTGGCATCTCTATTCCTCACTGTTGGGGTGGATCTATATTTAAGAGTCAAAGCATAAACATACATTGGCACGGACACATCAAGGACCTCCCTCCTGCCTTGTTACTCTTCCTGTCTTCAAACAAACACCAAGGGAGGGACGAATGGACTTTTAATGGGATTTGTGGGCCTCCTCCTAATCAAACCTTTGCCACAAGGGCTGTCTGTTTATATAAAACGAGCGCACCCGTCTGAATGTAAACTGACGGAGGGTTTCTCTTGGTGGCGTATTGTAGGACCTAAATGGAGCGGTATCATTAGCGTGTTGCCAAACATTTGTTTCACATTGATGCTAAGTCTGTTAAAAATGCACCAAGGAGCAAAAATTGCCGGCCTTTCTTTGTTTCTGTTGAAGATTGATAATATGGTAACTCTCCTTACACACAATAAAGGCAGGAATTCAACATTATTGATGGAATCCATTAAAGAAACACAACATGCGTCATCTTTCTCTGTTTTCTTTGTTTGTTTTTTTTGCTTTTAGTTTTAAATGCTCCCCTCTGCCATTAGTGTGATAATGAACTTTTCTTGTGGACATACCTGCAGGCACTGGCTGCTGGCACCACAATTGACCATTAGAAAATTAGACTTTTAATGTAAGCTTTTGTCTCTAAATAGCACTTGCAATGTCCTGCTCGGGAATCACAAGTTAATGGACTGATAACGAGACATGTGAAAATGGTGAAACTCGCATGCTTGTGCTTTAGTCGCTTTTTACTCCAGGGAGGGGCTCTCTGTATTATTATGTGGCTAGTGTCTTCATCTTTATCATAGTTTGTTTTTCAGTTTGGATTTACTTCCTGTGCTACTGCTTGCAGGCAGCCCACATGGCGGACAGACCTCAATCTTTTGCCCACACTCTTTGTCTTCCTGCGCCCTCTCATTTGAAGTTTACGGTGCTTGAACATTTTAGACATATTAATTAGGAAGAGAAGTTAAAGAATGATATTGCAGATTTTACATTTTGCAACACTGAAATGTTGCTACAGATTGTGGCTTTATTACATTTGCCTTGGCTCGCTGTCTTTTTTAAATGGTTTGGCCTTAATGGCCTAAACAGACTAGAGTCACTGGATAAACAAGAATTTAGCAGAGGAGTGGCTGTGTCTGGACAGAGGCAGGCCGCGGTGGAAATGGCAGGTTTTTGTGGTAATTCTAGGTCCATATGTCAGCAATTTGAGGGCATTGTGTACCTTGGCCTAAAACGGAGGCTTCATGATCGATGGAGGGGCGAAAATCTCCCAAGACTCTGGCGCAGAACACAGGCAAGCGCAAGGAAATTGCTTTCAGCTGATAGCTTCATTTCAGTTGACATTTATCAAGTGAATTACCCCTGTTCCTTGTGTGTGTGTGTGTGTGTGTGTGTGTGTGTGTGTGTGTGTGTGTGTGTGTGTGTGTGTGTGTGTGTGTGTGTGTGTGTGTGTGTGTGTGTGTGTGTGTGTGTGCGTGTGTGCGTGTGTGCGTGTGTGCGTGTGCGTGTGTGCGTGTGTGCGTGTGCGCGTGTGCGCGCGTGCGCGTGTCAGCCCAATAGAGGTTCAACTGTGTGAAAGTTCGGCTGTGTCCTTTGGCCATTCCTCACAAAAATATACAAGTTCAAATTAGTTGTAGTAGTCACTATGTGATAGTGAACTCCTCCATTTATTACTGAAGCACATATAGCCAGCATTACACCCTTTCCTTATAATGGTGCTCTATAACAAACTCAAATTACCAAAGGATAGTAGTAAATAACAATCAGGAAACCAACATGTTGGTAATGGACTTGCTTTTATTCACAATGTATTTTTTTTTATCTCCATCTCTCTATTATTCAGCTATTCTTATATAAAGTCTACCATGGCCCAGATTAGGCCCACATCCTTAAGTTTGGCATGTGTGCTCTATATAAGTTTTTTTACAAACTAGTTTCTGATTGACTGTAGGCTGAAACCAAATCAGAGTCATGTGCCATTTAAGTGCACATTTATATGCTGAATCCATTTACCTCAAGTGATGGTATCAAAGTGGAAAAACTAGATGAAAAATAAGATTGTTTCTCTCTCTTACTGTTACATACAAGCGCCCACACAGAGCTGAGATAGCAAATATAAAGACAGAAGAATATCTTGCATTTGTATCAAGAGGAGAGCTCGTCTAAAGTGTCACTCTCATCTCACTTCCTCCAGCCTCTCGTCTCCCATTCTGGACAATTTCCCTCTTAGCGTTCTTCTACTTCACAGTTTTTCTTTACTTTTGATGCAGATTTCAGCATTGTATTATTCATGACTCCATCGAGGTAGTTTGAGAGGAGCAATGGCCCAAAAGTAGTTTGCCAGAAAGACCTGTATTACACTGTATATCCATTGTGTATGAGACTAGCGTGTCTCTCTAACGGTATAGCCTGTGTATATATGTATAGGAAATGGAGAAAACGCGACTGGCTGGCTCTTTGAGCCTGTGATTACACCCTGAAGGCTCATGCTCCTGCGGCAGCCACAACTAGACGGTACTGCATCCATCTATTACACACACACACACACACACACACACACACACACATTCCACACATGTCTTGCTCTTTCCTCATCACCTCTAAAGTGTTCAGCTTGTAAGAAACCATGCTGAAGATCTCATCAAGCATCCAATCAGCGAGTGAATACCAAATGCACTCTCCTCTTGTGATGTGATGATGGTAGGGGGGGGGGAGGGGGGGCATGGCCTATCGAGAGAAAAATCTCTGCATATGCAAATTGAACTTAAAATTTAAATGGATTTGACGTTCATAAGAGCATCTCTGACCCTTTCGAAGGCTAGTGATAGTGACAGCAAAAAAAGAATATGTGCAGATTAGCCTATTAATATTTATAGATGTAATTGGTGGAGCTGTTTGTGGGCCTGGTGTCATTCAGATGCAGCGGTTAAGTCTAATCCAGGTGGGCGCTCTTACTGGCTCTAACAAGGAAATGGGCAGCCATTTTAGGTGGAAGCTGGATATCCTAATAATCAGGTAAACTAATACCGAGTGCCGAGAGTGTTTCCTTCCTGAGCTCTTAGCGTGTCAGTCATTCAGAGAATTGCCCCTGTCTGGTCTGTGAGCCAATCCAACTCAATGAAACAAACCCTCTTCCTCCCCTCAATTTTTAAAAGAGGACCACACGGGGCCCCTTGGATAGCCCCTGTACTAACAAGGAGGCTCTACAAGCATCATATGGACCAACCAGACGGTCCGGCACGCGCTCAGACACACACTCGCACTCCTGCTGCTCAAATGTGAACAAAGCGGTCCACAGTCTAAAGTGGTTAAACTGTCATTTCAAATCTTCTGGACATTGTGATTACCGGCATGGGAGGAATTATATATTTAGCTTTATGTCCATCGCCATTTCCTCCCCCCGCCCTGATCTAAAGTGACTAGTGCCCGCTATATGATCTGAAGTGACCTGTGCCCTCTATATGATCTGAAGTGACCTGTGCCCTCTATATGATCTGAAGTGACCTGTGCCCTCTATATGATCTGAAGTGACCTGTGCCCTCTATATGATCTGAAGTGACCTGTGCCCTCTATATGATCTGAAGTGACCTGTGCCCTCTATATGATCTGAAGTGACCTGTGCCTCTATATGATCTGAAGTGACCTGTGCCCTCTATATGATCTGAAGTGACCTGTGCCCTCTATATGATCTGAAGTGACCTGTGCCCTCTATATGATCTGAAGTGACCTGTGCCCTCTATATGATCTGAAGTGACCTGTGCCCTCTATATGATCTGAAGTGACCTGTGCCCTCTATATGATCTGAAGTGACCTGTGCCCTCAATATGATCTGAAGTGACCAGTGCCCTCTATATGATCTGAAGTGACCTGTGCCCTCTATATGATCTGAAGTGACCTATGCCCTCTATATGATCTGAATTGACCTGTGCCCTCTATATAATCTGAAGTGACCTGTGCCCTCTATATAATCTGAAGTGACCTGTGCCCTCTATATGATCTGAAGTGACCTGTGCCCTCTATATGATCTGAAGTGACCTGTGCCCTCTATATGATCTGAAGTGACCTGTGCCCTCTATATGATCTGAAGTGACCTGTGCCCTCTATATGAGCTGAAGTGACCTGTGCCCTCTATATGAGCTGAAGTGACCTGTGCCCTCTATATGAGCTGAAGTGACCTGTGCCCTCTATATGATCTGAAGTGACCTGTGCCCTCTATATGAGCTGAAGTGACTAGTGCCCTCTATATGAGCTGAAGTGACCTGTGCCCTCTATATGATCTGAAGTGACCTGTGCCCTCTATATGATCTGAAGTGACTAGTGCCCTCTATGCTACTATCTCAGAGGAGTTGAGCCATCCCCTGGAGACGTGTGTAATCAAGGGCTGCCATCAGAGAGAGGCACCAGGAGGATGGACGTCCACTGACAACAGATGCTATAAGATCTAATTTAAACAGACAAAAAGTCAATGAAGAAAACTGATATACTATTTTAATCTAAAATGCAACTACTGGGATAGTGTAAACTATCGTGACCATATGAACATGAGACTGGGTTAGTACTACATATCACTTTGGACCACTAGATGGAGTTGTGAGCTCCTGTGACACTGATGTTCACTTTGGACGGGTGTCTGTTTATTCACTACACCTACATGTAGTCAGACTATGCTCAGAGCTTGATCAACCCATCTAACTGTGGTCAAAAGGGAAAACTTTTTTTCTGACAGTGCTTAGGAACTGCATTCTTATTATCGCCATTACAATGTCCTGCTGCTACCTGAACAACTTGATTTCCACTCACGACCTGGATTTTCTCATGCTCACGGAGACCTGGCTAAAACCAGGTGATAACAGCGCTTTCTCTGAGCTCCTCCCTCCCGGCTATTCTTTCCTGAGTACGCCGCGAGTGTCCAGTCGTGGTGGTGGTCTGGCTTCTGTCTTCAAACAACACTTGAACTGTCGTCTGCTTCCAGCTAAGAACGATAGTAGCTTTGAGCTTCAGCTATTCTTGGCTCCATTTGCATGTCCTCTACTGTGTGCTGTTGTCTACCGACCTCCAAAATATAATAAGGATTTTATTCCGGAGTTCTCTGAGTTACTTGGGGAATTACGAACACAATACGACAGTTTATTAATCTGTGGTGATTTCAATATTCATGTTTGCTGCCCATCAAGTCAACTGTCCAATGACTTTCAGAGCCTTCTGGTCTCTTTGGATCTGACACAGTCAGTCAACGCTTCCACACACCAGCTCGGTCACACATTGGACCTGATCATCTCTCATGGACTCACTTTATTAATCTCAGAAATAAGTGACATTTGCATTTCAGACCACCGTCCTGTTATGTTTGAATTCAAAGGCCCGGTCCCTGCAGCAAAATCCCTTATTCCAGCCGTTCACCGCCGGATCATCACTTCCACCACAGCTGGAGAATTTGCTGCTGCCTTTATGAACACCAGTCTCTACGCTCAGGACGAGGTGGTCTTTCCACTCTGCACAGAAGTCTTCATCTCCTCCTTCAACTCCACCTGCTCAGAGATTTTTAACATCATTGCTCCACTCAGATGCAGAGCTGTCAGGACTCAACTAGAGCCTTGGCTTAATGACACCACCCTTAGACGGAGGTGCAGGCAGGCCGAGCGCAAGTGGAAAAAGGACAAGTTGCATGTTTCACTGGGTATATTGAGAGACAGTCTTACTGAATATCAAAATGCTGTCAAAGCAGCTAAATGTCAGTATCTGTCTAATGTTATTTCCACCAGCTCTAATCGTCCTAGAGCGCTATTCAATACAATTCAGTCTGTTATAAACCCATCTAGTAATGCTCTACAGCAGGCCTCAACATCAACATGTAATGATTTCCTCCATTATTTTGTTGATAAAGTAGCCTCTGTTAAACAGAGCATTAAGAACATGTCTAACAGCTTTGACTTGTGCTCTTCTCCAGTACTCTCTGTGTTTATAATGTTTGAGCCAGTATCACTCTCTCTCCTCTCTGAGGTGGTCCAGAGGCTGAGACCGACCAACTGTCCTCTGGACATTATACCATCTAAAATACTTAAACAGGTTTTTAACACAGTGGGCCCATGCCTCCTCTCATTTATAAACAGCTGCTTGAGTTCAGGTTCTGTACCAACTGTATTCAAGCACGCAGTGGTCAGGCCTCTGCTAAAAAAAAACAACCTTGATCTAACTGTTTTGTCAAATTTTAGACCTGTGTCCCATTTACCTTTTCTATCGAAGGTTTTGGAAAAGATAGTTTTCTTACAGTTACAGTCTTTTCTGGAGAACAATCAGATCTTTGAAAAGTTTCAGTCTGGCTTCAGGACACGACACAGCACTGAGTCTGCTCTTCTCAAAGTACAAAACGACATTCTCTTGTCCCTTGATGAGAAGAAGCCAGTGCTGCTCATAATGCTGGATCTTACTGCAGCGTTTGACACCGTGGACCACTCAGTCCTGCTGACACGTCTGGAACAACAGGTTGGGCTTCAGGGACCTGTGCTGCAGTGGTTTAGGTCGTATTTAACAGAGAGGACTTATTCTGTTAGGATTGGTGACTTCTCCTCCTCCTCGGCTCCCTTGACCTTCGGAGTGCCACAAGGTTCCATTTTGGGCCCTGTTTTATTTGCCTTGTATTTGTTGCCGTTAGGTGCAGTTATTTCAAAGCACAATATGTCCTTTCATCTGTACGTAGACGACCTGCAGGTTTACCTTCCGGTTGTCCCTGCTTGTCCCAATAGTTTTCAGACCATCAACAGATGTTTAGAGGACATTAAACTGTGGCTGTCCCAGAATTTCCTCTGTTTGAATGAGAATACAACTCAATGTATTGTGTTAGGCACATCCGACCTGCCCAGGGTCTTAGCTCCTGGTCCTTTTGCTTTGGTCCCCCATCATAACCCAGTTGTCAAAAATCTGGGGGTAAAACTAGACAGCAGTCTAAAATTTGAAAAACAAATAGATTCTGTGGTTAAGGCAAGCTTTTTTCAGCTTCGCCTCCTTTCAAAGGTTAAACCCTTTTTAAGTCGAGCTGATCTGGAGAAAGCCATCCATGCTTTTATCAGCTCCCGCATAGACTACTGCAATGCACTCTATGTGGGAGTTAACCAAACTGGACTTCACCGTTTGCAGCTTGTGCAAAATGCTGCTGCCCGACTGCTAACTAACAGTCGTAAACACGAGCACATAACACCTGTCCTGTACTCCCTGCACTGGCTCCCTGTCCAGTTTAGAATTAATTTTAAAATCTTAATGTTTGTTTTTAATGCACTCACAGGCTTTGCACCTTCTTATCTGTGTGAGATTCTCACCCCTCACCAACCCAGCAGAGCTCTACGTTCTGCTGGGCAACATCTGCTGAAGGTGCCCCGGTCCCGGTTCAAACAGTGGGTGATCGTTCTTTTGCAGTGGCCGGTCCTAAACTCTGGAACTCTGCCCATTGAGTTACGGTCCATCCCTGACCGGCCTCTGTTTTAAGCCAAACTTAAAACCTATTTATTGTGTAAATGTGTTTTTAAACCTATTTGTAAATATGTTTATTTTTTATTAATGTTGTTAAGCACCTTGGTTCAATCTGTGGTTGTTGGAAGGCGCTATATAAATGAATATTGATTGATTGATTGACTGATGTCTATACTCCTAACTCATTTCTTATTGAGTATTACATCATAATTGTATGGCTTTTGTCTCCTTTAGCACTACAAGAGCCTAGCACTCAAAAAGACATGAGTAAAATACTCAGTACAAGCATACTTTTAAATGGATATTATTTATTTTATTTTTTTTTGGATAGTATTTTTTTTTATACTTATTTTACACTGTAAGTAATTGTCGGCACACTCCCAGTTTGGAAAAGCATGGCTGTTAATTGAAAACATTTGTTATAATCAACCAACGAGCCTTCTAAAATTTTAAACACTAACTGTGCGCTTCTTAAAGTATTTATATTTCTTTTGAATCAAATGACAAAGGGCAATCTTTACAGCCCTAGAACTTCTCATACAACCTCAATGTGGCTGTCACGACCAACACCCTACATTGTGAAAATATCCTCTATGCAACAAGCTCTAAAATAGAAATTTAAGTAGGTCATTTTTTTAAATGTTAAGTGTTTAAAATCAACCTAAATAGCCCCATTTACAGCAATGCATACTGACTAGTAAACACACCAGGTGTCCCCAAATCCACACTGCACTGAACTCCAAAAACCCATACATCCTCCATAACGTCACAGTGTCCTCATAAATAAAAGTTAGCATTAGTAGAGCAGATGAACACAGCCAAGCGATTGGACAGGAAGCATGTTAATCTGCAATCCAATCCGACCCAGGTCTAGTGAAACCCGGCTCAGCTCGACCAACCGAGGCCTGAAAGGAAGGAAGTGAAGGACTCAGGAAGCAGCGTTCAGAGCTTTCACCAATCATATCCATCACAGGCTGCGCTGATGGAAGGTGTGTGTGTGTGTGTGTGTGTGTGTGTGTGTGTGTGTGTGTGTGTGTGTGTGTGTGTGTGTGTGTGTGTGTGTGTGTGTGTGTGTGTGTGTGTGTGTGTGTGTTGCAGCAGTCAAATCCATCACAGCGCTCTGTCTGCAGGCCCGGCCAGAAGAAGCGGAGAGTCATTAGAGAGCCGGGCTGCAGGCTGCCGCTCTGCACTTTAACTAAACATCTTTTCCATAAAATAAATGCTTCCAGGTTACTGTGGGTCTCGGAGAACCAGGTCGCCTCGCTTGTGCTGCCACTCATCTGATCCCAATTACCAGACTATGGATACTGACTGCACTCATGTCTTCCACTCTGACTGCCCAATGAGTGGCATCACTTGGGGTTAATCAACACATTGTCTTCCCCCAGAACCAGCTTGGCACAAGTTTCTGACTTAAAGGGCACAATTTTATTTAGATCCTGTTATAAAATAGTCATAAGCAGAAGGTTCTGTCTATAGAAATGAAATAGAAATCTATGAAACCACAAAGCTTCCTTGGAATCAAACTCATATTTGTCTGTCACTACCTTGTCCCATATTGTGTGTCTTAAGCACATTAAAACATTAATTCACTAATGTCACAATGTTAGAAAATCCAAAGACATTAAATTTGAAATCAAGCGTTGTTACTCCATCTTCCCGACTGAACCATTTTATCTAGTTGTGAGATGTTGATTTTGTGGTGTTAAATTGCACAGAACAGTAAGATCCAGACTCACCTGTACTATTATAGTTAAAAAAAAGTATTTTATCTTCAATTTTCTACTCTAACTGTAAAAAAAAAAAAGTTGTTAATGGGGGCCTTTTTTGATGTCCAACTGAACTTTAATTGGTTGATTGTGATAGAATATATGGCTTTTTACAAACTGTAAAACTGCAAATCACCCAATTTGTAGTTTTTACACATACACAGAGATTAAAACCACAATGTCTACTGTGATGTTCAGTTGTCATTAGCTTTGTGAAAGGTTGTGTTGAATGTATGAAGGAAACCTGAGACCAGAGGAACAGTCCATCTTGGTGATGCTTGTGAGTTGTGTACGGCACAGGGCGCGTTTACATCCAGACTTTATTGAATAATTGCTTCCTGATGCTGCACTCTTCCTCACAATATTAATTACCAAACGCTCAAACCACACTTTGGTCTCTGGTAAGTTGAGGCTGAAAAAGGAAGTAGGGGGCCAAGCTGGGGGAGATGGGTTAACCCTTGGTAAATGTGCGGTTTAAAGCACTGGTGGGGATTTGAGGGGTGATCCGTCACATGATGCATTTCCTGAACACCACAAATGATTGAGATTTTGATTGTGGAGTTTTAACATTATTATTTATCAGCCATAACTTGTTTTATAAATATCATGCTTTTAACCCTTGAATCCTAGCACAGTTTCTGTTGAGCTCATAATGAAGGAAAATGGTAAAGACAATGGCGCCATCTAGTGCGAGGATAACGTTGGTACAGAGGCTAAGCGTATGGATATAACTTCTTACATGGAAGTCTATTAAAAAAAATAAAAAATAAATAAATAATAATAATAATAATAATAATAATAATAATAATAATAATAGACAATCCACTTTTCATGTAACTCAAAGTGCATTACAATTGAGACATTTATTTGTTCATGCCACAGTCACACATTGGTGTCTCGGCCAAGGACACAACAGTATGACCTGGAAGGAGTAAATAAGGGAATTGAACTACCATCCTTCTGGTTTTTGGATTTCCTGGTCTACCTCCTGAGCCTCTTCTCCTACACCTATGCTTGTTTAGAAAAAATATTCAGAGGTCAGTGTACCATACTTTGTCTGAACTCCCTGCCATTGTATCCCCCCTGTCTTTTATTATTATGGGGGAGATGTTTTTGAGTGTGCTTCTCTCAACCAGTCCAAAAATAAATAAATACAGCTATAACTATAAACACTATATGACAGGTGGCTATAGTTTATTCAAATCCCCATGTAAACCTGCATTTTTCTCTTTTACTCAGTGATTATAATTACATTTGCTTGAAGTCCTGCAAAGTATTTCTTTAAAAAGAGCTAGGTTTCTGAGTAATTAATTAAATTGTACACTTCTCTTTTTCACCATTTGTGTTTCCACCTTTTAAGAAAAGCTTTAACACCTTGAACAATATTTGAGAGTAATAGGCCTTTCATGTACATAGAAAAAGTCTTAGATCTTTGAGTTCAGCGCTTAAAGAATGGGGCCAAAAACAAAAGTGTTGTGTTTAAATTTTTTGTTCAGTGTATTTTATTAAAACAAAAGTATCAAAAACTTGTTATCTTCTCATCATGCCATTGTAGGGGGTTGGGAATTTGGAAGTTTATTTCCCTGTGCTCCTGTAGTGAACTCTAACCTGGGTGAGACTGCAGATATTTCCCTGTTCCTGTTTAAGGGACTGAATGAATGACTGTGCAATTCTGTGATGACTGTGTCCCTTTGTTCTTGGCACAAATAACGAGCTCTACAAGCACTGCAGGGAAATCCATTTATTACACCTGACAGGCATGGAATCTCCTAAAAATGAAAACCCAACAATGTACAAGGTGTATTTACAGTTACTAACATAACCAAAGAAAAGCATGCAGAAAGCAGTGAACCTTGGATGGAAGCCCAGAATGTATTATTATTAACACCATAGAATATTTCAACAATCCAAACTAACCATATCCAGGAATTTCTAATCTGATACCTGAATCTGTTTTTTACACACTTCACACACTTCCTAAACCTCCAGCTTTGTGAAATATCTGAAATGACACTATTGCATTAGTTACTAATGCTGACTTCACAGTTTCACAGAATGTAGAACGTGAAAAAGAAAAAGTAGCGGTGGTGATTTGCAGTATGTTAAAGGGAACTACTTATTTCCAGTAATGATTGCACACTTCTCTTGTGACAAGATCTACTGTAACTACTACTGACCGACCCTTTCTCAGAAAAGAAACAGAAACAAACAGGTCCCTTTTTAAAACGGCAGAACAATCCATATATAAAAACAGACTTTTGCTGATAATAGTATTTACAAGTGCATTGTACAGCCTATTAGAAACACGTGAAATAATTTATTAAACTACTAAAAGTGTAACAAGTGTTCATTTGATCTAGTCATCCAAACATTTTATCTAGTACTTTTGGCTCTTCATGTGTAGTGTAAGTGTTGCTCTTGACCCAACAATTTCTTGTAGTTTAGGCGAGTGTCCTGGGCGGGACGTAATGAGCGCCCTGCATCCCCTTCTGTCAAACAAAAACCTCTGCAGCGACTCGTCGAAAACCGCGTTTCCCTCTTTGTACCCATCCACAATCAACAATGTTCCACTGTTCGAAATAGTCCTAAAGTCGTTCTCTATTGAAAGTCTGTTCGTGGAAGACAGTTGTGTGGCTATTTCATGAAGCAGGTCCCCCGTCACACTGCTGCCGTCGACATAAACAATGAGCTGAAGGTGGCTGAGATCCAGGTGTTTAGAGGCAGGTTGTGTGGACGGATGAGCCCAAGAAAAAATCAAAGTGTGAGCTAAAGTTGTCTTCCCACTTCCTTCGGGTCCCTCAAGTAAGAGCACTTCTCCTTCAGCTGGTGATAAATCTTCAATGTTTAGTTGCTGGCCATCACTGAAAAAAGCAAGATTTAAAGTGTTTATTATAAGAAAATAGCAAGACTTTGAAAATATGCTTTTGAATATAAATTTATAAGGTCATTATTTAAACGTTATATAAAGAATCCCCCCAAAAAGGGTAAAAAATAATAATAATAATAATAAAAAGCAATTTATATATAGGCTATATATTTTTTTCCTAATCAGTGTGACTTTATATAGAAGAAATATTAATTTTGGAAATATAAAAGTACCCTATCAGTGGGACTAATAGTGAACCCTGTGGTACGCCACATTAGTACACATTCGTTAATACAACTTGTGGTTGTCTAAAATAATATAGGGGAAAAATGCTCAACCTTAAAACCTTTGTACTTTCCATATTTTCATTTTCCAAGTTTTTTTAAACTGCTCAGACAGAAAAAACAAAAACACAAATGAGAACTTTTCCTGACTTACTTGTTGTAGAGCGTCCAGCACAGCTCATCTACATCCTGGTTTCTGCCCCCGGTGCTGATCCATTCAGAATACTGGTCTTTTAGTAAAGTCTTCAGACAATCATTATTGGTGGCTAGAATTAAAAAAGGTAAATATATTAATATCCATGGTATAGTATACAATTGTTTTTTTTGTTTTTTTACTGAAAGAACTTACATTCATTTATTCTAGTCCGTTCCTCAGTAATTATTGCATTCTTTTGATTCCCTGCAAAAAAAAATGCACTATTATTACCAAAATAATGTCAAAATGAAACATTTACAAGTTGTATTTTAAGGGGGGTTTGCTTGAATCATCTCAGACATCATCTCAGATTTCAGGAAATTGTGTCATCATCATGTGATTAGTATCAATATATGACACAAAGGTTGATCAAGTCCCAAATCGAGACAAAGCAAGTTTGTTAGTCATTTACAAAAGAAATATTAGTCAAAGACAGAACATGCCCCAGTGGGTAATGGTTTTGAGTAATGTATCACATATTCTTTTGAGAGGCACTGGGGACACTCACCTACAGGGAATGTAAAGACCCTCCCCAGACTGTCTGCAAGCAGGTTCCTGGTGCTGGCAGTGCTCGACACTAGAATTAGAAAAAACATTCCCATGAATTCAATTCTTCCAATATTGAGTAAGGCTGGTTGTCTTATTGATTTTTCAGTGTCATACACATACTATTGAAATGATGGGCGTGTTTTGGGGATTCTTTAAACATTGTCTTAAAGTGAAAGACTACACATACATTTATAAACAGTCAAATTCCCCTCCTGCAGGTGACTGGTTGTTTCCAAACTAAGTTGTTATCAGCAAGCAGTCATTCTTACCAATCAACAAAAGTCCCCAGAGAACATACATCATGCATATTACTTCCTCTTTTCAATGCCAGGCTCACTTGTGCCGTATATCATAAAAGCAAATGACATAAGATATGATGCAGCGTTGTTTGAATGCACATCAAACGAGAAAAAATACAATTGAAATGTTTAGTGCAAAAAAATGGAAGCACCAGTGATAAGCTCCAGTGCAGCTACTTAGAGGATTATCAGGTATTTCAAATGAGTAATGTCATGTTATGAATAACTAGGAAACACTGAAACACCTTGGTTAAATGGAAACAACTGCTGAGTCACCGCTTGTGTTTCTTTGCGCGTGGATGAACGTCAGTAACCCCGCCCACTAACTAAAATGCAGGTCATCTGAATCACTTTTCAATTAATTGACCATACTACCCATAAAAATGACTTTTGGAGACTAGGTGTAAACAAAGATTTACCTTTTCGTCGGCATTTGACCACTACAACAATAATGATGATCGCGGCCAGAGTCACAGCTAGGCACAAAAGCACAATGGCAGTGTTGTTTTTTGCTACAGCCATTGAGATGTCCTCTGTAAAACAGCCAAACAGAGAACAGATTAGCATGACTTAGTTCCTTTTCTTTCAACAATATTACACAATTGAGTTTAAACTTGTGACCACAGTGGAAAGAACCAAATACACTACAGTCAGGTTGTTTACATTTTCTTTACACACCTTGTCTTTAGCTACAATATGGGGTACACAGTTTATCTTTTTTCCATTTATGCAAAAAGGTCACATGTTTCAACACTTTTGTGACAAAACTCTCATATAGCACGGAACAAATCAAACCCACACACAACCTACAGACTAAATCTGTATAGCTGTAATTTGCAGTTGATGTTTTATGTGGGTTGATAAAATGTTGTTGGTACCGGATGTTGTAGGTGAAATGATTTCCCAGTTTTTTGTGCAAACAAAGCCTTTACAGTTTAAATAGAGATATCGTTGGCAGCTAAATCAAAGCAACGTTTACCTGGAATATAAAATGTTGCATTTTGGCCGTTGAAATTACAGGTGTAGTTGTTTTTGTCAGACAATGTGACGTTTATCTGGCTGGTGATTTTAAAAAGCTGGTCTGCAGTATTAACATCAGTTGTGTAGGGTTGTATTGTGCGGTGGTGTCCGTCCTGCCACGTGACTGACGGCTTTGGGTATCCCTCGGACTGGCATGTCAGCAGCACCTCACCCCTTTTGGGAAATGTCTTTGCGCTTTTGTCAATGCTTTTAAAAGGAGCTGTGTGCAAACAGGGCAAACAAAAGTACTGTAAGCACAATGATTAACAGCTTTACAGTAATGTGATAAGGGAAGCCAATATCATTTACCAATTTCAGTCATAAACAGTTTTATTTTTAGCATGGTGGTGCCAGAAAATGATGAATCCATATCACATTCGCTAAGCCGTGTTAAACTGATGACTGTGCATGAGAATAGAAACTGCAGTTTGTAGGAGCCCTCTTTTTAGCACTGACAAATGAGTATCTAGTTTTTATGGTTATGGTTTGATGGTTATGGTTTCAAATTGTTAAATACAAGATAGCGATATGACCAAGAGGACAGCATTTGGCAGGGGTAGGTTGAGTTTGCTCACTACTTGTATCTGAACTATGAAATCTAACCATCAGCCATCCAGGACATCTTGATAAAAGCTCTAGAGATATAAGCTCATCTCTCGTAGCAGTTGACATCAGTACTGACAAAGTCTCTTGGAGAAGAGACAAAACATCTTCAGGTGTGAATGTTTGTGATTGTAGTCAAATGGAAGCATCATGTTGACAGACACCACCACTGAAATAAAACATCCAAATGTCTTGTTGTGTTGCATTATGGCTCCAAAATTGTACTCACCAAAAACTGACAAAGTTATGGGTTTGTAATCAGCTCCGGCCCCAGTTTGCACAAAACACTGATAGGTTCCACTATCATTAATCCTGAGTCTGGACACCTGTGACATTAACGGTACAATGTTAATCAAAATCCATTTTAGAAGCTTTCCAATAAAAAAAAACTTTCTTTAAAAAACAGTGGAAGAGAGTACATAAGGTATTGGCCAAATATCGCAAATAAAACTGGATAACAAGTTTTTATCTAACATTAAATCAAGCAGACTTTCTGTATCAGCTGACCTTGTAAGTATCAACGGACGGAAAAGGACATTAGATCATTTAGAGCTAACAGTAACAGGCAATGAAAGACTTTTTTGTTTGTGACTATAGCTAAGAACATATGTACAACAAAACAAAAATCTGGCATGAGTGATGTCATGCCTGTTGGGAAAGTGACACATATTTGGCATGTCTGATCAAGATGCCCGACGGGATTATCAACTGGAATCAGGTTTTGTCCTGGAAGTCATTCAGCAGGAAAACCCAATCTCTTGATTTCCAGTTGACCCAAAAAAGTGAACAAGTCAGTGCCAGTAATAACCTTAAGTTTGGCCCAGCCTGTCTGCAGCTCATCTTCCAGAAGACTCGCTCTACCCTGGTAGGCTGGATCCTGGGAGGTCAAGTCCTCCTTTCCTTTTTCCATCCGGTACACCTCCAGAACCTGTGAGCCTGCGATCCAGTGCCAGGTCACTTTGATGGCAGAAGGAGCAGAAGTTGGCAGTGGTTGAAAACTGCACCCCATCACAACGTCTCCTCCAAACTCTGCCGTGTAAGTGCTTTTATCCACCTCAACAGTAAATAACCCTGGTTGTAAAAAAACACATAAATAAAAATTAAAAACTGCTGTTATTGTGAATGTAGCTTAAAGTAACATTGACATTCTAACTAGAACCATTAAGGACCCTGAGACTTGTAAATGTGTCCACCCAGAAAAACAAAAAGATTTAAGGTTGCCTCCAGAACTTATGGTTTTGATTAAATCAGTCATATACGCACCTGAAAGAGATGCTGGAAAGATGAGTTGTAGGACTAACAGTAAGATCCAGTCCATTGAGAGCTGAGAAAAAAGTTTTTTAAAAGTCAGACTTCCTTGAAACAACAACACTGATAAAACCCTATCTAAGGCACAAAAACACATCAGGGTACAAGCATGAGTCAGCTTTTAACCTAACATAAACTCCTTCCTCGTGTATTATCGGTCAAGATACTGGATAAAAAAAAATAACAAATAGAAAAAAAATAACTATTGATTGCACTATTTAGTCAACGTAATGTCTGAAATTATAAGCTGCAACACACGCACACTAAGAATACAAAATCAATTTAATATATTCTTGTTTTTAATGTCTCATCTAAAAAATTTTGAAAGTTACGAACATAAATAACATTAATAAATAAAGTAGGCTAGTGCTCGATCAATAGATTATAGTCTGTGAAAACTACAAACAGAAAAACACTGCAAAAAAAATAGAGTTTTAGTAAATAATAATATACCTTGTAGTGAGTAGCTTTTCATCAATTGTTTCCTTGACGCTATCCTCTGACTGACTGCGCTGCCTCCGCGGAGGGTTGTCTTTATTAAGCCAATGCTGGGTTTTTTTTCCTCTTCTCTCTATGTGCCTCTTCCCGCCACTGGGGGCCAAATGTGAGTGAGCTCAGACTTTCATTACGCTGCACGGAAGCGCCGCGTGTGGCTTACCGTAAGGATAAAGGGCCATATACACGCAGTTGTAAAGCGATTGTGCTCCGTCAGTGATTTTGTGTTCCGTATGTCTGGGTGTGTCACAAAACGTCGTTTCTAATAAAAAAAAAAAAAAAACTATCAAGACGAAGACATTGACCACGTCTCAAAGCAGCTCTGACATGACACAATTAACTTCATATAAAAGGAAAATGTGTAGCCTACGTTATAAAACATATACAAAAATAAACTGACTCATGAGTGTTTGCATAAATCTAAAACATTATCTATGAGTAGCATAAACAACTAAAGAGGATAATGACAGCACAACGCTAACAAGGGAATGATTACACGACAAATTACAGCTGCAACTTTAAAGCTGCAATAGGTAAAACCATTAGAGCAAAGAATCCTATAAAGAGAGGGAACTGAAGCCAAAATATGAAATAACAAAACAAATACAATAAACTGATTGTCTAAAAAACTCAAATCCATAGGCTGTTTAGGGAAGCTGTGGTTGATATACAGTAGGCTATAGGCACAAACGTTGTATTATGCTCTCATAGCCTACAGCTACACAGCACAGTACAACATCATGTGCTTTCTTTTTTCTGACACCTGACAAGGAGCAAGTTTTTCTCCTTTTTAGTCATTGGCCATGGGAAACGAACATCTGGATTTTTGAAATGCTAAAACGTTCTCAGGAAGCTCTGCTGGGAGAGTTTGAGGGATGTTTGATTGTCATTGTACAACGTGGGCCCTTGTCGAAAGAAAAAAGTTTCAAATAAGAAAACATTCAGAAGAGTCCATTCGTCATTCATTATAGGCTCGTTATTTTCTAATATGGAGTTGCGCGGGGTTTCCGAAAAAAATCCTTGAATGACACATTGCTTCCTGGTAGTTGACGTCTGTTTGTGTCTGTGGAAATCACACAAAAGAAACTAAAACAAAACATATGACATGTGCTTTTTATTTAAAGTTCCATTGTCAACGCTAAGTTATTGTTATTATCATTGTCCACTGTTATGCCAGACATTACAGACGCAAATATACTCTAGGCTACTACTTTACATTGATTATAGGGCATAATGCTTGAAACATTACTTTCACTTTCAATTAAAAAAAAACAGCTTGAAATACAATCTTTCACATTTAAGCACAAGCCTTAGCTTAGCTGCTTTCATTTCGTTCATTATACAGGAAATGACTAAACAAAAACACTAAAGTTAATCAGGCCTGACTCACATTTTTACATAAAGTTTTACATAAAGTTTCTGTTCTTCCGCATACAAGACAAGAAACAAAAACCCATGCAGAAAACACAGAAACACTTCTACACAGAAAGAGGACCTCCAGGACTATGATTGCTCAATATCCTGTTATATGTTAGGCAACAATGAAACTGATAAAGTGAACTGTATGAAGGCGATTGCAGTAAACTACTGTCTGTGGAGGTCAGCAGTCCGCGAGGCACATTTTATCGCTTGTTGAAATTATTGTCACCTCAGTCTCAACGTTTACACATACACAGGCTATACTTGAGTACACTTTCCCCAACGGCCAAAAGAGGGAGCTATCACCCAATTCACCCTTAACGGGTTAGTCTGTGTGTCCCAAAAGCTATTAATACTACATTATAATTAATTATATTCACATTCACACACCAAATGCAGTAGTGAAGGATTAATCAGAGGAGATAATGCTTAATAACCTAACCAAACATTTAATCTTAGGTTAGAAAGATGTCTGTGAAAGATAAACTGAGTTAAGCAAAAGCATCTGGACCGGGATCACCTTGAAATCAGATGCTTTTAGTTAAACCTTTTTTTCTCCTTTGGTTAGAAAATATTTATTTACTTATCGCAGTAGCGTTGAGAAAACAGCAGGTGGCAGTATTGGCTATTCAAGGTGGTGTACGTTCTCCAATAAACTCAACGAATAAATGCAGCGGCAGTGTGCGTGCTTTTAATTTGGCAGAGACGTCCTTGAATCCTGTTTACTTCTGTTTGTATAATATTAGTTCGGGTACATTCTCAGCTCTATAGCGTTGGTATGTAACCGTTTTTGTTTAAGCTAGCGTTAACCTTATGCTAGCTATGGCCATGGCTAAAAACGTTACAAATGTAGGTAACGTAGTAGTTTTAGAGTTTTATGGTTAATCCTAGCTCAAGATATCAAAATTAATACCTTGTAGTTATACGTTTTGCTATAACCTAACATAGCAAACAAAAAGTATTGTAATGGTTATGAAAACGACAAAATGCACGTGTTGTAAGTGGTTAGGTTATAGTCAATAGAGGGAAAGAAAATTGTAACTGCATCTCCAACTGACCAGATACACTTTTATAATCAACTAATTAATACAGTCCTTAAAACATCAGGTTAATATTCGCATATAAACTCTCTGTTTGTGCTATGTACTAATCTCTATTCTAATATTAATGCCTACAATAAATTGCTGTATAAATAACAAATAAACAACTGTTTACTAAGTGATACAAACATACAACAATCTCAAATGTGGGACTTACTGAGGGACCAATTTGTAATTTTGCTCATCATGAATAGTTGTTTTTAATCGATGAATCTAAGGCTTTAATATTGATTGTTGTGTCTTCAGGTCATCAGCATTAAGTCACCATGGGGTTTCTACTGTCTAAATCCATGGATGCAAACTTTCAAAAGCAACAGGAATTCATGCTTCACAACTCACGGTTACAGGTGAGGTATATATTTACCTGTCGGATCAACGAGTCACCACAATAACTAATATCGAAATCTAATGTGCACAGTGTGTTACATTTAAGACTAAAGTAATAAGAGCAATGCTAAAAGGTTAGGCTCTACCCCCGTGACACTTAAAGAGTAAGTGGTAAAAAAAAAATGTAATGTAATAAGGTTTGTGTATGTTTTGAAGAATATAATATAAGTGGTCAAAGATAAATTAATGGATATATTCATTCCAACACGCAGAACTCTTTTGATTGTTGTATGTTTAGAGTGAATGAAAAGACAATATAAGAACTGCTATCTCTCCTTCAGGCTGTAAATGTGCATACTGCTGGGCATTATTTAAAATGTAAGACATGAGAATGTCTCCTTTAGTTGTTAAATGTCTTCAATGAAAAAAGCTTGAGCTTTACTCATCACATTTTACTCCAGCCTTTATTGTTCTCATTTTGTTCTTTGTTGTTTTTTTCCATTCAAATAACACTGTGTTGTTTTCCCCCCTCCTCCTCTTTGGAGCCACTTAATTGTGATTTATTTGTGCCTTGTAGCTGCTGAGCAGCAGCTGGGATGTGTGACTGCCATAACACCAATTACATTATCCAACTTACCAAGAAGTTTACATGTTTTTTATTCCTTAATTTCCTTCCTGGTGCCAGCTGTATAGGACATTATGAGTATCAGTCTACTCCGATAGCAAACATTTGTGTTGTTTTTAATAAGATGGTGATGAGGATTCACAAGCAACTTTAAAAAGCCCAAGAATTACGCACTTGTAAGCACTACAGTCTTCTGTGCCGGTCCCAAGACTGGGTAAATGGATAGGGTTGTGTCAAGAAGGACATCCGGTGTAAAAACAATGAAAAGCTACTCATGCAGATCTCTCTGCTGTGAAGACCCTTCTCCCTGAAGGGAGAAGTCGAAAGGCACTTAAGATTGTACTCGAATCAGTTTTTTTTTTTTATTTCATCAGAGGATTAGAATAATACAAACTTTTTTCCTAAGGTTTGTGTATGCATATGTACGTATTCGATTGTAACAATGAATATTTATATTTCCTATTTCATTTGACATGACCATTTGAAATGAATACATTCAACCATCACTATTTAAAGACATCTGAGGCACCACTCCCCTTTCATTAAGATGTCAAAGATGATTACTTGCAAATGTTTCCAAGTGACACCAGTCATTACCAGACTTAATTGTCACCACTGGCTATTGTGTTGAATCACAGGACCCATCTTATACACTTGACTGCAATGAATATGCCAACATGACACTCAAGTAATAATGGAAGCTCATGAGACATACACATTGACATCACACAGAACAAGACCGAATTAATAAAAGATACATTAGTGATTTATTTCTATGTTACATGAACAATTTCAATGAATGAATAATTATTAATCACAGTTCACTTGTCATACTTGGACATAAATTGGACATCAGTTGCTTATCAGTGTTTGACACACATGTGCATTGATGTTATGTTGAATCTGTATACGTTTTAGATTTCTTTAGTTTACATAACAGCACTGTGGCAGGTCAGTTTAATTGAGATTTATTTATTTCCATACCACAGTCCGCTCTACTGTTTACAAATGAGACCATTTGGCCGTTTCTTCTGTTTTCTTTTTAAGATGCCTTGTGCGTAAGGTGTGTTATAGTTGTGCCCATAAGTTTACCCTGGCAGAATTTGTGATTGTTTGGCCATTTTTAGAGAATATGAATAACACAAATACCTTATTTTCACTCATAGTTAGTTTTTGGGTAAAGCAAATTGTGTTTACTCTTTTAAAATCATAATGACAACAGAAACTACCCAAATGACCCACATAAAAAGTTTACATACCCTGGTGACTTTTGCCCTGATAACATTCACAAAGGTGACACAAACAGGTTTGAATGGCTACTAAAGGTAACTATCCTCACCTGTGACTTGTTTGCTTGTAATCAGTGTGTGTGTATTTAAAAGGTCAGTGAGTTTCTGGGCTCCTGACAGACCCTTGACTCTCTCATCCAGTGCTGCACTGACTTTTCTGTATTCTTAGTCATGGGGAAAGCAAAAGAAAAGTCAAAGGATCAGTGGGAAAAGGTAATTGAACTGTATAAAACAGGAAAGGGATGTAAAAAAATATCAGCAGTGTTCAAACTGTAATAAATTATTGCAAAATGAAAAGGTCAAGTAGACCAACAAAAATTTCAGGAAAATTGTTCGGGATGCAAAGAAAAATCCACAAATAACTTCAGCTGAAATACAAGACTCTTTGAAAAAAGTAGTGTGGCTCTTTCAAGATGGACAATAGGGAGGCACTTGAGGAAACGTTACATTTGGAGATGAGTCAACAAGGCCTATGATGAAAGATACACCATTCTTACTGTGAAACATGGAGGTGGAACTGATGTTTTGGAGATGTGTGAGCTACAAAGGCACAGGAAAAGCTAAATGCAGAATTTTATCAGGAAATACTGGAGGAAAATTTGCACTCATCAGACCGGAAGCTGCACATGGGATGTACTAGGACGTTCCAACATGACAACAATCCAAAGCACAAGGCCAAGTCGACCTGTCATTGGCTACAGCAGCATAAAGTGAAGGTTCTGGACTGGCCTCAGTTTCCTGACCTCAGTATCACTGAGCCACTCTGGAGAGATCTCAAACGTGCAGTTCATGCAGGACAGCCCAAGAATTTACAGGAACTGGAGGCTTTTTGCCAAAAAGAATGGACATCTTTACCATCTGAGAAAATAAAAAGAGCCTCATCCACAACTACCACAAAATACTTCAAGCTGTCATTGACGTTAAAGGTGGCAATACACAGTATTAAGAACTGTGGTATGTAAACTTTTGATCAGGGTCATTTGGGTAGTTTCTGTTGTCATTATGATTTAAAAAAAGTTGTTTGACACATAAATGGCACTAACTAGGGTGCACGTGGCAGAGTGGTTAGCACTCCTGCCTCACAGAAAGAAGGTCGTGAGTTCAAAACCCGGCCAACTCAAACATTCTCGGCCGACTCCGGTCTTTCTTTGAGGAGTCTGCATGTCCTCCACGTGTTACTGTGGGTTCTCTCCAGGTACTCCGGCTTCCTCCCACCGTCCAAAGACATGCATGTACAGGTTAACTGGCAACTCTAAAGTGTCCCTAGTGAATGAATGTGAGAGTGAATGGTTGTCAGTCACTGTTTATCTCTATATGTCAGCCCTGCAACTAACTGGCTACTGTCCAGGGTGTACCCTGCCTCAGGCCCAAAGCTGCTGGGATAGGCTCCAGTCACCCGTGACCTCTAACGAGACAAAGCGGTAGAAAATGAATGAATGAATGAATGGCACTAACTATAAGTGGAAAAAAAGGGTTTTGTATTATCCTTCATATTCTCTGAAAAATGGCCAGAAAATCACACATTCTGCCAGGGTAGACTTATGAGCACAACTGTATATAAAAACAGAATAAGATGCAGGTCTAAATGACATAAAACAACTGTAGATTAGCATCAAGCTATTGAGCAGGGATTTGCCTGAAGTGGGCCTAGCCATGTTAATTGAACTCTCCACAATCAGTGTAACAGCAGGCTTTAAATGCTTCTTAGCTAGGGTTAAAGGGTTTAATTGCTGCAAGTGGCTTTTATAGTGCTTTAACCTGCCAGTGACGCCTGTATCACTGACTAAACCCCACCTTCTGCACTGTTTTCTTAATTTCAGGCTTTTCCTTTTCCATTTATGGCAAGTTAGTCATTTAATCAACCCTTGAATGTTAGCATCACAACAGGGGGACACGGAAACATCATTGTTTAAGTATTGGCCACCAACAGTATCTGATTAGCTGCAGAAGGGAAAAAATAACTCCTATATTAGAATTACTTTGGACAATGTTAAATAATTTATTTTTCACACACTTTTTTTTTTACTTTTCTTTTAAAACTCAATGATTCTTTAAAAGTCATCATCCAAATTCACTATTAACACTGCTAACTCCCAATAATTTATAATTCACTCATCTGTTTTATAGCTTCATAAACTAGTATATTCTATTAGCCAATAGAGTGGTCAGAAAAGGTCTGTACCAAGCCTCTTTCATGAAACCCCTTAAAAGGTCCTCGAGTAAGGGCACCGCCATACAGCAATTTACAGCGATATACAGCAATATAACACTGTCCACCAGAGGGCAGGCTCCAAAAGCAAAAATATATGAGGAGAAACCCAATGGCAACTTCAAAAGTGTAAACGTCATGTTTACAGCCTGGTACAAAAGATGGCTCTGGTCTCTAGAGCTATGAACTATGCAGTAAAAGTGGAAAAGCCCGAATGTAACTACCATTTTATTGCCCTGTCATAAGGACAATATCGGTGAATAGGGGACCAATGGGCGGAAGTTGTCCATAGTATATACTGTCATTGGTCTGTACATGCCCCTTTCATAGCCAGAGGCTCAAATTAAAGCCAGTGCTTTTTTTATAATTAGTTTTGTAATCAAATATGTCACAATTTTTTATCTTATGTGTTAACTGTTTAAAAGCAGTTTTAATATTCCACCATTATTAAACTGTTCTTGAATAATGACCGAAGTGAACTCTCAAATCTAGTTTTCTGACATGCCGCTATTAATGCCATTCACGTCTGTCATTGTCATGCTTAAATGGGCTTGGGGCATTTTATTTCAACATTAGCATTGTGATTGAGTTGGTGTCCTCTTCCTGTTAAGTGGAAATGCTCATCTTTGACACGTTCTCTTTTTATTTTAATGAACAAAAGCTATTAAAATGAAAATGTCACTCCTGAAGCTCAATAGCAATGGTGATGCAGGAATCTTCTGGTGAAACATAGTGTTAGGCAGGAAACCATAGACAAAAGTCTCATTGTACTATTGACCACACCGGGTCTTTGTTCCAGCGTCCAGTTTTGTACAATTATTCAGCTTTTTATTTAGTTGTTGCATGAACAGTACTAAAATTATCTTATCTTTAGTTGCCCCAAATCAGTAATACATTTTTTTACCAAGTAAAGGCACTTTGTGTCTTGTCACTGCTTATGGCGTCTCTGCGTTTTCTCTTTGTGTGTTCTTACGCAGTTGGAGCGTCAGATCCTGATGCAGAACCAGATGAGAGAGAGACAGATGGCGATGCAGATTGCCTGGTCCAGAGAGTTTCTTAAATACTCTGGCACTTTTTTTAGTGTGGCCTCACTGGGACTCACTGTGGGGTGAGTGCATTCTATACAATACACAAGCAATAAAACGTATCTCTAATGAACAGACACTTTGACTTTGATAGTGACCGTAGAGCTATGTGCAGCAGGTCACAGAGCAAAAACACCAAGAGAAACTGACTGCTTTACTGAATGGGCTCCTCACAGCTTCAGCATTAAATGGATCACACTTAGTAGTTCAGTGGCCTTCACTGGCGTAGCTATGTTTGGCATTTCACATGAAGTGTTAGACAGAGTCGTCACATCAGGTTCAACGACTGGACTTCGTGAAAGTAATATATGTGGGGGTTTTGGGTACAGCACGACAATTGTAATTTTTATCTTTACATATACAACAACTTAAACAGACGAGGATTTGGTAGAGCACTTGAAAGCCGCCGTGTTCTACAGTTTAATTAATTAGATTTAGTTTTTCATCTTCTTCTTAAACAGACAGTTAATGCAGGATCTGATACGTTTATTCTCTTCCACAGTGCAATAAAGAGAAGGAAACCTGGCCTAATTGCTCCTGTCATTCCTCTTGGGTTCATCTTCGCTTACCAGCTGGACATGGCCTATGGGACATTGATTTATCGAATGAGAGGTAAGGCTTTCAGCAGTCCTCTTTCAAGTATCCCATACTTTTTAGTTTTATTGGTCAGTGTGGTTTCCTAATTAAAGGAACGTTTGGAGTTAGTGTGTTATTGTGAGCCCTATTCATTTGGCATCACAAAACACAAACCTTTGATTGACATGTCAGTAAATACAATCAAAAATGATATTATGTCAAAACTAATAATTCTGTGTTGACTTGTCTTTCTGGTGGCACCCGAAGATGAGGCTGAAAGTATCATGGCGTCGGAAAGCAATCGATTGGATTTGCCTCTTGGGACTCCAACCTTTGAGAGCATAGAGAAGGCCCGTCGTGCCAAAAACACACTCGCCTCCTTCTTGGAGAAATGATGGACCTTTACCTGAGCTGCTTTTGTTCAATTTTTGGAAATGGAAATAATTCAAGATTAACAAAAATGTATAGTTCTCTTATTAGCCAACAACCAAATAAGTGTTTTTTACCAGGGACATTGTATGAATTATATTGGCTACTATTCAGCTTTATATGTCTGTAACTGTTCCATATTTGAGAAAATAATATACTTCACTTAATAAAGACTGTTTAAAATTGAGAAAATGAAATGCAAGCAATTACATTTTTTAAAAATACGTATGTATATTTAAAATCTCATTTTCACTAGACAAATATCCAAATGTAATAATTTCAGTTTCTAAAGCTGGTGGTGCTATGTATACAGAACTGTTTATCAGTAAAGAACACTTATTTTAACAGCAGCCTAAAACTTAACAACTTTCATACCATGTCATCACCATTTTGTCTCCTCCAACTGAGATTGTGTTTGATTAATGTGCGTTCACTCCCATTTCAAATAAAAATATCCTCCTAATAATACTATAACAAAGAAATGACTTAAGATACGTCAAGGCCATCAATCTAAATGACGTAAATACGATGAGGGGGTGAGGAGAGGGTAAAACGAGAGAGAGCCAACTCATAGGTTAGAGTTTACCAATCAGCTGGAGACTGGGGACTATAAAAGACTCCACTGACCAGGACAAAAAAAGAAGAGAAAGCCAAAGTCTTGAGCTTTAGACATCAGCAATTTGAGAAATCCTTACCACTAACTGCAACAGGCTGTGGAAAGAAAATACGCTTGATTCCTGTCTGAGGAGCAGCGCGCACAGACCAACTCTGTCCAGGAAGGCGAAGATGGTGTGGAGGTTGACTCTTGCCATGGCTGTGGTGTGTGTCGGCGGCATCTGCAGCTGTGTACAGGCAGACCTAATGAGCAAATTGATCATGCCGAGGGACTACGGGGTCAAACTGTGCGGGAGAGAGTTCATCAGAGCTGTGATTTTTACCTGCGGAGGCTCCCGGTGGAGACGCTCCACAGAGGGAGAATTAGGTGAGACAATTACCTTTTACTAAAAACACAATTTATAGCATACTACTGCTTATTTATCAGCCTAAATAGGTTTAAATAGTGTTTGTCTTATAGGGGTTTAACAGCCTAAAGCACTTCATCAATTCTAACCCTTGTTCACAGAATCCCTCCAGTGGGCATCCCGTAATGACGTTAGAGAAGAGGACAGCCAGCACTCCTTGCCTGGTGTCAGAGAGCTTACAGACAGTCTCTATCCCCTCCAGACTCCCCAATCCCACTCTCTGGCCGACCTCCTGGCTATTTACAGCGCTTTAGCCGAGAGGCAGCCCCAACAACAGCAGCAGCAGCCATTCCTGAATGAGCCAAACTCCCTGGAGCTATCCCAACAGTCCACACTTTTAGGAGCGCAAGTTCTAAGCCCTCTTGCAGACAACTGGCCCGTATCCAGCAAGAAGAAGAGGAACTTTTCACTGGGTGTGGCAGGCATGTGCTGTAACCAAGGATGCACCAAAAATGATATTGGACGTTTGTGTTGAAGCGTGAAAGGATGGTGACTGCTGATATACTGTATGTGGGTGATGTGATGGGTCAGTATGAAATGTGGTTAATGGGATCTGGAAGTAGATGTTGCAGGAGTGAATCTAAACTTTAAATCTATGCTTAGATGCCTAATCTTTAAGAGATATTAACACCTGTTCCTGCTGCGTTAAGTGTGCTTAAGTAAAGTCTAATATAACCCATCACATCACTCCAAGTCGTTCTGTGCTTTTCTTTGTCTCACTTGGTATTTTGTTTAGTTTTCTGTACTTAGAGCTTTCTTGGTAATAAATTTTAATAATCCATAATGTTTGTCATTGATGCAAAAAGGCTGATAACAATTTCTCTTTGAGTTAATCTAAAACACTGAAAGAATTTGAAGCAATAAAGAGCACCCTTTTCTCGCCTGCAGATTCTGTGACGGGCACTGTGACACCTTAATGTCATTTCGGCTGCTTAATTCTGGCTTCTGTTCACAACATTACACCTGCCTGATTATTTTCTGTCAACATCCTGAGGACATGGAAAGAAGGGTTTTCCAAACCCAGTTAAGCATTTGACCCCCTTCATTTTAAAAGTATCCCCAAATGAGCATAGATAAATGTATTTTTAATAAAACACTATTTGCAATATTTACATCTATTTACAAAAAACATGTTGCTCGAAGAAGGCAAAATATCATAAAATTGAACAAGCACAACAATTTACAACAATTAAAAGTGAAATGTTTCAAATGACCTAATCATTTTCTTTAAAAAGCTGGCACTTCATGTCTTTGATGATGGAAGAAAAAAAATAAATAAAAATTGTGATGATTACCAAAAACTGTAAACTGCTACAGAAGCAGACAATCTACAGTTTAAATGCATCTGCCATAAAACATTGAGACACAGACAAGGGTTTGAGGGCAGGCAGGAAATGGCCCTTTAAGTAAAACTTTCATTTACATTACATGTGTATGGCATAAGTTAATGTTCCCTTTATACCACAATAAAATCACAACATCATGATTTCCTTCAGAGACTTAAGCTGGTACTGTTTTAATTAATTTTCACTGTCTCTGTCCTTTAATAATATAAAACATACAGTTTAGAAAGCAGTTCATTAGCACTATGTTTATACTTTACACTGGAGCGTTGAACTTAGACTAATTCAAGGCACTTTGTGATTTTTCAGTCATGACAAATAATTATTTGTATAAGACTGAATTCCAAAATTAATCCCTGGGTACGATGGTTAGGCTTGGACATATCTACAGGCTTTCATGCCTCAATGGCAAGCCATTGAACAGCTGTTGGAATATCTCTTTCTAGATAGATTTAAATGTAGATTTAATGTACTTTTTCAAGTAAATATACACAAAATGAAATGTTCAAACAATGCTTTTGTTACCAAAGCGTGATACAGCCTGTGGATGTGGAGATATATATTCACCTCCACATTGTTCATTGGAGCCATGTGTGTGAAATAGAAATTATTCCACTGTGTATGAAATATATTTAAGCCTAACACAAACCCATGTGACATTCACAGTGACAAAGCACCATTGAGGGGGTGGGCTTTTGTGTCAAGCCTCACCCTTCACGTAGGATTGATACTGACTGGCTGCTATGTGTGACTATAATAAAAAATAACATATAGAAACAAAATTAAATATGTTTACTATCATAAAGCAACAACAGTAAGTAGTGAGGGATTTAAAATGTTGACAAAATAACATTAAGTAAGTAAAAATTTTAAAATTGGTGATCTATATTACTTTTAGGATTTGGGCTGTAACAACCTCAATTAATAATCCCATAAAAAGGAACTATTAAGTAAAAACAGTGGGGCCTCATAGATTACTTGTGCAGGATTAAAAAAAAAATCTGTTGGATGTAGTGTACAACTGTATCTTATCTATCAGACTGAAAAATAGATACATCCCATCCCTGCAACAGAGTGCTTCTGACGGTGCGACAGTCATTGCCCGGTTGGAATAAGTGAGAATTGACTCGAGGCGCTCAACACCTAAAGGTCATAGGGTCTCATCCCTCCTTGCTGTCTTGTACAGTTTCCACATTGTGCATTAAAGTCTTGAATGTAGGCCGCATTTTGAGGTCACTGCTCCAGCACTCTGTCATCATCTTGTGAATCTGAAAGAGCGCGTGTGAAGAAACATGAACACACAAACACAAAAAAAAAGAATGACTGGTCTCCTTTATTCCAATGTTATTATACTTTTTAAATTGCTGTCTAACTGGTAGGTAATTGATCAGTTTGCCTCAAGCTTGATTTTAGAAACTCCATGTCAGCTACAACAGCTACAAACCTCTTTGGGGCAGTTCTCTGGAGCCGGCAGCCTGTATCCGTGATTCAGCAGCTCTATCAGATGGTACACAATCATCTGGCCCTGCTTTTCCTTTCCCATTTTTTCCATAAATACCTAGATGACAAGCATATTTCTGGTTTTATTATTCAACTTTGAATAGCCTAAAAAAAAAAAACTTTAGTTCTATTGGTGCTATACCGCTGGTGGGCTGCAGTTTTTGTCGCTGTAGGTGAAGAGCTCATAAAGAACCACACCAAAACTCCACACATCCGAGGCCACTGAAAACTTGCTCTCTGTCAGTGACTCAGGAGCATACCTAGAAAAAAAATAAAGCCATTTAAAATTTGCATGACATAAAGACTAAATCAAAGTCATACTTTAATTTAAAGCACAAGATGAAGGATTAGTCTTCTGTTCCTCACCAGAAGATGGGACTTTCCCCTGGCTCTCTGACAGTGTAGTACTCTTTGTCCTGTGGCAGAACCTTGGTCAGGCCAAAATCACCAATCTTCACCCTCATCTCACTCTCCACCAAAATGTTTCTGGTTGCCAAGTCTCTGTGGATGTATCGCTTCATGGCAAGGTAGTCCATTCCCTGCAGATAAATAAATAAGTAAATGATTCTGAGAGATGTGTGGTGGAATATAATAAGCTCCATTTCGATTAGAGTGAATAAAACATGACCACATGAAATAATGTCACCTTGCAAATTTGAGTGGCATAGTGTAGAAGTTTGTTGGTATTGATGTGGTCCTTGTTTTTGATGAGATAATCTCTCAGGCTGCCGTAAGGGAGATATTCCATAATAAGCTTCAGGTTCTTTCTTCCTACACAGAGACCACACAAATAACTTTTTTAATTAATGGCAAAGAAATGATAGATAAGAGCGTTTTTAAACTAGAAAACGTTCATCTTGGATTTTATCACAATGCTGAAAGCGAGGTTTGTACCTGCACTGTAACAGACCCCTTTATATCTGACAATGTTTTCATGCTGGAGGGACTTGAGGATGTCGATCTCCCGCTCAAAGTCCCTGAGGTGCTCCGCTGTGCTGTGCTGCAGTTTCTTCACTGCCACCACCTCCCCTGTGCTGTCCTGCAAGGGGTCATACCGGCACATCTCCACACTGCCGAAGTTTCCCTGCGCCAGAGGAAAGGCTGATTTATTAATGGATTAAAAAATAAATATATTATACTTTTTTTAAACAAAAGCTTTAATTTATCTAGTGTGACGGATTTGCTAACGTCGTACTTTGCCCAACTGCTTGAGAAAGATGAGATGCCTTTCTTCAAACTGGGCAGGTTCCTGGCTCTCGGAGGTCCATGGAAAGCCAAGCGGTCGTGTCCTATTGGGTAACATGTCACTCTCCACCAGCAGTTCATAGTCTGTTGAAATTTAACATTTAAATTTTAAACTTTATTAATAATAAATGTAATATATTTATGTTAATACAAATATGTGTCTTCCTACCAGGAGTAAATAGACTGTTGAGGTCTCTGATGACTGCCCTAAAGGACGGCCGGTGGGACGGCTCATAGTCCATGCAGTTGTTGATCAAATTGGCCAGTTCTGTCCACTTTGGGGCCGGCAGCTGATGTCGGTCTTCATAAAACAAGTTCTTCTGCAAAACAAAAAAACAAGCATCAGAGTTGTAATGTATTTACCAACAATGAATTTAATTCTAAATTGATTTTTTTTTTTTTAGAGACCTTGGAGCAGTCGAGGCTGCTGAGGGGTTTGTCTCCACCACTGCAAATTTCCCAAAGAGTGGTCCCAAAAGCCCACTTGTCTGTGGCCAAACTGAGATTGTGGGGGTTTTCAATGCATTCTGGGGGCACCCATGGGATGCGCTCCACTAAAGCTGAAGGACAAAAAATAAAATAGAAAAGGATATCCAACTAAATTATCTTTAAATACAATAACACAAGGTCTAAAAAGAGCTCAATGGCTTCTTCCCCAATGACATCACAACGTCTAAGTTTAACATCTCAGCTTTCTCACCTTCTCTTGGCAACACTGTGATTTTGATCCCGGGATCACACAGCTTGATGAAGGGCAGGCTGCCTGTTTTCCGATCCTCTTCGCGGATCAGAAGTATGTTTTTGGCACAAACGTTCCCATGAATGAGGTTCTTGTTCTCCTGCACCCAGTCATAACAGAGGAAAGGGTCAAAGATGCAGCCAAAGTCTCCAACAAACTGCCAAACTACAGTCCCAAATGTTTTATTACCAAATAGTGCATGGCCCACGCGAGTTGCTTGGCCACCTCCAGCTTCCAAGTGATATTTACACTACTTTTATTCTTTTTTAAGTAGGTGTCCAACGAGCCAAACTTGCCATACTCCTGCACCATCATGTCTGGCAAGAAAAATACAATTTAGGTTAATTCATAGCAGTGTCTTTCTTATAGCACTTGCATAAGGTTTTATTGATGTAAAAAAATCTTAATATTCCCACTGTGAAATACTGGTTAATCATTGCTGACGTAATAAACCATGCAGGCCATAGAGAATAATTGAGTACTGTGTGATTAATATGGACACTGTTTTATTATTTTTATTATGCATTTTTCCTCTTGCAAATGTATTTACAATATTCTTGGTCTTTCCTTTCAGTATTCAGATTTAGACTATTTCATTAATAATTTGATCAGATCAGAAGCATACAGCAATGATCTTACGGGTCTAATCTATTAATAGTAGAAAGTCATGACACATCAAAGAGGTCAGCAACCTTTTTTTCCTCTTCCTGGTGGTCAGCAGAGGACACAGTCTCTAAGGCAGTGTGTCTCTCATCAGGAGATAAACATCCAGTTTTCTTTGGACGGACTGTCTCATGTGCATGAAGGACTTTATTCAAGCTTGGTGTATGTTGGAAAACTTACTCTCATCACCACAGACGCATACTCCATAGATGAGGAGAAGATGCTTGTGTGACAGCTGGCTCATCATGCTGGCTGCTTCATAGAACGACTGACAGAAAACATGCCAAAAAGGTTATGCTTTTATTAAGCCCAAGACATCACCCCAGCACTCATTTTATTTTAACAGGCCAACCTCTGAGTAGTTGCGTTGTGCTTTATCCAGAATCTTGATAACGACTTCCATTTTATGGACCTCCCCGTAGTCTCCCAGTTCCTTCCTGACTCCACAAAAGATCTTGGTGAACGTTCCTTGGCCCAGACTCTTATTCTATGGGAAGCACAACACAGGCATTATTGTGAGGATAGGAGTCAGTCATTCTGAGAAACCCCAGTATGCAAGAGATTTCACAGACAAATTATTACTGATAATTAGTGGTACACCAATTAAACAAGATAATTGGTATGGTATTGTTTCAGAAGCAGGACGAAGACGAAATGCAGCCATATTCTGCAAAACCCCCAGCATTTTAAGCATAAAGATTTTTACAGCTGTGGCTTGATATTCTGTTGAGATTGGTAATGGGCAGAAATGTTTGTTTGGAAATAGTTTCTCTTACAATGGCAAGGTCTTCTTTTCGGATCTTGTGGAAGACCATCTGGCTGATGTTGTTCTTTTGCAGAGATGGTGACGAATCCACATCAGCTCCTTTGTGAGTCCTACACACTTGTAGATTGGACTTATCTGATAAAATGAAACTGCATTATGTAATAAAGGAAGAAGCAAATAGGAAACAAAACTAGTTGTATTAGATTAATTAATGTTCTTATATTTGAGCTTGAATTATGGGTATAGGGGGTAACTTTAATCAAGCAAAGCCAAAAACAATGTTTTAATGACAGGAAATCTCAGAAAACATGAGTCATTAGTATTCATCAGCAGTGTTATTAAACCCCTGCAGAGATGTCATGGGTTTAGGGGCCAGTAAAATGATACATAGCGCCAACTACTGGATATCAGCAGTGTGCAGTGCTATGTTGATTTACAATGCAGTATATTTACAGAGTGAAGACAGTATAAATAGATTCAATACGACATACCATAAAGACAAGAGTTAAAATGTTCACTACTTTAAAGTTTGTGCTGCTGTGGGTATTTCTGATGCTAACCTCTTGGGCTTGGTGCACAGCACTTGGACAGCTGGAAGGTGTATCCGTCGGTGCGGAGAGCCTCCTTTTGATAGCAGTTAAGAAGTTCTTTCAGTGAGCCAAAGCTCTTCTTGGCACCACTGAGAATATACTCTCCTGACTCTGTCTTCATAATCTGACAGTGCTTATAGTCCATCATAGCGTCATACTGAAAACACACACACAACAAAACTATTTTAAAAATGCACTGTTTTGATGACAAACATTTTCCACTTAATTTAGCAGAAGTGCTTACCCCAACCACAAACGACATGAAGTATTTATCATAGTCCTTGGGGCTGCAGCGAAGGATGTAAAGCCCTTGGTGGTTACCACTTTCACGTAGTTTACAGATTGTGAACTCCATTCTGTGCTCAAACAGGCAGACAGTGCTTTAATGTGTGAATGATTGTGTGGTTTCATTTGCAGGTGAGGGTTTTTGCAAAGTCATCAAAATTGTGTGCCAACTTCAATTATACTAAAAATATGAACTCTGACACTGACAGGCTATACTATTGTTTTTCACCAGCTTTGTGTGTTTCCATCTCTAATGCTTCTTAAGCCTTAAATGTTTTGAAGTTACTTACGAGACAGGACCGTGGCAGTAGCTCTGAATGCATTCAAGAAGTCTGGGAGGAGCCACCTCTTTACACAGATAATGATGAGAATCTGAGACGAGCCTGAAATACCCATCGACTAATGAAACAAATGACAGGGCCTCTGAGAGGGAATGAAACTCCAATTCCTAGGACAGAAAAAAAAGAGACATTAAATAACTCCTTTTAGGGCACATTTGTGGCAATGACAAGTAGACAAAGTGAAACAGAGCTTGATGTACGCACTAAAGTCTGGTTGGCCTGAGTGGTGAGGGTAACTATACGACTCTCCACAGAGCCCTCCTTATTGGCCTGTTTGATACTGATATCAATCACCTCCGGGAAGTCACAGTAAATCTGTAGCTCCTGGAGAAACAGAGTTAAGAAACGTTACATAATGAGCAAGATACATACTAACCAGAAAAACAACTGGAGCTCCATCTATTGGCAGAAATGAAACATGGTTTTTAACAGTATTTAGGACTGCTAATGAATGAAAGAGATGATATTACTATGACAACATGACATAATCTATCCATCCTCACCTCGTCTGAACCCTCGGCCTCGTTTGCTTTTGACCATTGGATGCCCTTGTTGCCCGTGACAACTATGAAGACCTCGTTGGCAGACAGGTCCGAGACTGTGAAGCGCTCGGAGTAGAGAGAGGGCAGCAGCATTTCCAGAGTCATCAGGTATTTGAGTTTGAGATTACAAACCGAGGCCTTGCATTCACTGAACTGCTGGATGAACCTCTTGAAGCGGTAACGGATCCTCTTCCGAGTCAAGATGTTGTACTCTTGAATACGCTTTCTTATGCATTGGGGAAGAAAGGATTTGTAGCTAAAAGCAGAAAAGAATAGAGATGGAAAGAGGTTAAGTATGCAATATGTATGTTTTTACTAGGCCTTAAATGTCCCCTTGTAAAGGCCATAGCTGGAGAACAAATCATAAATCCTTTCAAAATAGTCTTACTTGAAACTAATCTGTGTGGAAATACATACCACAGACAAAAAAAATGTTGTAATCCAAGATGTGAGCTACCGTTTAAATTAACAGAAAATTGGTAAACAACTCCTGTATGTGTGTGTTCAATGATTTATAATTATTAGCAATATGATTTTTTTCTTGATGCGTCTCAAGTGGTAGATGATTAAATATATGTAAAATATGTGTTTTGTGACCTGCAAATCTAACTTGTCACTTTTATCTCGCAATATTTTCTAATCTACTTTTAGATTAGATTAAACTTTTGTTGTCATTACACGTGTATAAATATAAGGTGATGAAATACTGTTTAGCATCTTATCAGTAGTGCAAGAGCAGCAAGTGCACTATATACAGTATGTGCAGTTAAGAGCAGTTATGTACAGATAAAGACAAAGTAAGAAGTGTGAAGAAATAAATCAGCATTAATATACAGGATGGCAAAACACTAAATAGGGCAAATATTCAGGTGTAGTATGGACAAATATACAGTATACAGATGTGTGCTATAAATATATATACACAGTAGTGAGAGAAAAGTGAAGTGAACATACTATAACAGTGACCAATGTAAGTATTGTGTAGATATACAATGAATGCTATACATTTACAACTAAACCCCTGGAAAATCCATGTAATTTCTGTATTGAACATGAAATATTTAGTGCCTACCCACATGTTTGAAAATATTCAAGCGTTTCCAGGTGAATCCTCTTAAACACAGATAATCAATTTAACTGCATGAATGGGCATAATTAAGCTATTTTAATGTCAATGTGTCCCGAGGACTGACACGTTCAGCTCCAATGCTATTCTTAAAATGGACCACAAGCACAGCTAGTGTTGCACATTAAACACTGCTGGCAACATAAACAAAAACAAAATACTACTGTTTGTGAATGCTGAACTAAAGTAATTGTACTTAGACATGTAATACTTTATTTTATTGTATTGCAGCCAGTTAATTAATTTTGCCATCATGTTTTATAATTGTTTGTTTTAGTTTTAGAGGACTAAATGATTCTTACAAACAAACATACTGAGTTTGTTATTGTGCCAACTGAAGACATGATCCCTGATCTCTTTTGTCTGACTGCACTTGTTGAGGGAGGTTTAACCTGTTATAGTTGTAGATGTCCACAGGCGACTGACCACTCTCTTTGGCAAGTCTCATCATATCAAGCACCGCCATTCCCAGACACTCCTCTTGGGCTTCATGTGTCACTGGAATACTGACCCAGCCATTAAGAAAGTCACTGCGCCACTGGGGACACAAAACAGAAACAAATAAGTAACCGTAATTTATCAAAATAATGAAAATAGGAGTTCATTTTGGATAGTATTCTGTCTCTGAAGTTTTTGCAGACACAATTACTATAGTCCATAATTGACAACAGAGGCTCATTTGATCACAAAATACTAACTATGGGGGAGACAGACAGACAGACAGACAGACACAGTTGAGTGTTTAGAGGGAGATTTTATCTCTACAGAATGCGGCTGTGTTTTTAAATTATAAAGAAAAATAATGAGCCTGTCAATAAACAGATATACCATTACATTTTTATCTGACAAGGGGGCGTTAAGGAGAAGTTTTAAGATACAAAAACTGGATCCAAAATAAAAGTAGTGGTTGCTATTTTGCTAAACAATTTTATGTATCTAGTAAGATGAGAACTATTGGATAGCTGATCAAGTTTATAAAGATAACTTATAAAAAGGAAAAAAATGTAGAAAAAAATATTACTAGAACCTGGGAAAAGAAACGCATGTATTTTTTGGTAAAGTTTTAAAAAATGTCTGGAGACAGTGGATCCAACACAACCACTGTTTGGGTTCATTGAGAATGTTCCCACAGTAACACAAGATAACAGGGGTTTCATGCTTCCCTCCCTTTATTAAAAAAAAAAAAAAAAAAAATCGTTTAAGTAAAAACTTTCCCTTTCTTTGTTCACTTTCCGGAGCTAGAGATATTTTGTTTTTGCTCCATTCTCATTGCATTTACATTACATTTAGTCATTTAGCTGACGCCTTTTATTCAAAGCAACTTACATTAAGCGTCTAATTACCATTGTTACAGCCGGAACACCACTGAAGGAAAGGTACGTTAAGTGTCTTGCCCAAGAACTTGCACAAAAACAGTATGAACTGTGGGGAGAGTGGGAATGAACCGCCTACCTTCCGGTTGAAAGACGATTGCTCTATCACGGAGCCACTAGGGGAGCCTTTTACATCAAACAAAGCTTTTAATGTTGAAAAAATGCTCTGTCGGAAATGTCAGTGACAGAAAAAAAATTGCGCTGAACTGATATGTTAAAGAAAGGTTTATGATACTTAATTAGGAAAACTGTTTGACCTTCTGTCAGGTCTGTTGATACGAATATAGTCCACATTTGGGTTTTATTGATTCTATGGAAAAGTATTTGGTAAACTAAACAACAAAATGAATAGGACTAAATATTGTTTGAGAGAAATATTGTTAGGAAAACTTAAATGAAGTATAATCAATAATCAACAAAACCATGGTTGGGACAATGGCTCCATGACTGATTGTCTTTGATTTGACACGTGTTACAATCACTTGAATTGATTATATATACTTGATGCCTTTTATGTGGATAGGCACTGCCAAGGGGAGAGGAATTTTTCCAGCGATAGGTCATTTACTTTATGGTCAAATGTACTTAGGCTGCCTGCTGGGTTTTCGCTCCTGCCATAGAATACAATTCACACCCAAGCTAATGTTGTTTTATGCTAATGTTTTATCAGCATAAAGGAGGGGGGATTGTTATAATAATTTATAATATCCTATTGTTAATAGTTACTGGTTGCTCCTAGTCCTCTTCGAGTCATGTCAGTCCTTCATGCTAATCCAAACATAAACATAGAACATGAACGGACTAAATCCTGCACCCAGTAACTTCTCACTTCCAAGCAAACTTTATCCTGTTCCATTGTTACATGGTTAATCTGAATAAACTTCTTATAACAGCGTCTCTGCTTAGACTGCTGCCCCTGCGACCTGACCCCGGATAAGCGGTAGAAGATGGATGGATAAATAAAACTGATGGACATTAAACAATATGGCTCAACTCTTTTTTTTTTTTAATATACAATTTATTTCTCCTTGAAGAAAGCTATAAATTCCATCTGCAGCTGATTCTTTTTTGCATTTATGTTTCTACTAGTAGTTCTGTCTGGAAAAACAACATGGACAAACATTAGCGTCTGTTGGCAGGTCATGAGCATGTAGCAGATGTCATGTAGGACAGTCTGTTGATACATAGCTCACAGGGACAACGTGCAAGTGAGAGATAACAACAAAGACAAACAGAACTGCTTTTGCTCAAGTACGTGGGAAAAGAAGAAGCATAACACGGGAAGCTACTTATATTTATATAAATTTGGTTCAGGCAAAGATTTAGACAGAGACTGTGGTAAGCCTGACAGAAACTGTGGTAACATAAATTTGTGTATTTTATTTGTGTGTTTGAAATGCAACCCCAAACTTCCTGTTTTCTCACTAAAGATACAGACTAACAGACAGGAGCCAGCCAGAGGAATGAAAATGGTTTATGACCCCAACATTTCCTTCTTATCATCACTGTACATTAAAACTCAGACCAATAATGACATGGAAAAGAAGGCGAGGGCAATGGCCCAGGATACATGCTTAAATATTGTACATCCTGTTCCATGGATTGTACTGAACGTGCTAAATGTTTTTTTTTCCCCCTTTTCTTTTGTTGTTAGTATTCCACATAATCACTTGAATAGTTTCAAATTCCTCAATTAAAGCCTAAAATGCAAATGTAGTAAACAGTTGCTATAAACAGAACAGTGACAGTGATTATTTGTTGTGTTTTTATAAAAAGGAGAACATATACAGGATCAAGAGTCTTTTTTCCATCAAAATTTCCCAAGAGGTATGCAAAAAATTCCCAAAGTTGACCAGAAAAAATAAACATACTGTATGAACTTACTTGACAGAACTGGTATGCCATTACAGAATCGTCCATGACAGGGCTCTCCGTCCCCTTAGACACACCATAGCGATGTGCATGGAAGGATTTCCCACTGTTATACCAACCGGGGAAATAGTACCTGTGCAAAGAAACGGGAAACATACACAACATACTGTGTCAATAAAGAAATAACTGAAAGATGAATCCAAAAATCTAAAAACATCTGCCGCACCTAATTCTGAAATACAAGTTCTCACTGGCTGATGGGTGAACTTTGAAGATGTGGTTAGGAGGAAACCAAGTACGGTCACTTTCCCTCATTAGGCTAAATAAGTTGAAGAACACAGGAGAAATATCTGGAAATAGAAAGAAAAACACATTCAGAGATTATTATTTTTTTTATTATTACATCAATTCTATATAGCGCTTTTCCGGGGACACAAAGATGCTTTACATACAGTACCAATATTCATTCATTCACAGTCACACACTTGTGGTGCTAAGCTACATCTGTAACCTCAGCTGCCCTGGGGCAGACTGACAAAGACGTGGCAGCCATTCTGTGCCTAGGGACTCTCCGACCATCACCGAATACATTCACATTAATACGAGGCAAGGTGGGTTAAGTGTCTTGCCCAAGGACACAATGACAGTATAAACGTCCTTGGAGAATATGACTCAATTGTCCAGGGCAATGCAAATGCAAATATTTACACAAAGTTACACAGGTGTCTAAATGGTAAAATGGTAAATGATGTGCATTTATATATTATTGCATTATGCTTCCATTCAAACACATTCACACCTGGGAAAGACAAATTATGTGGACAATGCACCCTGGGATGTCTTAACTTATCATCATCAATTATGTGTATTGTCACTTATCAGCACTTCTATCTAATCTATTTATTACGTGTGCTGTGAGCTTACTGTGAACATTATTTGTAGAGTTAAAGAGACATTAACTAGAGTTCATAATAAGTTCTGATAATCTGTTATATTCTAAAAATAGAGATTTGAGTTTTTAACTAATTCTTCTCTTCTTCAAAACACAACATAGGGCATTAAACAACAGGAAACATTCATGAGAGTGAAGCAATAGAGGAAGTAAGTACCACCACAATGCGGAAGTCAAGTCTGAGTAAAACTTACCACAACAATTGCAAAAAACTAAATGGTGTGCATTTATATAGGACTTTTATGTACCCTTCTCAGGCATCCAAAGCGCTTTACATGACACACACACACACACACACACACACACACACACACACACACACACACACACACACACACACACACACACACACACACACACACACACACACACACACACACACACACACACACACACACACACACACACACACGAGAATGGCGCACTCACAGGAGCTCACCTCTACAGTCACACACGGACACTGGAAGAAAGAAAGGTTAAGTGTCTTGCCCAAGGACACAACAATATAAACCGCCAAAATCTATGATATGTATCTTGGTAGGCTTCGGTGGGGATGTTTGGAAAATCTGTATGACAACTGGATATCTAAATGCTTTGTAATTTAGCTGCAACAAGATACAGATTAATGTGATGTCAATGTACTGTATTGTATTTTCAGTGGCAGGACAATAAGTGTTTATCTAAGAAAAGAAATTGGAATGAAAAAGGTCGGTAGTAAAACAGAGTTGGAGGGTTTCTTTCTTATCATGACTCTAAAGTCCGAGGCAAGACAATGTGGCAGCGACAGATTAAGCAGTGGCGACGATAAAAACAGCACTTGTGAACTTCAATGTGCGAGTTGGCTTTAAAAACAACATGGACCTATGCAGCACACTTGCTACTGCAGTAACACCATATAATGTAATCACGGTGGTTGTCTGTGCTTTTGACAAATGTTACATATATTCCTCTTGAGACTTACCACATGATTTTGCTGCACTAATACACAGTTCCTCTGCGACGTATTCCCCAGCTGGGAACGTGAGCTTGTTTTGTGAACTGCTGTCATCACCGCTCGAGCCTCCATTTTTTCCCGGGTGATAAAGATGGATGGTTAAACATGTGGTGTCCACCTTTGGGCTCAGTCCACTGGCAGGGTCAACCTCTGGGAGGCCGAGGCTGTTGTGTTGAGCTGAAGGACAGGAGGCAGGCGCGGCCATGTTGGTCAGCAGAATACAGGCCATGTGCTGTTGAGGGAGGGCATCCAGCTGTCAGGAGACAGAACACAAGAGAAAGACAAATCTAAGTGTGTTTCCAGCCTAAGCAATGACGTGGACATACCAGAATTATAAAGCAAAACAAACTCAACAAATAGTGAGCACTCAGAAAGTTGGTTGAGGCCTCCTTGCAAGGTTTTAGTGAAAATGATGTACTTTTAGTGCTCTACTTTAACCTTGCTCAGCAGCTGGATTCTCACAAGTTTTGTGATTTCACAAACTCACAAAAATCTAAGCTCCTAACAAAGCCTTTGCTTTTGCTGGAGGTTCAACAAATGATGTTGCAGTGCTGACAGTTATGGCGGGGTTTTCCTTTGGAATGCTTTCTATGGACGCTCTCACAGACCACAGGTTAGATCTAACTGTGATAAAGTATTATTACAGCTGGTCATGCAAGCAGCTAATATGGACACTAGAGTCTATGAAGTGTTTACTTATCTTCACTTCAATTATGTTTATGGTACTTATTGGCTTACTCATATGATTACTTATCATTTAAGTGTAGGGCAGATGGGGTTACTCATCCCTTCTGTTTGTAAAGCACATGCATCTCCGCATTCACACTTAGTCCCAGGTTATTATGGCACAACAAAGCAGTAGACACTTGAGCTGAGTTTGAGCAATGCACATTAAAGATGTACTGTATGCCATATTTTTACAATAGAGCATATAGGGTTGATAATATATACCTTTTCATACGTCCATAGTTTTCTTTAGTTACTTATATGTACATTATACAAGTACATACACATTTTTCTGTTGCTTGTAACAGCTTGTAAGAACAGAAATTTTAGGTTTAACAGAGCAGGCCCTTTGCACACAAGTCGCACAGAAAATGTCACTTTACTCAATTTGGTTCTTAATCACCTTGATGGGAATAAATTTCATGCCAGGCTTTATATTTGTGGATTTTACCTCAGCTTTTAACAACATCCGGCGCCCCTTTTTAAATCAGGCAGCTTTTAAATAATTTTAACTTAAGTAACAATCTTGTTGGGTGGATTCTTAACTTTCTGACAGGACTCTGAGTGAGAATTAATAGAATTCTTTCTGATCCCGTCTCCTCTACTACTGGCTCACCACATCTCAGTGGTTCTTTCCCCTGAGAACACATGCAGAGACTGTCCAGTTTTTACCAGGAAGGCCATCATGTCCAAGTGGGTTGGTGGTGATGCCTCTGATCTGATGATGAGATATGATCATTGATTTTATAAAAAATACCCACAGTCATTCAGTAAATATTAGGCGTGGGACAATAATCGTTTTGTGACAAGGGCGGTAGCTCAGTGGGTAGAGCAGTCGTCTTTCAACCGGAAGGTAGACGGTTCGATTCCTGCTCTCCCCACAGTTCATACTGTCTCCAGTGGCTGTAACACTGGTAATTACTGTAGAACAATGTAAGTCGCTTTGGATAAAAGCGTCAGCTAAATGAATAAATGTAAATGATAATTGTGGTATTAAAAATACAAATATTGCAGTTTACCATTTATATAAGACCAGAAAGATGTTAGATTCCTGTATTTGGAAGAATTGTATTGAGATATTCTATTGTACTGCATTATTTAACTATTACATCAAACCAAAGATTTGACTATGTCCAATTTCACCAGGAGATCATTTTTTTGCTTCAGGTTAGTTCATATTTGTGAGATGTCACTGAAACAAAGGGTCCATGTTTTACTGGTTTTCTTTTAAGGTTCAATGTTGAGCAACTTCCTCACTTGTCTTCCTGAGTGATTGTTTGGTGCAACACGCCCTGCTTTGACCTAACCAGGCTTTGCCGAGTGTCACAGACTAGCTCCTCCTCTTGCTGACTGTCAATGAAACAGCCTTTTATTATCAGCTGAGAAGTGAAGAAGAGTGAAAACCTCTAAAGAGGAAGTGCAATTGTGCGAAAATTAGCGCTTGAGAAGGAAAGAAAGATAACAAAAGAACAATTTACATAATGCTGTTATACGAGCAAGACAAGAGAATTCTATCAACAGTAAATGTTATTATTCTTATCGTTTCACCAAAGAGAGAATGACCTCTAAACCATCAAAACACCATTGTTTACATCTTTATAGTTTACATCTTTGTTATTACAGCACTAAACAAATGCTAAAAATCGTCTTAAACATTCAAATTCAATCTGTATTATTTAGTTATCTTTCAAGTAATACACACAGTTTATACATTTACTTTTCAGCTACAATTTATTGAGTGCACTGTTTATTTCAGAAAGGCTTTAGAGGTTATGGTTTCATTTGAAACTGTACAAAACCTCACATTTTCCATCTGTGAGGTTAGATCAGGTGGAAAAGCTAATCTGCTAAACTATTTGACAATGTCAGGGTTTGAAGCCTTTGGCAAACCAAACATGTCATAATGTGTACCATCTGTGGTAAATTGTGTGACTAAGGTATTGATCTCCCAGGTTTAGTCACTGTTGACACGCCCAAAACGTTTATCATGTTGCAGAGACAGTTTTTAGGCTCAGTTTTATCTGGGTCAGAGCTAGAGTCAGGTTAGAGCTATCAGCTCAGGCACGTTTTGACTGTTCTGTCTCACTTTGCACTTACAGCAGAACTACGTAACATTTGAACATAATTTTCAAGTAACAAGTCCTTACGAAGGTTGATTGAGTTGTAGCGGTGCGTTTATAGCGCGCACCATCTGAGCCAAAAATAACACTTGCAATTTGAGCTGCCACCATAGATTGTAAATAAACATGGATGTCGTGTGCCCATTGCTCCCCCATTCACTGATATTGTTCTTACCACAGGGCCTGGTTACATCCAGGCGTGTCTGTTGTTACTGCATAGTATAACAATAGATTTCAGATAGCATAAACAGACTTAATTTATCAAAAATTCACCTCCTCCAGAGTTGTCACGTAGTAAAAACTTGGCTCCAGAGACAATTTTTTTACCAGGCTGTAAACGGCCCTCGTTTCTTGTACTGTATTTGCCATTTCTTTTTGCAAAACTAGTGTACTGATGATAGTTGTTGTCCAGAGCTAGGAGTATTTACAACAGAGTGATTCACTGAAGGAAGCTGTAGGGGGAGCTGCACAAATCTTACTTAGTTCTGCTTTAATGAGATAATAAAGTAATTTAAAGAATGACATTCTGGCTCAATCTCTGTGTAACTCTATGAAACTATGCAATGGTTGCTGTCCAAGCCACACACAGCCACTCTTTTGTATTTCAGATAGCATTGAGTTAGGGTTAGGCAGAGACCACACATGTGCACTTTAAAAAAAAAAGAAAGTTTTCTCATCCAGTACAGATCCTACTTAACTAGAAGAACTGTTGAACCTTTGACTTTGAAGAAAATTTCACGCTGCACATCAATTTAAGAGAGACCCACACAACAAATTTGAAAAGATAGCATTCTTCCAGAGCATTGAGAGACTTTGATATGCAACATTGAATTGGCCCAAGTATGGGTCAACAGGGTCAACACAATGCCTTACCAAAAAGGGTCGCAGCAGATTTCTGTGGCAAAAACAGACCGGGCTCCCCAGACAAATGGAATGTGTCCAAATATGAGAAGAAATATAACATGTCCCTGGATACTGAGTTTGATGGGAAAAAATCTAACTTCTCACAGTCCAACAACATCACTGCACAATATAGTCCTCGGTCCAGTCCTCGGTCCAGTCCTCGGTCCAGTCCTCGGTCCAGTCCTCGGCATGGTGTAATGCAGCACTAGGATGACTCCAAAGTTGTATTCCAGAAAAAGAGTTCCTTCTTTAACTTATGCAGAAAGACAAGCAGTCATCTATATTATAACTTTACTTGGAGTAAAAACTATATAAAAATATGCTCAAGTACAAGTAAAAGGTTTTCACAGCAACACAGCACTAAGTAACTTTTCACTTCAAAATATAGACTCTGATTATCTTGGTGTTTAAAGTGATAGCCTGAGATTGATTTTGATGTTTTGACATTAAAACAGAGGGAAAAAACCCCTCTTTTAAAGTTCACTCCACTAAGTAACTTATGAGAAGACACATCCTGTGAAAAGAGATATTGAGCCTCATACCTATAATGCGAGTTTCCAGCAGCATTGGGTCTTTAGTAATTTAGTGGGTATACATTTTGAGTAACCGATCGAAAATCTAACTAGATGTGACCCACCCCTGATCAACTGCTCTCAACCTCAAAATAACCTGTCACTTCACATGTCTCTTAACCCTGTTCATTTGGCTCTAGAAGTCAATTTTCAGATCATGACATGTCGTTGGTATGTTCTTATTTGCATTTATTTTTACTAAATAATGTTATCTTGCCAACTCCAGTGCCAGCGGTTAGAACAGGTGTGTCATACACCTTCATGCTTTGACTTGACATTCACCCAGTCACTGAAATAGTATGTGTTCTGTTTTGGCAATAATTATATTAGAAAATTCCTTCCTTCAAGTAAGTTTAAGAAAAAGCTGGCCTATTGATATAGCATGTAATGTAACCTTTACTCACTGAGCAAACAGAATCACTTGTCTAAAGTTCATGTGGCATTACGGCTTGGGGACTGCTCTCTCAGCAAATCAAGGCATGTATTTCAGAGTATTTTCACTTCCTTAAAGATAGTCCCAAGAAAATAAGATGCGGTTAAAACTAACTGTCTAGGGACAATGTACTTTTTGTTGTGCTAGTGTTATCTGAAAAAGTCTGTTGAATCTAACACAACAATGTTTGTTACAATAAAATTAGAAAACTTATACTAACAAATGTAAAAGTGAGCATCCAGTACAGACTGAAAAAGGACTGTGGAGAAACTAGGAATGAACTAGTGAAGTCTACTGACAAAGCACTTTGTAATAGACATTGGGTGAGTCACAGGATGTTGTCCAAGTTAAACTCACTATTAAAAAAGAAAAAGGTTAAAGCCAACGCATCTGGACACAAGGTGAAGATGTTTTGTCACTACACAGACATCTCACTACGAGAGAGAAAGTCTCCACAGCAGGACACTCACACATCATGGTGCAGAGCCTTCAGCTGCTGCACGTGCCGCACGTTAGCCCTGCCGATGTCAGTACAACTTACACTGCAGTACGTTACAGCACAACAATAGCGCTCACTGTGCAGTTTAATAATCATTTACTTGGAAAATTGCATATCAGGTAATGTAATACTGCGATACCCCATTTGAGAATAATTGTCAAAGTTTCATCACTACATTTAAATAACCTCTGGTATTACAGAGTACAAAGCACAGCACGCCACTGCCGCTGTTTCACCTGCGTGAAGTTGCCCCCCCATCAAGTGCATATCTGCAGGAAAACTATATAAATTGTTTGTGCTTCGTTTGTGACGAAAATTAATTTGTGTTGTTATGGTTTTTAAAATATTAATGATTATTTTTATTGGTCAATCTGCAGTCACCCAGCCCCCCAAATGCAAAGGGTTAAGGGTCGTTTCTGCTTTGTTAGTGCTGTAAAAAATTTTGTTTGTGCATTTAGCTGTTTGTATCGTTCTATTGTTATTCAGAAAGTAGCTTGTTGTTAGCTAAAGGACAGCTAACCAGTGTTGCCAGATACTCAAAACCAAATATTTGTACAGACAACCCCAAATGATTGTATTTCAGGAAAAGGAGAATCTGACAGTAGAAACGCCCCTTAATGGAGTTTTAACACGCATAAAACATACTCAAACAAAGGTTATTATGCTCTCACATTTTAAAACATCACTTACAGAGGATGATTGGACGCCACAAGGGTTTAGTTTCCGGGTGGGTACAGCCCATAGCCTCACGTACATGGTACACTTAATACCCTTCCCGGCCTCCCACAAAGCTAAAAAAAAAACTGATGTAAAGCATTAAACAAAACACAAAACAGCAAACTAGTGAACTGTAAACTATTAATAAAAAATCTATTCAGGCAGGCATCAAATTAAATCACTCACAGAGCTTTCATGAGTAACTTTTGTACTTTCAAAAGCTTCTTTCTGCTCATTGCTTATTTGTGTCTCTTTATAGAATCCACTGTCCTGAGCACACACTTATTAACTTGGTAATAGCATAAATGCACAACTAGTTACAGCACTTGTCCAGGAGGTGATAGCGGGCCACTGCATTTTTCTCACGAGAGTTTATTAGAGATGTAATCGGAGCATTTTTTCAAAATGTAAACCTAGCATAGAAGCTGAGGCTGTGTGGCTCAAAGCCACGAGGATATCTGCTCCAACTGGTGTCAGAAAATGATTGTACATTTATGGATTTTTACAATTATTTATTGTAATTAATAATTACTGCACAAATACAATAATTACTGTACGTCTGGCAACACTGAACCAAGACAAACTTTAATAATAGTATCAACTCTACTATTAGTAGAGGTTTGATAATGCCGTTGTTGTAAAATGTTTTTATTGACTTTAATTAGAAACATATTCACTAATATACCTAATAGCCTACCCGGATTATTAAATAAAAGTAGAATTGTAGCGTCACAATCATAATATGAATAACCTTATGACGAAGCACATTACGGCTGTATTTAAGAAGGACTGTAGACAGTGGGAGTGAGGGGCATGTGAAAGTAAATGTCTCATATAGACTTTGCATGATATTAGTAATGTCATGATTTTTTTTATTTCACAAAATGTGAGCTACAGTGCAAACTCAAAGAAAAAAAAACTGAAAAGGCTGTTTCAAAACACTAACTTGTTTTTGTAAAGAAAAACAACTTTAGGGTGTTTTCTTTCACACCATGATTGTTTTTGACAGACCAAGAAAGGCTTAATACTTGTTTTTGCTCAAGTAGGAATTCTTTATCGTCTGATCAACAGTCTCCTATGTTTAGTTTTGGAAAGTGCATCACTGACCAAAGACCAAAGCGATCCAAAGTAGTACAAAATGGTACGCTTTCCAGAGACCACTTTTGGCAGTGGAAACTAGTACTGACCCGAGTCGTACGTTACTGCTCCAGTGGAAACGGCCATTCTTAGTGCTCTTTTGCTCTGATATTGCTGCAAAATGACCCAAGGCGGGACTAATAAAAGGTTTATTTCATAAACTTATGTAAGCCAGACCTTTTAAACAGCAGCACATCTTCCTTATTAGATCCTTTCATCCATTACAAGATTTCAAATCTGCGATTCTGTCAGGTCAGGTGGAAGAGTAAATAAAAGATGAATGGCTGCTAAATAGGAGAGTACAAATAGTTAATTGTGAAGACTGTAAACCATTAATGGCTAAATTTGAAAAAGTTGGCAACTCTTTTCACTGAATTGTAGAAAATGTGGCTGCCTTAAAACAAGCTGCTTCAGTGTCTTTGGGAAGAACCTCAAGCATTCATACTTCCCTTTCCCCTAAAAGAACGATAACCTTTTTTTAAAACATTTTTTGTTCAAAGTTAGGTAAGCACTTGTCATGGCTATGTATTTTGGCAGAAATGTGACAGGATAAATGTCAGATTGCAGTTTAATTTCACAGATTATTTTCTCCATCACAACAGCTGACTTTGCGACGCCATAATTCGTGTAACCCCATTCAATGAACAATACAAGAAAAATGGACTTTCCCAACTGTCAACATGACTTTGGCTGTATTCTTCTAAAGACCTTCAAAAACGTGCTAAATCAGCTCTCAGGGTACCTTAATGAATCAGACCCTGCTCAATCAAAAGCCCTGGCTTTAGTTCTGACTCAAACATTGTAACAGTACAGTTTTACTGTCTCAGAACCAGATAAGAATGAGTAAACAATAAAAAGAAAAGAAAATCAGAGAAATCTATTTTACTTCCAACAACAAACTACCTGCAAGATACATTGTTCACTGACAACATTCACATTCCACCAGCTGAAGCTAACCCTAATCCATCTTCTCAACAATGTAGAGCCACAACTTTTTTTAAAGCATAACAGCCCACTTCTGGTTTTATTTTTTCTGTAACAGATACTTGCTCTTTATCCTTATGGAAGATATATGCGTTAGTGGTGTATATATAATTATGTAATAATAAAAGCAATAATACTACTTTTATTGTTTTAAAAAAGTTTTTAAAAAGAATGATGGATGAATAAGTATTTACATTTAGCACAGCTCACAATAAAGGTTGGTTTAGTAATTTTAATAGCCATCCATTTGTTGCGTGTGTGATGCAAGTGCCTCATGGCAACAGTCTGTTGAGAAATTTTCTGAAAGTGCTGCTTTTTGCGATAAGAATTAAAATATTACGTTTGCTAAAAAAAAAGATTCTCATCTCATGTCAAGCTCCCAGTTTAGTGTAGGAAATGCTAGACCGAGGGACGTTCCTGGTCCTGCACAGGAATGTTTACTACCAAGTACCAACTAGTCTGTTCTTGCCAAAGACTTGGGAGTCCACAAAGAACTGCATAAACTGTTTTTGCAGAAACCAACCATGTCACAAGTAGGCCTACAGCAAACAACACACCGTCGGCTACTTACTGTAAATCTATCCTCCAGTCTGCTTCCCAACGCAGGCTCAACGCTTGGTCTTTGTAGTCCGACGCACGTCTGACCTGTGGCGGACGGAGTTAGCTAACACAGCCGCGGATCCAGTGCCGTTGACATTTCGCCAATCGTTACGTCTTCCGCGCCCACGGGTATCCGCGTAAATGACTTTTCGGGCCTCGACGAGCTCACAAAACTTCGGCTGACATGACGCGTTGGTCGGTGAGGAAGGAGGTTCAGTGTGTCTCCTCCTTTTTATTAACGATCTATGGTCTCCTCCTGTAAAGCTCCAGCTACTGCTGCTCTGCGACGGGGACGTTAACTGAGGGCGGAGCCGCTGCTACCACTTTTGCTAAATGACTGCTACATAAGTGTATTCTTTGGCTCTGGTTAGCTGTTTGTGGTCTGTGTCTAGGCGCATGTTCGCCTAGAAAAAAAAACTAGCTCCACGAGGTTCACATTAACTAGTAGGGTGGCTAGGTTTTGGAGAAAAAAAACTAAACATATAGGCTACACTTGTTTGCTCTGACTAGCTTACAGAACTGTACAATAACCAATGTTTTGAAGCCTGTCTGTTTTGGCATAAAAATATAGACTGTAATACATTTTAATCTGAAAAGGTTAGTCATACAGCCTATTCGTTCGAGCCTAAAAAAATATTAAGAAGGCTTTTTATGGATGTCTACATTTTGAGGGTGCACAATATGTTAACCCACACTGTGCTGTGATAACATTGCCCAATTTTTGGAACTCATGGAACAAGTGCCACCTGTATATAACTCAAATGGAGCCCACATATCAGTGTTTGTTTGTGACTTAAAAATAAAATGAAATACTAAAATGTTTCCCCTGATAAGGGACAGCATTTCTTCCCCTTTTTGTCAACATTAACAAAGTAAGCTGTTTGTGGTTTTGTTCAGTTTGTCTCACTTCAGCTGTGAGTTTCCCAATTCTGTTTATGCTTTAGCAGTTACTTGATGTTAAATTGTTTGTCAGTATTTTGTTATGTTTGTGTTTTTTTATACATTGTGCTCTATACACAATATAATTCTAATACTAAGTCAATTATGATGCCAGGAATTCAGGAACAAGTAGTTTCCTGTGTGGAATATAGAAGCGGCAGGCTGTCAGAAACACAGGATTAGGTTGATGTACTTGCTCATTGTTGAGCTTGTGGACTAAAGGGCAATATATACGCCACAAGAACAAGAAAATTTGTTCCTGTTCTAGAGGTGGCAAGAACAAATTTAGTTCTGACCAGGACCTTTCATACTTCACAAGAAACCCAAGCACTTTTTTACATTAACTACACCCACTTCAGATTTCTGACCAAGTCCACATTAGGAGTAGGTATGTATTGGCCTTAAAAATGCATCTGTTTTTACTGACTGCACCCTTGTGACAGTTTATCTCCATATTTTCAACGCAGCTGTACTCTGTAATATCTGTCACATCTTTTACTAGAGAATGTTTAAACATCCCTATTGTAGCAGTAGACAACAGTGAGACAAACTTTTCTTACTGACGTTAAAATGTTTGGTAGACAAATTAGTATACACTTTTTTTTTACTAATTACTAATGAATGCATTAGGCACACTACATTAGAGGAATCGAAAGGGTTAAACCATTTGTTCCTGAGCTACGTGGCTCGTCTGTTTAGGGGCCTCAGCAAAAAGCCATACAGTGTCAGTTCAGTCTTTCCAATGCTTCCTTCTGTCTGGATGACTGCATTTGTTTTGTTGTGAACTGTGGTCAATAAGCAGTTTTCGAGAGAAGCAGCAATTTGTGTCTTTGGATCTGTCATAGGACGAGTCTGCAGTGAGAGGTAAGCCTGGATTACTTTGCATGTGCTCTATCCAGTGTTTCACTTTTACTTTAGCTATTTAGTGCCAGTGTGCAACAATTTTAATGTAATGTTAGATCTGTGAATCTGTTAGAACTATGTGAACGTGTGTTTTAAATACAGATATAGCATCATGTCAAGTAAGCCTGAGTCACTCCAGTTCACATTTCCTGCCCACGGCGATGCCATCCTCAGCAAAATGAATGCTCTGAGAGAGGAGCACTCCTTCTGTGACATCACACTCCTGCTTGGTTTTCCACTGGACACGGCCACTGTGCAGCCTTTCCATTTTCATGGTCACAAAGTAGTCCTAGCAGCATCCTCAAAATTCCTCCGGGACCAGTTTTTCCTTAATAAAGGCCAGGCTGAACTGAAGGTCAGCGTGGTTACCAGTGTGGAAGTTGGACAAAGATTATTCCTGTCCTGCTACACAGGTCTCCTAGAGGTGCTTCTAAATGTACAAAAGAACTAAATATTCTGTATAATCTGAATGGTTTTCTGACTTCCTGTTTATGCTTATACCAGGTCCCTCTAAGAGAGCTGGTGAGCTACCATACAGCAGCCAGTGCACTGCAGATGAGTCATGTGGTTGAAAAGTGCACTCAAGCCATTTCTTACTTCCTTCGTCCCACCCTGGCTCATGTAAAAGAGGAAATACAGCAGCCAGACAGCTGGACACAGGCCATCTTTATTAATCAGGAACAAAGGAATGTAATCGAACACACAACCTTTATCCCAAATGCAGATATAAAGAGAGCGGAAGGTACTGTGGCTCAATTCTTAAAGGAATCCCACCAAGGAGCCAAGGTCTCTAAAAGTGAAGTTAAAGAGGCATTTGATTTAGAGGTTAAGGATATTATTCCCTTCAAAACAATCAGCTCATCCTATAAAGTTGACCATTTTAAAGATGCCCTTAAATGTAAACTTCATGATGCTACAGCATTCACAAAACGCACATCCTCCACAAAAAGAACGAGCCCTATTCCCAATGATGATTGTGTGGACAGTTCACAAGACCGAGGAGATGAAAAAAGTGATCAAAGTGATCAGCATCAAACTCACATAACAGCACCACTTAAGTCAGAGTCCTGTTATGGACTTGGTTTGCCAGGACAACATCAGGTGAAAGGCCACAGTGCTTTAGATGCAGTGAGTGTGGAGCCAGACAACCCTTTAGCCCAACAGTCATACCTCTGCCAACGGTGTGACCGAGTCTTCCAGCACTTGGAGAACTACGTCAAGCACTTGAAAGAACACAAGGATTATTTCTCCCAAAGGAGTAACCTGACTCGCCACATACGTGTCCACACTGGTGTCAAGCCTTTCAGGTGCCCCCTGTGCCACAAGACCTTTTCTCAGAAGACATCTCTGCAAGACCACCTTAATCTGCACACAGGAGACAAGCCACACAAGTGTAACTACTGCGCTGTGCACTTTGCTCACAAACCAGGCCTAAGGCGCCACCTAAAGGACATTCACTGCAAAAGTACTCTGGATAATGTGCTGGAGGAGGCTGCAGACTGAAAATGCAGTTTTAGCATAAATCTCAGTTTTTTTTAAAGGATTATAATGGCTTTTTGTTTTATAAGCTTCTCAGACACACAGTCACAGGCCAAGCACTATTTAAAAGAAATGTATTGATTTAAGCCAAGTGAAGGCCATCTTTAAGCCCACTGAATAAATTCTGTGTGCCACAACACCAATGAGCTCATGTCGTGTATCTGGTTACATTATTGGTGAATTAGCGATGACACATAATTCAAATAGAATTCATAGAAATAAATATAAATGTACCAAAATGTAAACCAGCATTGTTCAGAAAAAAAGTCCCTATTGGCCAGTCACACCTAAGACAGACAGTATGAAATAAAATGATGTGATTCACAGATTTAATGACCTGTCACTGTCTCACTGTCAACCCACTGTCAGGCCTGTCTCCACTGAACACTTGAAACACTGTGACATGCAGGCAGCTCAAGTAGGCTAAATGTCTGTTGCACTTTTCTTTGGTAACAGGAGGTAACATACAGCCAGACAGTGTTGTTTTCTGCGGACACAATGGTTTTTGCATGTAAACATTAACATATTTTAGCATTTTAGAACAAAATATGAATGCTTAAGGCAACTACTGTATTAAAAAAATGAACAGACAAGCATTCATTCACTGTTTTACCCCACTGGAGGTGTGCAGCTCACTGAACATTATTTAAGTGAGTGGTTTCTGTTGAATCTGTGAGTGGGTTTCCATGCTCCATCACGCCAGGCTTCCCTCTCCCAAATCTTTTATCCTTTTGGCCTAGAAATGTCATTGCCACTCATCTCAGCGAGTAGGGCCCGGGTTGTTAGAAAGTGATAAATAACACGTTTTCCATCTGCTTGATTTGAAATCGGCTCCATGGCAACTTTGTAACAACATATCGTCATCAACATAACCAATAACTCCATAATGTAGGTCAGTGGCCAGTGTAGTAAACAAGTGTAAAGAGAACTGCACACTTAGCCATAAGAGGCCATTCACAATAATATTCATTCAATTCACTTCCATGATTAAAATGTCTGAGAGGAATAAAATATTTAAAGGGAAAGGGCAGAATACTGTGTAATAATTTAATTCATTATTTAAATTAATAGAAAAGAAGCATAAATGCATTTGATTAGAGTCCGCAACCTAAGACTGTCAAAGAAGCTAAGTAGCCACAATATTTTACACCAGGAATAGAATTTTATATAAATAGTTTATGCCCAAAAGAAAGCCAAATAGATTAAATAACTGGTGTTATGTAGAGAAGGTCAAGCAGCATTTACAGTGCCAACTTTAAAGTTACTACTTGTGAGTTACAGATGAGAAAAAAAAAAACTTTGGTTATAGCTTAACACTCACACATTAAGTTCATTGTGTGCCTCAATGTCCAACTGAAAAACAGAAAAGTGCCAGTCTCAATTGAAAATGTGAAGTCAAACTGAACAGTAACGAAAACCCTTTATGTGACAAGACTGCTCACATTAGCACCACTAGAATGGTCCTAACTTCGGGGACAAAATACAAGCGGTAGGACAGAGCTTAGATATATTTTCCTTTCCAAACATGGATCCACATTGTGTCTTTTGCAGTACGCCTACAGATTTAATACCCACTCCATGTACGCATGTGCTAACCATATTTTTTAGTAAACTTGAAATGTGCCATTGCTATAGTATCTATCATTAAGTCGACCTAACTAGACGTATACAATTGAGAATTAAGCAACATTACAGTAAAAAGGTGGCTCCGGGGTGCAATAGCCTACATGAGTACCGATAATGAAAGCAGTTAGCCTAATGGAAGCTTGTGCTTTTAAGGTTCCACCCGTACACTTCTCCAAACGCAAAGCAGCAGTAAAAAGAGCGGGAACTGCTGGTGTTGCTGGTGTTGCCTGAACTTCCTCTCTCTGTCAGGGCGCACTTGTCGAAGCGCACCATGAGCTGTTGCTGCTCCTCTGTCGCTCGGTCTGTTCCTTTAAAACCCAGCAGCCCACGCCTCGAAAAGCGGCTTGTTCCGGCTAGCCCCTTTACATCTCTTTATCCTTGCTCAACCCATTAAAATAGTGCCCCTGCGTGCTCCGCGGATCATTACGCACAAGACGCTTCAGGGGAAACGCTGATTTTGACTTTTTAAAATGTTGCTCGTAGGTGAAGGGTGGCGTGATGGGAGCGTTTTATGTTGTCTCCTTGACCGTGTGTAGAGGCGCAGTCCAGGCTCCATCACTGGCGGAGCGATACCAGCGGCTCTCCTCCTGGTTTGTCAAGAGGAGGGTGTGTGGCTCGCTGTACCTGCTGCACGTAGCCTACTGAGGGGAAGGGGGGCTCACGATTCAATAATCTGGACCAAAAGGACCTGTCGGCTGTGCTCTGAAATGCGCTGCTGTCCAGCTTTAGCATCAACAATCATGTCCACGGACTGGATGCTGCGGAGGATTGGCGAGTGATGACGAATTTTGGGGCGAATTTGATGGGCTCTTGTTGGATGGATATGTTTATTCTAGGACTCTGGTGGAGAGCGTGAGGTAAGTCACTTTTCCACAGGTTCGCGCTACTTAAGCTACTTTCCCTTCTAAAATGAAATCAGTTTCTTTTTTATATTAGACTACGTTTTGAGATGAGATTTGAAAATAACGCGTTGCTACTTGTTTAGCTTCTTTGTCCTAAAACGAAAGCTCAAAATTGCCGCGTTATCGTTCTAGTTTGAAAGAGCTAAAGAGCTTTTTTGGCAAACTGGTGTTATGTTATATTCTACTGTACGTATCTCTATTAAATATAAGCGCTGGGGTTTCCAGCAGGAATAGTAGATTAGTAGATTCAGGTTGGGTTCTTTAAATAATGCAATAAACATTGTGTGCAACGTAGAGAGGAGTAGGCTACCTTTTATGTTCTCCAATAAAGTAGTCATGATGAGTCGAGCTCATCTTAAAGTTTGCAGCAGCAGTGGATACGATCCGAAGAGTGCTACTATTAAGTGATGTGATATTCTCATAATATTATCCAAGACTGCATCAAACCGGTGGTTGGGATTACATAACTGGTGTCTCTGCTGCTCCTGTTTCTGCAGACGCATCACAACAGCAGAGTTAAAATACACTGGAGCACTACTGTCTAATATAGCAGCTTGCATGGCTGCCCTTCTTCCCCACCACCAGACCTGCCCCCCACACTCAGTGATGACAAGCATAATGAATAAGTAACCACAGACCCATATACTCACACTGTACACTCCAAAAGTATTCTTAAGATGACTCCTCAGAAACTTTTCTTTTGTTTTACTTTTATTTTTCAAAGGGTTTACAGTTTTTCAAGCTGAAAATGCATAGTCACAAGTTATGTTGATCTAAGTTCCCAGTTTGTGCAGAGCCATCGGGAGCTGTAAGTGTTAAATGTTAACTTTCTGTCCATGATTTATCTGTATGTGTGGTTAAGGGGGTTCTTTTATTTTTACAGGAAACAGAATGTTAAGCATGGTGGCTTGTGGGAAACGTTAGTCCCTGGTTGTTATACAGTTTGTGTGTTTATTATTTTATGGTTGTAGTCAATCATTGTCATTATGGGGGAGGTTTAAATTAGTGAAAGTGGAATATACTGGATGTTGATTGTACATTCAGTGTTCTGTGATTTTGACTTGAGCTGATAAGACCTACCTGAGCGGTTTAGCTTTAAAGTGTGTAATGATAGTGTTGTAAATATGTAGCTGTAAATCTGACTTTTATAAACACTACAGTTGCCTGTAACTCATGCACATTGGGAGGAAGAACTTTATCTGTATCAACATGCTCAATTTGCATTTTGCAAACGACTTCTTGAACTGGCATACCAAAATACTACATTTTCTCAATTTGACAGACAAAACCAATAAACTATTAAAATATTTAGCATGCATCATCTTCATTTTGCCCCTAAGACTGAAGAAATGTTAACTCTAAATCACAACAGTTTTCCTGCATATCAGATCCTACTCTGCACCTGAGGCGGTGTAAACAGATTGATGTCGATGTAATGCAATAAATACATCCACCAAACACACCCTCACCAACAAATTCAATGGCTGCAACCTAAAAGTATGTGGGGTAATGGGAGCATTGCCTACTGCTTTTGACTGGCTTCATGGGCTCAGAACTAGCACACTTTAGACAGAGGTCTATAAATAAATGAGGACATTTTTGGCAGTCATTATTTTGTTTATTTTTTTTTATAAATAGCCAATATAAATTAAAACATTAGGAAGTACAAAAAGAAGCAACCAAAACACTTGATATTAGTGTCCCATATCAAATCTGACCTATTTGTGGTGCCTCTGTGGCTCACCTGGTATAGTGAGAATCCACATGGGCTTGTCCTGGCTCAGATCTATTTGATTAGTCATTGACATTTGATTGATTGACATTTGATTTCATGTTGGATTTCTGTCTCCTTCTATGAAACAAAGGTGAAAAGGCTCAAAATAAATCTTAAAAAACTGACCTGTAGCTTCTGCAGTCATGCCTTACATGACAAGGCCACATGGAGGATTCAGGTTGATTATTTGGGCCACCACTGGTTTTAGCACATTATTTTATCCTCACTGTTCACATTCATGTTGTCCTCATTATTTGACGTCTGTTATTGCATTGCTTTCTTTTGTTTCTCCTGTTTTCTGTCTGTCATGTTTCATAAACAAGAGTTCTACTTTCTTTGGGAAAGTGTGCTAATGAAGAAAAATATTTTAAAACCTATTAATGTGCAGTGACCACTTAAATAATAAAAAAAAACATTTCTTATTAAAGTTTTGACCTCCCCATTTACCATCTGAATTTGAATTACTGGTCAGGCGTTCCTCTCACGGCCACTGCATCATGTTCATAGACAAATCTTGTCTATGGTAAAAAATCTTCCTAAAACACTCATATCTCCCTTCTTGTCCCGCTCTCTCTGAAATGAGCCAAAGGAAACTCCACATAATTCTCCTCCAGGAGCTGGGGGCCAAGTCAGGACTCACTGTCCTGAGCCAGATGATAGCTCGCCAACTGTTGGCTGTAAAGACACAATGTACTTCTCATCGTCCTCTCAGTAAAGTGGGAGGCTCACCAGATTGGCACAACACTATTCAGACTCTACTGGCTGCTCTCCCAACACTTAATAAGCTGCTGCAGTGAGATCATGCTCTAACATTTAAACAGCATATTTGTATGTTTTTGTCTAGAACAAATACAGCACTTAAGGTGATATAAGGGAATGGACAAGCCCAGGGTGTCAAACTACTTCCCAAATCAAATTTCATCATTTAAAATAACCAGTTATGGAGAGATGTCTGCTGTACAACACGCCCACTCTTCTCAAGTGTCACAAGACTTGACTTACTCATGCGGGGGCATTTGTGTGAGCATGTGGGCTACTTTTCTTTATGAATCCATGTGAGCTGTGGATCATTATACTTATATATATATAGGTCAACTTGTTTAATTGCGCATTACTCTAAATTTACAGACATGACTAAAACGCAGCACACGGTCAGACTTTCGCCTGCCTTTCTGTGGCTCGTAGTGAAAACAGGATGCAGCAGTTGTTCAGAGCAGCACAGGTGGCTGTCAGCGTGACACTGGAGCCTCTGATTCACGGCGAACACTTGCCCCGGAGTCTTTCACACCACTCCCATCTCATCCACGGGAGCTCCGCGAGAAAACCCCAGATACTAGACCGCTCCGGGCTTCTTCTCAAACCCGTTTCAAAAACACCTCTTTGTTCTTCCTCATACGTTGCTTCGCGGTCTGTAGCCTGCAAAGTATGGCTTTATTAGTTGTTGATATTTTTGGGCTTTACGCGGAAGGAAATATGACGCGCGGTCTGTGCAGAGCTGTCCACGAGAGAGGAGGGAGCGCGCTTTCAAAGGTGTGTGGCTACTGTAGCTATGGGAAAGTGAAAATCGACTCTACTGACCTTAAATGCATTTAGTGTGAAGTGTTATGTGGCTGGGAGATGTGGAGTGTGTATGAGTAATAGACTCGTTATGCGCACATTTCTTTGGTATTTTTTTTCTTCTTACAACCCAGGTATTCGCTATCATGGCTACCGATAAAACTGATAATAAGCAACATGTTGGTATGTAAGCTAATAGGCAACATGGCTTCATCGACTCATAATCACATGAGTGCAGTCTGCAGCATATTTTCCAAACCGGTTTTGTCAGTTAATGGAGGTGCTTTATCCCCTCTAATCTTCTCATGCCCTCCCTTTTGTAAGTCTGCTGCTTGCGTTTAAGATCTCAATTTTCAAACCAGTTTTTGTTATGAAAGTACAAGGCCTGTCGTTTGGTGGAGCATGCTGAAAAGTAATGCAGTGTTTTTTTTAAGCAACAGGTGTTCACACGTTATAATTCTATAAATAATTTTGGGTAAGATTAGCTCATGTATGTATTGTACCAGAAAACCCTTTAACCCTGGTTAAAGTTATACCATGTTTTAACTCATTTAAAAGTTACACGTTGCTGGTGTCCTCCACGTTATGTGTCTCAGTCAACACATTAGTCTTAAATGAGAATCTTTTTCTATCTTTTTCTTTTCTTCAGCAGTGGGCACTGGAACTGGGAGGGGCTGTTGTCAGACCTCGGATGGACATGAGTTCACTCTGAGTCCTGTGCCTCTCTGTGGAGTGGTGGCACGATGCCAGTGCAGGCAGCACAGTGGACAGAGTTTCTGTCCTGTCCAATCTGCTACAATGAGTTTGACAGCAGCGGCCACCAGCCCATCAGCCTGGGCTGCTCTCATACAGTCTGTAAGACCTGCTTACACAAACTGCACCGTAAGGCCTGCCCGTTTGACCAGACACCCATCAGCACTGATATCGACTTGCTGCCAGTCAATTGTGCCCTTTTGCAGCTGGTCGGAACTCAGGTGAGGCCAGAACAACCTTTCTTATCGTTGCCTAAGTTAGTCAGTTCAGTTTATAAGTACAGTAAAGACAGTGTTAAAGAGACAGCTTGAACTGCAGTTATTATTATTTTATTATTTATTTTTTTATATTGCGCTTTCCACCTAGTAACCCTCAAAGCGCTTGATAATTATTAATTAATTATGCATAACCTTGTCATCATTCTTCTTACATTTAAATACAGTAGCATTAACAAAATAAAACAATGGCAAATGTTGAAACAAAAATAGTTTAAATAGTCAGTTTTAAAAAAACAAAATACCCACAGCACTCTTGTGCCAGATGTAGCCAGATGGGATTTTCATCTGTAGTCTGAGGTTGAAACTAAAAGAAAAAGCGCAATACAAACAAGGCAGATGCAAAACAGCCTAAAACACATTAGACACATTAGATTTACGATAGTTATAAAGTACTCAAGGATTGAATACACAAAAGTCAGACACATATGACAAAGAAGGATCTAATAACGTATAACAAAAAGTACTTGACAAATCAAAGGTGATTAAGGATTAATATGTGTTTGTTTGGTTTCCAGGTGCCAGATGTGAGGCCAGTAAGTCTGAACACTGCTGCTGAGGTGAAGCACTATGAGGTCTGCAGGGTTTGTGTGGAGGAGCTGGCACTCTACCTTAAACCTATCACTGGAGCCAAAGGTACTCAAAATTAAAACTGGGAGAGAAACTGCAAACATTTTATGTGACGCTTGCAAACTCTTGAACCTTATTATTAAAATAAAGGTAAATTAAACCAAATATCTATTTGAGATGTTGTTCAGCCACTTTCTGTACTTTCTTCTGGACTAATTACAACACTGGAACATTTCACACTTTCACACATATCTAATTATATTATAACATAATACAAACAAAATGTTGATGACATCTTTATCAACCCTTTCCATCTTTTTCACAGATAATTCTTTTTTTGTGTTTTTGCCTTTATTTGAGGGTAGATAGGAAACAGGCTGAGAGTGAGGGGAGTGACATTGAGAAAATAATCTGACCAACCAAGTACTTGTAAATGTCAAATGCTGTCGATTACAGAGCAATAACAGGATAATCTTTACTGTAGGTGTGGCGACTCTGAGTCCAAGCGTGCTAAGTCGACCTATGCAGAGGAAGCTGGTTACTCTGGTGAACTGTCAGCTGGTGGAAGAGGAGGGGCGAGTGCGGGCTGTGAGGGCAGGCCGCTCTTTGGGTGAACGGACTGTAACTGAGCTCATCCTGCAGCACCAGAACCCCCAGCAGCTCTCTGCTAACCTCTGGGCAGCTGTCAGAGCGCGGGGGTGCCAGTTCCTTGGTCCCGGTAAGAAATGACCAGATCAAAACAATTCAATCGTTTTAGATACCCTGCTAATGCTCGTGCTGGCTCGCAGTGTTCTGTGATGATTACTCATAGGGCAGATTCTGACTGAGAATCTATTTCTCATCATGATAAAACTATGGGTTCATTTTGAAGTCTGAGGACACTTGTATCTGCTTTCATTAAGACTTCCATTGCTTTTTGCTTGATGTCTGAGTGTTGAATATCTTCTTATGTACACTGTTAATGGCAGCTATGCAAGAAGATGCTCTTAAGCTGGTGTTGCTTGCTCTGGAGGACGGCTCTGCTCTGTCCAGGAAGGTCTTGGTTTTGTTTGTAGTCCAGAAGCTTGAAGCCCGGTTTCCACAGGCCTCTAAAACCAGCATTGGCCACGTGGTGCAGCTGCTCTACAGAGCCTCATGCTTCAAGGTAAAGGCACAAGAGTGAGCACAGACACATAAAAACATAAACACACAAGCGTTTAACTGAAAACTATAAAACATAACAAAAAATATTATGAATTACCTAAATATTATCACCACACATTCCTTCAGCAGGGTCAAATGTAACGTGTGTTTTGTGGGCTTCAGTCTTGACTTTGAGTATGATTCTTAATTAAGAATAAATGAATTAACTTTTAACATATTGAGTTAAGGACTTCCCACAGAACATGGCAGGCAAAAAAAGAGTATTATTTTTTACCAGAAAAGAAACTCATAAGTATATGAGTTTCTTTTAAGATTTTGTGAGCATGTTTTTCTGGGCCTTCTGATGGCAGAGTGGGTGGCAGGGCAGAAATGCCAGCTATCTGCTGGTGATGTAACAGCCAGGCTAAATTTGCCCTTGTTGCTACATGCACAGACGGAGAGTCAGTGCATAGAAATGTTAACAACAAGTTCACTTTACTTATGATAAAATCTAATTCTGTTTGGTTATAGTTTTTTTAATCTGACGCTGCCAGGTTTTTAAAAATATTTAGTGTCATTAGATGGTTTGTTATTGGCAAATAGTATCTATTGAAATGAATGAGTCTCAAGACATAGTTATTGGTTTAGTTAAGAATAGAACGTTGGAGGTCTTTGGTGTATGGTGTTGGACACGTAATGGACAAAACACACAAACAATGCATAAAAATATCTGAATGAAATTGATAATTTTAATTAAAAAACTTTCCTTAAAATGTTGGACTTTGGATATAACTTAGAGCATGTTGTTTATGAGAATTCATTCAGTGAGAGTCGCTCAAGGTACCTTTCTTGGGATAAACCAGTACAATTCTCACTGGCATTATATAATTAATAATAATTAATAATTAAATAATAATAATATAATTAATAATTAAAATCTTTGAGAGATTTGTCTTAAAAACTTTACCTTGATGGAAACAATGATATGCACATTGAAAAAGCCCAACAATCACAATGTCACTCAAAACAGTCAAATTACATGGGGGAGTATAATATACATGAATTCAGTGTTTCTTTCAGTATTATGTGTGTGATAATAGCCTCCGCTTTTATACACCTTCAAAAGTTTCATATCATCCTCTCAGGTGACTAAGCGTGATGAAGACTCTTCCCTGATGCAACTGAAGGAAGAGTTTCGGACATACGAGGCTCTCAGGAGAGAGCATGATGCTCAGATAGTCCACATTGCTATGGAGGCGGGCCTTCGAATTTCACCAGAGCAGTGGTCCTCGCTGTTGTATGGAGATTTGGTTCACAAATCACACATGCAGTCTATCATTGATAAGGTATTATTTATCAGAGACAAACATACGTAAAATGTTTTTTGAATTTCTTGGACAGGCTCAATGCCTTCTTTCACCTGCTCTAGTTACAGTCTCCAGAGTCTTTCGCAAAAAGTGTGCAGGAGCTAACAATTGTTCTGCAAAGGACTGGAGATCCAGCCAACCTCACAAGTCTTAGACCAAACCTTGAACTACTCGCTAACATAGACCACAACCCAGGTTTGTCACCAGATATGTACCTGTAGGCCTATATTCTCTAGAAATACAAATTTCAACTCAAGTTATTATATGCCTCATTGTGACTTTGTATCACATTAATCTCATACCACAGCTTAAATCTGCTCATTGGTCTCTGTAGATGCCCCGGCACCATCGTGGGAGGAGATGGAAAGTGTGATGTTAGCGGTAAAGCAAGTTGTTCATGGACTTGTTGAATTCATACAGAATTTCAGTAAGAAGAGCCACGATGCTCCACAGGTATTGCACTGATCTTACAAGAACATAGACAGTAAAAAAAAAGATCTGATATTTGAGTTTTCTGACTTAATGGCATTTGATGTAGTGCCTTCTAACAACAGGAGTACAATAAAGTAGTTTCAACTATATAACTATTAATTATTTAATGACTGAAAGCACAGAGCGCTTTTGAGGTGAGAGTTAACCACCACAGGAAAACAACTTTATGAGCAGAAACACCACATTAAATGGACTACAGCTTGTTTCTGTGTCATTATTAGGTCAACTGTTTGTGATAGTCCTAAAGAAAATTACACATTCACGATCAAAGATTTAGAGATACCAATAAACTATTTATTAAAGCTGTGTTGTTAAAGGTCTATTTTTGCTCTTTTTTCAGCCTCAGGCGAACAGCAAGTATAAGACCAGTATGTGCAGAGACCTCCGTCAACAAGGAGGCTGCCCCCGAGGAACCAACTGTACATTTGCACACACACAAGATGAGCTTGAAAAGTATGTGAGCTCTAACACACTTATCCACAGATTTAGTTTTATTTCTACCCATAAAATGTGTATAATGTGCATAACAAATACACCAATTTCTTGTAACTATAGCTGTATTAGCGTATACTAGACTCTGTAAGTCATTGTCACTATAATGCAGCACAATATTGCAGTATGAAGGCTGTTCCTATCCTGACACACTACATTTGTGTCATTTATATTCTGGTTCAATGTTTGTTCTGGTCCTTGCAGATTCCGACTGAGGAACAAAAAAAGCAGCAGCGTGAGCCGTTCATTTCATTTGGCGCAGGGGGTTATGGGTAAGACATTTACCATTGAGGCCAGCATCCCCACAGAGGTATCAGCGGCACTGGGTCAGGGCTCCAAGGGCTCAGGAGACAATGCAGGAACAGAAGGAGTGTCAAGCCTCACACACCCACAGCTCATCTCCAGAGGGGCAGACATGTTGGAGGAAATCAAGAGAGTTGTGCCAAATGGGTCCAGTGGGGTTAATGGGTCCAATGGGCTGTCTGCCACCAACAGAGCATCTTCTGGGTCAACAGAACAGTAAGATTAATCTAACATGTAATCATTGAGGAATCATTTTTGGTTTTGGAGCTGTCTTGACACGGCCTCAACTTATTTGTTAAACCAAGTGAAAAACCAGGATTGTAAAATAGTTTGTACTGGTCTAGTAATACACCCATGTGCCAAATAAAAGTAATGTGCGCAATGTTTTGACCAATAGGATTTTAGTCAGTCCTCACTGCCTACTCAGGCTGTCAGCCCTTTTTAAATATGTACTGTACAAGGTATTGAGACAAATGCTGAATAAAGTCTTTTTATTTTTTGTGTCCATTAGAAAAAACATGTCCCCTTCGAGAACCCCTCATTCTACAGCATCCTCGCCCTTGACCACTGCTGGATGCATTGATGGTAGTGCTCAAGGCCCCAAACACAGTCCATTTTTACCGCCACACCCCTCTCAAGTATCGGAGCTGTACTATCAAGATCCACATTCATCATACGACAATCCCCAGTTTCAACCCACATGTGAGTATATTTCAGAGGATAGCAGTTTACAGTTCACACAAAAAACATCATTCATTCAGCATCAACAAATATTCAGTGTTTATTACATACTGTATATCACTTTAAATTTGTTTTTTGTAAATTATGTCTGGTACAAACCCTATGAAGTGTAGGGTGAACATGATAAAATAAAATTTTTGGTTGGTGAAAAATTATAATAAACTAGAGAAATACAAATGCTAATAACTTCTGTGTCCACACCTCTGATATTTTCTAGACTTAGACAAAAAAAAAGGCTTAGACATTGAAAAAAAAACGTCTGCTGTTGGGGTTAGTATAGTGTGTGTACAGGTTAATTTGAATTGTTTTGAGTTTGACCTTTTTAGAAGTGACATAATCTCTAAGCCACCCATGTGCCCTGAGAGTTACTCTGAAACATGCATTAGTTTTGAAGAAGCCTTAGAAGCAGTCTTGTGAGGCTGTGATTTAATAAACCCTGTCCTCTCCAGCAGGTTCCTTCTACCCGTCCACTCTTCATGCTCCTCATAAAACGTGCATGGCTCGGTTCCTCCGCTCCGCAAATGTACCTGAATCCTCTCTGCCACCTTCCCTCGGCCCTCCACCGTCTTCTTTCCCCAGTGATCTTCAAACGCCACACCCACCTTCCTCTTCGTCATCTGGGTACCCAACGCACCCACTCAGAGATCGCATAGGACCCGCCGCCTACCATCACCACCCAGGTCAACCTCAGTATGGCCCACTGGCTCCGTCTCATGGTGTTTACGCCCCCCTCTATGACAGCAGGAGGGTATGGAGACCTCAGGTGAGCCCTGTCTCGTCCATACTCATTCAGACAGCTGCGGTATTGCTTTGTTAAGTGTGTTAATCACCATGTTTTAATTGCAGCTGTACCACAGAGAAGATGCCAGGAGTAACTCGCTCCCTCCAGAAGTGCTGCATTCCACTGTCTATCAGCCTCCACTAAGGGAGAGATTCAACTCTTTAGACAGCAACTACTGCTCAGGAGCTGAACACCGAGCAGGTCTACACAGGGTGGGTGGACTTACATCTTATTCCATGGATCATAAACAGTTCTGGCTTGTTACGGACTTGATGTGTTCACATAAGATGGTGTACCATGTCAGTCAAAGTTCAATGCTCAACTGACTGCAGTCTATTAGAGTAATAACTATAAAGTTACATATTTTGTAGATTTTGAGGCTAGTTGTACTATAGTAAAATGTTAGTAGTGTGTCTTTTATTGATATAGGCACAGTAAAAACAATATATACAGTATACTAGCTCTACAATGATCTTTTTTATTGTTACAATGAGCTGGTTGAATCACTCTAAGCCAAGTTATTGCTGCTTGCATTTCAATAATGTTTCTCACTCTGTTTACACCCACATGATCTCACCTCTACCTATCCACAGCGCCGCAGTGTGCACTGTAGCTGTAGCCTCCTCCGCCGTCCTCCCACTCCTCACCCAAATATGTCTCTGCCTCCGCCAGTCTTTTTTTCTTTTTATTCTGCTCACTGTATTATACCAGTCTTACCAATGTTGCTGGCATAAATGACTGAAGTTAAAGTGGAATAATGAGGTCTGCTAGTAAACAAGCAAACATTTAATATTAAGCATAGATCCTTTTATCTTACATTGTTAATTTGCTGCTTTCAGTTTATGTATAGTTTTATTGTGTGTAAATTGTGTATAATTTTTATATAAATGTGTGAAAAGAGATATACAAACTGTATAAGCTATATGTATTGCAATTATATGTTGGTTTTACTACTACAGATCGTAGATCAAAAAAGCATGTACTGTCTTGTAAACAAAACCATATGCCTCTGGGCATGAATTGGAATTTATTTTTATTTTTGTTTTGCATCATCAATCTAGGACTATGTGCGTGTTCCTTTGGGCTATGAGGATCTGTTCAGGAGGAAGCAGGAACAGTGGGCTCATCATCACCACCACCATCACCATCACAATGGCAACAGGCAATCTCAGTCCTCACCCATCTTCACCATCGATTTTGGAACAGAGGTAAGAAGTGAGACCTGCACCAACACTCATTGCATTATTAATATATTTGTAGCCACTGACATTTTTACACTATCAGACCAGCTCAGTTAAGTCATAAAGTAACAATGCTAGCGTAGTTTACATGTAATTATTAAATATCTTGGATTTCATTCCTTTTCCAGCAGTGTTGTAGCTGCGCCCAATGCTATTTAAGTCTGAGATAGTTGCCTAGCAACTGTGAAGGAAGATGTTATGGCAATGCACAATTGTAGATGTGTTAATGTTTGTCAGAGGAAGTGATGACTGAAGCTATTAGTTAAGTAAACCTTTGTTTAAAATAAAGCATCTGGCTAATCACTAACTAGGGGTGTGTACATGATGTAAAGCACTTTGGATGTCTGAGAAGGGTACAGAAAAGCGCTATATAACACACCAATGCACACCATTTACCATTTACCCAGCTTTTATAGTGCATACTGTACTAAGTATGATACTTTTTTGCATTTATATATTAAATATCTGTCTTTCAGCATGTGGAGGGCAGTGGAGGCCAATGTATGGGCTGTCGCTTTAGAGGCGAGGAAAGTTTAGCCCACTATTCTCCATGGTCCTGTGGCTCAATTGGCCCGCGCCTCAGCTCATTTGAGCCTGAATCACTTACACACACCTCGACCCACTCCTGCTCAGAACACATGGTGAGGAACTCATGCAGTCAAATTACTTATCACTAGAGGATTTTTTTCATAACTATCATTGTTTTTTGCGGTTTTATTGGTAAATGCTGTATTCTTTTTCCACGTAGGAGTTAAACAAAAATGGAGGTGGAGGCAGTGGAATTAGCGGTAGTGGTGTAGGAAAGTCATGGCTGCATTCATTAGATCACTACTGCAGACTTAAAGATGAGGATCCAATCATTCCTTTCAGTGAGGGCCCCATTATCTCTAAGTGGGGTGCTATATCTAGAGCCTCTCGCACTGGCTACCACACCACTGACCCAGTTCAAGCCACGGCCTGCCAGGGCAGTGCCAGCACCACTGCCATCAACTTCAAAGGTAAGGTGTTTAAACCATGCCTCTGAATGCCTCTCAACAAGACATAATTTATTTATTTTCTATTTTATTTATTCTTTATTTAACCAGGTAGGTCAACTGAGAACCAATTCTCATTTACAGTGACTACCTGGCCCCATTGGGAAGTTACTATTGTACATGTTTTTAGTGGTAGGAGAAATGGTGGAAACCTACGCTGACACACAGAGAACATGCACCCACCCCACACAGAAAGGGCCTGTCCTGGCTGGGAATCAAACCCAGGACCTTCTTGCTGTGAGGCAGGAGTGCTAACCACTCTGCCACCATGTTGCCAGTATTATAATAATAAACTTGTTCCTGCATTTGATTGTATAGGTGTAGTTGAACAAATCTAAAATACTGACATGGGGCAGTGTTATAAAGGACTGTAGCTTAGACCACTAAATCAGCATTAGTTTAATTGTGCAGCAAAATTCTACATTGTATCCTGTATTGTGTCCACGTCTAAAACCTTTTTTTCTTTTTTCTCACTTATATTTATAGTCAAATATTCATGTTCCTCTGTTTTCTTTTTTTCCACTTATAGACTATTACTCCCACCTGGATCACAGTGACTACAGGTGGAGATCCAGAGGATCTGACTCTTCCAGCCACTCTAGTTTTTTAGACAGGTAAATGTTTTGTATGCTTCAGACAAAATCCACAAAGAGGCTTCTGCAAAAGACACACATGCATAGAGTCATTATAAAAAAGATTACAGACTCAATAAAGAAAACTTCTCAGGCTAGATATCTTGTGATAAAACCCCTCTTGGCACAACAGAGAGAAGTTAATTCTCTTGTTCTTATGACAAATGCTCTTCCTCTCTCCATTATCTCATTGCACTGCAAACATCTCCATTTTGTGTTTAGACTAAAATAGAGCCACTTGCTGGCTGTTAAAACCCACATGCTTTCTGGGGAAGCCCTCTGCTCTGGGGCCTTTACACATATTTTTCTTCTTACGCTAAGATAATAGTATAATATTTATTTTTGTTGCTTTTAATAAAAGCTTTTTTATGGTTTTAGTGAGCAGCTTTGTACATCTGATCTACAAGGACGCCGAACTTCAGTAAGCAGTGGAGAGAAGATTGTATCTGAGCTGCAGACTCATAATCAGTCTGTTTATAGCCTGGATCGGGAAAGGCTCAGTGAGAGTGAACCTGAACCGGACCGAGACATTGAGCTTGAACTGTGTGCTCTCGACTTGGAGGACTCAGACCAGCAGGATGTCAAGTCACAGGATGGAGTAAGGACCTAAGATCTAAGATGTCAGTCTAGGATATGCAATGTATATCGTTTGGCTAATATGATAAAGCATTATAAGTATAATAAGCATTATAAGTATAATAAGTATTATAATTCACAGGTTCTTCTAAATTGTACCATGATACTTATAATTAATCAGCAACATATCATCCATGCAATTAAATTATACACTTTTACAAAGCGCCATATAATGTTATTCTAAACAGATTTAGGATAGTTGAGTAGAGTTAGAGTTATACAGGTCAGGAGTAAGCTAAAATTCTTCTTAATGATCCTTTTTCTTCAGGAGTCTGTAGACCTGGCCTCCCCACAGTCTCAGGATTCTTCCCACCTTCTCACACCTTCATGCCCCTCACCACTGCTCACATCCCCTTTGGAGGAACATCCACAAACAGAGATGGCTTTGCCTGAGAGGAGAGATGCTCATCTGCTGAAAAAGATGGCTTTCAGGTGAATTGTGACTGCAATGACTCAGGATTTCAAGGTAAAATTGAATTTAGGGCAATTTACTACTGCCAGATAATAGAAGCACACTTTTGGGTACAGATAAGGAATAATAATATTACTGCATTCAAACCATTTCCTGTTTTGCTTTATCTTGTATTTTGTTTTGCAGGAAGTCTCTGTCTCCTGGAAGGTTAGTGTCAGGAGGCCTGGCTGTGGGAAAACTGGTGCTTCGAACTGGACCTTCTCATCTGGGTGACACTTCCTCCCATGCATGTTCTGAAGCACCAGCGACAGGGGTGCTGCTTAATGGAAATTAAAAAAGATGCAATGTCAGACACTGCACTGAGCTGTGTCTGCCAAAACTTAATTCTGTAAATACTTTTTAAACTCAGAAATAATAATGTTGTTCACATTTGGAGTTACAGGGGTAGGAAAGTCAAGATTTCAAAGTGACAATTTACTGCTTAGTAGAAATACACATTGCACTAACTGTAAAGGGGTTACTACTGGCAGTTACCAAATGAGTGATAAACTGGAGAGAGAACACCATTTTATTTATTTTATGTGGACTATAAAATTGGCGTTTGATTTTTAGAACTCAGATCCAATTAGAAAATAGCCTTGAAATAGCCTTCCTTTTCAGCTTGCACTAGTAACAGAAATACTAAAACTCAAACCACATTGGCGGTATTGCTAGTGTATGTTGTTCTAAGTAATTGAAGTGTATTCCATAGTCATTAAAACTAGACTTGTTACTAATGTTTGCAGGCAGTTGGCTTTATCTAATACAACTAAATGGCACATTTCTTTGGTGTTGTGTTAAATTACTAGACCCTATCAACAGAGGTCTCTTCTGTGTTCTTAGTGAAACAAGTCCGTGTCTCATATTAGTCATATGATCCTTTAACTCAGACCCTCTGATCTCAGCAGTCATAGGACCATTAGGCCGTTCTTGGAGTCAATTTGGGCATCAGTTGTGATGACAATTAAGTAATGATGTTTTTTCCCTGTTATCTTTAGAATATGATCTTAGTGGTAGAATGCCTCTAGTTCAGCTTTTTCACATGATGCTTTTGGAAATGTTTATTCAAAGTCGGTTTTTGGTATGTACGATGTTGAGGGCATATATGAACAGTGTCCCCTATTTGAAAAACTTTTTTTTCTTAACGTGGCCTTCTCTCCTATAAAAAGTCAGGACTGGGCTCAGCTTCTGTCACCTCTGTCCTTGCTATAGACTCCACTTAAAATGTGTTGAATTGAAACATTTTATGGTACCTTTTCTGCCCTTTCTATTGAACAGAACTATTCAAAGATCTTGCAAGATAGTTCAAACACAAATTTTACAGTGACTTTTGTGTTTGTTTAAGCTGTATTTGTTTCTTAAAGATTATTTTAGTTTGTGTATAACTTCTGTGAAGTTGTTTGTCAGAGTATAATGTATAAAGATCTTGTGTTTCGTGTATATTTTAAATGACAAAGGGTGAACCTGATGGTATAATATTATCAAATCTGTTGACTAGAGTTCACAACAGTGTAATTAATGCCAAAGTTCACTGTTTTTATTGTATGGCTGATTTACAAGCTGCCCAGACTTGCCTCATTCTTTTTTATAGAAAACAGACTCCTTAGTCATACTGACTTTAAATAGAAAAAATATACATAATAAACAGTTAAGAGGATTTACTAAAGAAATGTGTTTACATTGGTGAATAACTAAACTCCGTGACTTCATGTCCATTCTATAACATGACACCCTTAATCATGTTTTAACGATGTACTAGTGTGGAAAATGATCTGTAAACCTTAATTCATCAAACAGTGGACTCAAAAATGTTCTTGTCCTCTCTCACATTATAAGCGGATTTAGACAATTATAGTGTGACATTTTAATTAATTAAAGTGACGCTGTTTGTAAACTTTCCACTTTGTTGTAAAATCCGTTTGTGAGAAGTAAAAACTGTAACTGCAGAATAGATTTGACCACTATGCATCTCATCTGCATCTGAGAAGTCATGTAACATAAAGTGCCATGGGGTGTACAGTTTGACAATACCTCCTCCAACTTTTAATATCCACATCTAGAAAGATGTGAGGACGGGAAGGCTTTAGCTGAACTGAGGAGGAGGCAAGGCCACTCCATTGTAGTTCTGCTTTTTTCTGTTAGAGGTTGATAGATCATTGTCTGCATAAACTGCTCAGGGATGCTCTAATTTGCGCAACTTTTTTGGTATTTTTCATTTACACAGGATTTACAGTGATAACTGATTTTTTTTCTCCTAACCATAAAATTATCTACTGATAATATTGCTTGGTTGTGCATAATTTTCCAGTGTTTTCATTTGCATAAATGTTATATTAGCTCAGCTGTTCTTGTGAGAAAAAGTTGGGCACTTCTTACAGTGATATTCATATTGTGACTATTGAACTTCTGTCAAAGTGATATTCTTGTCCTTTTTTTACTCCAGCACTGCTGTAGTGGCCAATTGCAATCCACTATTTCTCACCACATCACTGACAGAGGATCATTGACACTGCCAGTGAGTGACCCCACTTTCTCCCACCACCCTCTCCCCACTGCTGCATTGTCTCATGCATGCCATATAGTCCCTCTTGTGGTGGTGGAGGAGTATTTATGACTGTAGTTGTGATACAACACACCCAGCGCTGTAAGAGTTCTGCACATGCCCACTGTGTGGCCACGTCAAATGCTGAAATTTGCCTGCAGCATTTTATTTGTTTGCTCATGAATTGAAATATTGTTTAATATAAATTATATTTACTATTATTGCTATTACCACATTTGGTTGTTGTTTGGTATATCTCCTCTTGCTATTGGTATACTCTAAGTATGCATCAGTTTTTTTTTTTTTTATTATCAGAAAGTATGTCTTATTTCTATGTTATATGAAGAAAAACTTGTTTGTTAATTGTGAAATATGACTGAACTAATGTTATCTGACTATTCATGTCTGTATTAGACATTTTATTTGCAAATCTATTATTCGATTGAAATGTAAATGAACTATATTAAGTGATGGTACACATCCGTCATTGTATACAGTCTGGCACCATCATTAGATGGACTTATAGTATAGATGCTCATTTATACAACCTGTGATGATCAGATATATTTAAATGTGTATTTAAAATGAGTGGGGCAGCTGCAATGTTTCACAGTGAGGAAAATAAAATCCTTAAGAGACAGCTTACTCAAAAATGCCCCTATAATGAATAATACTGTTATGTATTCCATTTATTTCCTTGGAAATATCATGTGAAAGGTTTCCCTTTTACTTACTGTATTATAATGCCAGACTGAAGTAAGAGTATTTATGTGCTTTTCATAATTGATGAACTGTACTGAACTATATTGTCTGACTTATTCTTCTGTGCATTTTAAGGCTTGTTGACTTGTGTTACACTGACTACAGACAGCTTGGCCGAGTGGCATCCTGTCTTTGTGTTTTGTTAATTACTGGAAACGTGAAAAGAAGGAATTCTGCACATGAACCTGCATGCTACAATAAACCAACAACAAATAATGGCTCTTTGTCAGTGCTGTGGTCATTGTTGCCCACATTGCCCATTTATTAAAATTTTTGATAGATATGCATCATACACAATGTAAATATAATTTATATACATATTAAAAAAACATAATAAAGCTATAACCTGACTTAAATTATTTGACCTTATCCCTATAAACATTTAATTGCCCTATTATTTTGACAATGTGTTATATCCACTGGGCAGCAGTAGAACATATATTAAAATAATACGTGCTATACAGATATTAACAAGCATATGTAATGTTATAAGTTCACATAAACAACAACAACAAAAAGAAACTAGATGGCGCCACACCCCCGACAATGAAAGGAATAAAATAAACGCGTTTGTTGGCAGGAGGTTTCATTCTTGAATCTTTCTGAAACCTCGAGATGTGGTTTACATGTGTGATGCACAAGAGGCAACACAGATCCTACAGGCTGGATAGAAAAGGCCTTTATGAATACAACAACGGGTATGTATGTACACTTTATATATTGCTCCAAAACTTAGATCAATGACAGTTCTTAAAGTTGCTATTACCCAAAGAAAGCCAAAACAACAACAATATAACTTGTGCAAGACATATGCCTATGCATTGTTCGAATAGGGTATCCCATTTATGAGCGAAGAAGACAGTATATTAGGTAAAAATTATTTATATAATTTTAATTTGGTTAATGAAAGAATCTCTGGCAGCTTTGATGGCATCACTGTCATTAGGTAATGCCAACGCCTTGCTTCCTCGCAGCTGACAGGCGCATACGCAGCGTGGTGTCAGCGGGTTGTGTTTACAGCTCGACTGGATGCAGTTGGCTGCTGATGATACAGGAGAAGTGCAATGTTGTGCCAACCGCGGTGGGAATAAATATATCTGTGGGGATAAAGGTAAGTCCTTTGCATTATCACGTACATTTACCGTTAAAGTTTAATGCAAATATACACACAGTATCTGCAAAATGCCTTTTATAGGTTGCAACTCCCAGGGTAGCATGGCTAGCAGTCGCTAGCTGGTAGCAACAGTACAGTAGCTAACCCAGTGGCCTATATCATCGCTTTTGCAACGAGGTCCAGTCGGTGGATTAATTTAGAGTATGACTGCAATCAATCTTACAATATATAGACGGTTATTTATAAAATAGTGATATATTCTCTTAGTGTTGTGTACACTGTCGGGCCTTGCATCGATGACTGCTATCAAAGAGCTATCAAACCTAGCATCATACACAACACAAACTAGCTTAAGTTAACACCATATAGTTGACAGAGGCTGTCAAAAAACTATTAGCTTTGTTCTGCATTTCGTTATTTTTTAATTGAAGAGCATTTTCTCTTTCCTTGACTTGGTCCTTTCTATATTTGTCACTACTTTAGCTACTGATAATTGAGGCTTCAGTCATTGAATTGTCTCGTAAAGTTACAAACGGGTGTGTTACCTGGGTCCTGATTAGTAGGTGCAACTGAGGTTTGTTTGATTAATGTTAAACTACGCAAAACTCTGGGACTGTTAAGTTATCAACAGTAGATATGAACACACATATTCCGCTATTTCAGGCAGTAATGTGAATGTGACTGTGGGCGGACAGACTAACAGCTGACGGCGGTAACAAACTGGTTATAAACCGAAAGGGGCTTGTTAACGCTGTCTGTTCTGTGACATTTTGGGAACCACACAGTCTGCTTTGTTTAGCCAGGATGTGCTGCCGTTTATAAAAAGTCCAAATAAGCAAACTAATATTAGACGATTGGAATGAGCTGGTATGTGCATGGTATTGTTTTTTATTAGCCACCCTTTATATGTTAAGTGGCCAAATGACATGTTTCTGAGTCTAAATGTTTTACATAAACATTTTTGTTCTGCACCCTGTAGTATTGGCAGACTAATATTGTAGACAGAACTTGTATAAGCATGTTTTGTTTATGGCATCCTAGCGGTGATGTTTTGCTCATGCAACATAACCTTTGCACACCATTTCTCTTACTATTAGTTGATACCTAAGTAACTATATCACACATCCAACTTTTTCCATAGAAAAGATTTGTTTTGTTATTATTCATTTGGCATTGAATTATTTTGAATGCTTGCTCTCTCATCGTACATTTCATTTACAGCTGCAAGCCTTAACAGAATTTTGTCAATAAGATGCTCTCGGCCTGTTGTGTACTGACTCACACGGTCTCGCACTGTCTCGCACTGTGCAGTCAGATGTGTCACAGTGGCACTTCTTGAGGCAGGCCTGAGCTTTGTGATTGTGTTTCTCTTTTCTTCAGTCATGTGACAGGCTGTTTTGTTGTCCGGTGTACGACAAACATGGTTTTATCTACACCCTTACAAATAAGATGGAAATAAGGTGCATGCCATGACTGTCCTTGTGCATATTTCTGCATTTGTACAGTAAATGTGCTGAATTAGTGTCCTTTATTGTAAACACAAATCAGTATTTTTCCTTATCAATTTTGTTGAAGTCTGTTTGACCCATTCTTTTTGCACCCCTAAAGCCACTGCTGTGAGGCAAATTGAAAGGGACTGTCTCGCGAGCCTGAATACACTGGTTGTTTTTGGCTGCGCCTTTCCACTCTCTGAGGTGCACACAGGGCTCAGCTGGCAGCCCAGGACAGACTGTTCAGCTGAGAGAGATGGCGCGAATGAGAAGGAGGGGGGCTGTTTTTCGTAGATTTGACACATATATTTGTATTTTCTCCTTTTAGATTAAACAAAACTGATCGGATAGTGGTATAAACTTTGTCACAGGAATCTCAGTAGATACAGATTGATGCATGAGACTTTCCCAGTGAGTGGTTAGTAACTAAATCAACTAACAATTTTTTTTTAGTTTGACCCTAAACATTATCCTTGAACTACAACATAGATAAAGATGGGTAAGATTATTATTTTTTCACTAGATAGGTTTAGTGTGTGTAGTTTATATTGCCACACAAGGGAAACGGTATGAACTTTTTATTCTTTCTGTGCGTCCACGGCTCAGTACTGGTCTGTGACCCGGGGGTTGTGGATGCCTGCTATAGAAGACTGCATGACTGATTCATGCCATAGTCATTACAGTGTCCTGCATTTAGTGTTTTGTACGAAGAAGTCATAATAAAATGAGTGATTGATGCTCTACAGTCAGTAATTTAACTCAAAGACCTAAAAGAGGCTTAGCTAGGTTTACCACAACAGACAAAACATGGAGTAGTTTCCCACAGTAGAAGAATTTGCATTGGCACACTCACATTTTATCAGTGACACAAGACTGAACTTTTGGATCCACGTCTCTAATCAAACTAAATGTCTCTAATTTTAGACATGGGAAAGTGTTGAGAGATGATCTGAAATATCAATAAAGAACAGCTTGGCAGCACCAGTAACAGGGCTTTTGTTGAGACACGGGAAGGCGAGTGACAAAGCCACCATTATGTGCCTGTCTGGAGCTGCCAGTTTGTGTGTGTACACAGTGTAAAGTTGTGCCACCTTTACAGCTCTTGGTGCGTATGCCGTTAATGTGGCTGCTATGGTATATCTAACAAACAGAGCACAAGAACGTGTTGCCGTTGATAATTTCACCAGGGAATATTTGATAAAGAATGAATCATATTAAGTAACCATTGGTGTAGTTTCTTCAAGGTTAAACAGAGATGAACAGCTGGAGTTATGTGTTGATACTAGAGATGATGGATTGTTGTTTATATGTTCTATTTTTTTGTAGCTGTAGGAGCTGGCGGTCCTTGTAGCCTGTGTGACTGCCTTTGACCTGTGGGTCATTGCCCTCCAGTGTCCTAGTGACAGGGGACAAGGGCAGCTCATTTAAAGCTCAGCAAAATGGCAAACTCTGTGATTTGTTGTTTCCTCCTGAGTTTTGCAATACAAGTGAAAAGTTACACCAAGCATTTGAAATAAATACCCTCAAATTTGACCAGTTTATTTCTAAAAGCCAATAGTAAGAACCACCCAGTGTGATTTATTCCGCTATGTTACTCACTTTGTGTGTATTAGCCTGATAATAACATTTGAAAGGCTTAAAAAAAAAACAAGAGTTTGTATTATTGTTTTGGCTTTAATTGGTTTTGGTGCAAGAAAAGTGGAGCTTTGTTAGAAAAAATATGATCAGTGGAGGAGAGAAAAGTGGAAGAAGGTGAAACTGAGGGAAAAAGTACAAAAAGGAGAATGGGATCTGAGACTAGTCAAAGACAAGAGAGACAGAAATAGCTTGTCCTGGACCTTATTGAATCTCTGCCAGAACCTGCTGTTGCTTCTTTTCCCTGGAGTCACAGTGGTACAACCTCCTTCTTTACTGCTCCAAAGTAAAGTAAACCTTTACTTACAGTTTACCCGATGTAACTTCACGTCTGAATGTATTTACATCAACTGCATTAATATTTATGTAAAATATAAAAAAAAAAAACTCTCAAGGAATAGAGTAGTTGGAACACACTGTTGGAAATTGCATTGACAATTATTGTGTTAAATTTGCATACTGTACAATGGGAGGGCTTTAAATCTAACTCCAGCAGCTGATAGTAACTATGTTACTTACATCATAGCTTTTTGATTATGCGCTGTTTTTGGACATGGTGTATGATGCACGGTGTGTGCTGGTTACTTAGTAAGAGAAAAGAGCAATAGAGACATCTGTCATAAACATGCTATTTATCACAAAAATTATATGCACATCTTCATTCTTACTTCATTTTGACTGAAAGATCTTTACTTCTCCTTTACTCTCTGATACAAGTCATATTTGAGCCTCTTAAGCACATGTTTTATAGAGTTCAATAGAGTTCATCACTTCATAACAAAATTCTGCTTCTTTTTGTTTATTTTGTCCTTTTCCAGGTGATTTTTGCTCATCATCTCCCACTTCCTTCTCCTGTCTTCCATTCATGAGCAGCGTGGCTGGGTTTAACTGCAGCAGCCATGGATGACAAGGGCTCGGTGGGGAAGATTAGTGTGTCTTCAGACTCAGTGTCCACTCTCAACAGTGAGGACTTTGTCCTTGTGTCCCGGCTGGGGGATGAGACCCCCTCGTCCACTAATAATGGTAGTGATGATGAAAAGACAGGACTGAAGGTAAGGCTGCTTGGGTTAAGGCAGATGGCTAAAGGCATGTTGTGGAGTAGACAGAATTTGTATTTATTTTTTTCCCATTAAAACGTAGAAATGGACCAAGCAACTAGGGGTGTTATGGGAATCCTTCACAGAAGTGACCCAATCACTCTTATTCAGAACAGTACAAAATAATTGATAGCTGATATTTTTATTCTCTTGGTTTGGTATTTATTGAATCACTCAAAATATCTAAGCTAGGTGACAGTGATGCAACTCAGCTGACATATTTACCTTTCAAATATGGTCATCTTTCTCACCGAGTTCATTGCTATTTTATGTAGCTGACGTCACAGTCTATTTGGTCCATTCATTTTTATTTATTTTTTTTTTACTGTAAATAAGTTTAATTCTAATATGACACATTTAGTGACTACTCTTACACTGTAAAAATGTAATGCTAAAAACTCCAGATCACTCCAGAGACAATGTAATGCTTTTTCTCTTTGTGTGTAAATTACAAAGTTACATATTTCTAAATGGTAGTCAAGTCATCATTATTGTAACATATTTAATTATTATTTATTGAGTTTTTGTTCTACACCCGCCCTTTTTTTCCTTTCACGTCTGTTTTATTATTCTCACAACTAACCATACGACTAACCCATTTTTTGGATTTCCTGCCCACATTTTGAGCTTAGTGTAATTGCTGTGTTAATAAATTTGTTGGTTAAAATAAGATGAATAATAAGTATCTTCCTATCATAATAACATCTTAATAACATCTAAATAACATTAAAAACGTCATTATTGCAGTTTTTTTATTGATATACATATCATAATGTACTAAAAGATATAAAATGTACAGTAATATTTACCTCTTTTTTGTTTTGCATGGGCAGAAATAGCCTTACTTTAGGTTTTATATGTGTACCGGCAAGTCATGTGGTCTGTCTTTAGGAGGTTTTGTTTTGTAAAGATGACGCCAATGGTTTTTAGGCCATTTTCACTGAAAGTAAAAGTGGCAAAGTGTCTCTTTGAGAAAATATGGTTCATAGGTTGCGGTCTCTATCTGGTACAAATCCACATAGGTACAGATTTCTGGTATTCTGATATGCATTTTATGTAAAGAAAGATGATGTCTTATTTAACCACAAGATGGCGCCAGACGCTTGTGAAGGATCCAAAGTGGACTGAAAAAAAACTAGTTGTCTTATTGAACTGACATTGACAGTTACATGAGCTTACAGTTTAAGTGTTAAATGTTTGTTGTGAGTGTTGGCTGCTGATTGCTCGGTACAAGGTACGGTGCAGGTCCGCCGTTACCAACATGTGGTGGTAAAATCACTCCCATTCACTTCCACTCAAGTCATAAAGATATCACATTTTGGTTTTCACCCGCACATCCTCTTAGAGTCACCCCTTCAGTCAGGCCATCCCAAACGAGAGGAGTCAGTGTGTCTAAACTTGTTGTTTGTTATGCAGGTGATTTCTGAGGAAGGGGTCAGCTTTAAGGTCAGTTTCTTGGCTCCAAATCCTTTCTCCTCTTTCTTTGGCTGTCCCTCCCTCTCTCTCTAGCCTGTACATGTTCTTCTTACTGTGATGTTATTCTGTGGTGATTCTTTGTGATTTGTGCTTTTTTTGTATTTTGCTGGCTGTTGATTGATGGCTGTAGGTATCCTCTGCAAATATTCCGATGTTGTTAGATGCCTCACTTGTGCACATGTGGCTGTAACTGGCAGTAGTCTTGGCTTTCAGTTGCTACTTGTGAAAAAGGTCCTTTTATAATAGCTAGATCAATTGTATCCACTGTAGATATACCTTTTGATAATACTGATATTGCTTTGTGTATGAGTTTACACACATATAACAGCCATACATAAATGTAGTAGTAATTTATTTATTTCTTAGCAGATGATGATGCGCTGAGTATCAGGAACTAAATGATGAATAATAAGTTATGAATGGTTTGGGCAAGCTTATGCTCTGAGCATCTTGTTGTTGCCATGGCTCTTCTGATCTCCTGTTATTGACTTACTTTCTAATCACTCATTTTTATGGAAATTATATGATGTAATCCCCCCCCTCCCGTGGAATTACGTTCCCTAAAAATACTAGGAGGATTTTTTTCCCCTATAATCACCAAGTGTTTTGTAATTATTTTATTGTGAGTGTTTTGCAAATGTGCTGTATCTATTTATGTGTTTTCCTTTGTTTTTGGGTGTCTGTCTGTATTTGTTTCCCAGATTGTGGGAAATGGAAGTGAGCAGCAGCTTCAGAGGGAGTTAGAGGACGTCCTCATGGACCCATCTGTAGCCGACACTGGGCTGGGACCAGAAACAGGGATGGAAGGCCTTGGTGGGCAGGATCAAGGACAGCTCGTTATGTCACCTGTACCTCCAGGCTTGGACCCCTTAAGTACAAGTCCACCCAAAGTGGAAATGGTGCTTCCAGTACAGACGGTTCAGGAGAGTGAGCTGAATGAAAGGTCATATAGAGGTGAGCAGTGTTTTTGACCTGTCTGCACTTAAACATTTCATTAACATTGTCATTGTCAATACACTTTCTTATATTTTTTTATATCCTTCATGTTGCATGACATTCATGAAACAGTTTGATCTCAACCACTTTAACTTGTAGAAAGAGATTTTTATTTTAGGGCATTAGTTTTGATTGAACAATAAGATTACTAAAAATAACAAAATACCTCTGCTTTACAGCAGATGAATCGTCATCAGAAGGTAGCCCCATCAGTCCCATCCCAGATGAGGACAGCATTGTGTTCAGCCAGCTGACATATATGGGGTGTGCTTCTGTCAACGCCCCTCGTAGTGAGGTAGAGGCCCTCCGCATGATGAGTATCCTCCGGGGGCAGTGCCAAGTTCCTCTGGATGTTACGCTGTCTGTGCCAGGAGTTTCTGAAGGCACTGTCAGGTAGGAAATAATCTACATCAGCTATTTATTTTTACAAGTCTGATTAAAAGACAAACATTTACTTCATTTGTGATTTCTTTTGAATAGGTTAATAGACCCACACAGCAGTACAGAAATTGCCAACTACCCTATCTATAAGATCCTGTTCTGTGTGCGGGGCCATGATGGCACACCAGAGAGTGACTGTTTTGCTTTCACTGAGAGCCATTACAATGCAGAGATCTTCAGGATTCATGTATTTCGCTGCCAAATCCAGGAGGCGGTAAGCACAGTTCACCTGCTTTAGTTTTTTTTTATCATATATTTTTAAATTAGCATAATAACTAAATAAAGATCTGGTCTGTTACATGTAGCATTAAAAACTGCCTCAGCATCAGGTACAAAAGCTGCAATAATAATGATATTTATGAAGTCAACCATAGAGGGAGCCAAAACACATTTTTTAAATCTTTTTCGCTTTCCTTTTCCCTGAAAATATACCAGAGAGCCTTAAAGACACTGCTTCAGTTTAATGTATGATAACATTAGACACTGTGTTGTATTTTAGCTTCAGTTATTATTATTATTATTATTATTATTATTATTATTATTATTATTATTATTATTATTATTATATAGTTAAGAACTGGGGCAATTCCATGGTTTTGTTCTATAATTTGACTCACTCTATAGCAGCTAAAACGTCACAATGTCTTCTAAAATGCGCCAGAGTACAGGGTATTACATCTATTCTATTAAAACTGTTCTGTCCCGGGTCCCCTTTTACTTTTACTTAAGTTGTAATCCAAACTTCAATGATTGTCTTTTTAGGGATGCATTTTCAGTGCATAAAGCAAGCTACATCCTACATCCAAGTGCTTTTGGTCCTCTTTCTGAAGTGTAAATCCCATGTGTTATGTGTCTTCATTTCATTTTATTTTGCCAATGACCTCTTCTGTAAATTACTTTTTTTATATATATAAAACATAATTTCTACATATTTTCTGCAGAGCTTCAGCTCATACTACACATGGCACTGGAGAATTAAAATGTTTATCTTGAAACATTACAGAACAACAGTTCATTGTTTGAACCTTTTTTTTTTTATATAACATCTCATAATTTTATCAATACAGGAGGTCCACTGCTGGGGGTTTCTCAATAAATGTACCCCCAGCAATGCTCTGAAACCTTTTCCAGTAAGCAAAGGACAAAACAAAGCCATTGTGTAACAGAGCTCAAAAACAGACTACAGTAACTAAATAATATTTTCTTTTTGTTTTCAACCAATATAGCTGCCAATTTTAAGGGCTGCACTGTGTGTGTTTCCTGTCTAAAGGTGCTCTTTTAGAGTTGCAGTTAAGACTTTTCATACTCTTTGAATTTGAGTTTGCACACACCTGTTTTGTGCCTCTGCAGGTGAGTAGGATACTGTACAGCTTTGCCACTGCGTTTCGACGGTCGGCTAAGAAGGCATTGCTGTCTCAGCTGGCTGCACCCCTTACACCTGACAGTGACTTATTCACCTTCACTGTGAGCCTAGAAATCAAAGAGGATGATGGGAAGGGAACTTTCAGGTGGGCTCCTCTTATATACAGTATATTACTAACACATTGTTTTACATTTATTAGTATCTGTATTTGGGATATAGAAAAAGAGATTTGCAATCTCAATGGACTTTCCTGTCCCTTAAAACTCCACTTATTTATACAACTGTATTACTGCGTCATGTGTTCAGAAGGTCAAGTACAAAACACAAATCTGTGATAAATTTAGCCACAGTATTTTCTCCCTTTTTCTTCCCAGTTGATCCACTAGTGATTATGCACGTAATCACACATGGATATATATATTTAATTTGTAAAAGGTTAGTGAAAGGCCCTTTAGAAATATAGTGATCTAGAACTCTGTTTATGAGAACAGTATATGCAATGAGAAATAAAAAATTGAGAGGAAGCATGCCATTTGTATCCAGAGGAATCCAAAGAATGTATCTACAGCGTAAGACTCTGAGGCTTTTGTCAGAATATTTGTTTGTTCAAGGCATCACTACCCTTTTCTGAATATTTGAAATACATTTTCAACAATGTCATAGATGTTGTAAGCCCTAAAAGACACAATGGAGCACAGGGTCAGGTTTGGTCACATTTGCCTAAAAATCCTCTAGATCACAGCTGTCAAACATGCAGGCCCTTGGAAGGAATTTGGAAAGTGAGGAAATTACAATTTTTTTTTATAATATTATACTATATTTTAAATAAAAGTAACTGCTAATCATAATTTGTCAACGGGGGGGCGTTTTTAGTTGGAGAAGGACAGAATAGACAGAGTAGAAAAACAATGAGATCCAGAACTGTACAGCAGATGGTAGCAATGTAATTACTCTTTTTGCTGTCCTAATAACCCCTGTGGCACCCTAATTACCCAAAATTCCATTAGCATCAAAGACATATTGTGAGCGTGACTTGGTAAAAAAAAAACATACTGCATTATAACTGTACTTCTTTGCACTGAAACAAAGTGAGAAAAATGGAGTTGTGTTTTTTTAAAGGTTATTCTACTATTATTTTACTGGTCTGGCAACTTAACTAAAATGAGTTTGACACCCCTGCTCTAGATTATCCTATTAAGAATTTCTTCAGTTGTTTCCTGGACCTTCAAGCCCCATCACTGTCTTATTAAGTGCTAAAATACTTTGGATCAGATAACTTTAATATTTATTAAGCAATATTTCTAAATGTTTTTTTTTTCAGTGCTGTAGCAAAAGACAAAGACAAGCAGAGTTTCAAACTGCGGGCAGGAATGGACAAGAAAATTGTAATTTATGTTCAACAAACTTCAAACAAAGAGTTGGCCATTGAAAGGTACGTTGTTTCATTGTGCTTACAATCGTGCTCAATCATGGCACATTTCCTCGGTTTTGTCAGAAGATGTGTGCCTAGTTACGTCGCGTTTGCCTGCACAAGCTTACATACAAGGCAGACACATGACAATTAATGCAGCTTTTTATTTATGTATGTAAGCTGCACACGGACAAACACTGCCCTTCTAACAAACACTATAATACTAGGTCAGCTACAAGAGCCAACCCAACCCAGGGCCGGGTTGTGGTAGTGTGAGTTGAAGTACTGAAAGTGGAGCAGAGCAGCGGCAGAATAGCAAGTTAGTTAAAGACAAAAGAAGTCATTTCTTTTTAAAGGAAATATTTCAGACTGACTTGTCCCTTAATTTGAAACAGACATATGTCTAGGCTAAAAGTAAAACCAGATACTAGGAATTACTCAAGAAACTGTCATTAAATCCTAACATCCGTGTGTCTGTTTAAGAGTAGTGGCACAAATGTATGAGGATTGATGTATGTTTCACATTCTTTCACTTTTTAGCAGACTCATATTTAAGGTTTGTTGCTGATCTTGGAGCAGGTGAAGACTGTGTGTTGTATTTAATATACTCCAGTGCTCTGGTCTGTGTTAAAGGATTAGTCCAGGAAGCTATTTGAGGCAACATATGTCATGTTTTAGAACTGGATAGATTTATTGTTCTGAGTATGGCCCTATTCTGTTTATTCTCAAAAAAAAAACAGAAAAAAAGAAAATGTAATAGTTTCATTCCTACTTTTTTAGTTTTCACATCTCTATTGATAGCTTTGATTTCTTTATATTTTTCAGATGTTTTGGTCTCCTGTTGAGCCCAGGGAAAAATGTGAAGAACAGTGATATGCACCTGCTAGACCTGGTGGGTGTCCTAGCATTTGTCTTTTTATTATGTCTGTTATGTTATTATGTAAACTTGAACTATGTTCTTGTTCGACAGGAATCAATGGGAAAGAGTTCAGACGGGAAGTCTTACATCATCACAGGAAGTTGGAACCCCAACACGCCTCAATTTCAAGCCGTGAATGAGGAAACACCCAAAGGTGACAGCCAAAACTTTAAAAATGTTTTCCTATGGTGTATATTTGTTGGTATTTGTCCTTTTGGGAGAAACAAATATTCTTGTGAAGTGTCTTAAGTAGTTAATTTGTATGAGATGCAAGCATTAAATAAAAAAAAATTATGTTTTATGTGTTTTTGTTTGTCCTATCGTAGATAAATTTATGTACATGACTACAGCAGTGGACCTGGTGATCACCGAGGTGGAAGAACCAGTCCGTTTCTTGCTGGAGACGAGAGTTAGAGTATGCTCTCCGAATGACAGGCTCTTCTGGCCATTTAGCAAACGTAGTTACACCGAAACGTTCTACCTTAAACTGCGGCAGGTATTTAAAGCCTTTGTGAACTATATTGACACCCACAGTTATCTAATAGTGCTAAATAACAAATTTCTTTTGAGCTGACCTGAGTGAGTTTGCTTGGCATTTAGCATCATTATCTCATTTTAGATGGAGAGAAAGGAGCGTAAGAGTCCCTCGTCAGACACCCTATATGAGGTGGTCAGTTTAGAAAGTGAAACTGAGAGAGAGAGGCGAAAGACCACAGCATGTCCTGGTATACAGCCAACTGGACCAGGAAACATGGTTCCTTCACCACCTGAAGATGATGAAGAGGAGGGTAATTAAAGCATATTGCTGGTTGGAGCATTTTAATGCCTGTGTTTCAAACGGTATCTTTTGCTCTACCATTTCTGGCAGTGGACTGTAGAATGTGACAATATTTATGTAATACATACATTAATAACTGCATTTTACCACTATATCAGAACTAAACCTCTGGTACATTGTGATCCAGTGCAGGACACTGGACCTGCTCAATCTGTTTGTATGCTAGGCTAACCTTATTAGTGTGCTTTGGTTTCAGTTGTTGGTCTTATTATGACAGCAGCTGCAAAAGTATTTATGACATGCAAGTTCACATTCAGAAGGTTGGTTTATATCAAATAGGGAGAACAGATCATGTGCTCATTAGAACTATGTCTAGATTATTTAAGCACATACTTGAACTGTCTAATTTCTTACAGTGATGAACAACAGAACATTTCTTTTTGTGACCATCATTTTTCTAGATAATGATGAACCTTTGCTTAGTGGTTCTGGCGATGTTTCTAAGGAGTGTGCAGAGAAGATCCTTGAAACCTGGGGCGACCTTCTATCCAAGTGGTAAGAATGTGTCCTCTTTTGCTTGTCTTGCTGTTCAGTAAGAGCAGACCCACTTGTGAACTCACACAGCCCTTTGCATAAATGCACTTATTATGCCTTTATCTGGAAGGGCTGCAATCAACTATTTATTTATTTTTTCCCCTCCTGGCAACTTAGTATAACCTCCAGGTGTCTGTCATGTATTAATGACATCCGCAGATCCTCGCGTTCTTACCCATAAAACCAGCCGCCCTTTCCTCAGACCCCGCAGCTCTGTAAAACCAGCTGAAATATCAGCCGACATGTTTGAGTGCGTGTCCTGCAGTCATTGTTTTAACATTTGTTACATGCATACGGTTGTCAGATTTGGACTTGTTTATGCTTTATACAATATGTGTATTTGATTTTTTTACTAACACAACATTGGATATGAAAGTCAGTTTGGCATTTTTTGATAACAAATGTCAGCAATGGTGGTTGTGTGTGAGGAATCATGAGACTGTTTGCCATAATACTGGGCTTTGTGTGTATTATTACAATTATTGATGATTCTTATAAGTGGGAGGGTGCATTTTGCCGCTGTGGGGGCATAGAGAAGAAATTCTCAGAAAAAACCTTTTACAGTCCTGTGCCCCAAAGGACCAGTCCTGGCACTACTTACGTCACATGCTTGTACACATGCGTACAGAAAACTGTACACGTTCCCTCTTAGATTCAGTAGAAAATGTCATGTATTGCATAACTCATCACTTGGAGAAAAAAAACAAAACAGAAAATAGCAGGGGAAGACTTAAGAAAGGGGGAAAATAGAATAGTCAACATCTGTTCTATACTTTTACAGTCATGTGATTATAGGTAGGAGGTACCTCAAGGTATTCCACAGGTTTAGCAGGAGTTCAGTCTATTCATCCTGTTCTTATTATGTGACAATTGGAATTACTGTGACTCTTGTATGAGGTTACTTTTACTTCACATAATACATTTCTGGACTATAAATATCAGTAGGAAGGAAAACATAATATGGGTAGTTGTAGTGTGTGCTTTAATGACTAGTATTAGTGAATTATTGGAATTTCCGCACCTAAACCAATTATGAAGGAGAACTAACTTTGGTCCTTGGAGGGTTTGTGGGTTACTTTAATTAAAGTTAAATTGTCAAAATCTGCTTTCACAGGCATATGAATTTGTCAGTGCGACCCAGACAGCTGCCAGCTTTGGTGCGAAATGGCATACCTGAAGCTCTTCGAGGGGAAGTGTGGCAGCTCCTGGCAGGTTGCCATAACAATGACCACCAGGTTGAAGAATACCGCACTCTTATTACAAAGGTAAGGAAATTGCTTTATATTGTTCAAGTTTTTTTCTTGTGTGTGTGTTTTTAAATAGTTGCCCACTGGACTCATATTGTATTAGTATTTTTTTTTGTGTTAATGGGGCCCCAACTTTGGTTTTAGCCCCCTGGACCCCCTTTCTTTATTGTTCCGGCCCTGCATGACACTCATGTTTAGCTTGTAACAGCATGTTGCACACATCTTTCTCTCAGCCTCGAAGCACATACAACTGCCTAGCTCTTTCCTTTTGCATTTTCTACCTCTGTCTTGTGCTGGACACTGTTGGGATGGTTTAAACCTGTTGCGCAAGTTTAGGCAAGAGTTTGCTCTTTATTTGTGTTGGAGAGAGAGAGCAACACAAAGGAAATTGTGAATCTCTTTTCTGAATCCGTAGTCATATTCAGACAGACATCTCTGGACAGACATGAGCTATCGCTAAGGCTCAGTTGATACTTGACAACAACATCAACGGGACATGTACAATATTACTGAGGCTACTTCCATCCTCTGTCACAATAGAACGAGCCTCACTGCAGCCTCACTCTCAGACATTAGTGATAGTCCCAGACTCTGCTGTGACTCTATTTTAACTCTGTCAGTTTGTAGCTTCTGCTTTGCCCAAGTTTTTGTACTCGTCCTCAATTCTGTCACTCACTATCGTCATAGTGCTATAGCACAGTTATTTTATTGAATTATATGATCTCATTATCTCTACAAACACACTCCACCTCTCAACTGTTTAAGAGGCCCTTGTTTTTGCATTCTACTTTTTATTTGGCATATTTTTAAAGGAAGACCATACTCAGTGTCTCAGAGTAAAGTCATCATGCATTTATTCACTCTCAGTGGTTGCAATGCATTGTGGGACTTGTAGTTTGAACAAGTTGATTTATATTGGTGGACCATTAATAAATAATTGCTCTGCGGGCCAGATCTGGCCCGCAAGCCTTGTGTTTGACACATGTGCAGTAGAGTTTTTGTTTTTATTGTTTATTCAAACACATTTCACTTGATTTGGCTTGTTATGGCCAGGACTCGCACAATGAAACTCTTGTTCTTGATGTCAGCGGCAACAGTCCTGGTTTGTATTTTTTCAATAGAGCCTTCAGTGGGCCCTAAAGGTTACCTTTAATTATTGTTTATCTCTCATGTGCTCTGAACTTGTGATAGTTACCACCACTGACCTGGCAACGATTATACAAGCAAGTTATAACAATCTCTTAAACCAATAAAATTATGTCTAGAAAGGGACCAAACTAAAGGATACATGTAGAACTATAACCTTTTGATCTTAAAACATTATGGTGGTTATCATATAGCTATTTTTATCTTAAAGTTTGTTCATGCTGCTTATGGTTCTTTAGTCCTGCTGGATCATTGCTTTTTTATCAAGATCAGTATTTCAACTGCACTAGATTACAAACACATTTGTGCCTTTAAAATATAAAACTAAATTTTTAGTTTTGATGATAATAATAAGAATAATAATTATTATGTTAAAAAGGAATTGAGAATACTTGTTCCATTCTATTGAACTATAATTCTTAACATGCAGTGTGGTTACATGTCATAAGAAATATTGTATTAAATTGCACTTCAAGTAGTTTTTTTTAATATGCATTTTGTGCATGTTTTTACTGTAGTGGTAACAGTGATATATTTTGTAGTTCAGTAATTTTGTCATTGCCTCAGCTTTGTCCACTTTTCTTATGTAAAGGCAACACTCAGGGCAGTTCGCTGTGTTCCAGGTGGTGGCAAGATGTTAGTCCTGCCCTTTCCTGTTGTGTCTGCTGCTTACTTTTATTTCCATCTTCAATATTGACTAATACTACTCAAGCTCATGCTCTTGGTGCCATTTTCATTTTGCATAAGAATTAAAAAGGATGTTGCCTATATGTTACAATGTTAAACTATAACATTGCTGTTGTTGTCTGATAAAGAATGCTATTTGTGGAATCTTGACTACAAAAGCAACAACATTAACATCACTGTCCTGAGAGCCTTCAACTTTGTAAATAAAGAGGTATAAATGCAGTCACACTAAGAGTAAGGCAAAAATCTAATTCATGACAGATGTTGGCTTTTATTTTGGTGTGATCTGACTTAAAAGAGCACATAAGTCTATATATGAAAGGTCTATGAACACATTGTTCATTCCATATGTACTAATTAGTGACATTTTTCAGACAGCTTTTCTCTGTTGGTTGGACTAATTAAGGCTCATCTTCTCATGTTTCTTAATGTTTCTTAAAAGTGCATCATTCTTATGTGCCTGTAGATTGTATTGAGCGCTTTATGCCCATCCCTTTGTGCAACAATGTGCTGCATGCACACCATGTCGTAGACCTAGTGAGTGCCCTCTTTTGCCCATTTGCATTTTAAATTCATGTCCATCTACATGTGTGATTGAAAGGCTTTAATTATTGGTCTCAGGATTAACCTATTCTGTCCACACAGATCCCTTTTATGAACCACTATTAAGTCTGCTGCTAAGTTAAGTACTATGAGTACTTAGAAACCTGACTAATTAATAGCCCACCAGTCTCCAATAAACTCATTAGGCTGTTGAATTTATGACCCACAATTGGCCCCATAAAATATAGTGAGTAATTAAAGTAAGTGGAGTGTCGCTAATGGGTTTTGTCATGTCACTGGTCCATTGTCAGAGTTTATAATGTTACAAAGAGAAAATACGGTAGAGGTATCTGGTAACACTGGATAATAGTTACAGTTAACAAAATATGTACAACTTTGACAAAAATTGTGATAAAAATGTGACCAACCAAAGAATGAGTGAGTCAAGGCTTCCTCTGATCAGTTTGTGATTATGACCCAAGTCTGAGAAATGGGCACATGAAATACCATTTTATTGCAATACAGCAGGTGGGTAGCAGCAATATACTTGATACAAATACATACAGTATATTACAATTATAAAAAGCTTTTGCTTTCAGTTATAATTATAGTTAAAATGAGAACTGCAGTTCATCCTAAATGTGTCCTTTAGTACCCGAGAGGTAAAATAATCAGTGATGTGCTGCGCCAGTGTCCTGTGGAGAGTATAAACACGCTCTCATAACTATCTGTCTGTCCACATGTCGCCGTCTGACCTACATTGTGACCCATCTGTGTTGTTTTGACAACTTGCACCAGGAGCTGTTTGTTCTGCTGTCAACCTGTGATTCTTCTTTCCGCTGCTGTTTGCTCCTTCTTTTATGTCTTGTCACACTGTCTTTTAGTGTTTTGTTCTTTTCCCTCAATTCTTTTGTTGGGTATGTGACTGCCTGTACTTTGAGTCATTCTATTACTAAGTTGCTGTTTTAGTGCTTTAGCAAAACTGAGGAGTGTAATGTCAAATTAAATGTGTAGAATTTGCAGTTAAATGTATATTTGTGTATGTAAAAGTAAACGTTTCACTGAATACTGAGAATTAACACTGTGTTATTACCATTTAGAATACTTACAATACAACAATCTAGAACAAATTAAATAACAATAGGTGATAACAATAGGTGAGGTGAAAAGACCTCACTGTGACATAGTAAACATTTAGTTTATTTTTATTGTCATCTTTTTTAGGAAAGTGTGTTACCGTGGCTTTAATTTATGTTCAGTTCTCAGGCAGATGGATAGATAGATAGATATAAGATGTAATTTTTGCTTGCTGTAAGTGACTTTACAAATCATCACTGCTTATCTTGTGAACAAGTGACAGTACATCATGTACTTCCTTCTTCACTTATCAGTTTTTCTTTTTTGTATTTCTTCATCCATTTTATCCTATGCTTCTTCTTGAAGAGCAATACATTTCTTTTTGACTCTGTTTCTTGGCCCCTCGTTCCTTTTTTTTTTTGTTTTCCTCTTTGTTCTGTCACCTATTTTTAGCTCCTCATGTTGTGGGCAAAGAAAGTGCGTGAAAAGCAGGCGGGTGTATGGTGCGGAGGAGAAGGGTGTTTGTACAGCTGGGTGGTAATGTTTGGGTGCATCACGCTACACTGAGTGCCCTGCACAAGACAGACTCTCCAGTCTTTTAAAGTCATTAAGGGACAATGTCGACAACGCAGTCCCTAATCTGGCTGTGATTACTGCCGCGTGAAGTTTCTAATTTTGGAACAAGAATCTAGTAATTAGATGTAATCTTCAAATAATATCTTCTAAAAATATCACTGCTTGTAGAAAGCACAAATTTAGTTGGGCCTTAAGCAGGAACTGGCTGGTCCAAACTTAATAAATGCCTAAACCATTGCATTAAAAACAGTGGCTCTTGAGTTTGAGATAAAGAAGATTGAGGAAGTTATGTTTATGGATCCAAACTCACATGCCAATAACAATGATAAGTGATGTTTGTAGAGTTGCAAGAGCTGGCTGCAGTTTACCCAGACAAAAACATGAAATACTATGCTTCTGCCATTTTACCTTTTGACTCAATGGCTCTTGATTGCTGACTTTCACACTCCTTCAGTAAATGCACCTCTGAGGCAAACAGAGTTGGTAATTGCATGTATATGTGCCACATATTGAAAACTGCATGCTAATCAAACACAGGATGTGCAGCGCAGATTGAATTATTCCTTCAGTGCTTTTATGAATGTGCTGTCTCTTTTCAAGGCAAGCTTTTATATTTATTACTTAACACATGTAAAGCACTAGAAATCAAGGAACAATCTAAATCCAAACAATGAATAATTGTTAGTATGCATCCATTATATGCATACTTTTGCTTTAGCCATAAATATAAAGTTTATTTTTGTAATTTCTGCTGCCTGTGTTAGTCTTGGAGAGTTTGAGCTAAATAAAAAAATATATTGAACCATATCATGATCATATAGTACAGCCTAAAGCTTGTATTATACTGATATCAAATAATTTAACTAATTTTGATAATTTAAAAAACAACTCACCACAGACATACACACATTGTCTCAACTCTTTGGCCATGAACTAAGTAAAAGGTCTCTAAATACCTTGTCATGTTCTGAGACAGCGACTTTGTTGTGAAAAACACTGGGATAGAAAAAAATGAAAGGAGGAGGAGAAGAAGGCAGCCTCGTGCCCCTGCTGCTCATGATTGGTTGAGGGCCCCAGAAGGAGGCGAGGCTTGTGTTCCACTGTTTCTGTTGGGAGGGAGGCAAAGGGAAAGAGGCAGAGTGAGAGAAAAGGAAGATAAATGTACAGAGGGGTCTCCCAGCATCGGCATGCCTGCCTACCTCATTTACTTCAGACATAGTTTCTGCTCTCACAAACAGACGTGAGAACCGAGGTGGGATTGTATTTGTGTCTGCACATTCTTCAAAACATCTGTCACCCTGTACACTGGCTTCATCCTCCTCGGCTCATGCCAGTCTGCCTTAATCCAGTTGAAGGACCAGGCAAATACTGGTAACGGACATCAAAGAGTGCTGAAGAGCCGCTAAGGAAGCATCAAGAGAAAGCAGCAAAGAGACGCAACACTGAGGAGGAGTTGAAGGATAAAATCCAATGGGGGGAATATTTTTGATGACTTGCTTGATTTATCCATTTGTCTGAATAATGTGTTTTTGTTGGAAGCTGTGTTTATGACTGTGGACTGTAGAGCGATAAGAGAGCTTCAGCCTGTGCATTCTGCAGGGGCAGCAGATGTTGGAGCCATCTATGACTTTATAGGGAGAGGAGGGGAGGCTAAACAAGCACAAAACGGACTTCCCCTAAAAAGTGTCATGTTCTGTTTCCGCTTTGTGACTACAGACACTAAGAAGTAAAGGTTATTTTTTTGTGTTCATATATACATTAACTAAGGAGGGATGTTCTGATTTTTATTTTTATTTTATTTTATTTTTTCAATTAAGGACTTCCTCATTTTTCTTTGGCTTCTGTCTTCTCTTCATTTAATAGCAGATGCCGACAGTTTCATCACAGCCTTGCAGGATGGGGCTTTTGACTCAAATTGAAACTGCACAGCTAGTTTAACAGCCAGAAATCCACATTATTAATCTTTGAAATTTTTGTCTGCCCAAGATGATGAATACCTCTTTGGACCCAATAAATCAGAGCTCTTCAGACCTGTCAAACCTCTCTGTGCCCTTTTGCCTGCTGGAGATTGGTTGTTCTCACATCTTTAACACCTGCCTCCTGGAAGTGTCCATCATACTGCTTCTCACTGTGCTGATTATCTCTGGGAACTTGGTGGTGATCTTTGTGTTTCACTGTGCACCCTTATTGAGCCACCACACCACCAGCGCGTTCATCCAGACCATGGCCTATGCTGATCTGCTGGTGGGTGTCAGCTGCCTGTTCCCCTCCATGTCTATGCTTCACCACCTCCAAGGCCTGGACCCCAAACTCACCTGCCAGGTGTTTGGGTACATGGTGTCGGTTTTAAAGTCTGTTTCTATGGTATCGTTGGCGTGTGTTAGCGTTGATCGTTACATTGCTATCACGCGGCCTTTGACTTATGCATCGTTGGTGTCACCTTGTCGCGTGCGCTGCTGTATTATTTTAATATGGCTGTACTCTGCTCTTGTGTTTTTGCCGTCTTTTCTTGGGTGGGGCAAACCTGGTTACCATGGTGATGTTGTTGAATGGTGTGCTGTCCAATGGAAGACTAGTCCAGCATTTACATCTTTTATTGTGGCTCTTCTTTATGCCCCAGCTGCTCTGACAGTCTGCTTCACCTACGCCAACATCTTTAAGATCTGCCGGCAGCACACACGCGAGATCAGTGAGCGGCACGCACGTTACCGACCTCAGCCACATCAGGGGTCCGGTGTAGGTTTGATGGTCAAGGACAGCCCTGCAAAGCAGTTTCCACATTTGTCTCACACCCAAATCCCTCAGCACCACCAGCCTCAGTATCAGCAGTCATCATCAACTTACCCTGACAGGCGCTATGCCATGGTGTTGTTCCGTATCACAAGTGTGTTTTACATCCTGTGGCTGCCCTACATCCTTTACTTTCTGTTGGAAAGTGGAGGGATCTACCATCATCCCGCAGCTTCGTTCCTGACAACATGGCTGGCTATTAGCAACAGTTTCTGTAACTGCCTCATTTACAGCCTGTCTAACTCAGCTTTTAGAAAGGGCCTCAAGCGCCTCTGCTCCTTATGCTTTCAGCGCAGCGGCCGCAGCTTTGGGGCTAGACACACCAAAAAGACTTTTGTGGGCTCTGTTGAAAAAGGATGTGCAGGCCCTGGTTGTGGATACGACCATGCCGAAACAAGAATGGGCACAACATGTCATGTGTAGTGTTAAACAGTCTGGCAATAAATTAGCGTTGGACCTACTACTACTACAACTACTACAACTACACTTGATGTCAGTGCTGTAAAATGTATCGTCTGCTATTCAAAGCTGTGAGGAGGAGTAGGGGGCGCTGAGCTGTCTGTGCGGTTTGTGTTGGAGGATACATAGATGGCCACTGATGGCAGTCAAGTCAAAAGCAACACAAAGATGCACAAACAGACTTAAATAAGGGTGTTGAAAATGACCAATAACACCCAGCTGACCGTGTGTGGACATGTGATGAATTGAAAAAAACACAAACGAGTGAAAATTGGCGCCTTCATTTCCTCAATGATTTTGCCAAAACTAAGGACAGAATTAAATCTGAAAATTGTATTTTCTCATGTTGAACTTGGCAGAGTGGTTAGCACTCCTGCCTTACAGCAAGAAGGTTGTGAGTTCAAAACCCGGCCGACTCCGGCTTCCTCCCACCGTCCAAAGATATGCATGTATAGGTTAATTGGCAACTCTAAAGTGTCCCTAGTGAATGAATGTGAGAGTGAATGGTTGTCTGTCAATGTTTGTCTCTATATGTCAGCCCTGCGACTAACTGGCCACTGTCCAGGGTGTACCCCGCCTCAGGCCCAAAGCTGCTGGGATAGGCTCCAGTCACCAGTCACAAAGCGGTAGAAAATGAATGAATAAATGAATGTTGAACTTCCAACAATGAGGTCTTGAATTGTTTAACTGCTTAGATCAATCAGTACTAAAGGTGATATAAAAGTGTGTCCTGTGTTTTAAAAGACATTCACTGAATAATGAATGGATGTATGTAAAGAAATTAAGGAAATTTGTTTCAATTTGTTTTTTACAATGTAAAATTATTTATTGGTCGTTGGCCTTAAATATATAACTTAAGCAGATAAGTTTACATTCTTCTTTCTATGTGCTATAAAATGCTGCCTATTTGTGTAATGACTGTTAACCTTTTTTTGCTTTTAAATACTTCAAGACTGCACCAAAAAAAAAGGTAAAATACATTTACTGGGCTGTTGATACATTAGTTGGGGTATTAGCCGTGATTCATTTTGTTGTGTAGATTGCTGTCTATAATAGGAACAAGTTGACTGTATGACTATATTATTGTGTCTAAGTTTGAGGTTAGCGTGCGCACATGTATTCGCTTGGACATGAACAAAGCACACGTACACAGACCGGACAAATGGCCCTTTTTCTAACTAACCCCTGTGTGGTACCATGAAAATAGCTTGACCTTTGCTTCCTGGGAACAGCAGTAGCATGTGTTCATATGTGTGCAGCAACAGTCATCTTGTGCCCAGATGTTGTTTGGTTCCTAACATCATCTTCTTAAGTCACTGTGACCTGCTCAAATAAAACCAAATGTCTTTATATCCCATTTAAGAAACATTTTATTTGAATCAATAGGGTCCTTTGTCTGCAGCTGTTTCTACCTGCCAAAGGGAGTTTTTTTTCTTTCTAAGAGCGATTTGTTTTTGTGGTATGAGATGACTTTTGTTCCATATTGGCACCATATATAAACTTAGGTTATTTGATTATTACATTATTTCACTTATTGTCTGCTACAGATTTATTTGTATTGGAGGCAGTTTTAGCTTTGTGATGCATTTTGCATGATGTGACACGGTTGCCTTGATCACGTGGTGAATATTAGTTAGAAGGTATTTCTTTCTTAGACTTACAGAGGGCTAAGCAGACTCAAGACTGTTTTTTCACTACAGAACACATGAAGTTATGTGCAATAGGAAAAAATACATAGCCTGTTTTGTAGAAGTAAAGATAATAGTTAGTATTAAAACATTCAACTGTTAACATGGCACAAAACAATTCCTCTTCCTTTTTCGAGGTTTGTGCAAATGCATGACTTGTCATGTGGTGTGTGCGTGATTGTTGGTAAAAGAGCATTCAACCCTTGGCAAAACTGACTGTTGAATAAGTTATTCTGGCACTGCTGCAGGTATCACCTCCCCTCGCTTTATTTTTCTTCATGTCCTTTTCTAGATAAGATATTCTGTGACTAGTGTTTGTACTCGGTGTGATGGTTGGTAAAATGTGTGTGAAGCATTGCCAAATATTTAGTTTCACCTCTAGTGAAATGTCATACCAAATATTGAATGTCTGGTTATCAGTCTAGATATTTTTTTTTTATAAATTCTCTTGTATGTGATAGGCATCCACAAATAGATTTAGCAGCATGCTTTTTCTAAAATATTGTACAGATTAACATCTCCTTAGACTATTTTCCAATCCAAACACACTTTTAAAAAATAGGTGATATTACACAAAAAAAAACAAAGTTTAACAAACATAACTTCATAAGATCAGCAGTATTAAGACCCAGTTAGATTAACCAGTAACACACAATACGGTTGAGCAAATAATTACATGGTTAATTTTCTTTATGATGTTAAAAGAAACCCTGGCCTTTTTTGTTTGAGAGGAGACTGTACCAGACTTGGAGATGGTACAGCTTTGCACCAGTTGTGCACTTTACTGCAGCATGGGCTTTATTTTTTCTTTTCTGTTTTGGGTTTTCATTTGGCGTTTTCAGAAGGGCCTAAACACGACACACCAGACCTACACTAATGACCGGCTCATGACCTGGCTGCTGTGAGGGGCAGATTTTTATCACATTAAGATAAGACTGACAACTGTTACAAAATCTTGGTCTGGCTCAGAAGATCAGGGACTTTGTTTGTTTTGTTTTTTTTTCTTTGGTCTGCAACAGTTGAGTTAATTTTTGATTTGAAGACCAATCATTTTTAATGCTGTATGCTTTTATCTGTGGGGTCATGTAATGAGTTAAAATATGTGCTGTGATTATCTGTGACCAATAAGATACATTTTTATCTGGTCATGCTTTGTAGGTAAAATGGAATTTTACCCAGATGTACATCATGTTGTGTATTTATTCTGAGAAAATAAATGTTATCTGAACCTATCCTTGTGCTAGTGCGTGCTTTGCTACAAACTAGAGGCAGGTTTATGTTTTTACCCTCCTTAATACAGCCTTATTAAGGGTGCAATTAAAGAAAAAAATAGCAAGGATTGGGACCTCTAATTATGGTATCTTCTCCACATCTTGTCACAGATATATTTATTTCTTTAAGGGTGCAAGGAAAGATTATTAAGATTTATTGTGCTTATTATTGTTATTATTTTAAAATGTTAAAGACATTAGCCACAATTAGATATATGCAGTGCACATCTTTTGTCAGTAAATGAAGGTTAAGTGTGAATTATCATATATATATATATATATATATATATATATATATATATATATATATATATATATATATATATATATATATATATATATATATATATATATATATATATATATATATATATATATATATATATATATATATATATATATATATATATATATATATATAATGATAATATATAAACGTATTATTATGAGTTTTACCTTTGGTTGCAGGTTTTGTAATGTGGCTTCTGTTCAGAAAACTCTGCTGGATCAGTGTACCGCTGAGCAAATGGCGCAGAAAGTAGGGCAAGAGCCAGACAATTAACATTTAATGATAGACAGCGCTAAGGTAAAGAAACATTGCTATGGTCGCCTTGACTGAATCACTTTAGGAAAAAGGTGCTCTCCCAATTTTCTTTTTTCCTTAATCTGGAGGCATCTAGCTAAACAGACTATTTCTAGATCACAAGAGCATTTTTGTATGTTTGATAGATTTAGCCCTGTGTTATTTTTGCTTCTCAGCAGGATCATTTTGGAGCAGACAAAGAAAAACAGAATGACATGTCATGTTATTGTGTCAAGTCAGAAAATCCTGGCTATACACAATGGATTGCTAGTTACTCAGCCTTCCCACGGAAGCCCTGCTCTCCTGCTGTTTTCTTGCCACACACAGCATCATAGCTGATGCCTTTACGGACATGAATTCAGGCACATAGTCTTTTGCTTACCTTTTATTTATAGGGCTGCTAAGTCTATGGACCACCAGCAAATAGTGCTGCTTTTTTATGTCTCTCTTTGGTCACCAAGACTGTATTTTTTGTAAAGAGTAGGTTTTGTAATTCAGAACTTAAATTTTAATTTCCACTACTTTTGAACAATGATAACATTACAATACGGTCATTGTGCTCTGTTCAACATTACATGACACTTATGCATCTACTAATCTACAATATATTGTAACTAAACCTTAGAAAAAAACTAACCTCATTTTCTGACATTGCACTTTGTGGTCATATGTGCATGCTATATACAGTTTATACTCAGGGAGATGCATCATCTTGTAGGCCCCTCTCTTGTTTCCGACCAGTACCAGGATGGCTTGGATGTGTGTTCTCGTCTCTCTCATGCTACGCTCATTCCACAAGTCTTTAAACAAACAGACGGACAGAAAAGAGGAAGCTAATTGGTCATTATGTTGGAGGTCTTTGTCGCGCACTCAGCACTTCAGATAAGTATGGCTAAGTGGTGCTTGTGTAAACATGGATCCTTATCATTCACTGAGAAGCTGTAGCTGCATGTAATGGGTCCTTCACACCACACAACTTCTCAGTAATTAAACCAAACCCCCTAACGTAACTGTAGCTGTATGTAACCAGCCAGAATCAAATACGGCCAACTCTTCAAACTATCACTTCTCAATTTTTAGCCTTAACGTTGTGTCCCCAAATATTGCTTTCTAATATGATATGAAAGGCATTACGCACACGCTTACTCTCGGACCCATTTTGTTGCACAATTCAATTAAAATATTTGCCCCAATGTACATTTGATATACAATATAGTTTTGTTTTGTATTTAGTAAAGATACTACACCTTGTATATATTGCACCATCATCACAAATAAGACATTCAAGAAGTTTTTACTGTTTTTACTTGACTAAAATAATTGTAGTCCCTTTGCTAAACTCCAGTGTTACAGGGTGTGGTGAGAGAATTTCTATAGAAGTGTGTGTCAGGATTTAAAAATAAGCCTGCTGCCACAGGTCTCTGAAGCCCATTAGCTCACTTTGTTTTTAGAATTCCTTTCTTCCTGCATCTTTTCTAATACCAGCATTATGTTTTGTTTCAGTCACTTCCGCTGTGGAAGTCAGACACAAAACCTTGGGAAAGTAGAGAGAGGAACTTGGCGAGCTGAGCTCAGTGCAAAGTGGGATAAGTTGCAGCTGATTAAAACAGGCTTGGTCTGAAATTGAAGGGCAGAGAAGCTGAGATACAGGCTGTGCTTGTTTAATGCTTATTGACAGCAGATCTGTGGGAGGCTAGTGCTAGTACCACTTGGATCTGACACCATGGGTTTGACTCATTAAAGACGATACTCAAAGCTAATCCTTGTTCAAATGTACTGCAAAACAATCTCCATGAGTCAAAGTGATTCTCAGGTTTCATTCAAATTGCATACTATAATAAAGCTATCACAAACTTTTACATTTAGGTTTTAAATGCAAACATTTTCTGTGCAAATTTGATTACCCCCCTGAATCCTCTTCTCTTTTCCAGATTACCAGTCAATTTTTATCTGATGTTGGCCTCTATCTCAGATCTTGATAGTGTGAAAAGATGTGTTAAAATGTAAATTGTGTTGGGATCTACAGTGGCATTACTTATTTAGAGGCTCTTAGTCCCAAATACTCTGATCATCAATTATGAAGTGAGGGGCTATTAATCTTTGAAAAGCACAGCTATAGTTGACAGAGTAGTTGTTCTGATATTTTTACTGCTCTGTAGGTCTTCCTCCATCTCCACAGTGAAGGAATACGACAGATAGATGTTCTGTGTGATCTGCTGCAATTCCTTTGGATTAGTTAATCACATGTCATAAATAAACATTTATCTTGGCAGTGAACCATATTTCCATCATCCTGGGTATTGTCAGTTTAAATGAGCTGCTTTGAGCCTTGTGATATTTTATACAGCTGAGAAAATATATTAAGTTTGAAAATGTTTGGTTATTTTCTGAGTATATCTGGCAAAATGACTTTTAGTACAGATTTTAGAACTGTGTTATCAAGCAGTAATTTAATTTTACTGTGATAACATTATGCCTTTGCCCCCGAAACACAGCCATCTCTTTCATATCCGAACATAAAAAAGTGTATTTGTCAACGTTGTGTTTCCCAGAGGACCATTAGGATCCCTGAAGAAGTACAGGGATGGACAAGAAGAAAGCATGTTGGACTGTCTGTACTGTGGGAGAGGACAGTCTGTCCCAGTTAGTCATGCGGTCGGTGTGATACAGCTTGTGTTGATCTAAAGAGGCTGAATATTACTGACTACTGCTGGGCTTTGACTGAAGTTTTGCATTTGGGTATTAACACAAATGTGTGGATCCTTCCATGTAACTTCTATTTTCCAGATTTCCCGAAGTTGTTTTTGTGCATTACTTCCCTTTTATTGTCTTTCCTTGTTTTCATAGGAGTCCCCTCAGGACAGTGCTATTACCAGGGACATTAACAGGACGTTTCCAGCTCATGACTACTTCAAAGACACTGGCGGAGATGGACAAGATTCCCTCTATAAGATCTGCAAGGTTGAATGCACTCTAGATATTTATTAATGTGTCCTGGTAAAGTATGGCCTGTCGTGTTTTTGTAACTGAAGTTCATTACAGTAGATATGAAGGCCAGTGAAGAAAATGTTCATCAATAAGCTGCTCAGAAACAGTGGGTTCATAGCAGTCTGCCTGTCAGAAATGCAAAATAGGTTTGTAATCGAATAAACGTCACACAGTAGTAGAGTCCAATGTAATCAAGTCTGCTGCACTGCTCTCTCACAAACTAGAACACACCCATAGCTGCTAAATGATCAGAGCTACAGATGTTAAGAGTTTGTATGACTCACACATGTGTTAAGTTTAAAAGTACCATGTGATCTGACAGCAGTTTGTTGACATTATGTCCATTTTTACTACATATATTATGCATAGCTCAGGTGAGAGCATCCATCTCTTCCCAGACAGGCACCTCCTCAGGTGTGTTTGAATAATTCAGTGGCCCTCCCTTGCCTCAGTGCAGGAATTGATCCACACACACTCCATTTGGACACACCTTTTGTGTTTGTAGCTCAGTAGGCCACTACAGCTCTGTTGTCTTTCTTAATCTAGTAGTACTTTTTTTTTTCTTTTTCCTCCACACTTGTCTTGTTTAAACCTCTCTGTCCGTTTTTCTTAATTTGTTTAATGTTTCTGCCACTTAATCAATCTCTCTCTTTGTTTCTATTTACTCTTAGTGACAGTTCAAGTTAAACAAGAGCTCACAAGTCACACACTGTTAAAATTATACATTTCTAGCCTCTCTGTATTCAGTTATCTTTCATTTTATTGAAAGATAATTTGCGTCTATCTTTTTTGTTTCAGGCGTATTCTGTGTATGACGAGGAGATTGGCTACTGCCAGGGACAATCTTTCTTGGCTGCTGTACTGCTCTTACATGTGAGTTCACAGAATCCAGCAAAAATAAATCTCTGCCTTTCCAAATATTTTATGGTCTGAGAGGGATTGTTTTGTTTTCATTTGACATCTCTATCTTTCTGACATTCTGGAGGAATGGGGTAGTTTCTAAAACCATGTTTGTATCTGTCTGTGCTCTATATGAACAATTGTGGTAACCATAACAGGCATCTAGAATACGTCATTTACAGTACTGATTGTTTTAAGCTGGCTGACAACAGACTTTGTTATTCAATTCCCCCCTCTAGTGGAGATGTATGGTAGTACAGTAAATAAATAAAAGAATTGTCTCTCTTCTTTACAGATGCCAGAAGAGCAAGCCTTCAGTGTGTTGGTCAAGATTATGTTTGACTATGGCCTCAGGGACCTCTTTAAGCAGAACTTTGAGGATCTGCACTGCAAGTTCTTCCAGCTTGAAAGACTCATGCAGGTGGATCTTGTTTTGGCATGGGATTCGACAGAAATGTATTTTCTAATTCATGATGTAGTGTCGTCAAAATTCCCGCACACATCAACAGGCTCATGTTCAGTTAGTTGGCTGTGATGGATTATAAACATGTGTAAATACATTTTATAACTGTGAAAGAATACACAGAGCTAATTTTATTCATAGACTCACTTAAATTATGCAAAACATACTGTAAATAATATGAGAATTTAGGAAGGACAACGATTACCATATTGGCTTTTTAGCTTTAATTAAAATTATTTGAAGCTATTAATTTGTTTCTTGTATGTACCTTTTTTACTAATCTTTCTTCTGTCACTGGCTGTGTTGAACAGGAATACATCCCAGACCTGTACACCCACTTTCTGAATGTGGGCCTGGAGGCTCATATGTACGCCTCGCAGTGGTTCCTCACTCTCTTCACAGCCAAGTTTCCTCTGTATATGGTCTTCCATATCATTGACCTGCTGCTGTGTGAGGTAATACTTTTATTAGGTATACATTTAAACAGTGGATTAAAGAAGTGCCTGCTTGATCAAAATCTAATCTAAAAAAATCTTGTTAAAAAACGATTGTTTGGACCATCTTTTATCTAAAGGCATCAACACCACAGCAGGAGGCACTGGGCAGCTTTTCAGGTTTGAGGTAATTTTAGACAGAGTCAGGTACAGGGGAAAATAACTGCTTCAAATCAGGCCGAGTGAAAGATTCACCTTCAGCCATGAGCCAGAACAGCCAGGGGGTGTCCCAGGATGAGTGGTGTGAGTCTGCCAAATTTCAAACTTGCAGGTTGTACTTTATAACCCGCCATCATCATCTGACATTGCCATTAATGACTCATAATGAAAAGATTACAGACTTAGGATGAGACGCTTCGAGCTGTAGTCTAGTCAGATGAGGTATATGTGGATGTTTGTATTCAATGTGATTAAGATTATTAGACTTAATTGCTTTGTGTGTGTGTGTTTTTAAGGGAATCAGTGTCATCTTTAATGTTGCTTTGGCTCTTCTTAAAGTAAGTAAATAAAAGAAATGCAAACAAAATGATATAACAGTTTAATGGAAACTAGTTACAGTGTAAATGTTTTAATTTTTTTTTACCCCTAGACATCCAAAGATGACCTGATTCAAACAGACTTCGAGGGGGCACTTAAATTTTTTCGGGTTCCTGTCCCAAAGAGGTACCGCTCTGAAGAAAATGCAAAGAAACTGATGGAACTGGCTTGTAGCATGAAGGTGAGAGAAATGTTATTACCTAAATATTGGTTTAGGAGGTAAAAATACATTAATAGGTCAGTTACAAAGTCAGAAAAAAAAAACTTTAAAACACGTTGAACCCATGCAGTGCTGCTTACAACCACTAGGGGGCAATATTGGACCATAAAATGTTAGTGAAGTTAGGAAATGGATGCACGTTCACATCCTCTCTCTCACTCTTGTGTCCTAACATATTTTATAAGAGCTGGTCTAGTTTAGAGGGCGTGACTTTGAGGTAACTTTGAGCCCTGATAGAACTCTGGGAAGACACTGTCCTTGATATTTCACAGGTAAAGACAGCTGCCACGTGGGTCTAATAAGGACCTACTGCAGAGATATATTGTAGAATCAATGCTGGGTCTGGAAAAAGTTTCTGTGCTTGAGTTACGACATGAAAGTTATTCAGGACAAATTCGAAAACCAATTCCATGACTACTGTAATTTGATAGTTGACCTAACATCCAGGTAGTGAGGTAGGCTAATCTGATGGATGTCACTACTCGGGGATTACTGAGCAGATTACTGGTGTCCTCAATGACTGGAGAAGCAGTCTTTTGATTGGATCACAAACCTTTTAGGTTTCATTGTGCTGTAACCTGTTTTGGCTCATATTTTGTGTAAATACATTTAATCTCACTGCATTCACAAAATGCTGCCAAGAAGTGTTTGTTTTGTGTTTGTGACAGGTTAGGTGTACAAAATACTAAAATGAATAATATTTAACTTAAATTTTACCAATCCATGATCAATAATTTATTATATATATATGACAAAACCATGCATGAAAGGCATTTGAATGAAGAGCCTTCTGCTTTAAATGACCCCTTGCACTTTTTGTTCCTTTTTTTTCTCCTAATTTGTAGAGCACAATGTGCCACTAAACACAGCCACACATGCAGACACACGCACAGATCAGGACGACATGTGGGTCATGTTGTTCCCATTCTGCCACAGTCATTAAGTGATGAATACTAGATACACTTAAGTATCATTACAGATGCAGGAAAATTATACTGGAGCTGTGCTGATGTTAAACTCACTACAGGTATTTAACTCCAATGAATGGGAAAGCTAGTTGTGTTGGCAATTCTGACTTTTCTGGTTATTGCAGCAAACTTTCATAAAAGGTCTCAGTGAGCATCTGTCTATTGACTAAACATCAAAAGGTTAACATTTGAAGGTTGTATTTAGTGAATTAGGGTGTGTCCAAGCTTTTGGTTTTACACAGCAGGTCAAAACAAACCACACAACACTAGACATATTAGTAAGTTTAAATAATACAGTGAATAATAATATGATTAACATTAAAATCTACAGTTTCACATGCTCACTCAGATTTCTACAAATGGTTTACAAAATAACACTGAGGAGCACTGGCACTTTACTTGGAGCTTATTTAATTCTCTTTTTGATTTCATGGTATCTTACTATTTACTGTACAAACTTGTTTTTTTTCTCTCTCTGTTTTCTTCATTTACAGATTAGTCAGAAAAAGCTGAAGAAATTTGAGAAAGAGTATCACACAATGCGGGAGCAGCAAGAACAACAAGAAGCCCCTATCGAGAGATATGAGGTAGTCATCACATCTCTCTAAAGCTAAAGTTATTTTGGAAAGAATAAAGTCAAAATAGATGTATATCTTATGTTGATGGACTTCACTGAACCTTGAACTTGACAGTTCTTCAGAAATTGGAAAAATGATGTGTCACCAGAACAGCCATTTGTTGTTTTTGTAATAAGTCATCTCAAGAGTAGGGTGGTTATATACAGGTATATGAAGACGTAAACAGATGTTAGAGAGTAATACCTAATTTTGTCAAAATAGAATTTAAATTACTCTTAACAAAACATTTTAGGACAAAGAACTCCATTGATGTATCAGTCATATGTGTAAAACCAAGGTTAGACAGGGAATGTAGTACACTGTGCACGCTATGGGTGGTTGTAGCCGTTTATCTAAGAATCTTTCTCACTTATCTTGTAGAAATTCAGTTTAAATGAAGCTGCCTGGTGCAGTTAATGATGTATGTCAGTGAAACATTACAGACGACCTTTACTGTGTAATAGTGATGTTCCCCTGTGAACTTCACTGCACTATAGGACACACACATTTATCGAACTCTTTCTGATTAACTTCCTTTCTCTTCTTCTTTCTGTTCTGCCCTTTTCTCTTTGTGTTTCCTCATTCCCTCGTCCAGCGGGAAAACCGTCGCTTGCAAGAGGCCAACATGCGTTTGGAGCAGGAAAATGATGACCTAGCTCATGAACTGGTGAGCAGCAAGATAGCCCTACGGAAGGACCTAGACAATGTGAGTGTGGATGTATAGGTCTTTATTTTTTTAAATAGTGGTCTTAGTTGATCCATCCATCCATCCATCTTCTACCGCTTATCCGGGGCCGGGTCGCGGGGGCAGCAGTCTAAGCAGAGAAGCCCAGACTTCCCTCTCCCCAGACACTTCCTCCAGCTCTTCCGGGGGGATACCGAGGCGTTCCCAGGTCAGCCGAGAGACATAGTCCCTCCAGCGTGTCCTAGGTCTTCCCCGAGGTCTCCTCCCGGTGGGACATGCCCGGAACACCTCCCTAGGGAGGCATCCGGGAGGCATCCGAAACAGATGCCCGAGCCACCTCAGCTGGCTCCTCTCGATGTGAAGGAGCAGCGGCTCTACTTTGAGCTCCTCCCGAGTGACGGAGCTCCTCACCCTATCTCTAAGGGAGCGACCCGCCACTCTGCGGAGAAAGCTCATTTCGGCCGCCTGTATCCGGGATCTTGTTCTTTCGGTCATGACCCAAAGCTCATGACCATAGGTGAGAGTAGGAACGTAGATCGACTGGTAAATCGAGAGCTTTGCCTTACAGCTCAGCTCCTTCTTCACCACGACAGACCGGTACATCGACCGCATTACTGCAGAAGCTGCACCGATCCGTCTGTCGATCTCACGCTCCTTCCTTCCCTCACTCGTGAACAAGACCCCGAGATACTTAAACTCCTCCACTTGAGGCAGGAGCTCTCCACCAACCTGGATGGGGCAAGCCACCCTTTTCCGACTGAGAACCATGGTCTCAGACTTGGAGGTGCTGATCCTCATCCCAGCCGCTTCACACTCGGCTGCAAACCGCCCCAGTGCACATTGAAGGTCCTGGCTTGATGGAGCCAACAGGACAACATCATCTGCAAAAGCAGAGATGAAATCCTGTGGTCCCCAAACCAGACTCCCTCCGGCCCCTGGCTGCGCCTAGAAATCCTGTCCATAAAGATAATGAACAGGACCGGTGACAAAGGGCAGCCCTGCCGAGTCCAACATTCACCGGGAACAGGTCTGACTTACTGCCGGCAATGCGAACCAAGCTCCTGCTCGGTCGTACAGGGACCGGACAGCCCTTAGCAAAGGGCCCCGGACCCCATACTCCCAGAGCACCCCACAGGGCACCACGAGGACACAGTCGAATGCCTTCTCCAGATCCACAAAGCACATGTGGACTGGTTGGGCAAACTCCCATAAACCCTCCAGCACCCTGGAGAGGGTATAGAGCTGGTCCAGTGTTCCACGACCGGGACGAAAACCGCATTGTTCCTCCTGGATCTGAGGTTCGACTATCGGCCGCATTCTCCTCTCCAGTACCCTGGCATAGACTTTCCCGGGAGGCTGAGGAGTGTGATCCTCTGTAGTTGGAACACACCCTCCGGTCCCCTTCTTAAAAAGAGGGACCACCACCCCGGTCTGCCAGTCCAGAGGTACTGTCCCCGACCGCCACGCGATGTTGCAGAGGCGTGTCAACCAAGACAGCCCCACAACATCCAGAGACTTGAGGTACTCGGGCGTATCTCATCCACCCCGGTGCCTTGCCACCGAGGAGCTTCCCAACTACCTCAGTGACTTCAGCCTGAGTGATGGGCGAGTCCACCTCTGAGCCCTCGGCCTCTGCTTCCTCATTGGAAGACGTGTCGGTGGGGTTGAGGAGATCCTCAGTATTCCTTCCACCGTCCAACAATATCCCCAGTTGAGGTCAGCAGATTTCCTCCTCCACTGTAAACAGTGTTGGCAGGGCACTGCTTCCCCTCCTGAGGCGTCGGACGGTTTGCCAGAATTTCTTGAGGCCGACCGATAGTCTTTTCCATGGTCTCACGAACTCCTCCCAGACCCGAGTTTTGCCTCCACAACCACCCGTGCTGCAGCCCGCTTGGCCTGCCGGTACCTATCAGCTGCCTCAGGAGTCCCACAAGCCAACCAGGCTCGATAGGTCTCCTTCTTCAGCTTGACGGCATCCCTTACTTCCGGTATCCACCACCGGGTTCGGGGATTGCCGCCACGACAGGCACCGGAGACTTTGCGGCCACAGCTTCGAGTGGCTGCGTCGACAATGGAGGTGGAGAACATGGTCCACTCGGACTCAATGTCTCCAGTCTCCTCGGGATCTGGTCGAAGCTCTGTCGGAGGTGGGAGTTGAAGATCTCTCTGACAGGGGACTCGGCCAAGCGTTCCCAACAGACCCTCACAGTACGTTTGGGTCTGCCAAGTCTGTCCCGCCTTCTCCCCCGCCATCGGATCCAACTCACCACCAGGTGGTGATCAGTTGACAGCTCCGCCCCTCTCTTCACCCGAGTGTCCAAGACATACGGTCGGAGGTCAGATGAAACAACTACAAAGTCGATCATCGACCTCCGGCCTAGGGTGTCCTGGTGCCACGTGCACTGATGGACACCCTTATGCTTGAACATGGTGTTCGTTATGGACAAACTGTTGCTAGCACAGAAGTCCAATAACAGAACACCACTCGGGTTCAGATCAGGGGGGCCGTTCCTCCCAATCACGCCCCTCCAGGTGTCACTGTCGCTACCCACGTGAGCATTGAAGTCCCCCAGTAGAACGATGGAGTCCCCGGTTGGAGCACTTTCCAGCACCCCTCCCAGAGACTCCAAGAAGGCCGGGTACTCTACACTACCATTTGGCCCGTAGCACAAACAACAGTGAGAGACCTATCCCCAACCCGAAGGCGCAGGGAAGCGACCCTCTCGTTCACCGGGGTGAACTCCAACACATGGCGGCTGAGCCGGGGGGCAATGAGCAAACCCACACCAGCCCGCCGCCTCTCACCGCAGGCAACTCCAGAATAGTGGAGAGTCCAGCCTCTCTCGAGGATTTGGGTTCCAGAGCCCAAGCTGTGCATGGAGGTGAGCCCGACTATCTCTAGTCGGTATCTCTCAACCTCCCGCACAAGCTCAGGCTCCTTACCCGCCAGCGAGGTGACATTCCATGTCCCTAGAGCTAGATTCTGTGTCCGGGATTGGGTCGCCGAGGCTCCCGCCGACTGCCACCCAATCCACATTGCACCGGCCCCTCACGGTTCCTCCTGCAGGTGGTGGGCCCACGGGAGGTCGGTCCCACGTCGCTCTTCGGGCTGAGCCCGGCCGGGCCCCGTGGGGAAGACCCGGCCACCAGGCGCTCGCATTTGAGCCCCAACCCCGGGCCTGGCTCCAGGGTGGGGCCCCGGTTGCGCCATACCGGGCGACGTAACGGTCCTTGTTTTTAAAGCGTCCATAAAGGGTTTTGAACCGCTCTTGGTCTGGCCCGTCACCTAGGACCTGTTTGCCTTGGGAGACCCTACCAGAGGCATAAAGCCCCCGACAACATAGCTCCTAGGATCATCCGGGCACTCAAACCCCTCCACCACGATAAGGTGGCGGTTCAAGGAGGAGGTCTTAGTTGCGTCTTAGTTGATGCATGTGGCAAAGGTTAAGGCCTGTACCAAACTCTCACAGAAGACATTGTGCCTTGACTCACCTTGACAGGAGAAAAGATGAAAGTCTACAGTGACCTTACTCACATGAAGTTATTCTGTGGCTGCGTGTTTTCTCTCCCCAGGCTGAGGAGAAGGCAGATGCTCTGAATAAAGAATTACTGCTGACCAAACAGAAGCTGGTGGAGTCAGAGGACGAAAAGAGGCGTCTGGAAGAAGAGTCGGCCCAGGTCAGAGCTCAGTTACAAATTAAAGAGCAAATCTTTTATTATTTTAAAGGAATAATTGAGACAATTTTAATTTGATATCAGAACGTAAATGATCACTATTTCTGTCAAGTTTTAGTTCATTTTGGGTAAAATGTTTGTTTTCTAAAAAAGTTAAACATGTCAAATTAATGCATGGATTAAAACATTATATACATGTTAATGTTGTTATAAATTTAAATATAAATACTGACCAATCAACTATTCCTTTACGTAAATCATAGTTAAAATGGTCTTGCCCTGTGCTCCACACTACTTTGAGAATTAAAAACGGGAAACACGCACAGTCTAAAGTGACAGGTTGTGTCAGAGCAGCCTATCTCAACAGGAAGGTGACTGGCACTGATTCTCAGGTCCTGGGACGATACTCGTGATTGTGGACGTGGATTCTCTTTAACTGATCAGACAATGAACCTGATGGAAAAATCAATACTCCTCTTTTTTTATTCTCATTTTGTCTTGGGTATAGAGAGACAGTATAGTCCTTAGGGCAGAGGACAGACTGGTCCCATGTGTGCTCTACACTGTCCTCCAAATGTCTCCTGTCTTAAAGACGCTGTGGCTGTGTGTGATTTATGTGCTGTGTAGAGGGCTGGACTTGGCCCTAAGCCCCTGGCCTGCCAATAGTCTTTTCAGTCTTCTTTACATTTAGTGGATGTCACATGGTCTCTGGGCTCTCTGTCTTTCTTGTGTCCTTGCTCTCTGCCCTGCAACACTAAGTGTATCTGTGTGTTTTCACAGCTCAAGGAGATGTGCAGACGAGAGCTCGACAAATCTGAATCGGAGATCAAAAAGAACGGCTCTATCATTGGAGAATATAAACAGGTACCTAATCTCCAGCTGAGAACTGAAATCTGAAAACTGAAAGTAACAAATTATAATGTGTACTTCTGGTAGGTCCACCTCTGTCGTTGTCTTTTCTTCGGCTTTTTATGAGGAAGAGTCAACATCAATGTCCATGATTTTCAGAAGTGTTCAATAGTTAATAAACCCTCATTTTCTTATGTGAATAACTTCATAAGTACACAGTATAATACTCTGAATCTGAATGAAATGTGTTTGTTGATTCTGCAAATGATAAGATAAGATTTAATTTGAAGATCTATCCAGGTCAAAGTCTGTTGGCACACTGATACACCTCCTCTGTAGTCTTTTATGTCTGTCACACATGTCTGTGAAGGTTCTCAGCCGTCCAGGACATCTTGAAAAAAAGGTTTAAGTAAAAGTATCTGGACTCAGTTTTCAAGGGGAAGACGTTTCGTCTCTAATTCCAAGAGACTTTATCAATTCTGAGATCAACTGATACAAGAGCTGAGCTTATATTTCTAGAGGGAGGGGTTTCCCCTGAAACCAAACCTGATGGACCAGGCTGTTCTGTTCTTACCGTCGTTGGCCATGAAAGGGAAGTGTGACTCCTGATGTGAGAGTCGTTAGTGTCCTTGTTCTATTTAGTTTTTTTTGTGAAAATGGAAAAGTCCTTGTTGAACAGAGAAGGTGGCCTCAGATTCATGTTCGCCTAGTATTTACAACAGTGTTCTGAAACCCAAAAAACAAAAGAGTCTCACCCTAGAACAACAAACACAGCACCTGAATGGAGCAGTGTCACTAACAACTCTCCTGAGCCTTAACGACTCTCACATCAGGAGTCACACTTCCCTTTCATGACTAACGACGGTAAGAACAGAACATCAGGTTTGGTTTCAGGGGAAACCCCTCCCTCTAGAAATATAAGCCCAGCTCTTGTATCAGTTGATCTCAGAATTGATAAAGTCTCTTGGAATTAGAGACGAAACTTCTTCTCCTTGAAAACTGAGTCCAGGTGCTTTTACTTAATCCTTTTTTTCCATCTGTGACACATGGCAAAATATGGAAAAAATACTTAAATAATGAGTAAGAGTTGACTCTAATGTATTCAGGGGAAAAAAGTCAGACTGAGTTTGCTTTGAATTCCTGTCTGTCCAAATTCCTCTTTTGGCTGTTCATTCTTTTGAGAGCTCATCCTGTCACTTAATGCTTAAATATAAACCTACTCTGATTAAATACTATTAGTGTCACTACAGCAACATTACGCATAAGTTCAGCGCAGTCAGACAGAAATAGCAAAGAGACTAATTTAGGATCAGGCCTTAACTCAACCTGAGTCTAAAAATAATGGCACAGACTGGAAATGACAGCAGATGTGAAAATTGAAGATAAGAGGATGCTATCAAGCTGAGCATGGTAAAATGCCTTTGAGTCAAAAAATAGATCATATTTGACAGAAAGGAATGAGAAAGTGAACAAAACCAGTGGTGGCAAAGCAGAGGGAGGACGGCAGCATTCAATTCTCTGGGACTGACAAGTTAAAGAATGTCCTAAAATAGTCTGTTAACTCACATTATTTGTCAAATGGCATTTTTCTTTTTCAGTTGCTGTGAATACCAGACTTCTTTTTGTGGGATTAGGGACAAAAAGGCTTTGTTTGCTAATTGTCTGGCCAGCCCACAAGGACAGACAAACGACTGTTAATGGTGCGGCTAAAAACAGTCTGGAGTGTTTGATTGTAATTCTTGTAATAGGATGAGTGCGCATTTTCACATCACTTCAGATCTATACCAGGCCAGGTGTAAAAAAAAAAAACACACACACTGTAGCTGCTGGTTCTTAATTTTAAATGTGTGTGTTATTGGGTAGAACCAAAAATATAGCAGCTATAAAGTTATCGCTCCCTTCTTATTAAGTTATAAAAAGTGGATGGCACACTATGAATAATGGAGCAGGAAAACAAAAATGGCCCGAGGTTTTTGTAAGTTGCAGTAATTATAAGTGTCTAAGGCCGTCATAAAAATAGTAGACAAAGAAGAAAAAACAGAAATGGGTCAGAAACAAAGTCAAAATGCCTTATTAGTGTGACACAACATGCAGGAAAAAAACCCTTTGATGTGAACTTTATAATAATAAGTCACAGATTGTATATAATTGAGGTCCCATCTTGTTTAGGACTTTTTACAACAATGTCCCTAAAAATAGAAAAATATCAATATTCTGATTACACATTTTGGCCACAGTTCTTGCGATTCCCTTTTAAAAGAAGATTTACCAGAGCTGCAAGATCAAGAGGAAAGCTACTGCTCGTGAAGGACAGACAGAGGGAGAGTGGTGCAGCAGTGACAGTGAAGCACAAATGAAGAAGATGAGAGACAAAGAACACAGATCAAAGAGAGATTTGTGAAAGAAAACTCAGAAATGTTCTATGTTGAAGAGAAATGTGCGGTATTTGCCACAAGGAGTGCAGCTGAAGCCGTCTGCAGAGAGGTGGGACGACCTGCTGTACCCGCTAGAATGACTCATGTCACATTGATCTCCGTTCAGCTCAGAGTACAAGTGTGTGTCTGTAAGCATTGACGGTGCATTTTAGAAGCAGCACAACAAAAAAGATGCACGTACATGATGATGACTCTAGTTGCAATAACATGAAAGAGCCTTGAACTTTAATCGTTTGCTGCAGAAAACATTTGATGTGTCTAATACGTATACAGATATGTATATGTTTTGACATAATTCGGCTTCAGTATGTGGTTTTTCCTAAATATTCTTTTTCATGTAGTTAATGTGTGGCGCAGTGCTGTCAGCTTGAAGGTTGACAGCAGTCGAAGAAGGCTTAGTGTGTGACTAAAACAAATGTCGTCCTCATCTTGTTCAAATATGTGCCTCTATCATTTCTATAGATCTGCTCTCAGCTGAGTGAACGGCTAGAGAAACAACAGACAACCACCCGCGGAGAGCTGGAGAAGATCCGGGTAAGTTTTAGAAACACAAAGTGAGCTGTGCTGCAGATGAACAGTAGATGAACATAGTCCGTCAAACACTAGACTCTTAATAGAATCTGATATTACGCTCCAGTTAATAGGATGGGGAGGTGTGTGCAAAAAATCTTGTCGCACTATTTTTTTTTTGTTTTTTACATTCACTTTAAATTTCAAGATGGAATAATGTTGTGGAGTTTGTAGGAGGAAGTTTTATTTGATCCCATTTTACATCAAACATTAGAAGACAATAGTAGATCTGATCATTTTGTCTCTCTTAGTCCAAAGTAGAGTGCTGTGAGAGGTGCAGCAGTCTTTTCAACAAAGAGGGTCGCGTGCGAGCCACAGTGTCCTCGGCGACGGCTGGGGGGTCTGAGGAGACCGATGAGGAGAAGGAGGCTCTGAAGAACCAGCTGAGAGAGATGGAGCTGGAGCTGGCTCAGACCAAACTGCAGCTGGTGGAGGCCGAGTGTAAAATCCAGGTACAGTCAGACGAAGTGTGGGAGTGCTGCAAGGACCATTAATTCAAACGAACGGGACAAGAAACATTAAGCTGAATATTGTCTCCTTACACAGGATCTGGAGCACCACCTGGGTCTGGCCCTGAACGAGGTGCAAGCTGCCAAGAAGACCTGGTTCAACCGAACACTGAGCTCCATCAAGACGGTCACTGGGACACAGGGAAAGGAGACATCCTAAACTGATGACCCTTGACATTAACTCCTACTACGCACAGTCCTGGGCCCAGTCTCACTGTCAACACTGAACCTTTGGGGACTGGTATATTGTACACTCACTGGGACATTATTTTAACAGAGACCATTAAAACCCAGGACTGTAACTACAGATGTTTCTTCTTCTAATATTCTTTAATGTGTTCCCTCTAACACTCCCCCCCTCCCGTCCTATCCTAATATGACTGCAGCAGGCTGCGCTGATGAGGAGGGGCTGCAAAACGTAGGATGAAGTACAATAGTACCACTGTCTCAGAGAAAAGTGTAAAGAGGAGAATTACTCCAATGATATGTGTCTAAGTACTGCTGAAATTTGGGAAGGACATTTAAAGTTGGACACAATGTTCTCACAAGGCTCTGCGTGCTCCAATCAAACCACTGGCACAAACTCAAAGTTTCTTTTTATTTTAGGTACGACTGACAGTAGGCGCCTTTACAAACAGAGCTTTTCTAATTTACGTTGAACAATACTTTTTTTTATGTTTGTACATGAATGTGCTTGTGAACAGAGGATGTGTCTCTCTGTGTTTGATTATAATGTGTGTGTGTGTGTGTGTGTGAGAGACTGAAAATGATCAAATGCTTAAATATTGACTGACATATTGTGTATAAAAGATGTTTGGACAGAGAAGTCCAAGGACAGATAAAGCACTAAGGTTATGAATGACTGCATGCATGTTCGAGGGAAGAGGCTGTTCCCTTCGATGGTCAAATGTGTAAACGACTGATCCTACAGAAGGAAGGACAAAGTCTTGACCCAAAGGTTGATAAAGACAATTATTGTAGATATAAAAATGTAATTTACAGTAAAACAAGTGCAAATGCTGCTGTAAAGATCAGCGGCTTAAAAAATTCCAGGTTTGTTTGGTTTGCATCTCCAGCACAACAAGATTTAAAGAGTTTCAAACCGTATAAATGTGTGCATGTTACAGTCTGGATGTAAGTATGTTGCGCTCTTGGTGCACATGTATAAAAAAAATATAATCCTATACATATTCATCAACACAAAATACATTTTCTGCTGTATGTACTTTTGAACCCTTGGACCGGATACTTTGTGACCTTTTGACCTTGTCTGCCAGGGTTATATTTGGCACTTTGCAGCAAAGGTTGTGTTTCACATAAGGAGCTTGAAACAAAATCATTAAGAGAAGGTGTCTGTGAAGGTTCTCAGTCATCCAGGTCATCTTGAAGAAAAGGTTAAAGCAAAAGCATCTGGACTCAGTAAAGTTTAAAGAGAAGGTGTAAAAGGCTTTAGGTTCCACATCAGAACAAACAAAACAATCTTGCCATTAATTCTGACTCCACCAATGTTGCTGGGATTCTTTTGTCTAACCCAGCACATTTCTGACGTCTTACTGGTAAGACTTTGTGCTGTTTGGTTAGACGCTTGAGTTAACAGTTCTCAAACCTCCATCCTTGTCTCGTCGAGCTTATCATAGGCCAGTTTTGCAGCTGGATGTCAAAAAGTTAGCTCCTCTGCAGTGGTTTTAATTCTGTCCTTATTGTGCTTCATTACAGTACCTGCTTAGTGGTAAAGGCATCTTAATAATTGAGTCCTTTAAAAGCAACACATGTAAAGCTAGTTTAAAACAAAGTAATAAAAACTTCTATCTTTGTGTCAACATAAATTTCAGGTCTCTCGATGGCCATTTAACAAAGAGCAGGACTTGACCGAGCACCTAATGGCTTTGTTGTCCAGCTCACAAAAAACCTTCGGGGAGCAACATTTCAGTGTCTTGAAGCCGCAAAGTTGTCGATTAGCCAGATGCTATAACAGCCACTGTGATAATTGCTGGGTCTACACTTGTATATTTAAGATGATAACTTAAAGGGTCAACCACTGGCACATCTGCTTTCATTATTGTCCCATCAACATTTCTATTTCTATTATTTCAGCCCAAAATAAACTTTTACTGTAAATTGCATCCAGCTTAAAGAGGGCTCTGATTGGTGGGAATCCATTTATAAAAAAAAAAATGCCAAAGGAGGTTGAAAGAAACAAGAGGCCCCTCCTCCAAAAGCACTGAGTTGTAATAAAAACATGAGTTTATTTTTTTTTTTTATTACTGTAACTAATGTTGCCTAATTGTACCTACCTGCTGCCGTGCTCAAGTTTAATCCACGTTTTATCTTTTTAATGTTACTTTGATCCAAGCTTCTCACAGTCGGACTGCTGTTTGGTTTATTAAATGCCAAGACGTAGCTTTATCATTTGACAACAAAAACATTATCAACGTGTGGACATTGTAATAGTGTAGACGCATTGTGTATAAATAATAAATTTAAATATAAAGATATCAACAAACATATGGTCTCTGTCTCTTATAATCTACTGTTGAACTGCAAACCAGTCAATGTATTTCATTTCCACTGATCACATTCATTCATTCATTTTCTACCGCTTTGTCCCGTTAGGGGTCACGGGTGACTGGAGCCTATCCCAGCAGCTTTGGGCCTGAGGCGGGGTACACCCTGGACAGTGGCCAGTTAGTCGCAGGGCTGACATTTAGAGACAGACAGTGACAGACAACCATTCACTCTCACATTCATTCACTAAGGACACTTTAGAGTTGTCGAGTGGTCGGCCGGGTTTTGAACTCACAACCTTCTTGCTGTGAGGCAGGAGTGCTAACCACTCTGCCTCGTGCACCCTGATCACATCATGGTTCATTTTATTTCATGAGACTTACCTAAAAGTCAATAGCTGCAATAACTGCTTCAAGACTATTTACATCAGTTAAGTTCTTAGTTAATGTGTTTTTATCAGTCTCCTGAGTTCTTTAAAGAGATATTTTTTTATTCAGGAGCTAAACTGATTCTGCAGCTCAAATGAGATATTTGTACCTAACCATAATGGGAAACACAGGATATTGAGAGTTTCAAACAAAAAATAAACCACTTTTGCAAACTAACCAGTTTTATCTAGTAAAAGGAGCTTCTAATTGTCTCCAAACTGTTTCCCTTGAGCTGGATACAAAGCTCTCCATTGCTCCGCTTTGTTGTTAGTGTCAGGGATAAGCTGCTTCCCACTGTGTTAAAACATAGAGTCTGTCCTATTTGTTTGTCTTAAATGTATCATGTGGCATGTTTAGAACTTGGTGTGAGTCTATAAAATTATCACCTTCAGTGATGACGGCCGTTTTGCAAACAGAGGGCGCGAGGAGCCTGAGACCCGGAGCCTGTGGGACTCGAGGTAACCAGCGTCAGCATTATGCAATAGGCTCAACACCTTCGCCCCTCCTCTTCCTCTCTGCCTGCGTCCTGCCTCGCAGCTAAAAATACGAGCAGAGAGGCAGCAACAGAGGGAACGCAAAAGTGGAATGTAGATGGGACGGGTGTCTTTGGTTGCTGCACGGCTTGCGTGTTAATGATTTGTGAGGCAGACGGGGCTTCAAGCTAGACCCTGGAGCCCCCCATACCCCCCCTGACCTTCTGAACTCTGTCAACTGATCTCCTGACAGCACTGAGCCCTGGATCCTCAGGCCACAGGCTTGCACAGTTACCCTGAATGCATTTTAAGAAATAATGCTCTTATCGCTGTTTCTGTTTAGAGAGCTTTTTTCCAGTTGAGAAACACAAAAATGTACTGATAAATAAAATGAAGTGATCTTTGCTGACATAAAATTTAGTAGTAGTATCTTACAATGAAATTGAAAAGTAATAGTTGATATCAACTCAAAACAGAACTGTGTAGGAGTAATTAAAGGTTGTTATTTGGGGCCAACACATGTTAATTTTGAATGTTTTTGTTTCTTATTTTAATTAAAATAATTTCTTTTTGATGATTAGTGTTTGGGATGGAGAAGATATATGTTTGAAATGTGCCTAAAACTAAAGCTAGTCAAAAGCTAGGCACTAAGCCAAAATCTTGTGCAGTGTTTTATTTGCTAAGTTAATATTGACCTACATACTGTATAAAATTAGTTTGCTTGAGTATTTGAATACTTACTGCTATAGCCCTGTTGACAACAGTTGGCAGGAAGTGGACCTTTTGGGGTGAAATCGTTTACTCAGGGTCCTTTAAGTCTCAGGTGGTGGTTTATTTGTTCAGGTGATGAAGGTGAAGGTATGGAGCTGTCAGTCCACACAGGAACAATACAGCTGAGCACAGAGTACACACAGTGTTACTTAAACTTTTAACTGATGGGCCTCTTAGCAGCCATGCCATAACAATAAAATAGTTTTGATAAACCTTTTTGGTGCATGAAAATGTGCATTTTCTTTGCATATATCCTACTGATAATACCCTGTTGCCATGGTGACAGTCCAACTAGGAAAGGTTATATTCATTAATGTTCAAACGCTAATCCATTATATCTTAGTTTACTAAAAAGAAGGGCAGCCCAGTTCTTTGTCCAGTCAACAGTCAGAACTCCGTCCACAGCGTTTCAAGCTATACACCAGAGATATTATAAGAAGGTTGTAAGTTCAAATCCCGGCCGATTCAAACATTCTCGGCCAACTCCGGTCTTTCTGTGGGAAGTCTGCATGTCCTCCACGTGTTACCGTGGGTTCTCTCCGGGTACTCCGGCTCCTCCCACCGTCCAAAGACATGCATGTATAGGTTAATCGACAACTCTACAGTGTCCCATGTGAAGGAATGTGAGAGTGAATGGTTGTCTGGAACTGTCTGACTAACTGGCCACTGTCCAGGGTGTACCCCGCCTCAGGCCCAAAGCTGCTGGGATAGGCTCCAGTCACCTGTGACCCCTAATGGGACTAAGCGGTAGAAAATGAATGAATGAATGAATGAACAAAAAAATATATATACTATTTGTTTGTGTGTGTCTAATGCAGCCACAGCTTTTAAAAAACAAATATTTCATGACTGTGTAAAATTTTAAGTCAAGTGGAGATAATTGGACGCTGTAGTGCACAGGATTTTTTAAATGTTTAAAATGTGATTTAACAATGTTTTTTGTTATAAAAAAAAACTACTTTTGTATCCACAGCTGCCCTGGGGCAGACTGCGCTACAGACCTCCGACCTCCGACCTCCGACCACCAAACACACTCACACCAATGCTATGGACACTGGAGCCAAGGAGGGTTAAGTGTCTTGCCCGAGGAACACACTTCACCCACGAACTGCCATCCTTCTGAGTCACGGCTCCCAGTGTCAGATCATGAGACAGTGAGGAAGACAGTGAGGAAGACAGTGAGGAAGACGTTATCAATGAAGTAAACATCTAATGTTAAAGAATTAAACTGAGAATAAAAAAATCTAACCTGGAGAAGGGTAAATATCATCACAAAATCAGGTCTGAAGGGGTTAATGCCCATGTGTGACAGCAGAGAACACAGTTACCATGGTTACGGTCCAATTAACTAACTACTGACCTGCTGCCACCTGGGAAAAATATGGAAGGTTTCAGCTTTGATATTAACAAGTCAAACAAAAAAAATAACTGTGACCGATGGATATGCTTCTCCTTCACTTCAGAATAATTCTCCATCTTTGGGGATCGTAAGAGTGACTTGTATAATTCAGGTTAGATACGTCCAACAGCAGCTTCACGGTAACGCGATCCAGCTGGCAGCCAACTGTTGGTCGTGAGGAATGAAGCGGGTCGGTAACTAATCTGGGTAAACACCTGTTAAGAATTCAGATGTGGTCCACTTAAACAGACATCAAACACTCACGCACACTCCAAACAATATAATTACTTTGGATTTGGAGCCTTAACCCCACAAGTACCAAGGCAAATTAAACATTCATTACACAGACCGGTTATTCAAGGACAGTGATGGCCCCTAAATGGATTAAAAGTTATAGGATGTATTTTAGTAGCCTCCTACAGCATTAGGTGGTGGTCTGAATAATTTAATTTGCCTTTTTTTGTATTAAGTGTATATTTTTTGACCTATACTTACTTTTTCTTGGTTGTAAAATGTTTTAATGATGAAATCGGCTGCTCTTTAACATGGTGAGTTGCATTTGTGTCTAGTAGCTGAAGGGTGCAATAAAATCTTTGCAACACATAATGTAATAAAAGGAAAGTATTGAATATAGCCCCATATCAAGGCTTTGCTGTTTGTTCAACTAACCAGTTAGTCCTGGTCATATAACCTAATGTGGTTAGTTGTGTCCACTATAGTGCATGATTGTGGAGCTTGCAGACTGGATAATTCCTCTGGTAAATATAACCAGGTTTTATTAGATTCCAAGATCACTGTGTATATTTTAATCGAATAAAAATGCAAAGACAGGGCATTATAACTCCTGAATATATCGTGTTTAACTCTTAGACAGGCCACTACTTTTCTTCATTCTTCATTCAGGCTACTATCCACTGTCAGGTGACCCAACATAAGATTTATCGTGAAATTATGAGTCTGATGTTTTCACAGCAAAATGTTTGACTTCCCATGGCAAAGTCTTAACTAAAAACTCATATTTCAACACAAACCGTGGCAAAAGTACAAACTGCGTTAAGCTGATGCAACACTTAACACGATGCAAATGATAAAAGTTGAACAGAATAACATTTTGTTGGGATAACTGTCATTGCCTCAAGAGTCTAATCCTTGAGCGCCATTCAGACAAAAGCCTTGTTAATTGTTCTGTAAAAAGGAAACACTCACACACATTAGTCTGGAGACATGTGGCTGTGAGGGCTATATGATGTCGGTCGAACACTTAGACTGATCCATCAGCAGTGCTGGAGGAGAGCTGTTGAGGGCTGCTGATTGACAGGTCATGGTGCTGAGCCGCCATGTGCTGAAAGTCCTCCCAGACAAGCTCGCCAATTATCTGCCATAACCCTGACTCTGTGATTATAGTATGAGATAATGCCTCAAGTATTATCAGCAAGGTGTCAGAGATCTGTGTTAACAGTGCGCTCATTTTAAGGTGGACCTGAGACATTTGTGTCAGAATACCAAGTGTCCTACAGAAATGAAGAAATGTGATTGGTTGGTTCTGTTTATATGGTATGTTTACATGTTGAGCGCATTGACTAACGCTTGCTTGACTAATGATACAATAGAAATCTATCCATTTAAAAATGAACAGTTCTTTTATTATAATACTATTTTTGCTGTGTTTGGGTCTTGACCAAAACTGTTAAGTGTCGTGTATGTCACAGTTGTAAACATGTCTGTGAAGATTCTCAGTCATCCAGGACATCTAAGTTTTCAAGGTGAAACCCCTTGAAAACTTAGTCCAGATGCTTTTACTCAAACCTTTTCTTCACAGTTGTAAAGGAAAAGTACTCACATTTATACATTTAGCACTTTTGTATTTTTATTTTCCAGTTTGTCAAGCATAGATTATGTCAATAACAGTGACAACCACAGATCACTGCTGCGAGTGTTGCTACTTTTCCAAACCATACGCCGAGCTCCATCCTCGTCTCATCTTTATATCATATCTTCTTTGTAATCCCTCCCACTCAGACTCCCACCCTGTTATCAATAAACATTTCACATCATTATACTCTTGATATTTTAACAGATGCTGTGAACATATAGCACTTTATCATTTTTATACTTTGGGCAGCATCATTAAACATCTTTAATCCACTTTTGTCAAAAGAATAAATAAATAAAAAATATCACAGGAAAAACAAAAACAAAGCACTCATCACTTGTAAGACTCAACTTTTGTGAAACAATGTGAAATCAAACAAAAAAAAAAAGGATTCTAACAGCATGGATGCGCCCAAAACAGCTCTCACACAAATAGTTTAAAAGATATATAGATGTGTATATATATGTATGTATCCATATATATATATATATTCTGTATATATGTTTCTCTACAAAAGGTTTACTCTCCTATGAGTAAATACATTCTACTCTACAGTCACAGAACAACAGTGTACATTCCCAACCCAAATAATTTGATCGTTTATCAGGCGGATCTTGACCGTTAGCAACCAACGGAGCGTGACCAGGAAGTACGCAACATCATGCCTGCCATGTGTGTGTGTGTGAGAAATGGCTTCCCGTCACTGTGACACACACACACACACACACACACACACACACACACACACACACACACACACACACACACACACACACACACACACACAGAGGCAGAAAGATGTGTTCAGCAGTTTGTCTGGTTAACTCTGCATCGCCAGTCGAAATGTGAGCCCTGGTCTATTTCTGCTGCTCTGCACGGTTCACAAGGACTCAGGGATGAACTCTTTCAGCTCTCTACAATCTCCTCTAGACCCATCCTATGAATGTGACAGTTTTACCTTGCTCTCTAGAGAGAGAGATTTTCATAATAGTCAAGGTGTGGAATATAGTATGATGTAGTTATAGCTTCTGAAACTGCCACTGCAATCGGACCGGTCCAACAAAACGCTTCCGTATCGATGGTCTCTAGATAGAATCACAAACAGCTCAAGCTAGAGCTGCCTCCAAAAATTAAGTCGGCATCATCCGCCTTTAGTCTTTTGACCTTTGACCTGGCAGAGAAGATGAAGAGATACCCGCTAGGAAAGCAGACTTCCAAATAGATAGTCCACAGAGCCCAAACTACCTGGCAGCAGAAGCACACAGAAGTCTTTAACTACTGAACATATTGCATCGTCTGGCCAAATTGTGGCAAAGCAAAGCTCCTGCAATTCCTGCCAGAGATTTTTTTAGAAGACTTCACTACTCCCTTTTTCTTTTCCCCAATAGCAAACGTTGAGTTATGTACATATAACTGCTGTATCTGCCTGTTAAAATGGCAAAGTAAATTCCAATCTAGTATATCCAGTGCTACAGAGCTTGTTACTGTAAGAAGCACCAAGATAACGAACAGGGTAGATGGGAGTGTGATGTCTCATGGCTCAAATCCTAAATTACAAACAAGGCCAAACCACTTGAGCGACTTTCACTAAATACAGTACAATCATATGTGTAATATACAAACAACAGAGCAGAGTATGCCATGCAGTCTCAATGTGCTCAGCTGTTATAGTCAGTTCATGTTCAACAATGCACTATATTTACATACATGGTGTGTGTCTCTTTGCATACAGGCGTGTGTCAGGTAGCCCTGAGTTGGATGCGTCCTTGTGTCACGATGCGTGTGTGTGTTTTGTGCTTTTTAGATTTACAGGTGCAGCCGCTGTTACGGGTCTACTGCAGTGCTGCTCCAAAAGTGTAGATGCAAGGAAAATGGAGCTGGAGGAACATCAGTCAGACAAGTCCAAGTCCGGCACAAACAACCATTAGTCTCCTAAAAAGATATTGATGCCACCATTAACTACACAGCTCGTAAAAGCGGGTCTGGACAGGGCAAACTCATCATTGTAACCTGTTCCAGGAAGTTTTACGGTGGAGTAACCCACTTTTCTGAGAATGTTAAAATATGACAAACACAGAAATGTCTGTCTCCTAAAATAGTTTTATAATGATTTATAATAATTGTAAAGGGAATCCATGTTAGCAGCACTGATTTGTAAAGCAGAACTTATTATTTCCTCCCTTCATTCATTTACATGAGCGAGGGGCACAGATATTGTTTCTCTTTTGTTTGGTGAAACTGCCCGGCCGTTCTACTGTTTTATGCATAAACATAAAAATGCTTCCTGCTTCACTTCAATCTTTGTGAGAAAACAATTTGTCAGAGCAACAGTAGATTTTACCAGGGGAAGAAAACACCCTCCAAATACACTGCAGTAAAAAGATGAAGTGTGGAAAAAGGGAAAATAAAATAGTCAAACCAAAAGTCCTCAACCATAGACCAGGTGTTTGTAAAATCTGCTTGGATGATCCAGACACAGACTGTGTTTGCACAAATACGATCAAGCATTGTCTTCTAATATAACAAATATTTGTCTAACAATACATTCCTAACTAAGAATCAGTTAAAGTAGACAGGGGCTTGGCCTACTTTTATAAAAAGAAAGGACTTTTTTTAAACCTTGTGATTCAATCTTCTGTCTTCTAACTCTCTGGACAGATAGATGGTACTAACATACGCGCTTCTGAGTCTGAGTCTGCATTAGATCTACTCTTAATTTTCAGTTTTATATAAAAAACGGCACCAGTCTCTCATCAGTGCCTGTTATAAATTGACTGTTCAATTGAAGAAAAAACATAAAAGTGCAGTAGAAATTCTCTATAATGTAAAACACTTACAGTAATCAGTAATGATCACATAGGACGCACGTCACTAATGCCGCTTAATACGAGCCAAGACACATGCGACCCATTTACACCTCCACAGAGATCCAAAAACATGGTGCCAGGCCTCCTCCATGCTCAGATCCACTTTCTCAGGACATATTCAGGGCACATCCATAACACATTTAGGGCAGTCTCGTTTTGCCTGGACAAATGAGATCCGTCTGTCCAGGATGAAATGCAAGGTCTAAAACCTTAGGTGTCCATAACAATGGCAAAGTTTTATGTAACTACAATGGATAAAAAAAAGATCAGCGAATGAATGCAGTATATTACTGTTACACAGACAACCCTCTCTGCATGCCACTCAGGTTCAAAGACAAATTCTTGGGCCAACAGAGCAGGACGGACCGGGAGTACCAGGTCAGTGTTCGGGGTGACTCCTTCAGCGAGTCTGCTCAGTCTGTGGGGAAATGAAAAGGTTGCTCGCTGAGTTGTGACTGTCTGTCTTATTAATGTGGGCCATCTGGAAAGACAGGATGAAGCGAGGGCAGAGCAGAGGGGAAATTAGGAGGGATTCTTTCGCCGCTAGAGAAAGTGTGTATCTTTTCCACACGATAAAGCTCGAAGTTATTCACCTCCAAGTGAATTCCACATGAGGATGATAGGTCATGGCAAAGAGAGAAATACGGCCGGTCTCTCTCTGATCCTACTCAGCGTTTACAGACGAGAGCAAACAGAGAGAGGACGTTATCAAGCAGTAGATCATTTGAAGGCAGCAGGATCTCGTTTCCTCATGAGGCCTTAGCACCAGGATAAACTTAACTCTGGCGCTTGTCACCGAGGAAAGATGATCCCGGTGCTAATTGAGTTCTGTGAATTCCTGCTGGATATGTTTCTTAAAGGTAAGCAAAGATCACCAGATAAACAAAAAAAAACTGTCGCCTAAATTTTCCCAGAGGCCTAAGTAGCTGCCTGGATCCCATTACTGGTTTAGAAGATCAGCCAACGATACAGCAGATACCAGATCATATTTAGCAAGAGTTTTAAAAATGTTGCTTATGTATAGATAAGCAAGAGCATAATCAGTTTTAAATATGTTTTTTCAGTTATATTATTCGAGTATCAATATTCATTGTCTATTATTTTCCAATAAAACCTGTTCAGTCTGACACAAACATTTTTAAAACAAAATCAGAAATGTCAGTAATTTAATTTTGAGGGCAGTCAAGTGGTAGTGTTTTCCTTAGCCTTTTAGCCAGACTTTATTAACCGAGTCAGAGCAATAAATTCCACACTGACACGGAGCTTGAGCTCGGTTAAAACTGGGTCCAGACACAGCAGCACGGTGTGCACAGAGGCGTGCAAAGATTCTTGGAAGTTTTTTTTCACTGAAGCAGAAGAACCAGCTGTCCAAACTAAAATGACCTCACCGTTTCTGGAGGAAAGAGGAAAATGCACCCAATTTTTCGCTTGTTCATTGGTGTCAAAAAATATATTGTAAATTTAACCTAAATCGTGCACTTTAGGGCTCTTGAGCTGACTGACTCATTCTGTTCTTTGTTGAATCCCCGCCAGCACAAACACAAGAGATCAAACTGGAGCAAGATCAAGGTAAGTGTGAGTGGAATCAATTCTCCATCTGCTAAGTGACGCTTTATCTTTCGGCTAAAAGGACTGCTAAAAAAAAAAGGGAAGTGAAAATAAAAATATATTTCTATGATTGTGGACAGTTCTGGGACACTGACTTGCCTTGAGTCAAATGATCCTTGTTTATATAGAGCACTTTTAAGTTAAAAATATAAAGAAAATGTAATATGTAGATATTGCCTCTACGCTCACTACACTACATGGTTATACTATTACTATCCTATTACCACCACACAACTATATTCTTTCCTGAGGATTTTACAAAACAGGTAACCATTTAAAATGTATTTTAATACACATTAATTTAAGTAGTAATGTTTCACAATGTTGCCTTTTTTATTAAGTTAGCTTCATTTACCACTGCCAGGACAAAAATAATTTCTTACGCAAACAAAAGGTGCTTAAAGTTGAGCTTTGGGGTTTAACTTCAAAACCAATCCTTTCCTATTTGGAGATCTATTATAGTACCTTCGCATTTGACTACCGTCCATTAAAACTCAAAGGTGTCCAAAGCCAGAGGCTTGGTGGATGCCATTTTTAATAATAACCAATGAAACAGTATAGTTGTGCTCATTCTCCAGTCTGGCACAATTAAACAATCCTACCAATAAACATAACGGAAAAACCATCTTCTGGGCACTTCCCTGGGGGTTGTTTCAGGCATATCCCACCAGGCAGTGGTGCTGGGGCAAACCCAGGGCCCTGCAGGAGGGACCATACTGTGTAAGTGCCTGGGTAAGACTGAGGAGCCCAGCTTAGACTGTCCCACAAAGGGATAAGCAGAAGAAAATGTTCAATACAATAAACAATATAACAATGTACAACCAACTCTAAAATAGATAAATGACAGTTTTCACTGCCAATTAATAACCACACAAGTCACAAGAATAAATGACTGGTCTACTTCATAAATTCAAATTGCCGTCTCTATTTTTTAGACTTTCTTTTTTCATTTGCCTCAAGGTGAGCAGAGTGAAGTCACTTAGGGTTTGCTATTGAGATAAAAACCTAGTGATTTGTGTGGACACATGATGGACACATATCCAGATCTTTCCCTGCTCTACAGATTCAGTGGAAAACTGATGTGTCTCCTTCAGATTATGTCGTTTAGTTAAAGCTGAAGACTGGCCTGGCGTAGGAGGATAGGAGGAAAAAATCTGGTGTTTACGGACTGTGCTTATTGTCCTGAGGGTCAGCGGGGCAGAGTGGACCCTGGCTCTATGTGGCGATTACTGAGTTAATGGCAGAGAAAGAAGTGCGCACATTGGCGTATACACAACCAGGTTAATAGACAGGAAATATTTGTACATACAGTACATCTCCTGCCAGCAGTGAGGTTATAGAAAATGTGCTTTTTGACAGGTAAAGGTTGTGCACTGGCGGGATTAGGTTACGAGTGTGATGAGCGCCTCTGTTCCAGGTTATATGTAAACAAAACCTCAGGCAGCAGAGAGCATGCTCAGATAGGCTCAGAAAGACATCCAATGTAGAAGAAAAACAAGACAGAGAATATACGTAAACAGTAGAGGAATATTGGACCAACAATGTGAGGTCTCTCATGTAAACCCACAATGGCGGATGAAGCCAAAGAAAGCTGCCACAAGTTTGGAGCTAAATATTGGAAAAATGTTACAGTTCAGGATGGTCACAAAGATATCGATCATTAACTCCTTACACTAACAGTAACTCGTATCTAAGATGTAGGATGAGGACTAAACCCCACTGTTCAATAATGACATTACAACTGAGTGGGCAGTTCTTTGTCTAAAATGTTGTTGTTAGGGCAATTAACCCAAAGAGGAACCTCCAAAAAAACAGTCAAACTGTAAATTTGGAATTTTGGAACATCTGTATTAATGGGAGCCAGGCCTCACATCTATATGAGCTGCTTCTTTAGCAATTAATCCCATTGGTCCATTATTCCTATACTGTTTATGTTATATTCCAACAGCAGAGGTTAAAAGGGATAAAGAAAATATTGCATCTCCTAAGACTAGCTTCAATTGCTCAGTGTATATAAAATTGGAAGAAAGCTATATTGTGATATTACAGATACATTTCACTTTATAATTCTAAAATAATTTATAACAACAATAATAAGATTTGATAGCATATTTACATAAATACATCATATAGTAATATTATTGTCAACACATCATTATAGAAACATACACCATACATATATGTGTATATAGTCTGTACTGTATATAGCCACACACACAATGAGTATACAATCAAAATGAGATATTGCAATGCTCTGTTGGGTAAAATCCATTGGACATTCACATCTTCTTAAGAAGTTCCCATGTATTGCTATAAGAAAGACAAAAATTCAGCCAAGTCTACTAAGAGTTACAGCTGAACTTACTCCACATATCCAGGTATTGCTTTTTGTAAAGTCACTCCCCTCTGAAGTGATAATCTGCTTGGAGGGAAAACAAAACATAAAGCATTGTGTTCAGTAGGTCGGACTGCCGCTGTTGTTGGGCGGTGAGCGTTTCCAGCAGGTTTTAGAGTGTTTTGAATCGGAGAGTACAGCTGGAGAGAAAGGCGGCCCGCTGATTACCAGGCAGGCACCGTGAGCAGCCGTGAGTTCAGTTCATTCTGAAAGAGTTAAGAGAAGATCCTATAAAGCACAGCCCCTAGAAGTCAGAGAAGAGATCCTGCGGCCCCAGATGTATGATGAAGGGAGCAATGGTCCGTGGCTGGTAGAAGGGATTGTCAATGAAGAGACCACCTGCAAAGACACGGCCAAGAGATTTACGTCAATATAGACAGGAAATACTATCATCATACAAGACACCATGATTATTGAAATAAAAATAGGAACGAGTGGTAACATTGAGAGATTTATGCAATCATCTGTCTTTTGCACTTGGTGCTAATAATTTTGTAATATCTTGTTAGAAGGAGTCTGTCAATATCTAAATAGATAAATATAAATAAAGTAAAGTGGTGTAAGGATCCTTCATTCCCCTTTCAACACTTTAATGATCAGACCACATCAAAATAATACCTGAGAAACTACAGTTGGGTTTTGATCCTAGGCTCTATGCCACTGGCAGGGTCTCCCAAGACAAACAGGTCCTAGGTGATGGGCCAGACCAAGAGCGGTTCAGAATCCCCTTATGGACACATTTAAATCAAGGACTGGGATGTCGCCCAGTATTGCGTAACCAATGCCCCACCCTGGAGCCAGGCCTGGGGTTGGGGCTTGCATGCAACAGGGTCTTACCCCACGGGCTCGAAGGAGCCATGTGGGGCCGACCTCCCATGTGACTATCACTTGCTTGAGGAACTGTAAGGGACCGGTGCAATGTGGATTGCACCTAGTAAGGGCACTGCCATATGGCAAAAACAGCAAAATACAGCGATATACCGCCGTCCACCAGAGGGCAGGCTCCAAAAGTGGAAATATAAGGAGAAACCCAATGGTGACTTTACAAGTGTAAAAATCATGTTTACAGCCTGGTACAAAAGATGTCTCCGGTCTCTAGAGCTAAGTTTACACTACGTGACAACTCTGGGGGGGGTCCGTTAATGCTATCTGAAAGCTATTGTTTTCGTATGCAGTAAAAGCCGAAAAGCTCGGATGTAACTGCCATTTTATTGCCCTGTTGTGACAACAATATTGGTGAATAGGGGACCAATGTGCGGATTACATCCATTTTATTTACAATCTATGGGCTCCCTTAGAGTAGTAGGAGCTTGGCCACTCGGGAGGAGCTTGGAGTAGAGCTGCTGCTCCTCCACATTGAGGAGTCAGCTGATCTGGATACCTCCTACCCGCCTCCTTGGTAAGGTGGTCCAGGGATGTTCCACCAGGAGGAGGTCCCGGGAGAGGGGCTCAGCGTAGAGCCACTGCTTTACTCTACTCTGTCCCTAGATTTGCACATTGCACAAATAAATATTAATGGATCAATAAAAATCCTGGATGAAAGTCAGGTAGTATTTTTGTAAAGTGGCTGTGCCCCATTTTACATTTATTATCTACTTTCAACAGATGACACCCCAGCTCTCCAAACAAAGCACTACAGGAAGAAAAGACCTAACACTGACAGTGTGCAGAATTTGTAACCCTTTACCGGCTGTGCAGAATCTAATTTTCCCTCTCTGACAACAAAATGGAGGTCTATGAAGGTTACATATATATTCCTATAGGAAGCAAGGAAATCAAATCACATTTAGCTTAAAAAAGGACTCCAAGTCCCTTATAGGATGAGAAAACCTCTTGAGCTGTTCGTGGAAATACATGAAAGAGAAAAGATTATTCCAGGCAGCATCACATCCATCTGCAGTCGATAAAATGACCCATATTTCAAATGATTACTTCACAGCTCTTTAGCTCCTGGATGTACTGTGGGAGCTGAAAAAAATTAAAGTGATTACAAATATTTCATCAAAGGTTTGGTGGCAGGTTTCCAGCACTGGTTATTAGGCTGCTTCAGATTACAGTACACAAACAAACACCAATTATATTATGGTGGAAACAAGGTGAAGAGGCAGTGAATAAATCCTCTTATAGAAGCTTCAGTTCTATCGGTAATAAAAAAATTAAATGCAGTGTGATGATAATGAATGGACAAAATGGTGTTTGGGTGATGTAAAAGACTTTTTCTTTTAATTGTTTAAACCAACTATTGGACAATAGTGTGTCTTTTCTTCCAATGGCTGGGCCTCAGAGCTGTAACCATGGAGACGCCACCAGGTGTTTTCTCTTGATGGATGACTATGACGTGATGAAGAACGAGTGTAACTTATGTCTTGACAGGCACTGACCTTTGACCTTTACATTGAAGATGCTTTGGTTGCATTCTTGTCGTCCAGATTTGTAACACTTTAGGCAACATTTACAACAAAAACAACACAAGACTGAACCAGCCATGAGGAAATATTAAATATTTACGCATGTATTTTTTAAATAAACTCTGCTAGAAGCTTCTATATGTACCATCTATTGCTAAAATGCTACAAGCAATCGACTGAAATATAAAATGCCTGCTGTAAAACCAACATGTACTGGTTAAACACATGTTCTGTACGTGGCAAGAGGAAAATGTCGCGAGCACTAATCCCGGTGTTTGTAATGAGATTGTGCAGCTGAATGCCAGATGTAGGATCTGACAAAGCTTTCTTCAGTCATTTCGTGCTTTTGTCTCTGCATAAATATAAAGCTGGGGGTCAAAGGGATACAGCAGGAGGCGCTGACAAACGTGGGAAGATTTTAATCTAATAGTATGTGTGCCAAGATTAAAACACATAAATGTTTGTGTGAATTTTAGAGTGCTTCTTGTGCAGATAAAATACTGTATATCAATGTATTTTGGTATATCACAAACACTAATGTAACCGGGTTCTACTGCAAGCCAGAGACTGAATGTTAAACTATGACCAAGAAATGGTTTAGACTAAAAGAGCTTAGTTATAGATCACTCAAAGAGAGGGGTTCAGCCTGAAACTACTGGGATTGAAGGCAGGTCTGGTGTCACTGTCGTTAAGAGTTGAATGAGCAGTGTGAGTGATGATGGGGGAGACATTACGCTCCTGTGGACCATTAGCATAACTGCTCCCTTCAGGTACTAGTGTCCATCTACAGAGAGTTTTTATTTTAATTTCAATACACTGTTGTAAATGGAGTGGAGGCTGTACCACAGACCACCTTCTACGTCCCGACTTCTTTGTAAAAATCTTTTCTTGAATATGTTTTGGATGACTGAGAACCTCCACAGACAATGACATGTCCTTATTAAAATCTAAACTTAATGAGCTCTACCTCCTCACTTTTCTGTTCTTCTCCTGTGTCTATTTCAACATTATATAATTGCTCCAAATTAGTTTTTTTTTGCTTTGTTTTGTTACTTTTAGATTATTACTTGCTTTCTGTCTTCATTTGTCCCAAACTCATGGTTTAATAATGTGTGTATCATTTATATTAACAGTTATTTACAGCTAGTTTCACCAAATGCTGTCATATGGTTTGCCATAGGAAAGTAAATATTGTGAAGTCAAGTGAGGACTTTGTAGCCGTTTTTAGCAACAGATTATGCCACATACAGAAAATGGGAAAAGTTTTAGATTACTGAGTGATAACACTGTCTGTGGTAAACATATTAGACCAGCAAAGTTTAATAGTTCAGAAGTTATGGCAAAATACGGGTACAAACTAGCAGCCACTAATCAAATACCCTTTTCTACGAGCACAAAGCATCTCTGAGCCGACAGCTTTATGAGCTTACGAGCCTTATGTGAGATATAAACAGGCACTGTTCAGCTTTTATAAGAGATAGACTTTATTGAAACATTATGCCTTTATTTCTATACATCCTTCACACAGCGCACATTATTATTATTTGTACAGAGAATGTGTGTGTTGTGTGCATATTGCAAAGGCTATTCTCTTCAAAGCAAAATAAACACAATAACAAAAAGGCTTATATAATTTAGACTCAAAGAATGAGGTAACAATTCACAGTACAAATCCTTCAAGTTTTATCTTTTAAGAACTTAAACCTGCAGTATTCTCATATTCATAAAAGTCTGTGAAAAACAGTTAGAAAAAACAAAAACAATAAAGCAAAAAAGCTTTTACAAATTTTCCCGAATCCTCTCCCACAATCATGACATTGTAGAAAAACTGGCTGCGTTTCCCTTCTAGAAAGAGGCTATAGGTGCGTTTGGTTTCCCCTGTGCTAAAAGAAGTGGTAGTGGGGGACGGGGTAGGCGGGCACTTTCATGACAGGCAACAGAAGCATTCTCTTGGGAAAACCTAGAGGGAGACACGAGAAGAGCACGCTGCATGAGTCCAGGGCAACAAACCACCAAGTGTGTTCTCTGCTAACTCCACTCTACAGCACCACCACAGACAGGGCTCCCAGAGAGGGAGCAGGTGAGGGGTGTAAGAGTGTGAGAGGAGTGGGAATGAGTGTGAACATAGTGGAAGCCTTCACCAGTCCAAAGCCGACAGAAGCAGCTCAATGAGGGGGTAAAAAAATAAAAAAAAGCGCACAGCTAACACCCAGATCTCATTTTGGGGAGTCCTACAAGAAATCCTAAGCATCAACTGGTGTCAGCACAGGACGCAAAAGCAGCAAACAGACTGTTAACATATTGTTAAAATAAAAAAGGGGGCATAAACAGTTAGTCAACAAAAAAGTTCTAAAGACAAAGTAATAAAGATGCTACTTTTCACCAAACTTGTGGAAATGGAACCTAAGCTACTTTATTTTGGAGAAGCCATTGTGGTCCAAAGCTCCTGGACAAATTTTGTAATATTTTATAGAAAAATACATTACTCGCAGAAAAATTAAAAATAAAATAAAATCCTCTGCCCAGGGCCACTCAGCACTGAGCTGGAGGCCGGACTGAATAACAGTCATAAGAGCAAGGTCAAAGAGCTGCAAGGGTGAAAATTGTACTCCAAGTTTCAATTTTACTATTTATTATTTAAAAACTTTAAAAGTACCGTCCTTTCTGCCCACTTGTGGGGGAGTACAGCAAGCTGCACTTTATTTTTTTCAAAATACAATCCATTTTTATTTCTAATTCTGACAAAAAATATACACAATAAGATTAGGTTTAAACAGCAGCAGCTAAATGCTTGCTTTCAAGGAGCTGCAGTGTTCACAATGACATGTCTGCAGCAGGACGTGGGACTGTACCAAAACCCCCTAAACGCAGACACGAGTTCACGATCCACCATAAACAGAAAAAACTAAGGTGTGCTTCATATCCACAGCTAGCAGGATCTCAGGGGGGGACTAAAAAAATCTGCCCCGGGGCCTCAGACTAGTTTCTACCAGCACATAAGACCCATTGACTGTCCACGCTGTCAGACGAACGCTACACGTGTACAGTGGCCACAAGGCCCGGTCTGTTGAGGTGGCTGTAGTGGGACAGAAGGATGTATGGAGTCAACTTTAGACCAATCCCTGAGCTTTTCCAGGTGAAGGGGAGCATAACTTTCTTCCTATAGTCTAACTGGAGCAGACGTATTAGGCTATAGGGGCTGTGCTGCAACATTCACAGCGCCTTCGGAGAGGCTTTTAGCAGCAGGAACAAAACACAAGCGCTGCAAAGCTGCCGTACCACAGTGTCTTACATAAGAGTCAAGTGAGGAAGTGACAGTACACACCGGGCTAATCCCAGCAGAAAAAAACACTGCAACACTCAAACACAGCTACCTTGTCTGTTGTGGAGGTTTGTGCTTTTCTATTCGCTCTAAAGAAAAGGTGTGTGGGATCTTAAGACTACCTATTGCAAGTTTTGCGATGGATATCAGAAAGTGAGGACAGACAAAGAGCTTTACTGCCAGCAGCGGTCCGATCAAGAGAGATTACAAAAACTAAAACTGAAGAGCAGACAATTAGCAAAGACACAGAAAGATTTGTTTGCACAACAGTGGGCTGCCAAATTTTAAACCCTGATTAGAAATGCATTGAGATTGAATTTATTATTAAAAAGCAAGGCGAAAAGCTTTGGAGTAGGAGAAGGAAACAGGAATGAATCATGAGAACTGACTGATTAATATGCCCCAAAACATCTTGTCATCAATTGGTTATCATTTATGAGAGTAATGAAGGAATGTTAACACTGAGAAACAGTCAAAGTGATGATGGTTGAACAGTTGTACTTACCATAGGCAGGAGCAGCAGCTGCAGCAGGACTGTAGCCATATGGAGTCCCAAAACCTGAGGGTCAAATGTCACAGAGCTTAGGTCAGATGTGCACATCATAGGCTGGACACACACACAACCTAATTTTTATTTTTTTCCCAGGTACTGTTGTGGGATTATCATTATAAATGTTATGCCACTGCATAAGACTGTGGGCTACAGGAGACCCATTACTTTTTTTTCTTTTCCAGCTCAAATGAAGCAAAATGATTTAAAACCAGAAACATGAGCCTGAAGCTTTAAGTAGAAATTTTAAAGAGCATTAACAAAAAATGCCAACACTCTGCACAAAAGATAACATATTCAATTAAAATAAAGATGGAAAATTTTGAGGGACCGAGAAGATCAAACTTGGATAAATTGGCATAAATTATAGAATAAAGTGGTAGTATCCTGTGTCTACCTGGCGTGACATATCCAGGTGCTGCTGCGCTAACGAAGGCTCCTCTGGCGAGAGCAGCTCTTCCTCTTCCTCTGGCGACTTGTGCTGCCACCGCAGAGGCTGCGGCTGCTGCTGCCAAAACTCCTTTAGTCTGAAGACATACAGACATACACTGATGAGATGGAAGGTTTAGGATAAGATAGTGACATTTGGCATTGTGGCTACAGAACATAAAGTCATTGTGAACTTTCATTCACTATTGAAAAGAACAAGCAACATTTGTGATGTATTAACTACTTATTTGTGACAAATGTGTTTGCACACGGATTAATCACAGACTAATAGGAGAGTGTTGATCTGATGAATGTCAGGCATTGATCTGACACTTGATGAGACACTTGTTGTACCACACACTGCCATTGATTACTGATGATTAACAGGGAACAAAGAGGTAAACTGTCCTTTATACAAGTAAAACTGATCAACAAACTGAAAGCCTTGAATTACTGTGGACTTTGCCTTTCAAAGGGAAAATCAAGACCTTTCACTTCAGTTTAGTGCATGCATCCTCAGACCAAGTGTTGTGTGAGTGCTCTTACCTGAGGCAAGATTTTCTTCTTTTTATTTGCCGCTGCGTTGGGCCCAGAGAACAGTTTTTCCAGAGCAGCAAGAGCAGCGCTGGCCTTTGCTACTTTTTTATTGGGGCCAGCCCCACGAAATTTTTGTCCATCAACCTCCACCTGGTGCAAGAAAGACAAAATAAAATGTTTAGAAAACAAATTAAAGATTTGTTACATTTACATTGATCAGTTGTAAATTGGGATGTCTATCTCTGGTATTTGTCATCTTTTTAATTTTATTCCATTAACAAGTGTCTATTGTAGTATTATGGCTTTGTCAAAACTCACAATGCAACAATAAAGTAGTCCAAAGCCATTGTATTTAGCAGTAAGTCAGCTGGAGAGTGTCTGAACAGGACAGCTTGTTCAGTGAAGCCCTGCTGTCAGGCAGACCTGCTAATCAGTCAGCAGAGCGATGGAGCAGCCAGTCATGTCGGAAAACAACGCACCCCACGGAGAACAGGCTTGCTTCCGAACCTTGCGGCCTGATTGACTCAGGAAATGGCTTGCTTCTCAATGTGTGGGGCTTACACTCTCAACATTTACTCTGGGTTCTTATGTTCACCTCCGCACACACAGAGTTTCTCCTGGCTCTAATCTTTTTACATGTTTCAGGTCTGACAGGTTTAATCGTAGCTTGGTGTAAATCTGTGTTGAATGTGTATTTGTATGGCTCTCACCTCCATTACAAAGCGTTTGTCATGGCTGCCTCCGCTTTCAGAGATGAGCTCGTATTTGAGACCTCGCCTCTTCTCGTTGAGCTCCATGACTGGATTCTTTCCACTCGCTGTCAGTATGGGACCCTGAGTTCGCACCTTGGGCACGAGGAGAATATAAACATCGAATGTCCCAGAATATACAGGATAATGTCCCGAAACATACTAGCAGTAAAAAGGTAGTATATGATATTGTGGCGAACAGCCCTTACCTCCAGTGTATTTGAATTGTCTGAGGAGTGTGTGGGGTTATTGCTTGAATGTGTGGATGTCTCACTCTTCCCCTCTCCATCAGATTTCTCATCTGAACTCAGGGGGTCCAGGTCTGAATCAAACCCTGTTGGATATCCCATTGCTTGGAGAACCTGAAAAGAAATAAGAAAGAAATATAAGAGGCCGGCCAACAACTTTATCAATAACAAATTTCTTAAGTATGTGATTAATATGAGTTGACAGCTGCATTTTTCCACATCACTTTCAAGCAGAAGCAAAATTAAAGTTTTTGAGCCAAATTACTAATTGCGTTACTGCAGCTGAACTCGCCTGTCAGACGCTTGAGAGAAAGACCACAGCAGATAAAAAGGAATTGGGGAAAAGAGAGCGATCAAAAGGTGAGCAACACCAGAGAAAGAAAGTGTGAGAGAGAGAAGTGTAGGAGAAAGCTCCTTTTATGGGAATGGAGCGGCTCGTGGATTATCCCAGCTCTGTGCTCCGGAGAGCCTCTTTGTTCACCACCACTTTGGGATTACATGGATTTGACCACCTCCAACCCTCCAGACACCTACACACACCTACACACCTACACACACCTACACATACACCCCCACCCCCACACACACCTACACACACCTACACATACACCCCCACCCCCACACACACCTACACACACACAAACACACCTAGACCTACACACACCTACACACACCTACACACCCCACCCCAACACACACCTACACACACCTACACACCCCACCCCAACCCACACCTACACACAAACACACCTAGACCTACACACACCTACACATACACCTACACACCCACCCCAACAGACACCTACACCTACACACACACACACCTACACACCTCTAAACACACACACACACACACACACACACACACATACCCACACACCTACACACACACACACACACACACCTACACTTAAACACACACCCACCTACACACACACCTAAACCCACCCACCTACACATTCACCTACACACACACAGACCCCCCCACACACACACACACCTCTACACACACACACACACACACCTACACTTACACACACACACACACACACACACACACACACACACACACACACACACACACACCCACACATACCCACACACCTACACACCCCTACCTACACTTAAACACACACCCACCTACACACACAAACCTACACACACACCTAAACCCACACACCTACACATTCACCTACACACACACACGCACACGCACACGCACGCACACACACACACACACACACACACAAAAGTTCTTTATCAGTCAGTAGATATATGTTGTAAAATCCACAGTTAATTCAAACAAGCTAAAAATAAGTTAAAATAACACAAATAGTGTGTTCTTGTTGTTACATAGTGTTATATAAACTAACAAGGTTTATACGATTTATTTCTACAAAATATTTGGTCTACATATATATTCTCACTATAAATGCATTTTCAAATAAAAATAATCTCTATCCACACTATTATTTTAAAAATGACAGCAATGCAATAAATGCAAAATTCATTCACTAAAACAGTGTTTGCACAAAAAAGTCTTGGTTTTACTATCCCTGAAAACACAACAAATGTTATGCATCGTCAGTAACACTTTAGAGTTGGGGGCACATTTTATCATAAATTCATGCATTAATTCATGAATGACTCGTGCATTAGTACATGCAGTAAAATCTCATGAATCACCAGGGATTATTATGTTTTCATCATACTTTCATCCTAACCCTAACCCAAAACTCCTAGCTCTAACCTTAACCGTAGGCATGTACTAAAGCATGACTCATGAAGTCATGATAAAATGTGCCCCCTACTCTAAAGTGTTACCAAACCTTCAAATAAAAAAGAATGAGTGTGGATTTATTTAAATAGTCAATTAGGACATGCCAATTTAATAAAACCCTGTAGTTATATTGTTAAATATGTTTAGTATGAATTGAATTAATTTGATTACTTTGAGTTATACCAATGTCAATAATAGCCATATTCCAAATGCAAACTCAACAAAAGGATTTCTCCTTCAGGGCACTGTACTGGTTACTGCTCCTGCTGGCACCTGCTGAATATTGAGGATATTTTAAGATGGCTGCCTTTAGTTTTGGGGCTGGAACTGGCATTATAGTTTCTTTCTTGCATATTTGCCGTACCGTTTAATCAATATGCACTGTCTGCAAAGTCATCCCAGGCATTTTCACAACAGAAGGGTGTTGCCCTTTAACATGCTGCTAGTGCTGAGGCTGAGATATTATTATGTTGTATTAACATTGTACATTTGAGGTCAGTTATACAGACATTTATCCCTTCTTACTTTGACGGCGACGTGGAGTTTGGCCGTCTTCTTGGATGACCCGGACGCCTCGTAAATGGTGCCGTCCAGATCCACAGACATGGTGAAGACTGGAGCGTGAACCGGGCCCGACTGGGACAGCAGGCGGTACTGCAGCCCCGGCCGGATCTGGTTCAACCGCATCAGGGCGTTCATTGGCTGGTTGGAGTCTATGGCTTTACTGTCCAGGACTGATGGAGGAAAATGGGAGATGGGTGGTTATGGCACAAAGAGAATCGCATTACAATTGATTTTCAAAGCGGCTTCTTAGAGGTTGTAGCAATTATCCTGCAGAAATTGGACAGATTGAACCAATTTGGAGATATTGCTGGTAATAAATCATATTTTTCTTAGATTTCATTATAAATATAGGTGCTCTTTTTTCTACTCTCTCCATCACTTTGCTCTGTTTTGCCAATATCTAAAAATACCCTTTCTGCCTCCATTAGCCGAGGCTCAACTTTGTCTGTTTGAAGAAAGAGCTGAGGAAGGTTGGGTGGCCTACTAAAACGTTAGCAATCGATACCATTGATCTTCCTCCAAAGGATGGAGGGAAGGTAAAAGAGAAAGAGACAAACAAAAAGAAGCAAATAGAGACAAGGGGAAGAGAAGGGAAACTTGTTTGTGGACCGTAGAAGCACATATAAACATGACCGAACAATCAGACACAAAGTCCTCTGCCTCCTGCTCGTACCTTTCCGCAGATTTCTCTTCATCTTCTTGATGAGGTCCTTGTCATCCATCATGCCATCCTCATACGGCCTCTTCAGTCCTAAGCCTGCGGAGGGACAGAGGGAAGGGAGAAAGCTGCTAATCAATGATTCTGGGTGGTGTACCTCGACAAAGGCACTTGAGCGTGACAGAACCACAATGTTGCAAAAAACAAACAACGCAAAACAACAGGCATAAAGATGGATAACGTTCAGGAAAAGATAAACAGAACAGACAGCTGGCAGCACACAGACAAACAAGGACAAAGACATATAAGCCTGTTTCTTTCATGAACCTTAATCTGTAAATGCTCTGGCAATTTTCCATGTCAGAGATATGGATGCATGAAAATTAAACATATTGGAAATATGCCCATTCAGCATCTAATAGGATTTGTGGGAGAACTTTATTAACAAAAGCAGAAAATGGCTGAATATAAATATTTAATGATTCCTGTATCACCCTTTCAAAACAGACAAAGATGGAAAAATAGATTTAGTCATCATGAAAGTGATATTGACAGAAATGCCACTGCTACTTTTTTTAAAAAAACAAACAAAAAAAAACGTCTAATAGATCCAGAAAAGGTCACGTAGTCTGTGTAAACATGTCAGCTTTGACTTTTATAAATTACACAAGAGCTTAATGTGTGCAAGAAAACTCAACATGGTAAAGTTGTAGCAGACACACAAACAAAAAAACTGCTCCCAAAACCACAACAAATAGACAGACAATGAAGAGGTAATACTGGACTGGAGCCAGAGGTGGACAGATACACCCACCTTCTTTATCAGACCAGGGGAATTTCTGTAGCGGCTTGTTGGACGGAAGAGGGTCCATCTCCAGTACTTTGTAGATTTGTCCGAATGCCATGAGCCTGAGAGCATGCTGCAAAAATTAAAGCACACACAAAATAATTGAGATGCTAGGGACAATAATAAACACACATTAACTTTACAAAGCCACAAGTTGTTTCATGTTATTGTTAAAGGGCAAGTTGTTAAGAAATTAATTTTCAGAAGAAAACCGGAATAAAAGCCACAGGAGAGCTGTGATTTAATACTTGTGACATTAGCAGATATACAGAACAGTTGGTGTTTATTTATTTGATCTACACAAACATTCAGAGATAAGCAGAGGAGCGCAGTGGCTCTGCTAATATAAATCCATTAGGGAGGAGTGTCTCAGATATTCATGAGGCGCAGTGAAGCTCATTGACAGAACAGCTCCTCTCTCCTATCTGCTCTTGTATCTGCTCCAGTACAATTATCCCCATTGACATTCCAGCCCCGTCCAGGCTGCCTTCAAAAGGAAATGGACGGCAGGATCCACTAAGCCATGCGGCTCAGAGGCTGTCCTGCTCACTCGTGTGTGTGTGTGTGCGTGTGTGTGCGTGTGTGAAGACGATATGACAGCGTGCACACAGACACACAGCCGTACTGTCCTCAGGGTGTCAGAAACAGATTTATGGCTTGCATTGGCAATACTTTCTCACACTAATCATTAAAATTCAGCGCCACACAGCCGTTAAGACGCAATCTCAGACGTGCGAGTGCTCGACGCAGGGATAGGTGTGTTGCTTGCTGATTCCCACATCCTGACAACTCAGGGCACGTGAAGCTGGGAGATAACAATGTACTTATACTGACATGTGCGTACCTGTGCACTGTAGGTAATGGCCTCGGCCTGCTGGTCGGTCATGTGGGCAAGTGTGTTTGTTAGCTCTTTCTCACAGGGGTCATGCAGCCCAGGGCCACCTAGGAAAGAGGCAGAGGAAGCCACATCAGCTTTTGTTTAACAAGGCTTCATCACTTACATACAGAATAAAATCATGCATTTTTGTGAAGGTTTGTCGTCACTAATGGCACACTATGTTTATCTGAGCACATTTGTTGTTTACACTGTAAATGGTAATGTGTTCTAACACAGTGTTTTTATCTGACTTTACTATTATGAATCATACTATCACTTTTTTTATGAATATTAATTGTAAGAAATATTGTCCTAAATGAGAGATGACTATTGCTTAAGCACAGTTTGGCTAATGGTGGTTGTGGTCCTGCGCAGATTCTGTGGTGATACAAGTGATGCTACACATTTCTTACCCTACACCTTTAAAAAACATTTTGAGAACAGTCTAGATTAACTGATAAAAGTGGGGCTGTATTCTTGTTACTTACTTTACTTTTCTAATGAACATTGACATAAAAAAATAAAAAATATATTTTTGTCCAATTTAATTCAGTAAAACTGTTTATTGCTGTATTTTTCAAAACATTTTAATGAAGCACAACATCATCCTTTAGCCATAATTAAGCTTCTCTTATTATGAGGTGGTAACCCTCCTTAGAAAGTTGTTGAGTTACTGGTCATTTTTCTATAAGTTTAACAAAAAAAGCCTAGAAACATCCCAGTGAAGCCTAAATGAATCCACTCCGTCGTCCAATTATTGCTTGTTTACGCTCTTCTCTCCCAAGTAAGTGCCAAGAATGCAAATGCGATCACATATGCTCCTCTTTTTTAAGCTGTTTCCAGTAATGCGGCTGCCCTCACTTCACTGCCTCCTTTACCTGGCAGCAGGATGCCTGAGGCCAAACACTCCATGACTCGACGCAGGGCTTCTCCAGCCCCGAGAGGCCTGTTACAGGTAGCAATGGCCTTCTCACAGATAAGCTCCAAGGGCTGTGAACACACAAACACAACATATAGACTGATGAGAAAAACACTGCTGCTGTTGCCAATAAGTAATCTGTAACATTTTGATTTATCACACTTAACAAAATCTGTAACATTAGCAGTTTTATATTAATCAAATTACAGTTCATTATCCCGAGGTTTTAAGAATATTCTTATTAACTAATTCTGTCAAGAGCTTGGGGAAGACTCATCTGGAAAACTCAAGAGCATAACAAAAGATGTATCATAAAAACGTAAATAGGCTGAATACACTTGTCTATAGGATTAAGACTTCACTTACAGGTAATTACAGAGAAGGACTTACCCATCCCTTGAGGGGTTCCCAAGCGGGATGTCTACTGCACATGTCTCTAAGTATCCTGAGAACTATAACGCCAGACTTGAGCCCGTTCACTCGAGCCTTAGAGAGAGGGAAAAAAAAAACAGAAAAAAAGATTAAAACCGAGAGGAAGATGACTGGAAACGGTCACAAACTGAGCTCAGTAAAAAAAAAAAAAAAAAACTGCACATACAGAGAACAGCCTGCTTTACACCACAAAGCCACTGTCATAATGAAGTGAGTTTATGTGTCTGCCACTTCCCTCAAAGAATTGGATACAGATATTTCATCTCATCATTTTTATTTTGGCTCTTTTCCTGCCTCTAAAAAGCTTATTTTCTGAGCTACGTGTGCATATGTTTTTGAAAGTTAAGTAAGTGTGTTGGGAACAGATGGAAAAGGAGATGGGTGGAGGATAAAAAGGAAGCAATGACATACTGTACAGAGCAGGCAGGTTCACATAATTGCCAAAAAGAAAAAATGAATATCAACCATTGCTTTTGTAGCCTTACGATGCTAAAATTAAATATGAATCAAAGGAAGAAAACCTTAACTTTTGTAAATAGAGAAAGTGTATGTATTGATATTCTAATTTAGTTTATAAGTAAATGAACTGTTCCACTCTTGCCACATAAGTGTACATAAAAAGAATAGCTATTGCTTCATAAATGCATTAATCTCGTCTCGCTAACATCGTCAGGCTACAAGAAGCATCAGGCATTGAAGACAGGAAGTGAGTGGGTGCCGACCTGGAACCACTTGGCGTGTCGCAGCGCTGCCAGAGCCAGCAGACATCTGTGTCTATCCAGCACCTCCCCCTCCTCCTCCTCAGCCTCCACTCTCTGCGCAGCAGCACCAAAAACTGCCACAAAACAATAACAACCCAATATAGAGAAGGTGAAACACACACGTCAGCTCAGACAGTGTGTGTTTGAACTTTGTGTGTGAATGTAGGCAGACACACACACATGGTTTTCGGCGTGTGAATGCGCACATACACACACATGCATGGATACTCGGTACATACAAGGTGCTTTTCATGCCAGAAAGTTGTTCCCTCGCCTTGCTGCAGAAAGTGCTTACTCTCTACAGTCCACAGATCTGTGATGAATGCTTAGAAAGGTTTCCCTGCTTTATTTTTTTCATTTTTTATGGCGTGCCATTTTCAACACTGTGATCAGTCTTAGGTTGGTTAAGTGCGGTACATGCTGACATCCTCGGGACAAGGTAAAACAGGATGCACTGTGCTTCCTGCGCACTGATGTGTTGAAAATAACAGACATTACTCAGCCGGGATTTGTTTGGTTCCCATCCATCCAGCCACTGACAAATCAGTGAACAGGAGTAACCTGGATCACGAGGTGAGAGACAACTTTGTGGGATGAAGAGCACCCCACAGACATACACCAAACAAATACTAAAAGAGTGCTTGATTTACAGTGTGCGGGTGCTGCTGAGACATAGCCACTCTGTTGAGTATGCCCAGCAAGGTAAATCAATCCCCCCTTTATGTATTTGAGGATTTGAGTTATTTTGATCCAGTCTTCAGCAGGCAGGAGTCAAAATAGGAGTTTGCTGTTCTTGGGGATTACTTAAGGTGCACTTGATTTCACAGGCTTGTGGAGAAATGGTGCAGAGAAAGCAATTCAAAACCCTGACTGGGCAAACACCGAATCAAGCGCTCCTGAAGTAGAACTCAAAAGAAGGAACGTCTACGAGAGTTTGGCCCAGTTTGAGACAAACACAAGACAGGAGGGATCAAGGCAGGGTTTAGTCGGAGCATCGTGTTTGGTAAACAGCATTCTTTTATATGTAAGCATTTGATACACGCCGCCAGACACAGCGGACTGGAGAAAATTCCTATGACAGTGTAGTGTACAGTGAGCTGGATCAAACGAGTTTATGGTATATGAATGATTTGAGTGTGGTTACATGGTGGTTTTCAGAGTTTATAAGAAACCTGCAACACCAACAACAATAAAAAACAACTGAAAGAACTCCAGAGAAAACTCACACCGGTGTTGTTAACAGTGCCTGCAGATGCATTAACTTTGAATGTGCCTTTTGTGTTTCAACAGCAGATCCTTGAAGCAGGAGAACTTATATTTCACATTATCCCTGAACTCATCCAGCCATTACTGCAGTGCACACTTCATCTGGCTCTAATTCATACAGTGCTGTGTATGTGTTTCTGTGTGGCGCTCTGAGGAGGGTCCCAGCTGCATGTGGGACCACTCCGCTGCTCGAGGATCATTATATTCTTCCTGCAGCCGCTTGTCACGCCTCTCTGCAGTGTCTGTGGCCACTCGCTCACTCAGCGAGCCTTTTATCATTATGTCCTTTGTGCTACTGATACCATCTTATCATTCAGTCTCATTTGGAAAATTCCTCGCTATCATGTCTCCCTTAATGTACTGTTGCAGCACTGTGTCCCTTCTTTCTCTGACCACAGCTGTCAGTGTCTAAAGTCACAACACAAATACAAGCCAGAAATCACATTTAATAAAGTATTCAACTTCACTTTGTTTAGTTGAAGTCTTCATAAATTAAAGTGTAGCACCTGTGATTCATGAGATGATTAATAATGATGAAAATACCAGGAGCATATTAGAGATTTATATTGATTACCTGACAAATAGAGGGCACCATTGACCAATATAAAAGCATTTAATATGTTTTGGATTGCAAGGCCACCTGCTAACATCCCTTTTTAAAGGAGTTACATGACAATGAAGTGAACTGGGAAAAGCAGATAACTGCTGGCTTCTTTACTCACTGAATACTGAGAGTGCCTAACTGGTGAGGAAAGCTGAAAATCAATAAGAAATACAGCTTTATGGCAGCATTTCATTTGGAGGATGGCCATAAACAGGATGAAATACATAGATTTTCTTAGGTGTTATATTTGCCAGCACTGACTCAAACTAATAAAACTCTGTTTAAAGAATATTATTAAACTTAACATTTAAAAGCCCACAGTGTTTTTTGTTTCTAGTTGAGTGTTTAAAGGTCATATGTCTTTCTTTCTGAGATGTAACCATCCAAGACAATATTGCCTTTTTCCTCTCAATCTTCACCCTGGGCTAATGAAGTCAGGGCAATTAGACGGTTACTGTAGTGTAACTGCTATCTTTCTCCGTCACTTACAAAATACAGATGTGTGAATTTCCTTTTGCCGAGCGTGTCTCTGATGGGTGCGGGAGAATATACGAGCAGTCATCTTCATCTCACTGTGGCGCGTGGCGTGATGTACGGCTAACCTTTGTGCTATCTCTCATCTCTTGGCTGAGACCTGAGTGTCTAATGGAGAGGGGGCCGCAGGATGGATGTGCAGCCTGCTACTGCCTGGTTATTGATTCGGTTTGGCCTGCCTGCTGGCCTCACTTCTCCTTAGTGCCTTCGACAACTAATTATAACCAGCCCCACCAATGAAGACTCAAAGTTACAGGGAAGAGTGCTATTACGGCTAACATGAAAGGTTTCCTGTCTGGCTGTAAATGTACTTTGATGAAGCAGGCTGAAGTGGGTAGTGACTTACTTGAGTGACTTTTTGATATGGGATTTATAATAGTTCAGTAGCTTTTACATTTACATCGAGTCATTTAGCAGACGCTTTTATCCAAATCGACTTACATTAAGCTTCCATTCACCAGTGTTACAGCTGGAACACCACTGGAGGTGTCTTGCCCAAGGACACAACGACAGTATGAACTGTGGGGAGAGTGGGAATCGAACTGCCAACCTTCCAGTTATTGGATAACCGCTCTCTCGTCACTTTTCTTTCTATCCTTCTATTTTTGGCTGATCGATCACATGACACTATTACTCCAATGACACACAGCAACATAAAACAATAACGGGATACCCAATGGCGCCAGTGTCCAAAACTGGGGCTTACACTTGTATTTCTGACTGAGCATAAACAAGTTTGGGCTTAAGTGGTGTCATAAAACGCTTAACGCTTTGTTAGTCTTGCTCAATGATTTGAACAATTAATAAGCAATAAAAGGCATGTACCCAGTGTTTGCAATTTACACTCAAGCCTAAAGCCTGAGATGAATAATTGGTCCATTTCCCATCAGTGCCCATACCTCGGCCATTCTTCATCTCCTGCTGCTCCTCTTCCTCCTGCACCTGCACTTCCTCCTCCTCCTCTCCCTCCGCGCCTTCCTCCCCGTCCTCCACTTCCTCCTCCTCCTCCTCTTCGTCCATGTCGTCTCTCATGGCGGGTGAGGTGAGCGTAATCTTCAGGTTGAGTTTGGGATCTGTCGTCGTTTGTACCAAGATGGCCGCCGCGGGCAAGCAGCTCGTGACCTCGTATTTCTCTTCTGTCAGCTTCTGTCATGTGTCAGACATAAATGAATTGTCAGAGGCCAAGGACGCAAAGAAGATGAACTAAACACACTTCATTTGGATGTGGCCTTCACATAAATGTTACAACGATACCTCAGAGATGTGCTATTGAGTGTGGGTGTCGTTTGTGCGGTCTGTAAAGCCACTTCTGTTTGTATGCTAATAATTAAAATGTTGAATGTTCATGTTGGGTTAGATTATTTACATATATTTCAGTAACTATCCACCCAGCTCCAAACAACAACCACTCATGCAGCAGGGTTTCATAAAAACAATAGATTTGGAATTTACAGGCACATTTTCAGGCTCATAGTGTAACTGACCCTAGTCTAACAATTTGGTTGTGAGTAGAATCTATTTTATGGAGGTCACAGGCTGAAAGTAAAAGGTGCACTGTCCCTCCTAAGGAGACAAAAACAAGCCTGTGCGTTTGCCATGAGAATGCTTCTGATGCTGCTTAAGTGAGCAGTGAGTCGCAAGCGGCCCATCTACATTCGCTTTGGCTCTGATGAGAAAATCAGACTCTGGTCACTGGGCCGAGACATGAGATTACCTCCTGCCCACACTCAGGCACAGAAAACACACGCCCGTCCTTCTGCCACTCGCACCACTTAGCTGCTAACGGGAACGGCCGCAGAAGAAGCACAGAGGCCAGCGTTTGAAGAAAATCACTCAGATGTTATTTGAGTTAAATCTGCTGTTATACAACTACGGCACAGTGGCAATAGTTAGCATTTACCTAAAGTTTGATTGTCTTTTGTGTGGGGGGTTTGTATGTCCTTATGGTTTTCTCTTAAAGGGATGCGTTATTAGATCATTTATTGTCACTGCATATAAGTATACAAGAAAGTTTATTTGGGAATATCATATTGCGGGTTTAAAAAAATGCCAAATGCTTAATAGACTTTAAAAACAATCAAACAAACAAAAAAAAACAAAACAAAACAAATGTATTATATAAACAGGAAACTGTGGCATTTTCATTTACTGTATAAAATAAAAATACTTGCCCACTATAAAAGACTATGTAAGCTACACATTGTAATTGTATTAGTAAAAAACAACAACAAAAAAAAAAAAACAACACAATGCTAAAAAAAAACAGTTACATATTGCATCTATTTTTAAATATTTTATGATTTTTTTCTAAGTGTATTTACAACAGTGAGAGATGATGCCTGGCATTAAAAATCAAAAAAGTAACAGAATAACAAGTGGACAATGTCAATGAATAATAGCACAAGCTCCTGCAAACAGACCCCGAGTATTAGTTTAGGGTTTAGCCTATGTAGCCTTTCAAGCCTCTTAATGGCTAAGCAAAATAAATTGATAGACCATTCAGTCTCACTCAATTCTTTTAAAAAGAAGAAGTAGTTTTTGTGCAGTAGTTTCAACTCACTACTGCCGAATAATAACTCTCATTAATTAGCCATTCACATATTTCCCCCTTATTATGTCAGTGTGTGTTTTGTGTGCTGTGTGTGTAGAAAAGACAGCTTCACTTTGTGCCTCGTTAATGAAGAAACTCAACCCTGACGTAGCCACGAGAGCGTTAATCACACATGACTCATCCATAATATAACAGCTCTCGGGCACTTACTTAATGATATTACTTGCTCTTGTACAAACACTGTCAATTGGCCAGCCCCACACTTAAATTAAAATAAAATCACACATGAGAAGTAAAAAAACTAAACAAAAACATGACTGAACACAGCTGTACTGTACGAGTGTTATGGAGTGTCTAACCTCTATCTGAGCGGGTAAATTGTGACAGACAGTGTCCAGCAGAGTCTGTGTGGGTTTGTCTCGACACATCAGCACCAGCTCCAGGTCCATGTCGCCTTTGATCAACAGGCCTTTGGCAACCAGGCCGATCCTCATCACGCCACACAGCACGCCGCCACCAGTGGACTCCCTGCATTGTGCAAAGGACACTTTTAATTATATCTGACTAGACAAAGTCATATTTTCTGTCAAGCACCCGTTATTGCAAAAGAAATGTGGACATTTCTCTCTGTGGAAGAAAGTTTTGTATAGCGCTTTGGGGAAAAGACAATTTTAGCGCTCTTGATAGAAATATGTCTTTGGGCTTACAGGGCCGAAATGGAAAAGAGGGGAACGTTATCATCTTTATGGTGTGTTACATTTGAGTCAATGAAAAAGTAGTAATGTTCCACAGAGCGCATTCAATCTGGTTAAAGCTGAGTGAAATACTAAAATTGCCAGTTTAGTTTGCAAAATAAGTTTTGACAAGGCAATGAATGGACTTAATGAGAAAGTCAGCCATTTATACAGATATTAATGAAGAGAGATTCAGAGGCAGTCAAGAAGCTTATACGCGTTTGAGTAAGATTATTTTAAATCAATCTGAACCTACTTTGTCACATTCAGAATTTTTACATTTAATCATGATCCAGAAATAATCTCTAAAACATTACAGCTTGTATTATGTACCTGTAGCCCTCACTGGATTGCTCCATTTCATCACCAGCCTCTTCAGTAGGCTCCTCCCCCTTTGTGCTCTGCTCCGGTTGGCTGTCTGCCTGGTTGGACACTTCAACGTTGCTCTGGTCCAACCAATCAGAGACGTGTTTGAGGGCACACTCCACAGTGGACACAAGCGTCTGGACGGCCTCGAGCTCGAGTGAGGAGGGGTAGATGGTGGAGTGCTTCGCCATGACGTGGCGGTCATCATTACTGAAGGAACGGAAGGACCTCTGAAAAAAGAAAATAAGCGGGGTAGATGTTTAGTTTAAATTAACTTCTGGATTTTTAAAAGCTAGGGGAAAAAGTTGGAAAGTTGTAGTTTATTGGCCTTTAAAGATAAAATGTGCAGGATCTTCATCAAGGATCACATGGCCATTTTATCTTTATCCTTGTATAATAATGCAGAAGTGAATGTTGGGCACCTGCCTTTGCTACCTGTACATTACATCCCATTTTGACAGGTTCTGGACTTTGCTAGGGCCTAAGTAGCATTAGCATGAGCCTTGTGCAAAGCAAATAAACTAGAGTCAATGTAAACAAGTGGATAAGACAGTTACAAAACCAACAAACGCAAAGAGTTACTGCTGCTTAGTTATGTCAATATGAATGTGAAGGGTCTGCTGGTCTAGTGCAGAGGCAATTTATCACATTTAGATTTTGATATAATCTAAGTATTTATTATGCTGGCTGTGCCCGGTACAAACAAACTCCAGTAAACAGTTAGTATTGAAACTGCAGCGGGACATGTTGTCTACCAAACATGAACTCAGGTTGCACCCGCACTGGAAGGAGGTAGTAGTGGCCCTGTTTCAAAAAGAAGGTTATACCAACTCAGAGTTTAAATCTTAACTCCGTTAGCCTACTCAGAGTTAGGCCGAGGAAAAAAGTTATTATAAATGGAGCCAAGAACAGTGGACAGCCTGACAAGTGCAGAGATCTTATTATTATTACATCTGCCTATTTTCAGTAGTATTTAGCACTTTTGTTTTTCTCCTTTATACCTCCTCCTAGGGTGGACGCAAACCCCCGACTGCTCCAGTGTGAGGACCCCCAGCTCATCTTTCATCTACCTTGATGTTGGCTGAGGTCCCATCCACCTTACACAAACACACACATGGACACTGGACGCTGTCAACATAAATGTTTTTTGTGAATATGTTTTGTATTTATATGTATTTTTTCAACTGTCCTGGACACATTCTTGCACGGCCTGTCCGTCCTGGGAGTGGATCCCTCCTTCTGTAGTTCTCCCTGAGGTTTTTCTTTTTTCCCGGCTGGGTTTTTTTTGGAGTTTTTGCTCACCCTGATGGAGGGTCTAAGGACAGGGGATGTTGTCTAGTGCAGTCTGTTAAGCCCTTTGAGGCGGCTGTTGTTGTGATATTGGGCTATACAAAAAATAATGTCTTGTCTATCTTTAAGCTTAAATTCCCTAAAAGTATATAACGTTTCCAGACTGATGAAGCGTATCTACAAAAAGCTCTTAAATGGAAGGAAATCAATTTTTAACCGTATGGCAGTTCACATTAAATGGCCTTGACCCTGGCACACATAAGGACAAACAGATATGTGCACACAATGTGTGTTCATCCTCACATCCCATCCACCTGTCCTAATTCACTCAGACACAGCGGCCCTGGGAATACATGTCCACTCTTCATTCTCTCACCTGCTCTGTCTTACTCTGGGCAAAGCTTGTGGATAAAAACCTGGAGGAAAAGCAGGATCTCAGGTGGGAGACTTCAAAATGAGGCAAGCCCAGAGGAGGGGGAAAAGCAATAAAAAAAGCACAAGATAAAAGGACACAGATGAGGGCTGAAGGAGAAGTGCAGAGTCTTGAATCAAATTTAAAAAAGAATGCAGAAAGACAGGAAGATGAGGAGCAGGTGTAACTGGGGCCTTGTGCCATACAATCTGCAATTAACGCTCCACAGATGGGCCGAGTGCAACTGCAGTCTGTTCAGGAGGCACACACTACACCTACACAAGTATGTTTTAAAAAGGGCAGGTACTTTAAATGAATAACTGGTTGGTGATTGGATTTATCAACCATATTTTTATCCAATCAGAGCTGTGCCAAGTTGGAAAACAGTCACTACATCTTCAAACCTAAAACAGACCTGTAAGCGCTGCCACTTCATTGGACACAACGGTCAAGTTTGGCCACGGTTTGGACGCAAATACTTTCCTTGGAGCAGTTCAAGATAAACAGTTTGTAAACTCACAAATCTTGCGAGAATCCAGCTGCAGCTGCCCCACCAGACAGGTACTTATCTTCTACCCACTCACTAACAGTACACAGATCTGGCCATTGGTTTCCATCAGCCACTCATTAAAGTAGTATTTGCAATCACTGATGAATAAACCCTGATTTAACATTGACAATTACAGTATCCTTGAAAAGTGGGTAGGTTAAGTCCCAAATGGTAATGGTAAATGGCATGCATTTATATAGCGCTTTCCTGCACCCTTCTCGGGCACCCAAAGCGCTTTACATTGTGCTTCCACTCCCCCCGTTCACACACATTCACTCCTGGGGCAGACAGAGAGGGGGGCTGCCATACACACGGCGCTCAACCTTCTCCTACCACCACCAAACACACATCTACGGTCACACACATTCATACACCAGTGCTACGGACACTGGAGGCAAGGTGGGTTAAGAGTCTTGCCCAAGGACACAACGACAGTATGAACTGTGAGGAGAGCGGGAATCGAACCTACTACCTTCCGGTTGAAGGACGGCCACTCTACCACTGAGCCACTGCCGCCCAAAGCGATTGGCGTTGTTGCTGTATACTGTATTTCTATGAAGCTAGTCTTCAATAAAACTTGTAATGAACATCAACATGGAGTATTGTTCCTTTGTATGTGCATAGATCTTCAGTGAAAACCCAGCTGCCCCGAAGTCATTGAAAAGCTACACAGGAGCACGTGGCTCTAGTGGGAACACACACTAGCATTACTCTTAACACTGCATAATTACATTCACACTCAAAGTGCATTATGATGTGTTCTTTTATTAATGTAACACTTGCCACAGTAAAAGCAAAATTAATTCTAAGGGGCAGCTGCATAATTGATGACATAAATACTATGCATCATGTAATTATTTCAGAACAGTGCTTGTCACAATGGGTTATTTCAAGTTAATTTATCAGCATGTGGCTGGCAGTAACCACATTTTATCCTGCCTTTTATTACTCCACAATGTGCCTCATTTTAATAAAACAAGCATCAAGCTCATACAGCACTACACTTTAATATGTTCCAACTTTTTATTTAGTTTTTCAGTAAAATGTGTACATAAATCTCATTCCCGTTGGCTCCATATGGTGGTTCTTTTTAATTAATTTCTCATTTTACTTTTGGAATATATATCTGCAAAAACAATAATGTTAACGAGACCATTTGTATCAAAATCAAACGGTAAAGGATTATTTAAAATCATTAGAAGTTGTACAGCACCCAGATGTGCGTAACCTATAGTTCAACAAGAGGCAGCATTCAAAGAGCTGCAAAGTAGTCCTGGTTATCTCCCGACACACACTTCCATTTTACTCAGTACAGCTCTGCAAAAAAACATTTTCATTGAATCCTGTAGCGCTTGTGCCGTTATAAATCTCCTCTGAGTCCAAGCCTTACCTGCACTCCCACACATACACACGCTTTTTTTTGGTCCCGTACCTAATTGAACCGGTGACATTACACAAAGTGGGCTACCGAGATAAAGCCATTAACAGAACGAAGTACCATCACTGCACAATAGGTCTGTGTAGCTCAGTATGTAGCGTGTGGCACAAACATTTGGCAGTTTAGATATTCGGGTCCGACTGGGACTTCAGTGATTCTCCAGCAGCTTGGCAAACAAGCTGCCGAGATGTGCAGTGAATTCAGGAACCTTGAGAAAGCTCCACAGACTTCTATATTAAAACACACAATTTTCATGGCCAGGTTTTGTTTTTTTCTAAAAGTTGATTAAGTAGTAATGCAAACTTTGTTGTTACAGATTTTTCTGCAGAAGACTACGGTGAAATCACTGCCATGCGTTTGAGCAAAAAGAGTCAATATTTCATTAGGGAGAAAGAGGAACAAGCGGCGCTGGTATGATTATGTGTGCAATCTCAGTGTGCCAAGCTGCATTTGTACAATCTTTTGTCGATCTTTATACAGTTGTGCCGGCTCAGAACAGTGTTTAACAGAGCAACATTCAGGAATTTTACGAAGCGTGGCTAATAGGAGCTTCTGCAGCCATAAAGCACATTGCGAGCAGCATGTCTGTATCGGTGCGTGTGTGCGCGAGTCGGCATTACTCGACCGTTGGACTGTTATTGCCGAGCTGCTGCTGATCACCATGTAAATCACAGTAGTTAAGGAAGTCCCACTGACAGCAATCGAACCCTGAGGCCAGACTGGGCTTGGATAACATCGCATCCATTTAGAAAGGTGGCACACAGAGAGAACCGCTGTGGCGCATCAGGATTTTATGCATTTTCTGCCTCATTTTTTTGCAGATTGAATCTTTCAGCAACAAAAGTGGTAACTGGCACTGAGAAAAGAAAAAAAAAGAAGTTACATAAAACAAATACCAATCAAATCTGTCTTTATACTCTTAGAAGTTGTATTGCTTCATTAAATAATTCTGCTAATAATACTTTGAATTAAAAGTGTAGTATATATTTTGGCAAAGGGAAGAGCCTCCATAAACAGACTGCATGTAAAGATGTCACTTTTTAATCAAGTCAATAAGAGACCTTAATGTTCACTTTCTGTTGTTAAAATCCCCTAAGTCTTCTCAAGCCCATTGCGGAAAGACATTGATATCATAAAGTATTATTTTCCAACTCAATTTAAAAACTAATTATCCCCAAGAGAAATGTGATCCTTGCGAGTCATATCATCAGTGCAGTATTTAACAGTGATCACACATTTTCCTTGTGTCAAGTCTAGTTTGAATGCTACAAAAATGCAGCAAGAGTTATTTGTTGAAAATAAAAATGTATTGGTGAGGACAAAATCCTTTAATGAATCCTCAAATCTCCGAGGCCTAGAGCGTCTCTTCACAGGTTAACAAGCCGTTTGCTCCAGCGCTCTGCAGTCTGTGTGTGTACACCTTGATATGGCATTGGTGTATGGTGCTTCAGACCACACACTTACCAATTACACCCCATTTCACGCTCCAGTGGAACCAAGCAGCAGTCGGGCCTGTGTTACATAACCACATTACACAGCATTTACAGCTAATGTGTGCACAAAAAAAAGCACAGCACATGCCACGGTAAAGATCAGACACATTTGTAGCATTAGAATTATGAATGGCATTGTTCATATTACTGTCATGCATCATCCCTGTCTTTATCCTTATTGTCCTGAAGTCAAAACATTCCAGGACAAGGGTCGGACTTCACAACAACTACTGACTTTCCTCACGGTCCTGCTGCTTTTTCAGGCTCATCCTGTGCCATCCGTCTCTCTGTGGCCATCTGCTATAAATTATCTGACCTCGCGCCAAGGACAAGACACGCTGGGGCAACATCAGCTGTGATTGGAAAGATATTTTATCCCTGTGAATCTGGAGAGACATGTTCTCGTAATGGATGGCAATTCTTGTATATTTCCTGTACCACCCTAGAGCAAAGTAATAAAATGTGTTTGCTTTTAGATTCAAAGTGTCAGTGTTAAGGCCACAGTAATCCTAGCTATGTCATCAAAATCAGCAACAAAAGCAGCAATGGGTTTCTATTATATGAGCATAAAAGTTAAAATACATGCATGTTTAATGGAGTAACACTTCTATCTACTCAGGTGTTGTTGTGAAGAATGCAATAGCTTTTACATATTTCTGGCTGGCCCTTAAAGGGACAGTATGTTGTTCTTAATTGCATTTGAGGAAGTCTTCTAATAGTATATTGCTATAAGAATGATCTGTTGAAACACATGACCTTAAGACATCATCTAGACCCGGGGTGCTCACACTTTTTCAGCATGTGCGCTACTTATAAAATGACCAAGTCAAAATGATCTACCCACTACAAAAATGCAAAACGTATATTTACAAATATATTGAGGATTCTTTATATGTACAATGTATGTTGATGTACCTTCCATTACCGTAATACTGCACAACACAACATAATTTCTATGTACATTTTTTGTCATTACCTGAGTTTACTCAGATGACTTGCACTGAATTGAATCAGCCAGGGATGCATAGTCCTGACAGTAGCTGCTGACAGACGAGGCAAACGCACTTCGAAAACATCATTGTGAAAAAAAAGTCCATGAAAGCGCTAAGTTTTTGTCTTCTAAATTGGTCAATTTTTCTAACATTTCTTAAGTTTAAGAGAGAAAAAAAACGAGGTTTAAAATTTGGAAATAACTTGGTGAAGCTTGTTAGTTTTGCTGCACATAGTGCCATTGATTACGCATGCGCCGTGACCAAGAAAAATTCAGATGTCATCTGACTGGCTGCCCTATATATCACTCAAGTGATTGGATGGCTGATAGGCTGACATCTATTTTTTTTTTTTTCATGTGATCTACCAATTGTACCTTGAGATCGACAGGTTGATCACGATCGACGTATTGAGCACCCCCTCATCTAGACAGGGATTTTAATAGATGGGAAGTTCAACACATGATGGTAAACTTTGGCTAAAATTATACTTGCAGACATTTGGGGAGGTTTCCGCATTACACTAAGGGATGCTCTCACTGGCTGATGGTCCATTCGGCTTGTAAACATTGACTCAATGGGGTCCAAAAAAGTATTGGATACACAAAGAAAACAGTTGAAAAAAATAAAAACAAAAAAATAACAGGAATGGAGAAAAGAGAAACAAAGTAAAACACAGATAAATAGTGAAATAGTGTGAGTAGAGATAATTGCTAATGCTAATGACTTGCAGCTCAAATAAGGCAAGGCATAAGCCAATTTTATTTATATAGCACAATTCATACACTGGGTAACTCAAAGTGCTTTACAGAAATAAAAGACAATTTACAAGATTTAGATTTAGAAACATAAGAAAAATTAAAAACATTATAAAAGAAGAGTGCAGATAAAAAAAAACACTTTAAGTTGTAGTGTAGGCGGAGCTAAAGAGGAAGGTTTTTAACTTTGAACCTTGAACATTAAATGCTAGCATATACTGAGCAGCTGAATACTAAGTAACTTGCTGATGTTCTCTACCCACTCACTAACAGCACACACAGTATTTTTGGTGACCTGTATTGCAGTCCGCCTAACTTCAGTTGCCAAAATGTGCATGCAGCTTAAGTTCTCTACAAACACTAAAAGAGTCCATGAAAAGATAGGAGACAAGGGAGACAACTGGATAAAACAAAAAAATGGTGTGAGCCTGGAAAATACACAAACAACCTCGACCAAAGGTGAGACAGGAGGAAACAGGCTGGAAAACAGACTGAATCTAAGACTTCCACAGTCTGCAGCTGAAACAATCATGTGTTTGTAAAGAATGTGACAACACGGGGCAAGGCATCTTCATAATTAAATACCACCACAACTCCCAACACATCTCAACTGTAAATACCAACTTTTTTTTAAAGAGGAGCTACTAAAGCAATGTCTAAAGCCTTCAGTAATGGAAACTACCAACAAATCTACCAAAAGTATGTTGGGACCACTGTCACAGAGTAAAAAGTGTATGTACTGTGTGACATGTAGCTCAGGGGGATTGCATTAAAGATTCATGGTGCGATTTCTCTGCACTCCACTTGGCAGGACACTCGGTCACACTCGGATATCCTGTTTGATTGTGCTCTCTCTCGGTGTCGTTTGTGCTACCACATACTCACAGCTACACAAACATACGCACGTAAACAGCAAACACACACATCAGAATACACAGGCCATACCATACACTGCAGAACAAGACAGTAGCAAACTAAACAAACACCTGCCTGGTTTAAATCATAAAGATGGATAGGTTTGATAGGTAGGTCATAATATGTACATTGTCTAATAAGTTTATACTCAAAATGGATTGGATATTATTAATAAGAATAGTATTCTCCTTGATAAGCCTCAAGGAGAATGGCCGACTGACAGTGGCAACTGGTTTAGAGCTGATGGGTAAACAAGGTCTGTCAGCTTGATGCTCTGTATGTTCTTTTACGGTTATAGCAAACCAATCCAGGACTAACAGCCAGCTACCTTCGGACATGTTGTAGTTTTTTGGGTTCTTCACATTCTTTTTATTTCTTCTGTGTCCATTAATCAGTTTATTTTACAGAATCTCGGCTAATGAAAAAAGCTCATAGACCAATATTTCATTGAATTGAGCCATTGATTGATTTTATACACAATCTAAAGTAACCATAAATAACCCAAAATTAACTCATCATTTAAAAATACCCATTATTTCCACCTCCTGACCCTGAGGTAATGAAAATGCTTCAAACAACACGATTGTTAAAACTTTCCACTTGGTGTCTTCTGCAGAAACTGTGGTGCAAACTAATGATGTTGTGTCGGAAGCAGTGCAACAAGCTCAAAAATAACCCTCCAGAACCAGGACAGGGAAATAAAGAAATGGGGAAATAACACAAGTTTCAAGCACACAGCTCCGACGAGCGTCATTAAAGACGCCGTTTGTTGCATTGTGCCATTTGTGCGCTGACGTCGTGCCAAGGTCACACACAGTATTTGCTGCATCACCATAACTTAAGCCTAATCACCGCCCGCATGCACCAGTCTCATTACCATTGGTTATTTATGTCCTCTCCAGCAATGTCCAACGTCAGCACCTTCAGCCACATCTTTTCACTTTTAATCTTTCAATCAGGCGTTTTCCCCTCTTTCCACCCACTTCATCCTTTTATCCTTTACAAGCCTTGTTCTTCCTGCGCACACTCGTCTTTTCCCCCCTCCCCCCTCTTGTTCTACTTTTTAATAATTCATCTGCTGCGCTGCTCCCCCCTTGGGGCAAAGCGCCCTCTGTCACAGGCCAAGACCATTAATCAATTGCTCGTCTCTCTCCTGCTCCTTCTTCTGGCTCCTAACCTCTCCTTCTGCCCGCTTCCTCTGCTGTAGACTGCTCTTTTACCTTCCATACAGCACTCTTTTTTCAGTCCATCATTTAGGCTTCAACAGTGTCATTTACCCATTTTTCTCACGTTTCCAGAAAAAAAAAACAGAAAAAGTTACGTAATATTAATGTTAACAGATCCGCAGTGACTCTACACCAATTTGATTTTTTTTATTTTCACACTTGCCAATGCCATGGTCAGTTACAGGCTGTTTATTGGAGACACACCAATTATTGATGAACTCTTGGTGTGAAACTTTGATGTGGACTTTCAGGTGTAAAAATGCCCTCAAAGCCTAAACTAAGCACACAGGTGAAAACTTCCTTTTTGGTTTCCCATCCTTCACCTTAACTTGTCTCCTTCCTATTGAAAGAAACCAAATCACAACAACATCACAAAATTGTCAAATAACATTTTTAACATATCTTTAATGTTATTAGTAAATTTTAACGCTGGTATATTTAATTTTTTATTATTAATAATATTCTTATAACATTAAAAATATCTTTCATCACTCCCTCTGTCTTAACCCATCCCTAATTTCCCTTGTAACAAAGTAAAGCCTGGATAGTCCTTGTCTAGTCTACTCTCTAAAATGGAAATCCATTCACTTCCATCTGCTCTAATCAGGTATCCCCGTGTCTCCCTCCTTGACACTTACACACTGTTGCCACGTCTAGAAAGAGTAATCAGATTGAACTCTTTGACCGCTCAGGCTGGCGAGTGTTTTCTGTGTGTGTGTGTGTGTGTGTGTGTGTGTGTGTGTGTGTGTGTGTGTGTGTGTGTGTGTGTGTGTGTGTGTGTGTGTGTGTGTGTGTGAGAAACATGTTCACGCGACGGGTCATTACCATGCCTGCAGCAGGAGTGGTCGCACTTTTCCTTCCTTCTGACGCCCAGTTCTGGAGATGATGGGCGAGTGACGGGTGGAGACGCAGCGGGACCGGTCAGGATGTTGCACTCACGCTGCTTCCGCTCCTCATGTGCACTCCTGTCACTTTGGCCACCGCTCAAAGACACGCTGGACTTCTGAGGGGAACGGAAGGAAACAGAGAGGCACATTAAGTTCTGTGAGATTGAATATGTACATCTTTTTAATGAATTTTCAAAGTGAGCATTATTAACCATGCTTGTTTTTCCAAAGCCACGGTAGAAATGCTATTAGAAATACACAAAAATGTCTGTCTGGAAATAATAAATGTAAAGTTAAGAGGGTTTAATGGATATTTGTAAATCCTGAGTGGTTTATTATCTTAGCAGTGGTTTATACAAATGCATAGTGAGGTGTTCTGCTCTGTCTAAACTTATAACTATTTTTTTCATTCAGTCATAGTCTGCTTACACACACACTATGCATCAGAAAATCTACCTCACAACATCCATTATCAAGGCAACAAAGCAGTGATGACAAACAAGCTTGTGTTCATTGTGACAAGGGCTATATCCAACATACACAAGCATTTAAAGTATCTAAAAAAAAAAAAAAAAAAACTTTCTCTGTCAAGCCAACATTTCACAGAAATATTTTTTCTAAGAAAATCTTCCAGTCATGTTCTTTAACAAATCTAAGATGGGCTTTAATGATGGTAATTAGTGTTCTGCAAGTGCCAAACATGATTGCATTAAATTTACCCACTCACACAAGTCAGAGTGAACCCTCTTGCCTAAGGACACACAATCTGAATGGGAGGAATAATTATTGAACTGACAACCTTCAGTAGAGCAACCAAAAAGCTAAAGGGCTTTTTTGCAACAGACCAAACTACAAACAAAAAATATCATAAACCAAGGATAAAGCCACTGACAACTGGGCAAAACAAGCTAGATTTAAAAGTCAACCTAACTCAAAGTAATACTCAACTGCACAAAATGAATTTGCACCAAAGCCTTTTCCACGCAGAGGCTATGTGAGGTGTAGTCTCCGTCTTTGTTCGTCAGTAAAGGCCTGACAGAATGGATCGTGTACAGATGTGAACAAATACACACATGCACGCACGCACACAGGCCCACATTGATATCTCATGACCTGGCAGGGGTCTGAGGGAAGGGGGGTGCAATACAAACACGCACTTGTTTTTATACACTGGCTTCCACATGAGCCCATACACTCTCCTCTTCATCATTCACATGCGGGTACACTCGCTCACAAACACACAGCGCATTATATCCTCATCACACAAAGAAACAATCTGAAGGCCACAAAAGAGACAGACACTGTGTCTAATTAAGGAGGGGCTGCACAGAGACATTACTATCCCGGGAAATAAGTGATGAAATGGTGAGAAATAATGACTTGTGGGTGAAGCACCTCAATGTTCAGTGGAGGAGAAAGACTAAAGTCAAAGAATGACAATGTTTAGTCCTGAGCGAGCACCGCAGCACTGTGCCACTGAGAGCAGAGTTCAGCACTGTGTGTGACAGTAATGGTCTTAATCTGACCTCATCCTGGCTTTTATTCTCATCGGAGAACAATAACAGAGGTGACAGTGAAGTTAAACTCAAACACTGGACATCATCTACAGACATAACAGCAGCCAAGGAAAATCAGTTAATACACGTTAGCATTTACAGAGGCCCGGGACTTCTGGAGCAGGTTGTGACTTTATGTCAATCCATATTTTTTTTCCCAGTAAAGTTTTTCAGTAGTAAGTCTTTTAGAAATGAATACACAAATAAAAGTAATTAATGTATAATTCTGTATGATGATGATTTGGTGATAGTTGATTGATGGATGCCAGGATTTGCTAACAAATATTTACAGTTTGCTGATTAAGATGTCATAAGTGCTGAACTAACATCATTATCTATCTTTTTTTAGTTTGTGAGCCATAACTTTTCAAGTTTCAGACCATGTTTTACTTTGTGTCTCTTCTTTAACCTGAAAATCATGTGACACTCCATTGTGTTGTTTCTAAGTTATGACCTATATGTCTCTGTGAAGACATTTATCTAAAAGTTATTTCGATTTAGTAATTTACAAACCGATTTTATTAGATTTGGCCTGACACAATCAAACACACTGATAACAGCAAGTTTAAACCACATCCAAAGTGTTTGAGCTGAAGGTTGATCTGAGCTGATATCACAAAGAAAGACATTTATATTGAAATGGGCTAAAAAAAATAAAAAAAATTGGTGTTACTATGAAACTCTAGTTTAATCAGCGAGGAGGGAGCTGAGGTGAAAAGACACACAACACATCTATTCACAACATGAAATGTCAACAGCATCTCTGTTAACGGTATACACAGATGCTTCTGGTCACCGTCAAACTACAGCAATGACATTTATAGAGCGCAGCAGCATGACTCTGTGTATATCTTAGTTTCACTGCAGCAGCAACATTCAAGAAGAGCACGACGGAGCAGGTGGGCAAATATGCAGCAGTGTTTATTTCATTAAGTAAAACTGTAAAAAAAAAAAAAAAAAAAAAAAAGGCAATGCCATTAACATTAGTCCTGGGAAAAGACAGGTTTATAATACATTTAGCCATGAAAGCTTCTTAAAACTAAAAATGGGCTTTTGCAGTGCTGCACAAAGGATTTAAGAGCTGCATTCATAAAATCAGACTCACTTTAAGTACCGGAGTTACATTATTTCCCTGCTATTACTTCTTGCCAAAAGCCTGACAGAATAACCTCTGATGTTTTCCTTTTCTAAATGCTGCTTGATGAATAACAGTGTCCCTCATGTGAACAGTATCTCATCACCTCGGGACCGCAGACATAGAGAGCGCTTTATGTGAATGGTGCCTGGGGACACTGATAACCGTGTGATTGTTGGTGGCTCCTGGTGTAGGCCCGCTGGGGGATTAAAGTGTGGTCATGGCACAGCCTCTCAGTTAAGGCTTAGTGGGAGCAGGAGGGAGGCGCAGGGGTGAACGAGGTACGGCCGGAGAGTCGTTAGAGACAGACACAGGAAAGCCACATGGAAATGAGCGTGTACAAGAGCAATAGGGCGGCCAAGTACTGAAAGTATAGGACGAATACAAAGTGGTGCAGGGGACAGAGGGGAAGCGGATAAACAACACAGCCAGATATGGAGCTGGCCCCTTGGGCAAATAGACTCTACCAGAGGCAACTCTCATTTTCTCTGCAGCACTGCCTGTGGACGCCACTGGCCTCCCGCCTGCCACGCTCACTATTCCCTCCTCAACACCTGGCAGACACACTCTGCACTCTGTTTTACCATTTAACACATACAACACTCTGGGCCTGCTGCAGGGGGTCTGCTGTGACTAGTTACAAGCCATTTAACGTTTAATTTACTTGGCATTTATAGAAGCAGAAGTCGACTGATCTATTAAAAATGTCTAATGGTACTTCTGAAAAATATATTTATTCCATATTCATCCAAGCTTCTGCTGCAGTTGTTTCTGAGATGATATTTAGAGGAAAAGACTTTTTACTTTTTAAACTCTTGTAGAAAAACAACACTATGTTTTCCCCAATATAGAAGGTAGCAGCCTGTACATTTCCTGTCTGAGCATAAAGACAATAGTTAATAAAAACCTTTTCTTCATCAACCCAACCACCATTGCTATCGCCACACCTCCATCCTCTGTTTATTCTCTGTTTTGCTCATCTGGCTGGTTCACAGTATCCTGATGGGTCATTAATGTGTGACTGTGTGTTTTCCTCCCGAGAAGGACAAGAGAAAGGAGGAACACTGGCAGCGGCACTGCCTCATTAATGCTGGCGCAGCCTCGTGGACATTAGCATGTGCTCACACACATTCAATCAGCTGCAAATGGCACAACCACACACAAGTTTTCTCCGTATGGATGCGTTGTTATTTAATAGATGCATGATGGCAGAAGGTGGCGCAGGGAGAAGCACACCTGAGGTTCAACTTGTCTTCTGCTGGAACTGCTGATTAGATCCAACCAGGCTTCCTTCCAGAGATGAAAGAAGAGCAGGCGACAAAGAGATGGGAGCGAATGAAAGATGAGCGATGGACGTGGAGCAGAGGATATGCTGATGTGGCTCTAAGCAGCAATTTACACCTTTCTCTTCTGATAACCATCACTTCAGATGAGCAGTGGGAAAGACAGCGAGCGGATCGACAAAGGACTAAGTATGTGCTAATTAGTGTCAGCGGAATGTGCTCTGCACCACTTCTGCCTTTTCAACTTTTACATTTGGTTCAACATATTTGAATTTGTATTTCTGGAACATTTTTAAAATGTTTTTTTTATGAAAAACTGCAGAGTATAAACTTTAGTCAATGAAACACAGTTGGAATTAATCTGTTTGATTTGGCAGCGGCACTGGTGAGCGCCCACAGAGTGACTTCAACGCTCTGATAAATGACTGGTTACCTGCCAGAGGCTGCAGCACAAATCAAACCTAGCAGCCACAACAAAAATCTGACACCGCTCAATAAATCACTCAGTTATTAAAAAAAATAAAAATAAAACATCTCACCGTTTTATTAACAGGTGAGTGTATTTTATGTGTTTTAGAGACAAAAAAGAGGCAGGCCTTTAAAGCCTTGCCCACAGTGAGAGATTTTAGAATGCAACATATTTTTTACGATAGAAATAGTCTTTTTAGGAGCTTTGTTTGTAGAGCGTATGTGTGACTCTTTGTGAGAATACCAAAAAATCTCTAATCTATCTTTATTTCTTTTATAACCAAATTCATAATGCCTCTCAATCTTTGTGCACTGATAAAGCTCAACAAAGACGTCTCTGATGTTTCCGTCTGCAGTCAACTTTGAGTGAGGATCTACAGAAAGTCTTCTCATCTGTCTTCAATGTCCTTCGTTGCATATATTTCACGTGACAACAGAATAACATCGGTAGGCTGGTATGTCAGTCAACACCTACCGATGTTAAGCCAAAGTATTGATGCGTCCCTAGTTATTGTCTCACCTTATGTGCATATACCGTACACAATCACCGCTTATAGACAGAGCATGTATGCACTGAAGTAAGAGTACCTAGAGCAAAGTATCCAGCGTTAATCCAGCCGCTTCTTCTGAACTTCTTACTCTATTCCCTCTTACTTACTCCACTTTATTTGTTCTCCATGTTTTAGACACTTTATTTTGAGAGCTAAAATAACGGGTATGACTGGAGGAAAGGAGGTGTCAGGTGTTAACAGACTCTTCATAAAGGTAATGAGCTGAATTATACCCTCCATCGCACACTTGCCCTACGCCTGGTGCTTGCCCCACCGTCACGTCGTAATGTTTCATCGGGATAAGCGTCCCAATGAATCATACCAACAAGACAGTAATCTTGAGAGGGGTTTAAATTTGCACGACAGCTTTTGCAAGTCTGTGTTTTTTTAGACGTATTTTTAGGCATAGGTGTTGTTGTTTTTTTCCCCCCACGTGACTATTCCTGCGGAGGTATTTTTGGCCTTGTGTACATTTTGCACAGTGAAGCAGCTCATGTTTGGACATTCGAGAGTGTGTAAATAGCCTGAATATGCCGTATTAAAGTTGCTTGTATATGCGGCTTGCTCAGGGGTTACTGATGCCACAATGTTTGCATCTAGGGAAACATCTACAAACATGCGGAGTAATGAGCTAGACAAACACCACACATACACCAACAGCCAAAAATAATGAAACACTTAGGACCAGGTGGCACTCGATAAACGGAATGAATGCAAGCTCACGCACACATCTCGGCTGTTAAGACACTGGCATCGTGTAAACAGGTGACGGCCGACGGAGACGTGGCTGTCAGAGAGAGGCCTATGGAGAGTGGGAGGAATGATTTGTCGATGAAATGAGAAACAATATACCACGTAAAATTTTAGCCTAAGCATTACCCCGGAAAAAAAAAAAGTTCAGTATTTTATTTTATTTTCCTTTACTCTTATTTTTGTAAATAAATTAAATAAATCCTTTCTACAATGCAGTGTAAAGACATTATCCTACAGGTCTTACTCGCATGTTTTAAATTCCAATCCAGAAACCTCACAGTGTAAACATACAGCCATACCAGAACAGGATTTACATGGATCTACAGCGTGTTCAAAGAAAGTCCTTGAAATCCCTTCCCTTCACAACCTCTCGCCAGTAATCCTGTCAGACTCATAGTAACTGTGCTTTGTCCAATGATGTGTTTCTCTCAGACTTTTGTACATCTACTACTTTATAGTGATTTTATAGTTGTGTACATTATGTTCCATTGTGTTTGAATGAAAATGTAGTTACTAAACAGTGGATTTTTATTGCTATGGGTTTGTGATGTCAGTAAACTCTTTGCCCACAGGTTTTCTGATCCCTTCTGCTGAAGCATGGACAGCACTGTTGTAGACAATGTGTGCTTTAAAGCCTGACAAAATTCATATTCTATGCAAACTGCATTTCTCTTCCATGTTTGAAGCCTTAATTATTATCGGTTTCTGCTATTCATGCTCTATCTCTTCCCAAACTGAGCAACATCTCATTTCCTGCTCTGACTTTGTTTGTTTTTTTATCTCTGCTTTCTTTTGATGTGGTTTTTGTTTTTCTTATTTGTCAAAAAAAATTTAGATTCTCTCAACCCCACTAAAAAGACATTTCTGAGGTTGAAAAAACGTTTTTATTTATTGTTTTTATTCACTGCCACTGAGGTCACCTGCTGTGTTTTTTTTATCCCAGAATAGAGTCTTACTAATGACTCCATATGAAATAAAAGGCTTTGAGGTTGATAAATGTGTGGCTGTACAAAAACACTGGTGTCTAATTGGGTGTGTAATGTTCAAAAGAACCAATAAAACTCTCTGTGCTTAAAGCTTTCAGGACCCCAGTCCCTCCTACCCTTTTTACATTTGGTTTCTGTTCTGAGACCATTCACTGAGAACTGAAGAGGTACAAGAGGAGCAGGTTCATTTACACCCCTGTGGAGGTGGTGCAACCCGTCCTGTTGTCAGAAGAAGACAAAGCGTTTTATTGAATGAAGACAGACTCACAATAGAGAAGCTAATGTCGCAAAATAAAGGCAGAACGTCAATTGTAATATGGACGGGATATTGTGCAACTGACCAGCAGTGATCTCTGCGTTTACTAAACTGTATACTCCACATAAAACCAGGTCTGTGCTTCCAACAAAAGCCTACAACCATAGAGGGTCACCGATTGCGCATAAATACTTATTACAAATAATATACTCAGGAGTTTCTTTTACAGTTTAACCTTAAAATCAATAAAAAGGATATACATTCACAAAGTAATTATTCAACAGTGATTTCAATTAGTGCCAAAATAAAGGATGCAACCAGGTAGAGCGTACATGCAAGCGTTATGATTTTCACGTTTTACACTCCATCCACATTACATCACAACCCTCCACAGAGCAGTTTGGACGATTCATGAAAAACAGATGAAGCTCAAGTTATGCATTTTAAAAGAAACGCATATTAGTGTGTGTAACATAGCTGCAGCCTTCAAGTGCGTTCTATTTACATCTATTCTGTCCAATTACCATCCGCACAGTGACAAGTCTCAGTACTGTGTCTGGGTGCATCAGGATAGTGGGACGAGGGACACGCGAACAGCACACACTGAGACACAAAGCAATTACTTCTTCCAATGACTATCAGCCTGATTTCCCCACTGGTGTCAACTTTTGCACCTGGTCTATTCCAATTTATCCAAGAGCTCTTACTTCGAAAATGTTTGGACGCTGTTAGTCCTTCAGCAATCCTACTTTCAACCGTGTCGGCACAACGTTGCATTTATTAACATTATTTACACAGTGCTACATTTCAAGTATGTATATTACATCACAATAATATATATATAAAATAGTATAGTTCTATTTTGTACAGTCCAAATATAATCATTAAACTAGACCCTAGATTTATAAATGACTACGGTGTTGTGGACTAAGTATAGGTGCTCGGTAGGGGAGGTCAGAGCACAACGGTATTGATGAGACGACAGAAAGCAGAGGAAATGCTGATGTTGCTTCTGGGAGGGAGATAGATAACATTGACTGGGGAGTGGAACTCCCTTCGGTCAATTATTAAAATGGAGAATGTAGCGGATCCTGCTGACACCGGGTCGGACTAGAGAGGCTCGGGGGCACAGGCTAAGAAGGATAGATGAATGTATCCGTGACTATACGCATCTGTGTCCAACTAACTGAGTAAAGGGAATTGTAAGGCTATGAACTGGCTTAGTTTTACCAGAAAAAAATATAGTGTAAACTCAAAATATGAACTGTGCTGACATTGCTGTAGTGCAGGGGTCTCCAACCTTTTTTCCTCAGTGAGATACTTTTACAAAATAAAAACAGCAGAGGGCTACTTGTGTTTGTAATTTATTATTTATTCTCATAGCATTTTTCAGCACAAACAAATTGAACTTTGTTTAGCCGGAACATTAACCCTGATATTTAAGAAAATTTAGTGTCTACATATAGGACCAGGACACATATTATATTTTATATATTATATATATTTTATATATTACACTACTAACAGACTATACTACTTAGAAAGTGGTCGTGAGCTTACAGTAGTTCACAGGCGACGTGTTGGAGACCCTTGCTCTAGTGGGATTGATAACTGTATGCATTTAGTCCTGTCAATTGACAGAAAAGTTGGGAATCAGGTTAATGGATGCTTTACATAAATACTTTTAAATAAGTTTTTTCACAAAGTGATGTGTGCAGGAACAGATAGGGACTAGGAAAATATACGTGCGAGAACCATTTATTAGGCATTTTGACTTGAGAGTGCAATCTCCTTCACCCAACTCAACGGAGCACTTCTCAATGAGTGGGAAAAACATTAGATAATGGAATAATGGAATGGGTTGTCTCTTTAGAATTTAATTAAACATATTAAAAAGGCTGTTTTGCCTCCATTTTCTCTGTTAGTGTCATTTTAACAACATCCTCATGGCACTCAACTCTTGCTAGGAGTCAGTGGTGAAATGCGTCACCACTGATAAACCTTTTGACATTGTCGAGCTCATGTAGATTGGTGTCTTTTTTCATAATTTTTTGGGAAATAAAACATAAAAAGGGAATGCCTCAGAGTGTCCTGCGTCAATGTAGGAATAAATAGAGTATGTAGATGCCAGAGTGATGTGTGTCCTGGCTGTGTGTGTTTGTGTGCACGCTGTAGGGCCCTGCTGTGCTGATTTCAGCGGGAACAGATGGTCGTGCCAGGGCTGCGCCGAGGCTCCACAGTCAGTCTGGGAGAAGACGTGTGAATGTGCCTACGACGGTGTGTGTGCACGCAGGCTCGCAGTGCCCATTTCCTCCTCTGTAATTCCACAAATACCAGCAGCCCTCTGTCTCTGAAGTGTTTTACATAGTGCGTGCATCTCGACAGAACGACACCGATTGTCGCCGTAAGTGATATCCCAGTGGTCTTTGGCCTACTTGTCTCTTCCATTGACACCTAGCAGCTTAATCCTACTTGAAAGGCTTTTCATTGCTAAGCTCATGTTTGCCAACACATAACACTGTCACACGACTAGTCCTTTGTGTGTGCGTGTTCATGTGTAGGAAAGGGTTTGTTGCTTGAGTATATGAATAAACCATAATGACATTCATCCATATTATGTCAAGCTACAAATACTGTCAAAATTTCCACATGTAAATTGTAAATAGAGGGTAATCCTAGTAGTCTTTGGTTACTTATTACAAATAGTGCTGGTATGGAGGCTAAGTTGTAGTTACAAACAATACTTGCCCAACTTTCTTTGGGTTAAAAAAGTGGCGTTAAGTCAAAACTGCAGTTGTGCCAAAAGTCCCAAATGGGTCAGAGTGGAATTATAATACTTTGGTGAGAATTGAGGTCACAGGTTTGTGTCTGAAGTTTTTAAACCCTCCGAGTTCTGAGAAGCCTAAGTTACAAGACGTGAATGTGACAAAGGATGAGGACAGTGGTCCAGATGTGCACTAATTCTCTAATGGATTTTATTTCACACATGACACAAACACACACCCGTGCACACAGTTCAGGCTTTGTCCATTCATTTATAAAAGCACTGGTGGGGCAGATGAGCAGATTAGTGGAAGGTATTATAAAATCAGAAAGACAAAATGATAATTCAGGACCACAAAATACAATGCAAACACATAGACTGGATATTACTGATAGGGAGCATTTTGGGTCCAAAACATGAAACAGTTATTTTGATTTGCAAAGGGCAAATACTTTCAGATGAACAAAAGGTGGGTAATTGGGTGAACAACTTGCAAGTACCGCCTACACAAGGTAATTTTATCCAATCAGAGCAACATTATGTAACAGAAAAACATGCTTTGTTGTCAAGTGTAAAAAAAACGCCCAGTGGTTTAAGAAGGACAAGATGGATTTTTAGGAGTTTTTGAACTTAAAAATCTTTTGTGTACATTTCATTGTTTGAACCATCCGGAGTGCATTCTCAGGAGACCTTTGGAAAGGGACGGTACTATAGATCCGACTGGATGAACAACCTGTCATTAGCCACCTATTATGAGTAAATATGATCCAATCAAAGCAACGTCATACTTTTAAACTTTTCACGTTTTTTATGTCAACAAACGGCCATAAGATTTCGGTGAGTTTTATGAATTCATAAATGTTGCAAGAGCTTATTTGCTGTGCAGGGAAACCCAAAAACATGGTTCGTTTGTTTTTTATGAAAACTGACTGACTTTATTCCAGTGACGATATGGGAGGCATCAATGAGAAGGGGTCATGTGATGTTTTTGCAGCTCCACACTTCCTGTTTATGAGGAACAATCCTCATTGTTTAGATGTTGGGGCAGAATTACATTTCCCATTACCATCATACATTAGGTGCTTTAACCAAGAAAGCAAACTTCATTGTGTTGGAAGGTTGCTCCATGTCAGTCTGTCTTTCCCTGGTTATTTTTTCTCATTTTCACTCTCTCGAGCTGTTTCATTGCCCGTCTGCCTCTCAGTTCACACAGAACTAAAAATCTCTTAAATGCAGATGGCTTCCTCCTTCAGCTATAATATCTGAATTCATAGCTTATGCCAAGTATTGATTTCAGGATACGGTCAAAAAAGCTATTTGTTCCTAATATGTGGCTTGATTGTAATAGCGTTGTACTTGTATGTTAATTAACAGGGCATAAGGGACAAATGGCGTTAGATTGGTACGATTTAGTTTGATAGTATTCACACTATGGGCTTCTCTCTCTGCCCCGTCCTACTTCCTCTCCTGTAGCAGGAGCTGATCAGTGACTCCATTCATTCCAGGTCAATTTGGGCAGTGTTCTCGATATGGCTGTTTCATTACACACTTCCTTCCTGTCTGTCTCTGTGACTCAGGGGAGAGGGTGGACAGGCTGAGGAAGAAGGGATAAGAAAAGAATGACGTGGAAAAACATAGGAAAGAGCCCTTTTTTTTTTTTTTTTTTTTTTTTACAGTCAGTTTTCCTACATACACACAAGTATTCCACTAATCGGAATAAACACAATAGACATTTTCTCTCTCAGAATTAAAAGGGGCCTATTACTTGGGCCAGAACCAAATATCAGTTTTGAACATGAACTTTATGCTGTGACAGTAGTAAAGGATACACAATGCAATAATGCTGTTAAATATGCCAAAGATGATGAAAAACTTGGGAGTGTTGCATGTTTCATATTTTCTTGTACATTGAGCATTCTCACAACAGCCTTTGAGTCCACAGTCAAATACTGTAGTGAGTAAGGTCCAGTGACTAATACATACCAAATCTAACTTAATATATAATAATTACAATGAAACACTCACTCAACTGCAATAAACACTTTAATATTCCTTGTGGCAGGCAGATATTTGTCTCATTAGATTAAGCAAGCATATTATAGAGCATATGTATTCAAATGTTTTCCTTTTATTATACATATAGAAACTAGTCATTTCATTATCCAATATTCCAGATATCACTTGTTTCCAATTTTATGCAGCTATAATTAACATGTAACTGTCAGAAAATGAACTGTGCAATGAAGAGAATAGAAGGTTTTTCACAGTAATTAGGGTATACCACCTTTAATGCCAACAGTTAATAGGATCCAGGGACAAACGAAGCAAAACAGAGTGAGTCACAAACACCTCCTCTGCCACTGTCTGTGTGTGCGCGTGTGCATGAAAAGTATTTGGTTGCAACAAGGCACGTTTGAGACAAAGGAGGGAAAAAGAGCGAGAGAGAGCGATTCTGCCTCAACTTTTTCCCTTGGGATCGGTCGCCATGGATACGGAAGCATTTTCATCTGAACGTGGGACAAATGCAGGGAAGAACGGCAGCGATGTGTTCACACACCTCGAGATGGAGAGAGAAGTGAGATATTACGCCGCCGTGCGGGGCGACAGATACAGACGGTGCAAATTCAAATGTTTCGGCACGGTGTCAATGATATCGCTTTGACATACAGGATGCAATTACAGCAGCACTTGTGCCTTATATAGCCCGGCAGGCTGCTAACCACATGGTACTTGATATCTAACAGATAACAGGTATGGCTGTGAGGGGAAAAAGGCAGTGGCTCAATACTATGATATCCAATGGAAATGAAAAACCAACGGGAACAAACAGCACTGAGAACAGAAGCGCTCGTCTTACAAACAGACAATCAGGCTCCATGTATATTTCACAAGCTACGGAAAACTGTGACAATGGCCCGTCATGATCCAAGATTAGTGTAGGGCACTTTTAATGAGGAGAAGGGCACGCGCGGATCAGGTTTCTGGGATGGACAGGCTAACTACAGTATCACCTGAAGCCAATTTGTCTTCTTTTGGTAACAAATCTCAAGGTAGAGTGTGAACTTGTGGATTTAACCCCAAGTCTTTCAAAAATCTTCTCATTTAGCACAAAAGTTCATTTTACCAAAAAAAGAAAAACCCTGTTGGTTATTTTTTTATATTCACTGTACCTTTCTGAGTTAGGTATGTCATTGCTGGGTCTCAAACCCTTAAAACCACAAGCATTAATAAGAAAAACCTTTAGTTACATATAACTAAATACTCTAGCTTCCCATTTCAGTTGTTTAAATTCATTCTCAAAATGTCCTAGAGCCAGTCTTAGAGGATTTAGTTTGTGCTGGTAAATGCTCGATACAAGCAAAGAGTCCCCATCTCACTGCCATGGTTTTGTCAATATTTGCATAAAATATAGCTAACCTTATTGGTGATGAATTATTTATTAAGAGTGAGGAAGGAGTCTTGTAAAGGTTGTTTGTGCATGACAGTGTTGCCATGGACTGCTGTGTGTGCTCATGTGTGTGCTCGTGTATGTGTGTGTCAATGAGACAGAGTGATGCGCTCCGATGCGCACACTGTCAAAGTCACTGCTTTCTCAAGGACACTGCGGCTCAGGGGCAGGAAAGAGAGAAGATGCGGGAAGAAGAACACTAAGAGAAATGGAGACCGTAAGAGAAAGCCAATGGAGACGATAAAAAAATTAATATATCTGAGAGAACAGGATAAAACTGATTTGAAGAAAGTGAGAAAAAGAGGGAGACTCGTATAGCTTTATCCTGTGTGAAATTAAATTATAAACTTTTAAGCACCTCATAATTGTAAATGAATCCGATCCACACAAAATCCAAATTACTGTTTCACTTCTTTATAACGATAACTGGTAAAATAAAAAAATAAGAACATGAGAAAAAGTCTATGTGGGCATTTCCAGAGTCTAAATAATAATGTAAATCAATGGACATATTTATATATTTATTACAATATGTTTTGTTTAATTTTATGTAACTCTATTGTAATCTTTGAAAATCCCAAAAAGCGATGAATAAAAGTTTACTCAAATGGGAATCCACTGTGATTATGGAAAGTCACGTAAACATATTTCAAATGAACTGAAGACAGCTGTCACTGTCCTCACCTTTGCTCATCAGTGAGCAACAGCGTGCCACCGTCATCCACTTTCTACAAACTGCACCACCTGGGCCTGATAGGAATATATTCATAAGATTCCTCATTAAAATTCCTTGTGTCATGCATGAGCATTTTCTGTTATTTTTTTATGCAGCCTACTCTGGGCTTTGTGACAGGAGGATTCAAGTGGTTGACTTTTGAGGACAGCTCGGCGTCTGACGGAAATTTTGCCATTTTCTGCAAGAATTTTATATTGCTTTATGGACCAAATCTGTGCATACATATGACATTATATACCACATGGCACTGTTACAGTGTGTAGAGCAAAGAAAAACAGCTTTTGAGAGCCGTTCAGTCTCAACTGTGATACGCAGAAACCTCCACAGCAATCAATTATTTACACATGAGCATGCACTCGCAGACCCCATAACACTCCCACTGAGATGATACTGGGGAAGGCCACTGGGTGAATTGCATAAAAGCTGCTTTACATACGCAAGTAGGCAGTTTACCAAAACAGTGAGTGAACCAAGCAGCTGACAGGACCATAGCCTCTGACCGAATGAGATCTCGAATTCCCTGAAAACTAAAATAAAAGGAAAGACCAGAGGAACACAGTTATTGTCCTAATAATACAGCCATTACAGAGGATTCCAATGGAGGCATAAAACACACAGGTCCTGTTCAAACTTCAGTCAAGTGCATGTGAAGGAGCCGATGTAGTCAGCGTTAATGTTGAATGTAAATACGCACATTTGGAGTTGGCCTAGAACACTTAAAGAATAAGAATACATCCTGGTTCCTCAGTCTTCTGCTTTCATTATAAACCCTTAAGAACAAGAGAAAAGCATAGGAATATAGTTGTGACACATTGAAGTCCACCACTCTAATATAAACTTTTTATTTTTCCCTGGTAGATGTGTCTACATTTAGAGCAAGAGGTTGCAGTAACATGTTAATTGCAAGGGTAAAGGGTGGTAGAGCTGGATAACATAAAAGCCCATATTAATGCCAGGTATAAACAGGGCCTTACTTAGATGTGTTTCATTTGCACCCTGGTGACCCGAGCGGAAAGGTGTTTGGAGGTAAGAGCGTGGCCTGTGTGGGAGCACCATCTATTCTTGTCCACGTCCTGCTGCCAAGGTAATAAACTCGGAGGAACGTTAATTAATAAACACGACCCCATCCTGTCACATTACTGGTCATAAGCATTTGGACTGAACCTGCCGCTGCAGAGACTGAAAGCATCAACAAGAGGCAGATGACCGACTGCTTATATTTAGCATATTGGCGTTTGTTTATCCTAAATGGGTTTTAAATAAATCTGTTAAAAAGTTAAAATAGTTGGGGCTTCATGGACCTATAATGAGGTGTTTCCTAAGAAAATACCACGTTTTGACAAACTACAAGTGCTTGGTTATTTTCTAGTCATTTACATGTGATTTCAACAAGGCCAGCGCTGTTCTCGGTGGCGTGTAACAGACGCACTTTGCACCACATTCTGGCACTGCTCTCCTCATATCGCAGACCTGAGATTCATTAAAAATATTTTTGGGCTGTATTGAGATGCCTACCAGATTAGAAAGCAAAATATTTTTTTAGCTGTTTGGAGAGTGTTGAATTACTGTGTTTTTAGAATCGACAGTCCAACAAAATACAAACAGTCTATTTTCAGCTTAATGCCCAAGACTCAATATCTGTGCCCCGTTGACACCAACCACTGCACTGTGCTCTCTGCATGGGCCACAGGATACCACACACATGCCCAGAGCAGAGGCCAGATCACAATTGTAGTTTATATGTAGTCTATAATTAATTTAGGGTTAAAGTTATTTAGCTCAGTAACCTCAAAGTGCTGTTAATGAACCAGGATTATGAATTCATGAGGATAATCACCATGGTCGTTAGCACTGTCCCCTCACAGCAAGGTCCAGAGTCCCGGACTGGATGGGGCTTTTCTAATGTTGCGTTTCCTTGGGTGGGATTTCTCCAGGTACTCTGGTTTCCCCACCCAAATTAAAACATGCTATAGTCTCTGGTTAGTGATATGATCAGGGTATAATAAATTTCCCCATGAGGATAATAGAAAAATGTACTAAAATAATGTTTATATTACACAGAAAGCACATCAACAGCTTGGACACTCGGTTAGAAATTGGTGCCTATGTTTCCATCTTGGTGCGATATGTACTACTGACATGGAAGCCAAGTATGTTATCTTTCAGAGTGTTTATTTTATTATTATAAGTCTTGGTCTTCAAACCAAAAATTTTTGCATATTTATTTATTTACCATTAGTTGTCTACACAGAGTAAGCTATACTTTATTAGTATGGTTCTAATACTAGTATTTCTGATAACATTTAAAAATTTTAAAACAAAAACACAAAACAAATTTCCAAGATGGTTACCATCCAAGATGCAAAGCTATAGTTCCAACTTTAAACTTTACAGAATCTAGCCAAACTTATAAGCAAGGTTTATGTTCCTGAGACTAATGTAAGCTAAAATTGATCACATCTAACATTTAGGTCCTGTCTGAGACTCCTGTGTGAAACCAGCTGCTGGTTTGTGAATGCACCAAACTATTTGTGCTCTGCATATGTTGCTAGTTGTGCAGCAGCAAAGACTCTCAGTTTCTGGCTCAGCAGGGGTGACAACCAAGCTCCGGGCCACAGGGCTCCTCTTGTTTTCTGGGAGAGCTGATAGAGCTGCTCTCTAACCAATCAGTCACCTAGCCTCACAGCCTTTCATGAGCAAGGGTCGAGAAAAGATATGTCTACAACAATGTGGTTCAAACCAAAGATAAGACAGGATTCCCTATTCATCCCACTCACCTCCTTCTGTCCTCCTATCGCTCGATCTGTCAGCTCTTCTCCGAGTGTCGTTCACCCGGTGTGTCCTGCTGATGTCACCGTGTCACGGGAGGCCGAGTACAGCACCTGAGAAGACACAGGATTTAGAGGTCAACCACACCGCTGTGACAGCATTTAAGGATTGTGTTGTGTCTGATGTAACAAAGGAGAAACCGAATGCACTTGTTTATATAAAGGTATGGGCATTTACTTTGTCAGGCATGGAAGACAAGTTACAAGTTTAAAAAAACCTTGAGGCTAAGAGAAAGCTGAACAAAAGACCAGACTCCATTAGACAAGTGCATCTTTAATGTGCAGTACATTTTGTAATAGAGTAGAGCAGATACACTTAAGACACACAGCATGCACTTAAAGTTGTATTCATTTCATCTATGCTGTCCACCAACAACTAGAAAGTGTTGAGAGCGGGTGAGACCTGAGGGGCTGTTAACTGTTTGTGGTACGGTTTACTATCCTACTGAGCAGAAAATGTAGACCATGCAGTTGAAATTAGCATAAGTTGAAAAATATGTGCCTACCCCAGCAACTTTATTTTCAGACTGGCTGGCCTGCAATAAGACCACAAAGACGTGACCAAAATATATATTACACAAGACTAATATATGGTCACAGATAAAAACATAATAATATGATAAATCTGGAAAAATAAAACCACTGCTTTCTTCCAAATGGCTACATTACATTATTATATTATATATTATATATTATATTATACATTATTGAGCCCTGACAACGGGCCAAAAAGATGAGAGCATGTGTATTTTTAAATAATAAAAATTTATTGTTTTTATTGTTTAACAATCGACAGACAAATAAAGCCAGCTCATTATCCTGCAATATTGTGACCAAAGGTATGTGTGCATTGAAAAAGTGCAATGTCTCCTTTTACTTTAATTAGAAGAGAAACGCCAATAGAACCCCTGCTGTAGAATATGCATGTGGCTCTGTGTGGAAAAGTGCAACAGCGGCAATCTTGACAAACCAGATCGGACAAATAGACGGCGCATGTGGTGCACCTTCCCACAAACAACATAAGACACACACTGCCAACGCCAAGAGAATCAAAGCAGAACAAATGTAGAGTATTTGCTGTGTGGGATTGGAAGAAGAGGTCACACCTTACACTGTAGCATTTTTGAAGTGGGCGTTGGTTGGTGTAATGGATGTAATGTCACGGTAGCACAAGATAAACTGGTTCCCATGATAATCGTACTGCCAAACAAAAAAGGGGGGGCATAAGGAAACCTAGAATAAAACACCCACAAGTGCACAAAAGTCCGGATATGAAGCATACACTATCTGATTATTAGCCAGAGGTAGCATATAGATTTATCTTTAATAATTTATCAAGTCTGGAACATGTCTGATTTTACTCAGGGAAACTACAACCTTTGAATTTTTCCCTTTAAAGTGTGATTCAGTTTTGTTAATGGAGACACAGAGGGTGATATACTGTAAGTCTCAGCGAATAACACATGTTCACAATGGAAAGCTCACAAAGAGACAAAATCAACCCTTCACTCTCCAGCAGGTAATTTGCCATTTCTTGACATCTCATTTGATTTCAAACTGGGAGGCAATAGCGCAATGAAGCATAAACAAAGACAGTGTTTAAGATGTTACTGAGTAAAACAAGCACAATACAAACATGATCCTATTAGTCACGAATTGGCATGACATGTTGATTTTAAAATTAAATGCCGGATTAACAGGGCTGTGATTGGCTAATAGCTACTCATTCAAAAAGTCTCTCCCATAACCAAAAATAGGTTGTGGACTTTCAGATACATTCACCTCCATATTGATTTAGGAACAAGTGGAATAAGGGGGACTTCCATTGAGAGTTGAGTGAGTTTAAGTCTGAAGGTTGCTTGTTTTGGCATCAAAGTGTCAAATATCTTTCACAAAGGAAATGCCATAATGTTACTGCGACACAAGCAGTAACAGGAAAATGGATAGTTGTTGATATTGTGGTAATGAATTTAATGTATATTATGCAGCCTTTTTGTAACAGCACACCAGTCTGGACATAGCCTTGCGCTGCAGCTGGATTGTCGCAAGATTTGTGAGCTTACAAACTCGCACAAATCCACCTTGAACAGGTAAGTATTCAGCGCCTAACTGGCCTCTTGTGTCCGATGATGTGACAGCACTGACAGGTCTGGGCATGTTTTAGGTTTTTAAGATGTAGAGACTGTTTTAACATTACAAACATAAACAACATGGCACTGCTCAATCATCAACCAGGTATTTATTAAAAGTATACCTGCCCGTTTATTTAGTTCTATCTTGACCATGGATTACTGCAAACACTAGAGATCAACTGCTAGTTTAATATAATCTTTTCGAAGTCCTTCAAAAATATATCACACATACTTTCCCTTAAAGGCATCAGGAGAACAGAAAATGCACCCATGACACACCAAACGGATATCTGTGGAAAGTTCTGTACTGGATCTCCATATATAACTGCACTTTGCCCGTACACCTACCAAGGTCATGTGCATGCTGGTCCACGTGCTGCCTCAGACCCCCACTCGATGATGAAAACAGGAGGGAGCATTCACCATCTTTCTCTTTGAATAGCTCTACGCGAGTCATCCTGCCATTAAGGTTTTCATGCGCACGGTCAATAATAGGGAACATTTTCACCTCGATCTGTGTGATACATTTAGGATCATCAGCTGTTCATGGTTTGGTGTATCAAAGTGCAGCGTAGGCGCCTTCGTGTTGCCTTCGGTAAATCTTTCAGTCCGAATGACTAAAGTGCCATGTGTGGTGACGGAGCCACCAGCTGAAGCAGAGCTCTAACAAGGGACTAGAGCCACTAATAATGGTCTTAATAAAGTGTGAATGTAAAACACACATTTACAGATAACAGAGAGATTCATTTGCTCCATCAGGGGAAGTTATATTGCCACCTGGGTCATACAATTCCAATTTCTATGTTGGCAGAGGAGGGTATGGGTAATTTGTGCACTGCATAATACACACTCATACAGTTATTATTGTTGTGAGGATGTAAATACTGCAGTAAAGTTTGTAATGAAAGACAACATAACCTATTTTTGAGTATGATTTTCTGCTCTGTTGTTTTGTCTCCATGTTTTTTTCTGGATTGAACAATAGGACCACAGATTAATATACTGATTTCTTATTTTAACATTACATAAATTAATACTAATGAGAAACTGAGAAAGACACTCATTAATTAAAGTTCCACTACCTGATTTTCTTTTTGCTATCCCAGTCTCAGCCTCCCCTCTCCCCCAAAAGCCGTCTAGGGACCTCTCCTGCTTGTCTTTAATTTAACGCCACATTACGTAATTCAATTGACAATATTTATCTGTGTTTTTTACTTTTGCGTCGTCTCTCCGTTTTGCTGTGTTACTGTGACCCAATGTTTTCCATTCCAGAGTAACAGGTTGCTTTAACATTATACTATCTGGGGTTTAAACCATTTTTCATAGAAAAAAAAAAAATGGTTCAGCGGTAAAACCTTAGCTTTCACAAATAAGATCATTCTATTTAGTTCTAAATAAGATTCACTATTGAATGAATATAATATACAATGGCAATCCTGTTACTCATATTCATATAATTTAATCGGAATAAAGATGTGACATTGCTCATTAAAATATCACATTATTTTCAAATAATTAATCCTCCAAGACCTGCAGGTCACCGTCTGTGTTTAAAAAGATAGAGCTGCAGATGCCTACAACGTCACAGATATTAAGTATAGTGCACACCTCCACATTTACTGCCGTCTCAGAAAATAAGAGTTTAGACTCTTGTTAACCTTGAAACTCCGACAGCAGCTGCACATACACACAATGAAAACCTCAGAATTGGTTCTCTCTCTTTTTTTTTTTTCTTACTTCCTCAGTGTACAAGACCCATAGATTGTTACTGATTGAACCCAGTCTTTGGAATTCCAATCAGGAAATGACCAGAGGCTGAGGTCCTGCCAAATGTGAGCTGTGGACTGTGATCAAGTGTGAAAACAGGATGAAAGATTGTATGGAAGGACATCAATTAGGAATAGGGCAAAAGGTTGTGAGTAAACAGGAAGTATACCAGCGGAAACTGATGGCCACATCACAATCAGCAGGAAAACAACGCAATGAAGTTACATGTGCAAATTCAGAATGTGATTTCACTAAGTTTAAATTCAAAGATGGTGCCTTTGAACCAGACATTTGACAGCAACAGAACAGCCTCACAGTACTTCGCTGGACTATAAAAAAAGACTTGCTTCAAAGACAGGAATCCTTCTATTTTTAATTAAGTCACTACGATCATTCAGATGAATCCAAGAAAAATAAGCACAACCAGATTTTTTAAATAAACTGTCAGTAAATCCAACATTAGCATTCATTTTTGTAGCATTACCATCTACTCACCTGCAAAACTACAAGACTTTGCAGCTCTTCAGTTTAGCACCAACCCATAGAGTTTGATTTGTCATGGTAGGAAAGTGACAGACAAAATGGTTTTAACAGGAGAGGAGTGGAAAATGGAGTTGAGCGTGTTTTTCTTCATTCCTGTGAACGAAGAAGCCCTGATTGGTTTGTTTCACTCAACAACAGCCATTTCAACTGAAGATATAAACCCTGACACTTACTCCTGACTGTGTTGATTATTGTCAGCAAGTAAAATAGAAAAGCTGTCATGAATACATGTGATGATTTGGACATCACTTTAATTGAATCACAAACTAAAGAACACACTATCACCAAAATTAATGTTTATTGATATTCTGTAAAAGCTGTGATTCTTATAAAGAGAAAGAGACATTTCTATTTAGTAAAAGTCTTTCTTGCATTTTCAGCTTTTTATCTTTGCACTATTAATCACATGGTTCATTTTTCCTTTGTTCGGCCAAAAAAAAAAAAAAAGAAGATACCTGCATCTGCACTAAGCAAAAATGGAGTACAGAAACTTTTGGCTCTGACCATGCACTGAACTGTTCTCAACTCTCAATCCACACATACATAAACACAAAACACAGCACGCCCCATTCTGAACTCAAATGTACAAAGACAGCTCTCTTTAAGACACCAAAGACCCCCTCTGTGTTTTTATACAGCTACCGCAGTTGCTGCCGGTCTGTGCAGACTGAGTCGAGCCTCCCGCCCCTCACATGAGCTTACCCTGAGCACTGAACAGAGCTTTGAATGTTTAACACTGAGCCATTCTGTAGCACACAGTAGGTACACACAGGAGTCTACGGCTGGTTAAAGAGCCTTTAACACTAATGTGGCCAAACTAAATGGTGCACTTTGAAAAACTTTCAATTTTCTCAAAAATTTTCTTCACTGATGCTATGATAACTGACTCCACATTGAAAAATCTGTTGTAGCAAAGACTTCCCATACTGGAATAAATGTTATGGTACACCATGTGGCCTTCACACATTGCATATTAATATATCTGGCCAACCACATGGATAGTGTCCAAAGCAGAAAGACATTAACACTGTTGAATGTGCACTAAGAATGTGCAAGATCCTAAAAGTGAAGCTGAAAAACCATTTCACTTGTTAGTTCCTAATATCATGGAGCTCTACTGTTATCATAGCTTTACTACTAATTGTGAATAGACCATGAAAATTAAACATACCACTGACTAAATAGAAATATGTCCAAGAAAACTCAAAAAGCTCCAGTTGAAAATGTCCTTTGTAGCTAAAGCAAACTCTAGATGCTCCTTCTCTAGTGGGACAATTGGCTATTTTATGGTGTGTGGTTGCTTTGTAGATCCCCTGTGAAGCATTTGATTAAATTCAACCAGGAATGCACCTGACAGAGCAGTCACACAGAACATGAAACGGACAGGAATAGGGAATTGTCCGTCTTCCTCTCTCACACATTTGTATTAGTGAGCGCCATAAACACAAATGAGAACGAGTGAGTGAGACTCCCCCCAGGCTTCATACAGTGGCTCTTAACAAATCCAAAACTTGCCCAATCATTTTTCCATTCTCTTGGTTGCTATAGCTACAGTCTGCCTTCTTGTCTTTAGTTTGGTCAGGGTGAGATTTTACCAATGAGTCTGCTACATGTGTGTGGACATGCACACTGCGCAGTAACCCCACCAAGTGAGGATCAGCAGCCCTTGAGACAGTAAGGTGTGAGATGGAGCTGCAATGAAAACGAGTCTGTGTGAAAATAGCTTCAGCAGTGAGGATAGAAACACTTACAACTCTGCACAAAGCATCTGAACCAATGAGACTTTTAATGTCTCATTGTCACTACAAGTATCAACGTTTCAGCTCCAGGTTTAAACCGATACTTAATTAGTTCATCCAAATAGCTCTTTTTTTAAGAGGGTAAGCTGCAGTTAGGTGCTACTAATCACCAAACCTTGATTAAGGTATCATAACTATGTGTGCATATCTCAGTTAGAGCACTAAACCTTCTATTAAACATGTTTTGGACCTTTGCTGGTCTAAAGCATTTAGATGTGAGTTAGTGCAATGCTCAGAGGAAAGGAGTTGAGCAATGATCTTTTAGAAGCAATTGTTGCAGGACATAAATCTGGCAAATGTCATTATTTGCAAACAATTTAAAGTTTGTCACTCCGCAGTGACAAAAATCAAAAGTGGAAAGCTTTTATTAAAGATGCCAGTCTTCCCTGGAATCGGTTTCCCGACAAATATTCCTCAAGATCCGATCATGTGATGGTCAGTGAAACAGAAAACAGCCCCAGAGCTACATCTTAGTTCTCACTGAGCATCTGACACAGAAACACCCAATTCCCACAGCAGTCATTAACTGCTGTAAGTCATATTATATCTATTCTAGAGGCTAAAGTGCATCACAGCTAAAGTTTGGTCCAAGCTGAGCCATGCAGCAGGCATGCACCAAAATGACACTTTTTGTCAAATTAGGAGCTGATTTAGATGGTGCTTTTCCAAAATGAGAAAAGACCACATGGCACTGCAATATCTGATTCTAGATACATTTACAGACAGGCTTTGAAGATTTGAGCCTTGATGTAAAACGTATGTAAAACTGAGAGTACTATTACAGAACTGTATCTGAGCTGCCACAGGGTAAGCAAAGTAACAGCTTCAAACAAAATAACAATAGCTGTGTATACGTTTTCCGTGCTTATTGTGAGTTGTTCGGTAGCAGCAGCAAAATGTTGGTTGAGAGCTGAAAGCTTTGCCGCTGAACACTCAGGAGGCAGCAGGTAGGGGACAAAGGAGGGAGGGGGGTTCTCTGGAGGCCGCCCTTTCCCTCTGTTACATCTGTAAACAGGACAGCAAAGCCCTGGCTGACAGAGATGGATCTGTGCGTCCTCACCGAGCAGCAGTCTTTATAAATGTGCCTTGCCAGATGTCACCTCACAATTCTGGTAAAATGGCACAAAGGTTTGTATGTGTCTGTTTGTTCTCAGGTGGATGACAGGGAAGATATAAGCACTTGCGGATAAACATATCAGTAAAACTCCCACCATCTGCTTCACATATAAATACACACTTTCCTTACGCTGCTGTTTCTTTATCTCACTGCATCGCTCCACTTTCTCCATTCTGGCTCTCCGCAGTGGCGCCATCCATCATCATTAGGAACCGAATAGATGACCCGTCTACACCTGCAACAGCACTGCGTCCCCGCACTCTGGGGGTAGGCAGGGGGAGGGGTCAGGGTAGCAGAGAGGGGAAAGGTGAGAGAATGAGGGTACTGTATTTACCGCCACAAGGTGAGGATACGAAAGTGAAACGTGCTAATGCAATAAATTAAGCCATGTTGTCAACGTAATTTATTTAATCAGGCTGAAATTAGATTGATTACTGCGCAATGGCTTCTCTGTGGATATCAAGCACTACGCAACAAAACCAGATAAAAATAAAAACACAAAGGGAAAACTGGAATAAAACTGAACATAATTGGCAACATGGTGTGAGGCATTTTTACTTTGTTATGTTGTCCCTTAGATACAAACAATAAATACAGTAATACAACTGATCGTCCTTTGGGCATTTTCACGTGTTGGAATGATCCGATTTCTCTGACGATCTAAAGCCATTACAGACAAGCCATATAACATTTTCATCTATTAAAACAAGTGAAGAAGTTTGGGTGTTTATGTTTGCTTGTGGCTGTATCATTGCAGTTTTTACAAAATATTTTTCAGATTTGGCATTATGACATGACTGTAACAGCAGATACTACAAACATTCTAAACATTAAAAGGTTCATTAAAAATACTAGATTTCACATTGGTTCTGTGTTGTATTTAAACCCGTGACTACTCACAGGAAAGCGATGATAAAATTATCCCATAGACTACAATACATGTGAGGGCAACTGCTAATGGGACAGAATTTTCAAAATGGATAACATTTTTATTAACAATATCATACAACATATGCACAAAGAACAACACAACCATATTGCACAGGCTCAGAGGCCATTTTTTACATTTATGCATTTCACACAAAATGCTAAATTCTGTTGCTGTTTGGCCAAACGTTTTTACAAGGAACAAACATCAGGCCAAGGAAACCTATTTGTGATATAGGGTGCCTCTCATGTCTCTAAATATGCCTCCTCAATACCTCAACTCTTCGATTGCACCGGAAATTATTCTCCATGTGCCATCTTTGGTCTTTAGAAGGTTCTGAGAAGAGGTATAAGCGAGGATACACTGGCGCTTCCTACGCAGAAGTCAAAGACGCACTACAAGTGTCTCTCCTGTTTATCAAGAACTTCAGCAGAGACTTAGAGCAGTTGCGATGGTTCATCAATGAATGTTATAATTAGTCCTGATGTTTGTGAATCTTATATTTGTCTAAATAAAGATAAAGAACATCATATATCAATGTGTGGATGGATAAAACCTTTCGGTTAATCCTCATCCGGGGGTCGCCACAGTGAAGTAGTTTGCTTAGTAGCTTTGCAATGATTCAAACCCCCAATCTCAATCCCCAAACGAACCTTTTCCCCACAAAGGAGCTCCATATATCAATGTATTTAAAATGTGAGATGTATTCCTGTCAAACATTTAGATCAAACTAAATTAAAACCCTCAGAGACTTGCTTATAGATAAATAAGTACAGTGTCCCATTATATTTCCTGTCATTTTGTAATAGAAATGATCTACCGGGACATGGAAGTATATAATTAAATTCTAGAAGCCCAGTTTGAGCTGATCCTCGAGTTCAAAGCTTATCAGATGCCCATTCACTGCACAGTGGAGTTAATGACACTGCAACAAAGGATTTTACTAGTCTGAAAAGTTAATATACCGCGAGTGCTCTTTCTGAAAGTGACAGTCACAAGGTTGGCAACTCAAAAAACTAGACGCAGCAAAAAAAAAAGCTCCTAAGTGGATGATAAAAAAAGTGAATATATCAACATTTATTTTTTGCTACTTGCTCAAATAGTATGCTATTATTAAACCATCAAAGTGCATCATCTGCCATACAATAGAAGGACGAGATATCAAAGTCTAAAATACTGGAAATTGTAGAAATGCGGCAGACAGCAGAATGGGCAAGGACAACGCAAAGCGAAAATCAGAAATGAAAACTAAGGAGATGAAGCATTTAGATGAGAAGAGGACACACAGAGGACAAAGCATTGTCTCCTGTTAATATGTAAAAATAGCTGCCGCTGCCTGGTGCAGAAGCTAACTGGGTCAGAGAATTCCCACAGAGAGTGAGCTGCGAGAGCAGCGAGGAAAGAGGTAGCACATTGATTGGGTCTGTGGTATCAGGCTGAAGCAGAAGCTGGCCTCTCCTCACCTCGGGCTGTTAGGGCTGAAGCTGTCTCACCGACATCCTCTCCAAGCACTCATGAATCCATCAGTCTATCCTCACTTCTAATAGCACCCCACGTTCTTTCATCTTAGCTTCCTTCTCTAGCTTCCTTGTGTACCCATTTCCCCTTCCTTCCTTCTGCTGGTAAACACCGCCTGGGCTTTATTGGCTTCCTATACCCACTTTTATCCTCTATGGTTGCAGAAATAGGGAATCATTTGAAGTTACACTTTGTGGGATTAGAACATTTTTATAAAACGTTTAAGAATAATTTTTTCTCGGGTTTATGTGGCCACATCCACAAGACTTACATTGTGTGTGTAATTAAATGTTTTATTGATGACGATGACAAAGCAGTTGTGTACATATTGTACTAGAAATACATGAGAACAAGTTTGTGTACACCTGTGTACTGCTTCTTCTGCCAAAAGATCTTTTCACAATAGGTTGTTGTTGTTATTGCGCTTATGCAAAGTTGTTGTACATGTAAAAATAGATGAGGTTTATCTTCCTCTGTATCACGATACGATGTATCCCGATACTGTAATGCACTTTTTTAATGGAAGAATCTGGATTTCTACATTTTCACAAGCGCAACAGCGCATAAAATACATTTTATTTAATTATCAAAATAGTGAGCACTGAAACTGTATGTCTTTTTTTTACTAAATAAGCAACAGATTTTTTGCTTGCAGATTTTTTTTTATATAAATACTCAAAACAGTGTTTGATTTCAATTTAAAAACAAAACAAAAATAAAATAATTTTCAATAATAAAAAAATAATAATTATATTATTTGTAATCTGAATTGATACGAGAATAGCGCAATGACATATCACAATATTTCACAGAATAGTTTTTTTTTATTACACCTATACTGACTTCTGACTAGAGACTATGTAATGCATTACAGCAGAACAATTGTCCTCCATGGCTCCATGTACTTCCACCTTTACCACCTGTGTTTTTTCATCCAGATATGCACATACCTCATTAGGAGTGTTAATTATTGTCTGTTCAAAGTTTTAAAACTTGAATCTCCAAGCTTATAGAAAGGTTCTGTAATGATAGAACCTACTTTTAAGGAATATGGCTTGTTAGAAAAAAAAAAAGTGCCCAGTTCAAATAACGGTCATGAAAGCATCCATCTCAACAATATTTTTTGTAGATTTGCAACAGGATACACTCACACTCACAGTGTTTTACATGCATAACAATTTTTTGTTGCCTGTACGATTCACTCAAGTATTACTAAAATCAATTTACCGTTTTGGCTTCAGGCACAAAAAAAAGCACAGCTATTAGAGCATCATAATATGCAATATTTTATAATCATATCTAATTATGTGAGGGTGCAGATATGTGATAAATCTGTAATTCTGCATCACACTTTCCATCAATTATAATATCACAGTGCAGGTTGCTGCCCACACAGTGCTTGAATTTGTATAGACATATCTGTCTCCTTTCATTTCAACCCCTGCATGCATAATAACAGGTTTACATCCACAGCAATTAGCAAACACCTACAGTGGGCTCCCGACAGACAACAAAGCCGGCGCTGAAGTTTCAAGTCCAGAAGCATTAAAGCTATAAAGCTATTTTATGAGTGACCAACAAGGAAAACCATAGGAAAATCTGCCTTCAATGTGAAACTGAGCAAACATGTAACCATTAGAAAAGCATGTATCCTAAGTGGATCAGTGCCTTTTCATACAAGAGTATACTACATAATCTGAGATAAGATTAAATCAATCTGATTAGAGCTGCAACGTATGAGATTGTGTAAATCCATTGTCTGCATTAACTCAAAGTAGTGTAGAATATTCAACTATTCCTGTGTATCGAGGTTCTTCTGTGAAAACATAAGCTTATCAACATTCTCTGCATCAAAGTGAGAGTGGGTTACCCTTACAATAACTCCTGCAGTAGGGGGTCTAATGATTATTTATATTAGCATATAACCATTTTCTTACTGCACAGCTTCAAAATAACATTAACATCCAGGCATAACATTTTAAACCAACATTTATATGAAGATCTGCTATAATTCACACAGGACCAGATTTAAAACACACTCACGTTTGATCAAACTTCAATAATGTTGCAGCTGATGCACGTTTAAGTCAGATTTGTTATGAAAAACATAATGTCTCAGACACAGATTAGGTTTAGAACAGCAAGGACCAGTGCAACATTAGTTTAATCAAGTGGGTCTTCGCTAGTCTTGGCGAGGGGCAGGTTTTGCAAAAGCTACCTAAGAGCACTGAATAAAAACAAAACAATACCTTATCCTTGACAACCAGTTAATTCTTGCAACACATAGAATAGACAGATTTATTTTCTTCTTTGTCAATTATTTTCAGTCCTACAGAGAAGTCCTACCCTGACCCAGCTTTTGTAAAAAAAAAAAATCCTGCTTGTCCTCTTTCTGTCTTCACAACAGGGGCATAGTTATTTATGGATACAGCCACAATATGCTGAACCAGGACAGAAAAGGCAATGCTGGAAGGAGACTCACTGGATGGATAACTATATCACAAAAATGCTAAAAACGAAATGTCTGATTCTATCCATGCACAGTTCAATAACTTTGATGGTTGCTTTGGGTCAGTCCATTCCTGTTAGCAGGAGGACACCTCTCTGTTTGGCTCTGAAGCAGGTAGGTCTCACAGGAGGCGTTTTCTACTCCAGTCTGATCCACACACTGCTCTGTCGGTAAAAACATGTTCTTCTGAAACTGATTTATGCACTTTTTTCTTAGTGTTTTCCTGTATTGCTCTGGGAGAAAGGTAATGCTTTAGAATGATTTTTTTTTCTTTCTAGTAGGGTTGATGGTAGCAGTAAGCCGAATAATACATTTTTGAATGGGCACAGGAATAGCTGCACCCATAGAAAGCCCTGCTGACATTTTATGAGTGATCATCAAAAGGATGGACACAATGCAACAGGGGCAAGTGTCTTTTCCATTCAATTATATGATCATGCAAGTTAAAAAGACAAAGTTAGACGTTTTAGAGTCATGAAAAAACTATGTATCTTTAACAGACTATTCTATGGTGGATTTTTGAGATCTCCCTGATTAAGACACAAACACAACCTAATCTGCTCTATTGCTCTAGAAACAATGAAGGTACAGTCCACTGGAGCAGTACAGTGCGGGTCGGTACAGGCCCGTTTCTGTTCCCAAGTGTCCCTAAAAAAAAAGTTTACCGTACCACTTTGGGGACACCTTGGCTTAGAGTTCCTGTGGTCCTGAGTTAATGGTCCGCTTACTAAAGTTGGAGCTAAACACTGCAGTGTTCCGATTGGACGATAGATAATCCTAACTTAGGTAAAAACAAGAAGCAAAAGGAAGAACATTAAAATATATATTTTTTTCAAATAAAATACCAAATAGTCATATAATATTCCAACAAAAAACATGGTAAAGGACGAAAACATGATAAATGATGTACTCCTGGCAACAAAGCTATCGATTAGCAACAGCTTTTTCCAGTTTCAAACAGGTATTGTACAGCTTTTGTTCTGGAATACCGAGTCCCTAGATTATAGAAAACTGGCTCTATAATGTTTAGAGAGCCGGCAATAAACCAGAAACTGTTTACTGCAGCAATATATGACTGTACCTCCAGCCTCTCGCTGCTACACACCAGGATTAGTTCTCTTTTTATATTATTTATTAACAGAGCATCCAAGTTTCAAAAAGTCTGCTTCAAATATGTTTTTCCATCTCAAATAGAGACACGGTTTTTGCAGCACATTTGTTACGTAGCAGACGCCACACTTCAGGACCCAACACAATAGAAAAGCGTTCCTCCTCAGAGGTTACATGCACCTAGCCATCCCATGCAGAGATGCCCCATACCAAACCGCCAGAGGAAACCAGACTCTTAACAGTGACATACAGGTCTATGGTCCATTTTTATGGTGTGTTTTAGGCAAAATAAAAAGAGAGGATACCCATCTGTTCTTGTCATAATGTATGTATATGACCTATTAACTAGCATTACTGAAATAAATTTACCGTTTTAGCTACAGGAACAAAAAAGCACTGCTGTTAGCTTTTCATAATAGGCTAAAACGAGAGGGTGTGTCCATTGTCATTGTCTGTATCATTTAGATTTATTACCCACAAATTTTAATCCCAGGTTTTATCAGTGACCTCTTCTTGTCCTATTCCTGTCTGCCTGGCTAAACAACCCTTCTAAAACTCTTTGAAGGTTGGATATTTGTGGATTAAGGTCTGCCACCGCTGTGAAATATTTTATGACACAAAAACTCAAGAAGACACAAGAAAAACAAACGTACAAGCACTGTAAATCCATCAAATATTTACCAAGCACCTACGCTGTATACTTTACAGCAACTATAGCAGCTGAGGTAAAACTGCCATAGTTATGACATGTTTGAGGTCAGTGTGGCTGAGGCAATGTCAAATACTAAAGAAAAAACACTAATGAATGACAATGAGATGTTTTGCTGAAGAAAAGCTGTAGATTACTGAGATAAAAAAAAATAAAAAGAAAAAAGAAAAACTTAAAAACCCAGTGTAGTCATTCTGGGTGTTATTTCACGAGGACGAGCACAGATTAAAGTTCACAGTTCTGCTTTTGTTATCACTTGCAGCTTATTCAAACTATAAGCCCTGAGACCAAATCATATCACCCCTGTTTAGCGGCGCTACACTGGCTGCTTTTATTAGATTCAATTTGAAATTTACTGATAACAATGAAGGCCTCCGGCGACACATCAGCCCTCTCTCTATCAGTTAGGAGCTGAGATACACTTAGACCCAGGGAGAAGGCTGCTTGTTCCACAGGCTGAGCTTCTAACGGAAGGTGTGCAAACCTTCACTGTCATGCTCTAATGTGTGCTGCCAAGTGAGCTTATGCTATGAAGATTATGACATGATACGAGTGCAGTGTGGACGGGGCTGTTCAAGTTGAGAAGCAAGGGGAGTGTTGCAGAGAGGTTACTAAGCCTTTATGGATTGTTCCATTCCTATTGATTGCTTATAGGTCACCTACATTTGTTTTGTTAACTGGACTCTGCCTACAACAAATAAATAAATCTTCTGCATTATATTAAATGTACATGTCAGTAAAAAAAGAAAAAAAAAAAAAAAAAGAAAAATAAAGTCATTAATTCCCATCAACCAAAACCTGTAAAATGTGACGGAAGAAAAACTAGTTACAAGAATATTGTAATAAGAATGATTTATCTATGGCTGGTCAACGTTGAATCAATGGTGGTGGATAATTAAAAAAAATCTGTACATTGTACTGGACTCAGTGACATTCTGAACAGTACTATGATTGAATTTTGCATTATTTTATGTATGTGTTTTTACTATATCTTAATGTGCCGTCTTCAGTGTTTCTCTTTTTATATTTGTGCAGGACAAAACCCCCTCTAGGCAATAAAGGTTAAGTATAAAGATTGATCTCTGGATCAATAAAACTGGTGATAAAACCTAGACATCAGGGTTAAAAAAAAAGAAAAAAAAGAGACATTATGCTGTGATAACCCATTGTGAAAATATGTAATGCAATCAAAGCTAGAGGTAATCCAATCCAATGTTGTAACATACATTATGTCACCTAACATTACAGTCATCTTTGAATAACCACAGATCTATACATTTTTTTTAGTTGTGTGATAGTAGCTGCAGTGATTGTTCTTCAGGTCGAAGAGTAATTTCAGGTATATGAGCTTTTGAGAAAAAAAGAAAATGCACACTTTTTTTTTTTGTTGGAGAAAGTACAGTCCTCAGCAGCTTTAATAGAAAAGTGCAAACAGCTCACTACCTTGATGAAACACTGCAGGGTTAATTCGTTCTATATTGCATTATCATTTATGAATTATTTATACCCACCAGTGACTGTTTGTTTATGTCAATAGGATTACAAATGTATTAAACACTACAGAAGGAAGGGGCACAAAGTACAGATAGAGCCAAAGAGTATTTTCAAAGAAAAGAGCAGCATTGTGTTGTGAGCCTTGAAGACATGACCTCTCAAAGAGTCTCATTGGGTTCATTTTACAAGCTGAACTACTGCTTGTCCCTCGGCTGAATGCATTATGTTCAAACTCTTCTTTAGGGCAATATTACATTTAATTGGAAACAAAAAAATTACTTCAGAATATTCTCGTCTTTTTTTATAAACGTCGATTAAGACTTAGTTGGCAGTGCAGAATTTGGAAAATGGTAAAAGTAACGATTATCAATTTGTGACCAAAGGTGGAGTAAAAAAAAAACTCTGTCAGGTACAATAAGCATTCTTGGCTTCGTGGCTTTGCAGATCTAGTGTGAATTTAAAGATGACATAATACGGCTTAGTACAACTTGAGCTGAATATCTGTCTTGCTCTTATTTTGATAAATCTTGTCATTTTTTAGATGGTCAGATGAAAATTCTTTGCAGCTCATTGTAACTGTGTTAAAGAACACAAGAGAATTTAAAATACCAATGAGAACCTAGGTTGGCTACCCATTTTATTTTTTATTCTATGCAAAGAATAAGTCTGGCCTCTGTTGATTCGATCAGGATTTCAAGAGCCGTACTAATGGACACAGAATTAAACAAATGCTTCTAGACACAAATGGATGCAGGCACACAGATACAACTAGTTACAGAAATTAACCATTAATAAAGCCAACCACATTTTAGTTAAACGGTTACAGTTGGTTCAACAAGATTCTTACCAATTGGAAATTGCAGTGAACAGAAGGTATTTTTCGCCGCTAAATTAAAATATGGCTGGCCAGGTTGCCGCTTTTCAGTAGAAGCCCTGCATTATAAATGACGTCAACACCACACAGCGCTGCATTATGCATGTTATCCCAGTGGCTGCCCTGCTTCTCACTAGTGTGTGTGTGTCACCATGTTCCCAAGCAATGAAAGTAGGATCCTAAATTATCCTACTTTATTAGATAAACGTTCTAATCAGATCGAGAAATCTCACTCAGCCCACACACACCCACAGACACACACACACACACACACACACACACACACACACACACACTAACACTCGCAGACTTAGACTCGAATCTCACTGATAATCTCCATTACCAATTACAGGGTGATACGCCATGGCTTAACATGAAAGCACCAATTAATCTTCTCACACTGGTCGGCCAATCACTACCAGGACTATATACTGCTCGCACACTGACTGACCACATTATATCATATGCATGGGGTAATTTGCATATTGGAGCGCTTATTACAAGAATTCTACATGTAAGCACTTTTTTTAACCAGTTTACCAGTCAACCATATGGAAATGTCCAATACTCACAAACTGGTAAGTGATATAATATTCCTAGTTGCATTCATACTCAAAAGTAAAAAAAAATCCTTTTGTAGGATATGCATCAAGCAAACCTACTGTAATGTGTCTTTTTTTTTTCTTTATTCTGTTGTTGTTGCAAGTTATCCTCATTAAATTACTCTTGCCCTGAATATGCCCTCCATCATTCTGTCCACTCACAGCCATGTTGTTTAAAATTTTTAAATAAAATAGCCCCATCTCTTCCAGGAAGCCAGAACCGGGACAAGCTATAGTTTCCCTGATCTAAGCTCTTTTTGACACAGTAAGCAGAGCTGGGACCTGGAGGGGGGGGGGGGGGTCTGTGTGTGTGTGTGTGCGTTTTGATTTTTACCCAACACTGTGGGGACATTTCGCCCACCGTAAAAACAGATTATTGAAGGTTACAACACGGCTTTGGGTGTAAGCTTTGTTACTTTTGTAATGTGCAATGACTGAGGTTAAGTAAGCTGTGAGCATTACGTTTAGCCAAAGAAATAAGGGTTGTAAATCGGATACTCAACAGTCCGATATGTTGACGTCTGTCGTACTGCTGAGTGTGCGTGTGACGAACGGTAGGTGACACTCGGAGAGCCTCAGTGCTGAAGTGACAGAGCAGATGGGACGTGCATATTTCACTGTCAAACTAAAGGCTCTCTCTTTTGCCAAATCTCCAGTCACTGTAGTTCAGTGCACAGTTAAGTGCTCATGCTGTAAAAAAAAACTGAAAATACAATACTGATATTAATATGATCATAAACCATCCTACTGTTGGGCATTGTCCAGAGGTAGGTCATAAAATGATTGATTTTGAGACTCAAACCGCTTTTGTTACAATTACAGCGTTAAAAATAACACTGCGGGTAACCGATCTGGCAGCCTGTACAGGGTGACTGCACCTTTTAACACCACACATCAAATTACATGTACACATCCATCACAAAGTCATGATTGACAACCAAACAACAGCAGCATGGCCTAGCACTCGCAAATGTGTGTGAACCTGGAAATAATGTTAGGTTAGGTGCTGACTTTATGATGTTACATGATCATATACTAGTTCTGATTGATCTCTGATTGTAAAAGGATGGATAGCACAGAGACCAAAATCAATACCAACTGTGCAATATTTGATCTTAAAAAATGGTCAATATTCAATTTTCAAATGCAAAGTTGATTTGTTTGACTAAATAAAACAACTGTGCACTACATTTATTCTCATTATAAACGTTGACCGTTTAAAGCATGTTGACTCAAACGACACAAAGCACCTGTTCATATATATTTTTGTATGTTTTGACCGAGCCCAACATAAACTTGTATAAAGCTGAACCCAAATTCTTACTAAATTCTTATAAAAATATTTTTACTACACAATGCAACAGAGCAAGGCTTTTCTGACGGAAACTCTATAATACACTGAAGCATGCCATTGTTTCATTGTATGGGAGATACTCAAAGCCTTGAACTCAAAGTTCACAGTGACTTGACAAACCAGGTCCCAACGGTTCACTGCAGGTTCACTGTTTATGTTGAGCAGGCTTTAGTCTCATCTGAATGGAGGGGAGCCTTACATGGCAGAATATTAAACTCTGTCCCGCGAGTCTCTGTCCTACTGTCTCTTTCTTGTGTGGGCTGTATCCTTTTTTTTTTTTTTTTGCTCTTTCCCTCTATTTTTCTTTCTGCATTTGACTGTCCTCTCTCTCATGTCTCTGTGACTGTGTGCTATTCCTGGATTCCTCACTGAGGTGAAAGGAAGCGGCAACGAAAGCAGGGCTGTTGGCAGCAGCCTTTCCTCCTGTGTCTCTCTCACACAAACACCAGACACGCATGCTGATGTTCATGTTGGAGGCTTTGGTCCTGGGCCAGTTTTAAAGACATTTCCTGAAACATGTTTATGTGATGAAAGGGCTTCATGTTGCTGCAGATTGAATGCTGGGAGTTTGGGTGTTTGTCTGAGTATTTGCATGTCTCTGTGTGTGGGGCAAACAAAACATAGCTGAAAAACCAAGCTGTGGTCAGCTGGACAGAGCAAGGTGCAGATGGCTGCTTTTATGCTATCATGTGGAATGATATTCAAACCAATAGCTCCCTCCCATCTCTCCCCCTTTGTTCAGCGCGCTGCACCACAGCACCTCTGGGACCCCCTCACTCCCTGTTGTGCTTACAGGAGCCGGGGCAGCCAGCTGCCACATGAGCCAATTAGAAAAGCTTTTACTAGAGCTCCAGCCAATTGGATTAGCACTACATTTGTTCACCAGATGAGACTTTAAATGTGCTGTTGTATGCTAGAAAACTGGTAGCAGACGGCTGCCATGTAGATATGCACTGGCTCCAGCCGAAACACACACACTGCAGAGCGGCAGCAGTTCAAAGATCACAGTCCCAGAGAAAGAGTCTAAACTGTGAAAACAAGAACATGACATAAGTACCAAGTCAGAGCCTAGGCTGTGGACAGAGGGCTGTTGCTTTTATGTTTTAGTTGAACACAAACAGAGAGGAGAAATAGTGTAAAAAGAGCTCAACCAGGACTTGTTATCATGATGTCCAACGCACTATTCATTTTCAGCTTGTTTTGCAGCACCTATCCGATCCTTGCAGATTGTCTGCAGGGACGTCTCTTTTGTCCACTAAAAAGAAACACTATAAAATCATAAATATACCATTCTGTTAAGTAAATATGTTTGCTTTATATGTGGGGTATTCTAATAAGATTTTTACAAAAATGTGATGTAATGTTTGGGAAAATTAAGCGCAATAAGTTATGAATACTAAAACAATACTTAAAAAGACAAAAGAGCAGAAGGGAAAATAAGGACAGCACAATAAAGCACCTAGAAGAAGGCAATCAAGAAAAAAAGGATCAAAGAGAGGAAATGTTGACAGAAAGCTGTGGAATCTGAAAACTGCGCCGGGTCTTGATCAGAAGCTCAGTTCTGTTTCTTTTCTGGTACCTCCTTCTCATCGTCTTATCTTTCCACTGCTGATAGGGAGTTCACTGCCAAGTCAAAGCTTACGAGAAAGAGTGCGTGAAAATGGTGGCCTGGAGCAGTCTGATGCCACACACACGTTTATGCCGAGCTTCTGCCTTCTAACCTTTTCTTTATTAACGTTTGTCACCACGTGTAAATACCCACATAAAAAAAAAAAAAAAAAACACAAATACATATAAAGACAAATCACTTTTCCATTTCTCCTCGTGTAGGGGAGACAACGGTCACAAAACACACGCAAAACACAAAACATGCTTTATAAGGCCGTCACAGAGGTCTACAGACAGTGGAGTATTAAAACTTTTCTAGCTCAAAAAGAACAGGTGTGCGAGAGAGAGCGTGTTGTGGGCGGAACCTTCAGTGCATGAAAATGGGTGGGGCAAACAAAAATAACCCAAAGGCCACACTCCACAGGTCAAGCATGAGACCACCAGACACTGTGAATAGACTAACAAGTGAAATCATTTCAGCCATAGACAAAAACCACTGGACCACAGCAGACAATTAATAGAACGCAAACCACAAGAGGCTACAATACATCGAGATAATGATTCATGTAAACAACTGTTTGATCATGTTTCGCCTGAAGTCTTTTGAGTGTGATGATAAAGAGCTCACAGAGACGAGCCATGTCACCTGTCATTTGAAAAGACCGAGAAATAAGGTGTTGCTTTACAGTTATCACAACAGTATGCCAACAAGCTGGTTTAGCAGGAACAGAACGCACACACTGCCACATTTCTCAGTGAGACAAAAGTAAAATATTTAAACAATAAAAGCAGTGATAACTTACTTTTGGTTGAAGGGAAACAATAGCAAACCTAATTTATCTTAAGTCTGCATTTAAGATTAAGATGACCTCTTTAAAATAAATAATAAATCACACGTTCAGTTCACACAGCACAAATGTGAACAGTCCACTGTCCACAAAAAGTACAAAACAACAGAGGAAGATAAAACAATGACAGGAAGAGGGGAAATACCGATAATAGTTACCTTATGGCTGTGGATAAGGCGTTCAGTATTGTGTAAAGTAGTGCAGTGGTAGATTGATATGTACCACAACAACAGTAACAGTTTCCAATAAAGTGCTGTCTCCAAACAGTGCGGAAGTGGGCACCGCGCAGACACCTGCCGTAGAGATGAGCGCCACTGAATCCTCCCAGCTGCCTCTGGCTAGTTCCCTTTTATCCGACTATATAGTCATGCAAATAGATCCCTGTAAAAGGTTAGTTCTTAAAAAACGTGTTCCGCAAAGACTGGTTCAAAACATCGCAGTGAAGCGTCGCAGCTAAGGTTTCATCATCACGTGTAAAGTTCCTCGTTTGACCCCATAAAACGAAAGCAGGCACAAAAACACTAAACAAAGCAACACACAGGCTAGTCCCAGAAGAAGAAGAAGAAGAAGAAGCGCTTTTCTTCAACAGACCCAACGCAGGTAGTTTTAGAAATGGGCTTTGTAACGTGGCTTTTCAGAAATGACAGCGCAGTGAAATGAGAAGAGAGAAAAGCCAAGTCAATATAAAAGAACTTACAGCGTTGCGAAAATGCCGAGGAGAATCCTTCGCTTCCCTTTTGAAATATAAAAGTCCAAACAAGGCAAAAAAAAAATTAAATATAAAAACAAGACTTGAATCCGACGAAGAGCCGAGCAGAGCTGTCACTGTCCAGCCGAGGCGTGAGGAAGTCACTGGCTACAGCCGCTGAGCCTTGACAACCACCCGGCAATGTGCGACGAGTGCTCGAGCCGCCTGCTGGTGCCATGGCTCTCTGTCAGGCACGGGCAGCCCAGTGCGCATGTGCAGCAGGAGGTTCAATTCATTCCACTGGAGTAGGCTGTGGGGCTGGAAGGAGGCAAGTGCTGACTGTTTATTTATTAATTTCGTGGGTGTGTGCCCTTTGGTCCTTTTATTTATTTTTTTAGCATGATGGCTACAGAGAAAGAACTGCTAAAATGTATCTTTAAATTGTAATTGGAAAAAAGGCAGACTGTTGACCGGATTTAGAATCTCTAAAGTAAAACCAAGCCATGTGTCCAAACCATAGTGCACCACTGGGATCGTTATTTTGTAGTAGCTGCTAAATTAAGTTTCCTTTGAGGTGACCTACGTAAATGTGTTGTATATCAGGACAGTATATGGGTATAGTCACTCCCTTCAAAAAGTTAGACCTTTAAGCGTAGTTTTAAATAGTGTTGGAAGAAGAACAACTCAACATGTTTGTTTTTGTTTTTTTTATATATATGAATGAATTTACCATTCAACACTTACACTGTGCCTTTATCCACAGAATAATATGGCATTCAGAAGCAGAGCAGTGACCTGACTATAGGCCACATATTTGGCATAGTACTTGAAGTTATGTTCAAGCTAAAGTCTACCTGGCCTTATCTGAAATCTGTACAACACAATGTCAGGGCACTGAAGAGGGAGGAAATGGAGAGGAAGACTAAACAAGGCGTCTTCACTTCTAAAGATGATGTGTATGAATATGGCATTTTGCATCAGCCATGTGACATCGGTTACTTAACAAATGAAAAAGAGCCACTGAGACTTATAAGATGCATTGGTTGTGCTACTTTTTTGCAAACCACCATCAAAAAGAGAGCAATACCCTGCGTGTCTTTCCCCATCGACGTGAAGCATTACTCTCTTCCAGACAGTCTTATAAATAATTCAGCTATAAAAGCTTGCCTCTGCATGCGTGCTGAATGCAGCACCGAAGCAGCATCACACTCACTCACACTCTCATCCATTTCTCAATACGCGCCACCAATGTCGCCTGGCGACACAATTAAAGCAAGGCATGCAGCAAAATAAAGTTCAATCAACATTCCTGCTCACCACAAATGGCTGTGTTCAGTGAGCCAGATTAGTCCGGGATTACAAGGCTTTCTGTCAACTATCAATAGCCTCGTGCGGCCGGGAGACGTGAGGGGAGAGATAGAGAGACAAGAGGGAGGGAGGAGCAGGTTGGATGAGTCTTAATGCGCAGACGGTGCAGATGATGCTGTTTGTCCTGTCCGGGGATCGCAACAAGAAGCGAGAATCAACCTCCAGCCAATCTGACCCAAGGCGTCCCACAGCCAGCCGTGTCCCTTCCACACACAAGTGTCCCAACAGAGAAACCGAAAGGATGCAAGCGCATAAAGTGTTAAAGCATTGTAGAAAAGCCATTTACCTGCACGCGTCCGGGCTGGCGTTATTACTTCTTCTCCAACGTGGCTCTCGCCGCTACAGCTTCTTCCGAGCTGCTCTTTGCTCATCGGGAATTTAGACGACAGGATTTGTTCACGTGGTCACGCTCCGTGCTCCTAATTGGAGGAGCGGATCCAGGCACTGCCCGCACCTGTACGGAGGGTGAGCGGTGCAGACGTGAACGGAGAAGGGAGAGGAGGGCAGGGAGGCAGAATGATACACATGATGTCCCCTGTCTTTTACTGACTGACTGTGTTCAAAAGATCATTTCTACAATCATTTGAAAACCATGTGACATCAAATGGAAAAAGGCATAATAAACTTTCCAACCCACACAAATTTACAAATAAATCTGTGATCCTCATTTCTAGATCATACCTGCATATGTTTAATGACAATAGCCAGAGCAATACACATTGTACCTTTGCTGTTAAAACTACCAATCCCTCATGTTCAAAGTCGCCCGGGGGTCAAACACAGCCTGAGCTGCAAGTTGTGTGGTCTGAGACTTGCATCTTAAAGTCAAAAAACAGAAAATAAGATCTTACAACATGCAATTTACACAAATATGAAAATTGTGTTCCTTTTTAACCCTAGTGTTGTCTTAACTTTCTGTATCCTCCCTGTGTCTTTAGGGTAAAAAATGGCCCGCCTCCACAACACTTTTATTATAAAGTAACTTTGTTGATTTAAATTGAAACTATTTATTATGAAACAATTTTTTTATCCGACATTGTAAGAAAAATCTGGGTCTTCCCTTTTTCCCGGAGCAAACGGATTGCAATTTGTCAATGTATACCACTATGTTGAAAGCGTTTGCAAAAAGGCACCTACTTTAAATAACTACCTGGTCAGTGATTGAATTTATCAACCACAGTTATCCAATCAGAACAGTGCCATGTTGTTTATGTAATGGTTAAACGCTTTAGCGAAACTAGTCGCTATGTCTATAAAACCTAAAACATTTCCAGAACTGTCAGTCCTGCCACATCACAGTTCAAGATTGATTTTGAATTTGTAAACTTGCACATCTCACGAGAATTAAGTTGCAGTGCAACAATTAGTTATTTTAGGGTTAGTTTGGTTACTTTCCAATGCTTTCGGTACAATTTGTTGGACCATTAAATGTTTTTTTTTTACCAAAGCAGGTGTTGGCCAAGTCAAAACCAGAACTCACCACATCTCAGAAACATGGCTTCTTTTGGTCAAGCAGATTTGGTCCTTTTGCTTTAGAATCCGAAAACATCAATTGTAAAAGGTTTGTTTCTGTCATTTTGTCCAACTCTTTAGAGTCGTACTTTTCTACTAGTTACTTTTCTGTCAACTGTTCACCTCTTGTGGCACACATTAAACAAACGAGAGAGACACGATTTTATACACTCCACACTTGTAATGTATGGATCTGTAATGTCAGGAGCCTATATTTAGACTACATTTTTTAGATCTAGCCGTCTGTGAAAACTGGTTGGATCCCTCCTACTTGCCTGAAAACCCAATATATGGATGCAAAGTGCAGTCGTTACTGTGGGGAAAAAGAAATGTCAGCTTCTCCGCCCGAACAAGTGGAGCATCTTTTGAAAAATCAATCACTAGAGAACTAGTTCAGTCTGCTGCACTGTGCATCCTGAGCCAATAATAACATCTGCAATGAGCTCGTGGTACACCACAACACCACCATCCGGTTTTAGTTTAAAGCTGTTCATTTTATGTACAGCCACTCTTACAGCCACGTTACAGCCATGTTGGGAAATTCAACAATCAATATTTAAGCCACATTGATACTTTTATTTCATATTTAAACCAAAACCATATCTTAGTACGAGCCTTCTCAGTGTTGAGTGTTTGAGGCAGTATAACCCATTAGCCATATTCACTAACAAACATGCTCTGAATCACACACTTCAATTCATACTGAGGCCATGGCATAGCAGTCAATGATGGGAAAAATATTTTTAGATTGTATGTGGGTTGCAGATGCTGTTCTACACAACCAGGTCACAGCAAACTGAGCAATGTTTTAACACTTCTTACATTTTTTTTTACTGTGTCCATTTCTTTGTTAAACTGAGACAGCACTGCACTGTTATATCACACGGCTTATTGTGGGGCACTTGTTTAAATGTAGAATCTGTGAAACTTTTATCTTCTCTTTATCCTCTGTTGCTTCACTGTTTCAGAGGAAGAGGAGGACACCCTACCGGCCCCTAGGCCCTTGGCAGTTGTATATCTTATGGTGTGTTTTCCCTCTACCCAGATTTGGCCTGAATTAAAAGCACGCAGGGCGACTTAGGGCATTTATAAATGACAATGAGAAATCTGACACAGTTGCATTTCCAAGCGTTTAAAATTTGAGTCATCTCAAATTGAGTCATCTGGCTTGAAAGCTTCCAACACCATCTAAATCAGGCCACTTAAATGAAATAAATGTTGCTTTGGTCGATGTATTCCATTGCTATAACAAATCTAGATGGGGACTCTTGTTTCCTGACTTAAGGGTATCCCTGTAGATCTCTGTAGTCAGGGGGTGGAGAGTTATTATCTCAAAGAACAAAAGCCAAAAAGCAGAGAACAGAGGAATCTTCCCCTCCTCCTGTTTTTTCTTTATCCCTTCCTTCATCCGGCCTCATCCATCCACCTCCCCCCTGCTTCACACAAACGCCTGCCATCTGACACCCCTCTAAGGGGCACTTTTTTGTTGTTTTCAAAAATGCGCCATGCAAACACACACACATATACATACGCTTTGTTTGGTGGTTGCACGTAAAAGAGCAGTCCAAGCCAAAGAAATGAACCAAATGGCAACTAGACACTAACAGACGGAGGGAGAGACAGACACCCTTTTGGCACATTAAACAGGCCTATGCTCACATAAAAAAGAGGAGTTTTGTGTAGGTGGACTCGGACATACTGTAAGCCACAGCGTGTGTCCATCAACCGTTGTTCAGTTGGTGTGAGGCCACCTGGCTGTCAGACCACAAGCAGGACACTGGGAGCAGTGGCATGCGATTGTGTGCGTGAGGAGTCGTGCTGGGCCGGACAGAACTTGGACGGGCAGCAGATGGTGGTACCACTGTGCTATGGGCAAAATAGCAAGGTGGACTCACACACACAAGGATGCACACATGAACACACAACAGTGCCCTGGCTTGGGTCTGCCGGCCAGGTTCACTAGGAGAAATTCCAACAAATTTTAGTCTCCTTTGACCAAGTGTCGTAGTATATAATTTTTTTAAATATACCACAGGAACTGTCAGGGTGAGCTTGACACTGGAAAAGTCAATGATTAAAACATGAATGAATATAGTCTAATTACCATAATAGGAAACAGTTTTGAGTTTGGAAAGTGTTAACAGGCCAGCAAAGAGCCATCAACCTTCATAACGCCTTTATGAAACACACTGTCAAAACAGCCATAGACTCGAAATGCTTTAAACAGTGGCTTTGACAGTATTGTCTGAAACAATAGGTTGTAAATTACAATGATTTAAAGCTCCCAACATGGGGTTACATGCATTTGATTGGCCTGTTATTCATCTAACAAACATTGTGTAGGTTATTGTTTGTGAGATGAATAACAGACCAATCAAATGCACCGGAAATCTGTGTGATCAAAGACCTGAATGAGACCAGCGTTATAATTATAATAACAGGACTTTGTATTTTTAAAGTCAATAGGAGCCAGGCTTTTTAGAGTCAAGACTCACTTTTGTGTGACCTTTCTCATTAGCAGCTCATCCATCACTCCACTATTCTTCTTGTTAATGGAGCAAAGTGATGTCTGTACATTGTATCACATAATTCCTGTTTAAATTTCCAGAGATCCTATTCTATTATGGTTTGGTAAATTTAATAATTTGAAATGGCAGCCTTAAGATACCATGCCTTGGTTTTGTTGAAAGGGCTTATTTCAAACTAAAAGCTCCCTGGCAAATGCACTATAATGTTACGTGAAAGGATGTTTCCTGAAGGTGGTTCCTGAGTCATGTTTCACTCTGTAGGCTTCTCTCGTCACATTCATCAGAATATTTGGGATCTATGTTTCTTCTTTGCTTATTACCATAACCTGATTATGCAGCCCACGGTTTTAATTCCTTTTCTAATTAAAAACTTCCCTCAATATATTATTGAGGAGATGACATGTCACTGTCAACAAAGGAATAATCCATCTTTTCAATGACATACAAATGAACAGTTAATAAAGTACAATGGCGGTGTTGGGCAAGTGTGGTTATGTCTTTGTTGATGTCATTTTTTCAAAAGATTTTTGATTATATGTTATTGTACAGATATTTGTACATATAAAGACCAACATCCACAAACACACTTTCTGGGGGTGTGAGTGAGCAGCTGTCTGGAGAGTGGACGACATCTCTATTGTTGGAGTGTGATGGATGAGATGAGAGCTTAAAATGCAGCCCTTTGGCAGCCTATGGACTAGGGAAATATTTCCTCTGTCTACATTGTGTACCTTCATTATAGCAGTTGATGGAAAAATAGGCTTCGGAGAGGTTTTCAGACCAAGGACACTCTTTAGGGATGTGCTTTGCCCTTTCATCAAATGTGAGGAGAAGTGCAATCAAATGGGGATCACATTCAATGAGCAGATGTTGACATGACACCAATAAAGTAGTGTATGAAGAAGAGCCTGTATGTGCTTTGTATTTTAACTCGCTCCATCATAACCACACATTATGCGGTTGGTAGGTAAATAACCCTGTTGTGTGGCCATCTGTTGTCAGACTAAAAAGGTGACAGTAAGGTGAGACCGCACACTGCTTCACCTAAAACTGCTTGCATAAACCTGACTTAAACCGAACATTAAAGCCTGTAGTCTGCAGGCTTGCTTGGCCGACACACTTGTTCTCAGAGAGAGTGTCCAGGTGGTGACAGTGTGACATTCACATTCATCAAAAGGCTTGACACTTTCTTTTGTTTAGACTAAGACTGTGGGATTTTCAAACCTGACCAACAGGCTGTCTGACTTTAGTAACACTCATGGAAATAACTCCTCACTGATTACCTAATGCCGACATGTGGAGCCGAATTATGCCCTGGCTATACTGGCTCAGTAGAAACCTTTCACTGTGCTTTATATATATCTGCCTAGATACTCATTGTATTTTTGTGGCATTTTTGTCCTTTGTAAGTTCACAAATTTACAAAAATCAATCTTGTACTGCTCCAGGCAATGCGCTGGGAACCGCTGAAGGTTCAAACCAATGATGTAGAGGTACAGTTATGGGCGTGTTTTAGGTTTGACAATGAAGCAACTGTTTTATTATTACTAAAGTTAACAACACGGCGATGCTTTGATAATAATGTACAGCAAAATAGCTCTCGCACATGTCTTAACACATATTCATTTTGTTACGAAACCACTTATTTTTTTCAATTTTTAACTTTTTATTCGATAGGACAGCAGATCGACAGGAAACAGGGCGAAAGAGAAGGAAACGACACCGGGCAAACAAACTGGGTTGACACGCGCTCCACCAGGTGACTCACCGAGATGCGCCAACAACTTGTTTTTTTATTATTATGGGCCTAATCGCTAACATCAGAAACCCTTCAAATATGGCGGTGCACTTCTGCCCTGAGCCTGGCCAGTTCCGATTGTTGGCACACACAGAGAAGCTATCGGTTAGGTTAACTAGAATGTGCTTCAGTCCCCAAACGCAGAAGTCAGTAACTCGCTAAACATAAAAAATTATATTAATGTATTGTATTGTATTGTCAGCACATGTTTACATTATGCAACAAATTTCTCTCACTTCCTCTGTGTATATTAAAAGAGCATTATGAAAGGACACACATTGTTTAACTCGTATGTGGACCTGCCTCAAACGCAGACTCCAGAAGCACACGGGAGCTGAGTCTGACTAAAACCGGCAGCTGGTGAGATGATGCAAAGCTATGAAACGATCAACTCATGCTTTAGTCACTGTTTTATCAGTCAGGATCGTGTGAGGCAGCCTGAAAGTGTCCTACTGAGGCTGCAAATTTATATATATGGCAGCTCATCGAAGATAAAATGATTTTACCTTTATATCCAGTCAGAGTTTGATAGAAGGTCAAAGGAGAGCAACGAAAGAATGCCTGTAGAATAGAGTTTATAGTCAATATTCTTTGCTTTAAATGGTAAAAGTAAGGGCAGTGAATACCCCTCAGTGAATTATTTGCGTGAAATCCCAAATTTATGGTTTTCCACTGCATACTTTTTATCTAAATCATGTTACTTACTTTTACCCGAATCTTTAAATACTTTTATTTATATTCTTCCTCTCCAACTTTTGAGTTTTTCTAGAAAGAGTTCCTAGGTTCTGCCGAGAAATATAATAATTTCTCTGCAGAACTTCAAATGCAGCAGAAAAAAGGTCAGGGAGCTGTCAGGGAAAAGACTTGACATATGCATCTCTCAGGTTTATGCTATAACGAGCCCATTTTTACTCTTTAATACTTCACATCTGATAAGCTATTAACATTTACCTTATCAAATCATCGCCAGTATCCCTTCCTTTATATTCACAACAGCACATGTCGAACCCAAATAACAACCAAAACATCTTGCCTCTGCGTCTGTGCATGTGTGTGATAATATGGGAGAAAGACAAGTGTCTGTGGAAATCTCTCCATCTGTTAAGCAATAACAGACCCAGCATTAGATCAGGCTAAATGGAGAAAATGACAAACGGCAATATTCCAGCACAGTGATTATCTAATGGCAGAGCTCAAGCCGCTGTGTGTGTGTGTGTGTGTGTGTGTGTGTGTGTGTGTGTGTGTGTGTGTGTGTGTGTGTGTGTGTGTGTGTGTGTGTGTGTGTGTGTGTGTCAAATACTGTGTTCAGAGGTTCATTTTCAGGAAAAAGTGAGCTTCAGATGGTAGATGGCATTTTAACATAATGACTGATACCCACCAGAACAAGGACGGTGTCTAACTTATAGTCTTGACTACCCCCCCCCCTCCCCCTTTTTCATATATTTATTAATATAAGCCCTGAAGGTGAGCTTAACAATAGGAGAGCTATAAACTGTGAGTAGTGTGAGAAAGAGGCGTGTAGAGCGGGGTGGATTCAGCGCTAAACACCACAGAACCACACTTTACATGATGTCTTAGACAAGCCCTTAACTTCCCTTTGGGTAGAGTTAAAGCTGCTTTAATTAAAAGTCATTGAATGCTAGGATAAAAGAGACTCATTTTAGCCACAGAGGTCATATTTGTCCTTCACAGAATATGGTAGTATAACCCATTTGAATATTGGAATGGAGTCCTGGCCTGGTGCATTAGCTGCGAGTGTGTTTGTCTCATTTGCATTACGGGCATGAGAGTGTATTTTAACACTGCAGGGCAATGAGACAAACGATAATCCGTTTGGAATGAGAGCCATGGGAGTTATTTGTGATTGACACCTCTCTGCCTCTGTTTTTCCCAGTCATTTTTATCTCATTGCCATCTCATGCTGCCTCATCTGACACATTTGCATATTTCACTGCCCACCCAGTTCCTAATGATGCCACAGGCTCTGGCTCTCAAATACTATGATGAAAATGAGCAGTGGATAGTTACAACTTTGAGGAGAATCCACTTTTAATGTGTTCAATGGCCTTAATGAGCTTGTTATATTTATGAGTCTGGCATGTTGGGTTCATAGGTGCTAATTACAGTTCAGTTTTAGGTAAGCAGCTGTCTATTGCTTCTGACAGCACAGCCTGTGTGTGGGCATATCTGTGGCATGATCAAAGATGGAAGATACACACATGAAAATGAAAATATTGTAATGAATTTGTGAAAGCAAATGGCTTTGTGTGGAAGAATGTTAGTTGGACAAACACAAATGTTTCTTGTCTCTGTAGGGGGCCCCAGCAGTTGGTGCCTTTGGTTTCCTGATATTCATTGAAACAGACAGTAGTGACTCTGTGACACTGCTCTGTTTTTATTGTAATAATGTGTTTTTAAACCTATTTGTAATTATGTGTAGCTATTTATTGTTAATGTTGTACAGCTGTGGTTGTTGGAAGTAAAATAAATAAATTATTGATATGGATTTATCTTGGAAAAATGAACATTAAACAAAATACGTATGTCTTATCTTCAACAACAAATTTCTGGCCAAATAAAATATAAGCAATAGCCTGGATCCTTCCTCTAGTGGAGTCCTCCCAAGGAAGAATCTTATGGCCTTAGTCATCCATCCCTATCCTCTGCATCTTCTTCCCCCACACCTACCTTTATACCCTCCTTCACTACATCCATAAATCTCCACTTTGGTCTTCCTCTAGGCCTCCTAACTTTATCAACTTTCAACCGATATATTCACTCTCCTTCCTCTGAACATGTCCAAACCATCTCAGACTAGCCTCGCTAACTTTGTCTCCAAAACATCTCACATCAGCTGTCCCTCTGACGGACTCATTCCTGATCCTATCCATCCTCGTCACTCCCAGAGAGAAACTTTTCCTCCTGTCTTTTCCTCAGCGCCGCTGTCTCTAAACCATACAACACCTGTCTTGTGCACCTTCCTTTTCTTTCTTGCTGGTACTCTTTTATCACTCATCACACCTGACATTTTTCTCCCCCCCATATTAACCTGTCTTCACCCTTTTTCCAAACTCCCCGTTGCTCTGAACTGTTGACCCTAGACATTTTAAATCCTGCACCTTTTTGACCTCTGCTCCATCCGTACACATACGTTTTGTGTCGTGCCTCAACTAACTTTCTTTCCTCTTCTTTCCCTAGCATACCACTCCACTTCCATATTTGTCTTAACAGTTGGCCCACAGTCTTTCCATATTATCGTGACTGTAGACCCATTTCCTAAAAAGCACACACAATGATTAAAGGATCAATTAGAGGAGAAAGTACACAGCACATTATAAAAACTAGTAGGTATTGTAATGTTTATTGACTGCTGAGAGTGTTTTTTTAAAGATGAAAAACACTGCTCTCATATCTGTTTTTCACCTTATCCACACCATGTGCACACACTTATCAGACCATTTATATTTTGGTCTGTTTACGTTTGATTCCGGTTATTCATTTTAGAGACCCTCCATGAGGCAGACTGTGTTTAAAACTGCCGGTAGTGTTACGGCGTGAGTTAAGTTTCTGTGGTTTTGACAAACACAATTAAGTCTTAGGTCATCAAGTATTAAGTATACTTATATCAGCCGTCCCTGCTAAAAAGCGTGTTAATGCACTGTATGGATCTCACATTTCCTCTGCTGCTCTCTTGTTACATCATTATAGCATTTCTGAATGGTCCACATTGTTTAGTATAGCACCCATCTCAACCAGATTCATCTTACTTATTGTTGTTTCTTTTTCACATTTACCCAAGAACTGCCCCTTTTGCAAACAACATCCCCAACATTCCGCTACTTATATCCAACCAAGTTCATCATGATTTCATTAGAAACTGTTCACTCCGCTCTAAAGCTTTATTTTCATTTGTTTTATAAATTAGTGTTGGTCTTTGTATAAAAATAATTGTCAAACGATGAGAAACCAAGAGGAATGGGTGCTTGTTTATGTGCACCACAAAGTGAAGAAGAATATAAGAGGGTGTGTTGTGTTTAGATGTGTGTGCGGTTTACACTTAGCCTGTAAACTTCTGACTGAAACCAGATTCACACCTGCCTTAGACATTTCCTCAGACTCTCAGAGATCTGTCACCTCTTCAACTCATCTCTCAAGTCGTCTCTTTCTTCTGTCAGTGAACCTTGCCACCCTTTTCCTCGCCGGCTTCCTATCCTTCTTTGGATTTCACAATTATTTATTCCTCACCTCTGACACTCGTGCAATTTCTGATTATTTCTCCATTTTCACCCAAACTCCTGCCCTTGCTCTCTTCATTCTCCCGTCTAACAGCTTATATAATGGGACAGACACAGCTAAAGAGATTTTAAAGCCTGTAAAAAAGGTGCATGTTGGATTTTGTCAGCTTTGCACGGAACAGTTTAAAACTATACATTTTTATTTATGTCTGGAGGGCAGTTGGTTTTAAAGCAACAGGAAGCAGAAAGAGTTAAAATACAGTTTTAAAAGGCCCCAAAATTAGAGGCTTAAGTATTTAAATGTGCTATAAATAGTCTGCTTCATAATGTTAGTTTAATAGTGTATTTCATGCAGACCAGACTTGTAAATAAAAATAGAATTTATGTTGCAGATTTTTAAGAGACAAGGAAACAGGAAGAGAGATAACAAATGACATTGACAACAGGTAAAGAGAGGTATTGGTTTTATGTTTATTGCTCATAATAGTGCAAAGATTGTTGTTGTATAACTCCCTTTTAACTTACGTTGAGTTGTATTGAACACACAAAGCTTTGCACTTTTACTAACTGTCCTGAAACAAAAAAGCAGTGACACCAGCATTAGCCACAGAGAAGAGGGGAACGATACAGCAGAGCAGGAGTGTCAAACCTATTTTAGTTCAGGGGCCACATACAGCCCAATTTGATCTGAAGTGGGCCGGACCAGTAAAATAATAGCATAATAACCTTTAAATAACAACAACTCCATGTTATACTTTTTATTTTAGTGCACAGAAGTACAGTTATAATGCTGGTGTTCTCATCAATCACAACTGAAAAAGGCCAAAGCCTTCAGCTGTATGTTTTCACCAACTCACCCTCACAATATGGTTTTGATGCTAATGCTATTTTGGGGGAATTAGGGGCCACAGGGGGTTATTTGGACATCAAAAGTTAGGATCAGCAGTTACTTCCTTTTAAAATTGTAAATAATGTCTTCTATATACTTTTCTCACTTTCTAAATTCATTCCAAGGGCCAGATTGTTTGGTGGGCTGGCCCGCATGTTTGACACTTGTGCAGTATAGGTTCATCACACCCAACTTTAACCCAGATGTCTTTAACGTATTTCCAAATTATTTCAAATCCCCTGGAACTATAACCTCTCTTGTGCCGGGTCCTGAGAACAGTCCAGCTGATATTTCACATCAGCAACATTAGGCAGTTCACAGGTTAGTTTGACAGGATGTTGCTGGACTTCTTGAAGCTATTGTGAGCAGCTAATACAGGCAATTACTTGCAACTCCTCTCCTGCAGACACCCCATGGAGGCTTGCCAGATTCTCACCAGAAGCCAAGCTGCTCCACAACAATATATATATATTAGAGAGCATAACTCATTAAACACAAAGGCAGTCAGGCAACATTTATCACATGGAACAACATAAAATAGAGCTAGTGCAAAAAAATTAGATCCTAAGTATTACTTTCCTGTAATTCATTCAAACAGACACTGAACAGGGTATGTTATGACCTATAGAAAGCTATGAGCCATGTCAACATTGGGTTGAAAGATCAAAACGTTCAATAAAGTAAAAAGATAAAACTGAATAACTACATATATAAGTATATCCCAATATTGTAAAGCTCAGGTCGGAGTGACACACGGCTGTGGTAGTCTTCCTGTGCGGTCCCCAGCCTCTTTCTGCTGCCACAGCAGAAATACTACACTTACATTACCTCCCAGCACTACGATAAATTTAGAAAATGAGCTCTTATTTCTCAGCGGTCAGTTATCCACACACATATGGGAGGAGATGAAACCGCCATGGTTCAGGAAGATGCACTGTACATTTCCACACGTTGAGCCAATAGGGCCTTGTACAAAAACAATAATGCTTTGGCAACAGTTGTTGATCTGGACAAGGAAAAACTATCTGTGCAATGAGGTCAGAATTTTTAGGAATGTGTGTCTGAGAAAACAAAAGACATTTAACACCTTCAAATAATTTAGGAGATTGAAGAGCTCTGTGTGCTTTTGGTGCCATCACTGTCTCCTTTGTATACTGTATATACTCACATACTCAACTGATTAGAAATTACAAACACTTTTGTTTGATGCAAATATATAAACATATGCACACATAAAGATGTAAAGGTAATGTGTCTTTGTAACAAGCAGGACGAGCCACAATAATGAGAAAGTATTTATAGGGGTTTGTGTTAGGCTAAAGACCCCGGCCACCTGTTCCTGGAGCTCTTTACTGTCAGCAGTAAATAGAGTCTTTGTTTATGGGCAAGAGAGACAGAGAAAACTATTTGGAGAAAACTATGTAAAAGATTTTTATCACAAGAATAGAGATAATTAGAGGCTTCTTTTTAATTGAGGCCGTCTTTGTGACCGGGTTAATAAACAGTACAAATAGCTGATCGTGTGATGCCAGTGTTATCCCTATAAACACCGAGCTGGTGAGAGTGTGGACGCCTGCAGAAGACGTTTTTGTAACCAGCAAAGGTTAAAGTCAAGGTCAAAGTTCAGAAAGCGGAAATTCTGATGGTCACAGAGGAGTAGCTAATGATGCTAACCGTTTGTGGTCATAGCTTTGTTTACAAAAACATGTCTTTACAGCAGCTGCTGCTGAGCCAGCGTCCACTCACTGGTAAATTATACAGAGGCAACACACTGCTGATTGTTCTTTTGTTTGTCTCAAAGTCCTGTCTAGAAAGACAATTGGACTGGAAGTATTATTTATTTTGGGGATTTTTTTTTTATGTGTCAACCCCCAAGATTTTCTGACCCCCATGTGTCCAAATGTGAGTAGTACATCACAATTCCTTTGCTTCCAGATGTGTTTTCAGATCCACCATGAACACCATTCATCTCTGTTTGAGGCTGGAGTGAAAACTGCAGGGTACATGATGTATGCTGCAACTAAATCCATGCTCATTATACGTGGGATCAATGATCATGTTCATTGATCTCCAGCCCTAAGGAATGGTAGGTCAGTAGGTACAATCAATATACCTGACTCAAATCAATACACTCACACTAATTGGGAGAGCAGGATGAAAGCCAATGAAAGAAGGAGCACATTGGTGAGGTCAGCCATCTGTGGAGGTACTGGAAAACTGATCAGAGATGAGGACTGAGGCCATTTACCTGTGACTTTCACCTAAACGTCCGCCGACCTCTGAAGCACAACAGCTGACTCGACACTTCGCCCTGCAAGTTTTTATGATGGAAAGCAGGACAAAACATCAATGTGGCACATCTGGACATCACTAGGTCATGGACTAAAGCTGTAGGTGTGTCCTATGGAAAATTACTACATGTTAACTTGACTTTTATTAGATGTATGTTTGTGCAAGAAAACACACCAGTCAAACAAACAAATGAGAGGCAGCTGTCCATGAACTTGAGAATATGCTCTTATGAAAAATGATTGTAATAAAAATGTCTCGGCTGGCATCACACACGAACAAGCACATAAACATTTGCCTGCAGCATCAACATCGGCACACTTCTCTGGAACACAATAATTCTGTTCGACACCATTGTTTACACGTGTCATGGCCATAACGGCGGCTTTATGATGGGCAGTAATTTGTTATCTTGAATTCTGACCTGTGCAAACTATTACTACATTTCTATACAAGCCATTTTCTATTAGGTTTTCTACTTTTCTGTACATTTGTTATTAAAAAGTCTTGAACAGGCTTATTTAGCCTTAAGGAGGTTTCAGGATCCTTTTTGATATTTTGTTCAAATGATCCTTCTGCAGCAAAACAGTCATATTTAATTAAAAAAGATTAAAATATTTTTTTTATTTCCCAGTATAATCCTTTCAGATTTCCAGTTAATGTGTAAAATGACAACAGTGTGAGGCGTAAATTGTCTTGTTGTAGCAAATTATACTTAAAACAATATTGTAGAAAAATGATCAAAATACAGAGCGCCATGTGCTTCCCTTTTTCTGCAGTGTCCATGAGCTGATCTGTCACACTTACATGGATTTGTTTTCAAAGATGTTTGTGTCGCTGTGCAATGAACACTAAGTGATATGAAGGAGCCGACCAGACAGGGAGGGGGCCTTTGAGTATTATTCAGTATTAGACACTGCAGGCTGCTTGCTTTGGGAAACAATATGCTCTGATGCTCCTGTTGTGATATACAACAACAACGATGACATGTGGGCGCCTCTTGTCTTGCCTCCAGATAAGACAGAGTGGTAGATGTCATCAAATACAAATCAAATCAAAGCTTATTCCTTTCAAATAAGCTTAGCTTGACACAGAGATGATAAAACCATGCATTTATGCACACTGGCATTGGGTATATAATCCTCTTACCTTGCTTGGGTTTGCATCATAGATTACCTGCCTTTTTGTGTCTGCAATCATTTAAATCGATCAACATCTTTAATCAGAATAAAATAAACTTAAATTATACTCATTTTAAAATAAAAAAAAATTAACAAATGGAAGCAATAATTGGCCTTAGCCTATAATAGCCCTTTGCTAGTGCTAGTAATGTTGCAAAAATGCTTTAAACCCTAAAGAAGTCTGTTAAATCTGAAGCCAATCTGACATATTTGAGAGAAATGTGAAATTAAGACCAGAGTGGTGATAGACAGGTGAAGATAAGCAGAGGAGAACGATGAAGAGGCTCTTGTGTGAAGCTGAACACTCAAAGCTGGTCTCACTCTGCGGCGACAGAGCCTGAAGTCTAGATTGGTCACTGATAACAGCCTGTGTATGACTGACTGTGTGTGTGCAAGTCAGTAAAGAAATATTCACCTGCAAATGTTCATTTATTCTTATTATTCTTTTTAAAAAGCTGTGAGAGTTTATTTATTATGATTGACTATGTTATGATCTGTCTTTATAAACATGTCACATATTAAGCTGCACCTACAACATTTGGAAAAAATAGCACTGAAGTTCAAGGTGGAACAGGATTTTGAACTTTTTGTTTGAGTGGACACAAATACACAGACACGGGGCGAACATGCAAACTCCACACAGAAAGGCCCTGCCCAGGATGGGAATCAAACCCAGGACCTTCTTGCTGAGAGGCAGGAGTGCTGAATACTCTGCCGCCAATCAGCCGATGTAAAACATTTAGTCTACATTATTAACACTTTATACAGTACTTGACAAAAAATGTCTTAGAAGTCAGGCTTGTGTTGCTGAAATACTGTGTTCAATAAGAACTTAGTTAAATAATTATTTACTGAATGTAGTAGTGGTAAACAACAAGCTAAGCTACTTAGTCATATTTAGTCTGGCACAGATTTTACGCCAGCTGTTCTTCTGATATATTATAGTTGAAGGTGTACAGAAGATGTTTAAGCATGTGTGTGTCTTCTAAAACCCCCACAAACTCCAATGAATGTGCCTAGAAATAATTTAACTACTGCCAATCAAACAGGTAAAATGTTCAGACAAAATAGACACACAGATGCAGTCAAAAATGATTTTATCTCCTCATTGTGCAACACTGGGTGCAGCATTCCTCACCCCTTACATGTAGAGATGATTATTTACATTTTTTTCCATTATCTTTTTATTTTATTTTTACAAAACAGCGCCACAAAACTGGATATTTGCAGATGAACACACCTCATATCACAGTTGAAATGAGGCACGTCAGGGCTCTTGTCAGAGTGGTGCACACCCGGTTTAGCAGGCAGGCAGCTGGGACATCATTAGAGCCGCCAACGTTACACATGCTTTCTGTTCTTGTCAGGAGCTGTAGTCTGAAAGGCTTTTCTGTTGTAAGTCATGAAGAAAGGTTTTCACGAGGAGAGGTTATGTATTTATAATCCCATGCCTGCATGTGTCTCTTTGCCACCAAGTTGTTTTTACTTTGCAACGCTGATGTACCCTTAGTCACACCAGAAGAGCACTTTTTAGCCTCGAGTGTATGGCTCTTGCTATGCTCAGTGCTCCTCTGTCTGCTCAAGAGCTGCTCTGTGCTAACCTTAGGGCAAAAACTAAACCTGTGAGCAGACTCTTATTTGCCTGTCTGGCCCACAGGAGAGGCGTCTTCACAAGCCACAGCTGTAGTATAAAAAAGGCTTTTGTTCCTCATCACTTAATTTTCACCTCAGAGCAATACGTCAGCTCATGCATGCTTGGGAGTGTGCGTTGGTGAAGCGTGACTTTACGTGAACAAACATGTTGTAGATGTGTTTATTCTGCTGATCCTCCATTTTATGAAAGGATCAGATCTGCTCATGTTAACGCACAGTCAGCTGCTTGTCAGTTCTGTTCTCTTGATCGAACTGTGTATACCATTCATGTAGGCTAATGTATTCAGTAACCTACCCTCACCTTAGAGTTAGTTCTCAACCTAGGACTAGATTTTTCACAACCTCTGCAACCCCCAACCTGTAATATACTGATGTTTGGTAGCCTTTCATCAGCCTATCTTGCCCTAACATAAAATGGCACTAAAGACACCATTAAGCATTACGTTTATATAATTTTATTGATATCTGTATAGTCTGTAAGTACATGAAGTTGTGTCATTCTTTTAAAGCAAATTATAAAACCTATGTCTAAAATAACCACACATATATTTTCCTAACCAAAAATGCACTTTTCTGTCATCAGACACAGGTGACAGGCGGTTTAAACCGGGGATCAAAACTGGTGCAACAAAAAAAGGCTCAATCAGAAGACGAAAACGAGAAGTGAAATTGTTATATATGACCTGGAAAGGAAGAACACCTTTGGTCTATAAAAAAGAAAACACTGCCTAGTTTCTTATCATGCTATAACTTGAGTACAGCTCAAACCTCTTTAACCCATGCTGATTTTATATTGTATTTCCACAATTTCAGAAAAATATTTTTGTACACGTCTGCAAGAAGTATAAATTTTTGGTTCAATTGTTGTCATGTCCCCCAGCACTGAGTTCTGCCTAAATTCTCTTTTATAAATGCACTTTGTAAAGGAGTGTACCTGATATGTTCTAACATTTGTCCAAGCCCTTACCCCTTGACACCTAGTGCCTTTTAACATTTGTGGATGCATAGCTTTGCGTGGAGATAAAGAGAAAGGGCATGTCACTGAGGAGAGGATGCTGCTGTTGTTGGCTGTACTTTGAAGAATGTCAGCCGAGAGATCAGTACATCCCTAGAGGCTTTGAAGTGCAGTGCTGAAGCATGATGTTTAATATTGAGAGCAAAACATTTTCACGATAGTGCACCGTGCGCCACATGCATTTCTTGCTATCCAAACACAGTTGGCCAACTCGATTTGTTCGAATCACACCTGGCATTTCCTTTTGAATCGGCAGGAAACTGGATCTCACTTCCTGGTTAATATGTAAAACCTCTCATGCTTCTGATTAAACAGTGTTTTTCGGATTGTTTAGCATCCTAATGAGGAAGTGTTAAGAGAACTGGAACCATAAAGCAAGGGCTTTACTTCTGTTTTCTGTGTTTTGTAATTCCAAATCAACAGTTGAACCTGAGAAGTGTGTGATTTTACTCAGATGCTTTCTCTCTGAGGACTTTCTCCAATTCAAAAAGATTCAGTGATAATTAGGCATTGTGTTTCAACACCACTGGAGCACAATGTAATATGCTTGTATTACCCAGAAATACCAAGGTAATTAAAAAATGTATAAAATTCACCTCTGACTTGAGATGTCCATGTGACAGAGCAAACGTGTAATTGATTTGGTCTGATTGGGACTTAGTCCAGGCCTTAAGCCTCTGTGAGAAGTGACTGTGTGGCCCACTGTCAGCTTCCCTCTCATCTTGTCGAGATATCGCTCAAGATTTAAGCTGCTGTGTATCTGTAAATCTGGACAGTAGGATGTTATACACACATAACAAAGGTATGTGGCCTCATACACTTTGTCTAACCACTTTGTGTTGGTGAATTTAGTCTGGATACAAGTTTACAACATTGTCATATTTAATAAAAAATGATTGGTTTTGATAATTAGGTTTGCTCAGATAAAGTAGTGTTTCAGTGGCATTTAAAACAGGGCTTTTTAGTGGTTTTACCCAATCCCTTTTTGAGTATTGAATTGAATAAACCGTAAAGACATAAATCATATTTTAACAACCAGTCATGCAATCATAAGTGACTGTTCCCTTTTTATGTCACCGCACGTTTGCATTCTTTTTTTGTAAAGTGACATCCAGAGACAGGCACTGCCGCATGCTTACACACAGTTGTGCTCATGAGTTACATTTGGGTAGTTTCTGTCATGATTTAAAAAGAGCAAATACAGTTGCTTGACATGTATACAAAATTAAAGCTAAAAATGTAACCTTGATGCAATGGAAATAAAAGCACTAACCACATACACTGCGTGATGAAACAGAGAAAAGTGTCCTTTGAAGGCCCAATTACAAGACAATTTATTGGAGCTTGAAGTTGAGAGAAAGAGGATTCATTTGCTTGTGCCTTGTACATATGAACAGCACTTGAGCTGTGCGTGCATTCACACATGAGTAGACACCAAAAGTCCTAATGAGAAACTGAAATGCTGCTCAATTCACCCACAAATCAAATAAGCATGCAAATGTGGACAGCAGAACAGCTCACAAACAAACAGAGAGGACTGGGACATTCTGAGGATGACATTTAGTCTGCACTCTGTCCTCTCTCTGAATGTGTACATGCTCTGATCATTCATAGGTGTATGTTTACGAAGATGGATAAATTTGATTATACAGTATAAGAAAAATGGACCATATGATCAGCTGCTTAAAGATCACACAAGGAATGGCTACATAGATGTCTAGCACTACTGACATCTCGAATGTAATTATGTTCTTTGTGACATGTGTGATTTAAATTCAAATTTTAACCTATTTAAAGATAATCAAACAAGCACAATGAGAAATTTAACTGGTGTGACTGACAGCTTTCTGCAAACAACGACTGCTGTAGTATCTATGATTATCCAATCTGTTCCTCTGCTCCTTTAGGAGTCCTGTACTTGTCATCACTACAACAGCAACAACTAAACGACTGTCATGCTTTGTGTTTCCATAACTGGCCCATTTCTACATGCTGTTTACTTGGGTTTACTGTACATCTGTTGATATAAGCCTACTGATAAAATGTCTGTGGAGGTTCTCAGTCATCCAGGTCAGCTTGAAGAAAATGGGAAGTCCTACAGGAGATCTACAATTTCATACAGAAGTTACAACTCACACAGCACAAGCGTAAGGATCACAAAGTTCCAGATTTTGGCTAATGGACGACAGCATCACAATCCAGACCATCCAAGGTGTAACAAGAATATTGTAACAGCCACTCGGAACAGATGTGTAAAGAACCTCTCGAACAGAGTTCTCACCCAAACGGAAAATTAGGTTCTTAAAAAAGTGCTTAATTTCTCAGTTTTGCCACATCCCAACAGTAGACCTCATTACAGCAACAGAATCAGCCATAAGGAACAACAAATTGTCTGGAAATGAAGCTAAAGAACTAAGTCTCAAGTTGGCACTAGACAAACCCCCCTTCCTCCAATATCACCTCAGAGCAAAGGAGAGCTTTGTCAGCACTGGAGAAAGACCACAGAATCACCATTCTGCCAGCAGACAAAGGAAGATGCACTGTGATCCTGAACACAGATGACACCGAGTCTAATATTAACAGTTTACTCAGTGACACCACCACCTATGAGACACTGAGGAGAGATCCAACAAGTGGTTACAAGAAGAAGGTCATAGACTGTCTGCAGAGGCTGGAGAAGGATCAAGTCATTGATCAACCTCTGTACAACAGGTTGTATCCTGGGAACACCACGCCATGTATATATGGCTTACCCAAAATACAAAAAGAAGGAATTTCACCTGGCCACCATCTTGGCTTTATTGGAAGGCCACTCACAACACCATATCATCAACTCAAACATCATTGGAGCTTGTCTCCTTTGATGTCACATCACTCTTTACCTGTATACCCACCAATGAAGCACTCCTGATTGTACAGGACACATCTTTACCAGACAGAACCCACTTCGCATTTCACTGGAGATATGTTTAAACACAACTTATTTCCAGTTCAGATGTAACTTCTACAAACAAAAACCCGGATGGGCCATAGGATCACCTGTCTCCCCGGCTGTGGCTAACCTGTACCTGGAGGAAGTAGAGAACAGAACTCTGGTCTATTTGCCAGGTGCAGTGCCCAGTCATTGGTTCAGATATGTTGATGACACGTGGGTCAAAATCAGAACCCAGGAAGTAGAAGCCTTCACACAACACATTAACGCAGTGGACAAGAACATCAAGTTCACCCGTGAAGACGCCATAAACAACCGTCTAGCTTTCTTAGACTGTGCAGTGGTTATTTGTAAGGACAGGACTCTCCAAGTAGACGTTTATAGGAAGCCAACACACACGGATCAATATTTGCTGTTTGACTCTCACCACCCACTGCAGCACAAGCTGGGAGTCATCAGGACTCTTCAGCACAGACCACAAGAGGTGCCCACAACCTCAGAAGGTAAATGGAAAGAAGAACAACACATCCGTAAAGCCCTGAGAGACTGTGGATACCCCAAATGGACTTTCAACAAAACCAAGAGGACACAGACACCAAACAGACAGGAACCAGGGACAAAAGGGAAGGGTGTAGTTATCCCTTATGTGTCTGGTTTATCAGAAAAATTTAAAAGGATTTTCTACAAACACAACATTCCAGTCCAATACTCTGTATCAAAAACTGGTCCATCCTAAAGACAAGACCCTCACAAACAAAGAGTAATGTAGTTTATGCAGTTCAGTGAAAAGTGTAGTGACAGTTATGTCGGAGAAACAAAACAACAGCTTCACAAGAGGATGTATCAGCACAAAAGAGCCAATCCAGGACCTGAGTCTGCAGTCCACCTCCACCTCAAAGAGAAAGGACAATCCTTTGAGGACAGCGATGTCCAAATCTTGGCCAGAGAGGCATGAAGGAAGCCATTTTTGTTCAAATGGAAAAGCCCTCTCTAAACAGAAGAGGTGGCCTTGGTTTCATGTTGCCTAGTATTTATAACAGTGTTTTGAAACCTAAATCAAAAGAGTTTCACTCTAAAACAACAACAACAACACTTGAATCTAACAACTCCCCTGAGCCTTAACGACTCTCATACCAGGAGTCACACTGCCCTTTCAGAGCTAACAACTATGAGACCAGAACAGCCTGGTCCCATCAGGTTTAGTTTCAGGTTAAACTCCCTCTAGAGATAAAGATCAGCTCTCTCACCAGTTGATCTCTTGGAATTAGAGACAAAACATATTCACCTTGAAAACTGGGTCCAGATGCTTTTGCTTTAACCTTTTCTACTGATAAAATGTCATACAGCAAGTTGGCTTTCTTTGGAAAAGCAAGTCTAATATTTAGTCTGTGGCCACTAGATGGGACCTATGATTGTGGCTCTAAAGGCCTATATTACAGAAATAGAAAGAAAGAACACAGTGATTAATGAACAACCTTTGTTACTTTATTACATGCAAATGTATGCATACCCCCAATACTGAGACACATCAGATTTATATGTATAGTATGTATGTCATCTGTTGTACCCAGTCTAATTAAAATACCATTTGAGAAAATTCTTCCATATAGATGCATATACTTAGACAACGTGACATATTTTGCATTCGGTTCAGTCTTATACGATACAATGTGTAAAGATTTCACAGAAAGAAGTCACTGCAAATGGGGACTCTGTCTTTCTGTCAACACGCTCACTCCCCATCTAAACTCCCACCTCTTATTAGATTTCACCCATAAATAATTGATGATTTCGCATCATCCACCCCTCACCCATCTCTTTTCCTCTCTGTCGCACCCTCTCACTCAGCTGCGCAGAGGACGCTCAAGGTTGAACAATGTGATTTTCTGTGTGCACCTCACACATGTGTTCGGCACACAGCTCGAAAGGCAGCGGAGGAACTGAGATGATAGAGATGTAGAGGAAAGAAGTGACAGCGTAGTTAATAATAATAAACTGAAACTTCATTTGTCTTCTACAGTAATCCCTCTGTGGTTTTGGATAAACATCAGGCATCTACTTTAAAACGGAGATGCTTTGAGTCTCATTATCGTCATGCTGAGTTTCTTTTACTTTAGACATCTGTCCTACTTTTGTTGGTTCCTTTGCTTTGAAATCACTCTCCCACTCCTTTCTTCAGCTGGGATGCATTTTAGTATGGCTGTCACATGTGCACTGGGTCAAGGTCTGTGCCAGCTGAGTAGATGTTGAGAGAAAAAGAAAAGATTATTACTAAACTGGAAGCGTGCACATGAAATATTTACAACCACGCAGTGGGCTCTTTCAAGCATAGCTACTGCCAGATATTTAGAATACAAAGATGTTTTTTTCATGTGGATAATTAGGCCTAAGTGCAACCTCTAGGGTGGGTTTTTGTAGAAAACTTTATGAATCTTTTCTCTAATAAAATTTAGCTTTTAGAATCAGTAATTGAGAGATTTGCTTAGAAAAGGCTTTTCTCCCACTATGGTCTGGACACTTGCATCAGTATCATGTCATATCATAGATATGTTGTGTTCCCCTGGGATTTGTGCAATAAACAGGAAGGATATAATAATAATGCATTCGATTTATATCATGCTTTTTCCCTTCTCAAGAGACTCAAAGCGCTTACAGTATTTATTCACTCCACAGTTACACACGGGTGTAGCCACACACTCACACATTCATTCACCAGAGCCACAGACACTGGAGGCAAAGAGGGCTAACTCTCGCCCAAGGACACAGAATTGAACCCCTAACCTTACAGTTTTAGAACAACCGTGTTCAGACTCTTTCCTCAGTGGCTTTTCTATGGCCAGTTCCTCCAGATAACTACCTATGCGCTGAAATTTTTAATTACCCATCTGTGTTTTTTATTCTTGCAAAAAACAAAAAAAGAATTCTGTGTGTGTCTCACTGACAGTGACTGGGCAGAGAGCAGCATTGTTCCTAACTCCATCTAGTGGTACAATTTGACAAAATAAGCTTCTAACAACAGCACTTTCTGAGTCCTCTGTCAAACTATCAGAATTATCCAAACTCTGTTACTTTTAGAATATGGCAAATGTGAAAACATCTTAAAGCATGAAAACAGAGGTCAACTTCTAAAACTACTTATCACATGGATGAGTCCAAACCTGCACAGACAAAATATAGTCCCTTTAAGTGATATTTGGTTTTATTTTCTGAATCAAGGCAAGGGTTTCACACAAATTGTACGTTTTGTTTTTGTCATAATTTATATGTATCTATATTTATGTATGTATAAATTTCTTCATTTCATTAATTTTCTACAGCATATCCTGTTATGTATCATAGGGACCAGAGCCTATTCCAGCAGCTTTGGTTGAAAACAACATGGCCTAATTTATAACCGCTCACACTACATACATGTCTTTGAACAATGGAAGAAACTGTTAACACAGGAAGCCTGCATGCTCTGCAGAAAAATGACATTGAACCCACGACTTTCTTGTTGTGAGGCAGGGTGCTAACCACGCAGGGTGCTAACTGCATTGCCACTGTGCGCACCTCATATAATATAAATTATGAAAAAGTACGAGCAGATGAAGATACATGAATGTTCTGCACAGACAAGGTTATGACTGCAGATTCCAGCACTATGCATTCCCCTAGAGCCTTGATCAGGAAACACATGTTGGATAAAGCCTGGTTATGCTGCAATAACATGCGGTAATGTTTGGATACCGAATTATTTAATGTGAGCTATTGTATTATCTTAAGATAAGTTAGAATATATGATACTTGATTCTCAGCTGAGACTGTGAATATCCTCAGGGAATGCTTATGTCTATGTGACCCACAGCAATGTTTCTTTTAATGAAGCCAGGTGCACTTTCTGAGCTTCTGTTTATTAAACCTCATAACTGGTCTTTTGAAACATTAAGGATTAAAATACGTTGTGCCATTTTTATGTAAACAGTTTATAGTTACAGTGTAAAACTTGGTTAAATCATTTCACCTTAATAAAAGAAAAAAATCCTTATCAGCACAAACGTGGTTAGCGCTGTGAGGCATGTCCTCCACTTGTGGGTTCTCTCCGGGTACTCCGGCTTCCTCCCACCGCTCAAACACATGCATGTATAGGTCAACTGTCAAATGTTCACACTGCAGTGAGTGCAGTACTGGGGAAGGTCAAACCAGAATGAGTTCAAATACAAGAGGCTCAAGGACTGCTGAGTACTGAGGACTGTGAACAACTCTGTTCACAGTGTTACATTAAGACTATTAATGCACATTGTTATTTCGCTCATTACTTTTGCACAACACTAAAATCTGGCCAGAATGTGTCTTGCTTTAGTAAACAGAAAGACCTATCTCAAAATCAGTATTGAAAGAACACATGCACTTATTGCAGTTGGATGTCAGTAGATCTTATTCACTGCAGGATACTGGCCATGTTGCTTTTCTTTATTATCTGCCTTGTCCCGTTTTCTCATTCTCTCTCTGCTCCATTTCACACTGTAACAATCTCTGTACTTTTCCACCTTGTTTAACTTTGCTAGCAGACATTCACCTGTTAGAGACTAAACAAAGCCCTTGCACTCCCCTGTTCTCTTATATGCACCTGCCTGGAAGCTGTTATTACCTTTAATAAATTCCTTAAACTAATGGAGCCTGCCTTTGCGCCTACATTCGGCTTGTTTCCCGATTCGGCTACTCCAGCTGTAATAGATCATGTAAAAATATGTGTTTCATTCAGGGCCTGTAGTTTATTCCACATTATTCAGCGGCAACAGAGAGTGGTATTACTGTGAGGTGCCGCTGGCCGAGATGAGTCACCTTCAGCTGCACTACACTGAGACTCTCACACACGTATTATGAAGACGGCTTCTTGACCTTCACTCTGGGTGACAACAGAGATGACAGTGATAGCAGTGGATTGCTGGGTAATTGACTGTACACAATGACTGGATAGAACATTGACCTATACCGTTTGTGGCAAATAAAATCAACCTAAAGGTACATGCAGAAATCACATATTTGAATGTAAACCATGCAGAACTGAAAGTCACTTATATTTTATTCACAGCTTACAAACTCCCTGTAAACACTAAGAGTGAAAATAAGAAGTTTTTGATCATTTTATAAATATTATTTTGTCACTACTATTTTTGTCATTTATCATCTGAGTCCATTGACCTGTGTTGTACAAAAACATGAACCTTAAACAACTTGCAAAAGCAGCTACAGTGAGTTCATTAACCACATGTGTTTGAGGTAATGGCCTAAACATAAGTGCCTGACATGTTGTAATGAGTCTCCAATTAATGAATTAATGGCTTCTGTGGTCTTTTAATAAACACGTCCCATAAAGACAGAGTCAAATCATGGCTCCTGTAAAATGCACAAGTCTTTGGCGCCCCCTACAGTATGATCCATTTATTGAGCAACTATTTGAAAAGAAGCCTAAATATTGGTGTAAAATTTGAGAATTTTTTTTTTCCATTTTTCTAATTTGGAAAATAGGTTTCCCAACCTCCAGTATCCTTTCTTAAAGTCATCTCCTTCAGAGTCAAGTCTACTGAAGCCAGAGTCTTTTGGATCCGGCTTTTTTTTTTTTTTTTGGCATTTCTTATGTAAATAAACCAGATATGCTAAAATTGAAAACTGCACTGTGAAATTTATTGGGAAACGCTAATAAAATATAAAATTGTGAGGAGAAACCCTTTCTTTTAAAGCACATGTTCTTTCTTGAAGGTTTAGGGTTGAAATGAAAAAATACCAGATCTATTGCCACTGGTTGTTCATAGACACCAGCATGTCCCTGCAGGAATCACCTGCACGTTTGCCACAAGTTGAAGCCAGAAACAACATACCCTTCTTCAATTTCACCTTGACGAGAAGCATAACTTTAATAAATCGGTGCTCTGTTTCTTTGTTGTTGTGACAGACAGAGGCTACAGCACTACAAGTGACAAAACCAGATGACGGGACAATCTGAAAATTTGTCACTGTGGCCTTTTCTTCTGCCGCTCTCACTGCATTTTTTGATAACTATTGTTTAGAGCTCACTCCAGCTTTATTAGTCCACAACAAATGGTAGCAGGTAGGGCGCACAAAGGAGAGGACTAGTGTATTGCCACACATCATAAACCAAGGGCTATAAATAAACCAAACCAAACCACTGGGGATTGAACATATACTGTAAAAGAAAATGTAGCTCTGGCCCGTCCTAGACATGACCCTGTCTCAGGAGAGCAACAAAAATGTATGAGGCCATTTAAACTTAGCAGTAGCTCATGGAAGTCAAATCCATTAAAGGATATAATGGAAGATTTAGTTTAGTGTTTGAGCTGAAGCCTAGACCTTATGTGTTGTGTTTCCAATTGTACAATATTATTATGTTAGTACAATAACATAATAAATGAGATGATGAAAAACATCAATAACACTGAAAACATTATTGAGTCATTATCTTAGCATTTAGATGTCTACTATTTTACTGTATTTCTTCCATTTGTGTAAGCTGAAATACGTTTCATTCTTTTTTGGTGGATGGTGTGAAAAGGTTCTGTGCTGTGCATGTCTCGCTCTCTTAGAGTGATGGCATAAGCATGGCCTTGGGTCAAAAAGACCAATATTTGTCATTGTGTGGAGTAGGCGCAGAGCTGAATTATTGAAGGCTTGTTTTTCATCAAGGTGAAATTAAAGTACACAACCAAAAGCACACACACACACACACACACACACACACACACACACACACACACACACACACACACACACACACACACACACACACACACACACACACACACACACACACACACACACACACACACACACACACACACACACACACACACACACACACACACACCAGTGGCTACAGTAACAAATAACTTCTGATGAAAACCCAGATGGGACATAAGGTACAGAATGAAAGTGCAGCCCTCGACCTAGAAAGTCATAAGGCTTGTACCACGAGGCCAAACAGTAATTATAAAGAACTCACTTTCACTTTGTAACTTACAGGGACTCCAGATTTTCCTGTGATGATAATATCTACAACATTTTGTGGGAACCAATGAGCCAGTGTGCTGGTAATTGGGCAACGATTCATAAGTTATTAAAGAATGACAATGTAAGTAATGGCTCTTAGATGGGAATGAGCTTGGCCAATTCATCAACAATTTGGAAGATTAAAAATGAATGAAGAGAACACAATAGGAGTAAAAGTAGTCAGAGTCATATACAGGGTATATTTAGCAGAAGAGACAGAAGTGGAGAGTCACTGACTGTAACCAAAGCTTAAATACAGAGCACTAAAGCGTTTAGTAGTCACTGAAACGGAACCACACAAACTTATGACTCAAACCTATGTTCTATTCTCTAAATTAATCAACCCTCTAGAGTCTGGGGCCATTTTTTGGTCATTATTCACACCTGGTTTTGTTTGTGTATTATTGCTTTTAAAACATCACTCTGTTCTGTACAATGCAATGACATTTGTGAACTGTGTGGTTAGATGTGCCAGCGCGGTTTTCAAAAGTTCTGTAAATGGGGTCTAAACAGGAAGACACAACTCTTCTTTGTAGAAGAGGCACACCCAAAATTCAGCAGGAAGTGAAAACCAGTGAAAAACAATCTAGACACTGCTAAATATTACATTGTTAAATGTGATGAGATGAAAATTCAAGAAGCCTCAGCCAAGTCTGTTTTTGTTAGTGGCTTTTAACAAGAATGGATATTGCTATAACTATATTATATAATACATAGGATAAAAACAGATTAGTTGTAACTTAATGTTTTTTAAAGATAGTCTTTATTTTTAAATGAGTATGCTCTGTGGCTTTCACTTACAGAAATCTAAGTTGGTCTTGTCACACTTCACATGCCACAGGTGTTAATACCAAAAAGTAAAATAACAGATCTTTTTGTTGTAGCATTGTAGAAGCACTATCCTATTACATATTAATGGTAAACAAAGTGTATCTATAGTACTTTGAAATTGCTATAATTATCTACATGTATGAATCATTTTCCAAAATAAACCTTTTAAAATATAGTCAAAACTGTAAGAATGTTGAGATATTTATAGCACACACAGTACTTGTTTTGTGCTTCTTTCTGTTAACCTGAAGGCATCATCACTTTCTTCATAGTCATTTTGTTTTCACACTGACAGTTCTTGTTATCTCATCTTTTCATTTCCTGCTTCCACTGTTCATCACATCTGTCACAGGAAGTACCCCCGGCACTGTCGCTGTCGCTCATCTCTCACATTTCTTGTCTCTCTTGTACATGGAATTCACCCAGTCGAGGTTTTCACAAGCTTGACAGAAAACAGCCATCTTCTTTGGTGTTGCTCTGAGGTGTGCTCCTCATCATCAGCTGATCCTGCACCTTTCACAGAAGCCACAACATGAGCCTCCGCAAACTCAGTGAGTACTGTTTTTCTGTTGACGTACCTCGGCAACACTGTGTAAACTGCAGTTATGTGGCACAAACCAAATTAAGGTTTACGGTTTGTCTCCCTAGGGAGAAGTTTGTCTTAGAGCCAGCTGCATACATAAATACAAACAATAATTCAGCCTTAAATATGGTCAAAGGTCAAAACTAAACTAAACTAAACAGATTTATATTTATATACATGTATGAATGTATGGATAGTAATTAACCTGAAAAGCTGAGCTGTATACCATGTTTTGCAATAAGGATGTATATCATTTTACAAGTAGGTGAACAGGTTATAAAAAAACAGAGTTTTGTTAAGTATAGCAGGGTACAAGCTGCAGGTGGAGGAAAGTTTATGAAGATTCAGCATAAAAGTTTTGCTAGTGGAAGTTTCTGGTCATTGAGCTCATATTCTCAGAGATACTAGGGATAGATAACGTATTCTCTAATCCTTACAAAAGGTAGTTCCAGTTTGAAGAAGCAAATCTAAGCAGTTACTCTGACTCTGTGTTATGTATCACTACTAAAAAAACCACTGAAAAATAGCATTTGTATATTAACTAAAAAGTTTTTACATTTATTCATTTATATGGCTGCATTTATTCCTATTTGAAAAAAAAAAAAGATTCTCTGGCTCCATTTATAGCAGGACATTCATAGTCACCTCAGCGATGCACCTATATATTTCTCCAAACTGTGCTGACAACTATGTACTGCAGTCTCTTTTGTATGTATGCATACAGTTATGCTCATAAGTTTACTGCATACCCTGGCAGAAATTGTGTCTTTTGTGGTAGTTGTGGATGAGGCTCTTTATTTTCTCAGATGGTAAAGCTGCCCATTATTTTGGGAAAAAAGCCTCCAGTTCCTGTAAATTCTTGAGCTGTCTTGCATGAACCGCATGTTTGAGATCTCCTCAGAGTGGCTCAGTGATACTGAGGTCAGGAGACTAGATGGTCGGTCCAGAACCTTCACTTTATTCTGCTGTAGCCAATGACAGGTCGACTTGGCCTTGTGCTTTGGATTGTTGTCATGTTGGAAAGTTGAAGTATGTACATCCCATGCTCAGGTTCCAGGTTGAGTGCAAATTTTCCTCCAGTATTTGCTAATAACATGCTTCATTCATCTTTTCCTGTGCCTTTGTAGCTCACACATCCCCAAAACATCAGTAATCCAGCTCCATGTTTCACAGAAGGAATGGTGTACCTAGGCCTTGTTGACTCTTCTCCAAATGTAACATTTGTGGTTGTGGCCAGAAAGTTCAATATTGGTCTCATCACTCCAAATGACTTTGTTCCAGAAGTTTTGAGGCTTGTCTCTGTGATGTTTGGCGTATTGTAAACGGGATGCTTTGTGGCATTTGCGTAGTAATGGCATTCTTCTGGCGACTTGACCATGCAGCCCATTTTCTTCAAGTTCCTCCTTATTGTGAATCTTGAAACAGTCACACCTCAGAGTCTATTTCAGCTGAAGTTATTTGTGGGTTTTTTCTCTGCAACCCAAATGCTTTTCTTGGCAGTTGTGGCTGAAATATTTTTTGGTCTATCTGACCTTGGTTTGGTTTCAACAGAATCCCTCATTTTAGTTTTAACTATAGTTAAGTAGAGTTTAAACTCTGCTGATTGGCATTATTAATTCCTTGGATATCTTTTTATATTCCTTTTCTGTTTTATACAGTTCAATTACCTACCAGATCTTTTGACAATTTTTTTGCTTTTCCCATAACTCAGAATAGATGATGAGATGCAAGGGTCTGTCAGGAGCACAACATCTCACTGACCTTTAATAAACACACACTTTACAAGCAAACAAATCACAGGTGAGGATGGTTACCTTTAGTAGCCATTCAAACCTGTTTGAGTCAACTTTTTATCAGGCCAAAATCCCCAGGGTATGTAAACTTTGATCAGGGTCATTTGGAGTAAAAACTGTTGTTTTACAATAAACTATGAGTGAAAAAACGTTTTTGAGATATTAATCAAATTCTCTGAAAAACATAAATTCTGCCAGGGTTGGTAATCTTATGAGCACAACTGTATCTCCAAAGAGCTCTCTTGCCTGTTGTTCTTCTATTGACCACACCTTTCCATGTCCCAGGTCTGAAGTGGTTTGGCAGCCTCACCAACATCACCTTCCGCCGCTCCAGTGACAAATCTGAGTCCAAGTCTGGAACAGCCGGAGTGTCTGCTGATGGAGAAGCAACAACGCTGGATTCAGTTGCTGAGTCAACAGTAGACGACCTCAGTGCCATGCGTCCGCGCACAGCCAGCTACGTGCGCTCCAGTGAGAGCTACACACATGTGGGAACGCTTCCTCGGCTGCTGAGGAAGAAGAAAGACAAGAATAATAAAGGTATGAGTGATACACATTTAACTGAACAAGCAAAGGGTAACACGCAAGCCATTGAAAAAAAATCACTGAACAAAAACCCCTTCAATACCAGAAAATGGAAAATGGAATATAAACAGAAATCTGGAACACGATCCCCAAATAGTTGCAAATTATTTCAACAATTATTTTATAGAATCAGTGAAGGAACTTTGTAAACATCCCAACTGCACCAATCATCAAGCATCTGGCCCAACCTTTGAAAATAATCAGAATGTTATGAAACTCAAAACGACCAATGAATTTAAAGTAATCACAATTTTAGAATCATTAACAAACTCCAAAAGTAAAGACATTTGGGGACTTGACAATATAATTAAATAAAAAAACATAAAGAGATTTTTATAACTCCTATTACTTATATGACAAATAAATCAATTGAGAAAAACATGTTCCCCGCCGCTTTTAAAAATGCAGTTTTCAAGACTGGCAACAAAGTAAGAAATTATAGACCTATCAGCATACTTCCTGGTATTTTAAAGGTCATTGAGAAAGTAATAACAGAACTGTATTTCCTGTTGGTCTCAAACAAGTGAGGCACAGTTTCAGTCAGTTAAAAATGCTCAATTTTGAGAATCTAATTGTGTACTCAAATGTACGATTCATTTTTAAGATCCATATAACAGTGCACCTCCACCACTGAAGCGATTTGTAGAACAGACTTCTAGGACAGGTCCACGAGTCGAAATGACTGCAGATTACCCAAAAGAAGCTCTGCCTTTGCACCGACAGCCTTCTCATTCAAAACTGTTAATCAATGGAATAATCTCCCACATAGTCTGACCTCTGACCCGAGAGACGTTTCTCATAATGTTAGAAAAGTACTATTAGAAAACCAGTTATGCCAGCACTGACGCTGGGGTGCATTTTACTGTAAATAAATGTTTTATCTGCCCAGGGACTGCAGAAATTAGCTTTAGCTCCATCTGGTGTAAAGCCTCTTTTCTTTGGTTAGATTAATGTGTTTGCACAAGGTCCCTGTCAAATAAATAATAAACTAAACTAAACTAATGACTGACCAAATGTAGTCCAAGTGGTCCTGCAGTATGGGGGTTACCATTGTTGTTTCATATAATTGTCTCTTTTGAGAAATATGGCACATTACTCCATTGCTTCCCAATTAAGATATACATTTTTAAAATGTGACAGTGATTCCAGTGGGCGTTTGTCCATTACTAGTATACTGTTTTCTCTATACGTAAGTACGGAGCCTGGGAGAAGACATGTAAGAATTTTAAAATACAAGGCCTTGAGTTTCTTAATGCGCAGGAAGAACATATAATGCAAGGCCACGATTGATTTGCTGATGATGTACGTATGTTTCTTGATAGTTAAGCAATCATTATCTTTTAGAAAATGTGCGCTGCTTGTATTTATCTTCAACTAAATCTCTAGAGAACATTCACTTTGAACTGGGCAAATTATGGTATTCAACAAGAGTGTGACAGTGTTTGCCTTAAAATCTAGTTTTTTTTTTGTAATTTTGTTAATTTGTTTATTATCACGAGAATGTAAAACTTTCTACATAAATATTTTCATTTCCTCCCAGAGTGCTCCAGCAATAGTAAGAAGACAAAAGAAAAATCTAGCCTGAGCAGAAGTCAAAGCCAGCGCCCTGCAGGGAACCAAGACTGCCCTGTAAGGATCACAGAAAGTTCATCCACAGCCACTAGACCTGACGCTGAACTTAAAACTAACACTGAACCAACACCTAACTTCCAACCAAATGCCCAAACTCTGCATAAAGCTTCAGGTCAAAACAGTGCCACAAACCTCTTAAGGGAAGTGCCTGTACCTGAAGATTTGTCACCCTCTAGTGGCTCCCATGCAGATGCACAACCAGAGCCTTTAAATAAGCTAAGCATCAATCAGACAAAACATGAAAACGTGGAATGTGAACGTAAAGCATCAACTGGATCCAGTCAAAAAGTCAAGACTGAAGGCAGCACGGGGACAACATCTATCTCCGTGATGGAGCAAAAGAAGGAATCTAATGAGCGCGAAAAGGATGCCGATTCAAAAAACAGGTAAAAGTAAAATCAAAAAAAAAAAAAACATGTGTGAATAATTGTGTTTTAAACTTGATTTTGTCTTTAAGTATTTGCATAGTAGCCTACATAAAAATGCAATGAAAATCTTCACACTATACAGAGTGAAGCCTATATTCAGGGCCAGATTACGGGTTGTGTAGGCCCCTGGGCAAAGCGTACGCGGAGCCACAAAAAAGTGGTTAAAAATGCCAAAAATGCTATTGCTGAAGTGCAAATCCGTCAAGAGAAATGAAGAGATAACCGGCATATGCTGCTGCTTGAATTTGAACCCACCATTGGCGTAGAAAATGGATAGATTAGAAACAGTAAGCAATGTGGCATAACCATATCACAACTAGACTGAACCATAAACATTATGTGAACAATCCAGAGTGTGCTAGTTAGAACATAAAGAAACAGAAACCTGTGTCTGCGTTGGTTTTCTTCCAGGTGCTCCAATTTCCTCTACCACTAAAGACATGTACGTAGATAAATAAGATGGACACACACCAGTGAGCAATCCACTTTTTCCATTTGGGTTTAGAGCCATGCCTGGCTCAACATGTGTATTATTAACACCTAAGCACATCACTTAAGTCTTATTAAGACCAAAGTTAGGTCTATTACACCCTGTTTTCCTACAGAAACACTAATGATAACAGCATAAACACACATTTCCACTGAGCAGCAGCTTCTGAACCAAGGAATCTGAATTTACCCTCAACATTTATCAGACACACGATACAAATCTAACTGTTAACAACCATAGTCTGTTTATTCCAGTCACTCAAGCACAAAAAACTTACATGTACATTTCTCTCCCTCTCTCCTTCTGAGCCACACGCTCACTGCCATTCTGAACTAAAGGCTACTTACATTTTTGTTGTAAATGGTGATAAACCCTGGCTTCATTCTGAATGTAGACTTTTAGCAATAAATAAATGCAGCTTTTTTTATATAACTAGAGCGAAAGCAGAACAAAACTAAGCCCAAACAGTCAGACGCGAGCAGAGCATCTTCCACAGCGAGGATCTGTGAGAGGGAAAGGGGCGGGGCTGAGACATGAACAAACGCTGAGGAACCCATAGCTTGTAAATAAATTGGATGAAATCCGCCCATTGGTCCCCTATTCACCGATATTGTCGTTATGAAAGGGCAATAAAATGGCTGTTACATCCAGGCTTTTTGGCTTTTACTGCGAGGTAAAACAATAGTTTTCAGACCGCCCCCTCGGTATATCGCTGTATTTCGCTGTATATCGCCGTATGGCGGCGCCCTTACTCGAGGACAGTTTAAGAGATTCCATGAGAGAGGCTTGGGGAGACCGCACAGAGTAGGCGGTTTTTAATTGAAAGCTATTAACTTAGTATTGTTGCGCATGTTCAATGAGTTTAAGTCAGTTGAGTCAGTTACAATTAGATATTTTGCCGGTATATTACGAAGGCTCTACCGCTCTGGCCGCTACCTTCACAGACAGATTTGGCTGTAACATTTATTTTATTTATTTCAGGGACAGTGCATATTAATAGACAGAAAGAAAACTGTAAATATGCCAGATTTAGCCAACAGGCTATTTTTCATCTGTAGCCCCATGACAGATGTTAAAAGTCAGGCTAAAACATAAGGAATAAAAATGTTTAGTTACAAAACACACAAGAAATAGCACACAAACCATAAAAGTTTGCTTCAGGATGATTAAGACCAAATAACACTGCCGCCGAGAAGAAGCCTGTTCCTTCCCACTTTCCCACAGCAAGCCAATCATATGCGCGCTGAACAAAAGTAAACCAATCACAGAGCGAGTAGAAGGGACTTGTGTTAGAAAAGCCAATCAGCCGATGTCAATGACGGGGCTGTGTGTGAGAGAGGAGGAGGGGAAAAGCTCTAATGAGCGACTGTAGAAAAAGTTTTCGCAGTCTTTGGTCTGATTGGTAGGGCCCTGGGGAAACAAGGGCCCCTGGATAATCCGGCCTTCCCTATACTAAGTATTTTACCCATCAGTTTTAACTAAAGACATAAGGTGACTACGTTTACACTGTCTATCACTGATGACTAAAAAGACTATAGTTTTCAAATATAGATTAAACAAAATGGCTAAAGCTGGTGCCCCTGGTTATGGAGGAATCCACTTAGTCCACTATTCTCGGATTCGCTTACCTTCAGGAGTAAATCATTTATACTCTTATAAATTATATTTTCGCGGTAAAAAAAAAACAAACATCCGCACTACTTGGACACGGTAATAAAATGCCACAGGGCCATGTGAGCTTTCAAAATAACAGCAGGTGGCGCTCTTGTGCGTTTTTGCCGCGTTCGGAGGAAGTTTTGACTCCAGTTTATGCGGATTTTGTTAGGCTTGTGTCTGGTCTGCTTTTGGACGATGGGTGTGAGGTGAGATGATGAGTTTCTTTACGTCTAAAGCAAGCGTGTTCTATTGATTATTTTTATTGAAGAGAAGCTGCAGGAAATGTAGGGCACTTTCTGGAGTGATGCTCTCATATCTTGTATTGATTTGTGCGGATACGCAAGAACAGAGACATAAGCTCTTCGGTAGCCTATACAGTTTTCTTAAGAAACGTGTGTTTTGCTCTTAGAAGTTTTACTTTTGTTTAGTTTCACTGTCGGTGTTTTTTTTTATCCTTTCCCATGACATGCCTTTAGCTCAAGACACCGTGCAGAGTTCATAGATCGCGTTACATGGGGATTTGCTGTGTGCGCGTGTGTGTAAAGTGCCATTGAAAGCTGCAGTAAAGCTGGCACCATGGGCGTGCGTGTATGAGCGTGCATTAGCTTTAGTTCAGCACCGGGACCGTGGGAAATGCTGCTCTATAGAGTGTACAGTGTAAAGGCCGGCCTGTATGGAACATCAAAGAGCCCTCCGTCTCCGAGTCTGTGTTAAATCACAGCTTCATACCAGCCAGCTCTTCGGCCAATTGTCCATTTCTGTCTGGCTTTTTGAGATGTAGGCTACACTTTATAAAGGGCCTTACTTAAAAATGGTCACTTTTAACATTTGAATCCTAATATTGTATATTGTTATTTATCGGTCATTTGAGAGCGTTTTTCCTTGTTACATATGGGTTTGCAGAGAGTGTCTTTGAAATTACAAAATAATTGTTTGTATGGGTCACAGGTTTTGCAATTTGAAGGTGGCCTTAGAACAGATCCTTGTTTTATAACAGCGCTAGTTTTACAATTAACAGTTTAAATATTTTTTATTAATTTATATTGCCACAGCACAAAACATTGTCAACAAGGCGTGCCATAATGAACACCACATCTTGAATGCTTCACATTCTCTGCAGCCTTGCATTGTCCTGAAGACTTCACTGTCTTTTGTTTGTGCTGGTGTACCAATTGTTTGCAATGCACTATGTCTTTCTGGTAGGCTTTTGTGATCACAGCATAATCACACCTTTTTTAAGGGGTTCTTTCAGTGTAAAATATGTCAGATAATTTCTACATTGCATTTAGCTCAGCTGGTAGCAGCTTTAGAGCTGCCCTGCCATGGGACCTATTAACATTCACAAGGCCGATGTGACGACGGGACTCTTTGATCTGCCCTCTCTCTGTGCTCATGTGTAACACAGCTTTGCCCAAGGCCCTATGGGACGATCATGCATTTGGGAGCTGTACTGATTGATCTTAAAACTTGTCTGGGAGTGTAATTGGCTCTTTTGCAGGCTCTTGCGCTGTATCACAAAGTTGCTCAGTGGTAGCCCCTGTACACCTCCCAGGCCAGCCACAGGGGGGCTGTTGACACATGATTTGTATCCGTCATGAGCACACAAGTGTGGGTTATGGTGCCCAGGAGAGTTCACAGGCCAGCTTCATACTGAGGAACTTTCGCTCATCGGGGTAGATCATATCATTGCAGCATAAAGGCCACTGTGAAGTGGGTCATGGGAAAACATGCACATTTTTACTACAATGTAATACTTACTACATCTGTTCAGACACTGGGTTTTTAACCAGTATCTTAATAAACATGCTGCAACATGTGAGCATTATGTTGTCTAATGTTTTTCCATGTCTGTCCTTTTAGCCGCACGGGGTCCAGTGAGTGGCAAGATGAATATGTTCAGGTAAGTCCACTTTCTCAGCACACGTTTATTTTGCAAAGTTACTATTGCAAGTACTTTTTAATAATAGCAAGAGTGCATTAAAAGAACAAGGTTAATTAGAATACTTCTTGCATTTGGGCCATGATCTAAGAATACGGTAATAATTCAGTATTTTACAAAAATATTTAAAATATCTTCTTTACATTGTCTGTTTACATTTGCAAAATATATTTTGCTTTAAGACTGCCCTTCACATAGTGTTTGTACATATAAGTAGCACACAAACATTAAAAAGTCTAATTTTTGTCAAATTGAAACGCTTTTTTGCTTTCAAAGGTGTTTTTTGTACAAAGGTGATATTGAGCAAAAATTGAACCCATAGTATAATAGTATTTTTCCGGCTCCGTTAGCAGCTATATTAAACTACTATTTTTTATATAAAACATGAAGGTGGCCTGTGAAAGTTGATGATGCTTACCGTCTACTGTATGGAATACTATAACTGCACAAAAGCAGCTCAAGCTAACCTCTCACTGTGACTCTAGGAACACTGTAGATGCCATAAGAAATGCTTTAGGAACACAATGAGAATATAAATTTAAAACATTTATTGTAGTTCATGGTGTGATAGTGATATTATTTTGGACACGTTGGTATTACAATTACAAGGAGCAATTTAAGGAGCAAAAACAGTAGTAGCATAATAAAAAATAGTACTGTACATTTTACCAAAAAGACTTAACATGAAGTTTTTTGTAAATGTGCTGGTTTATGCATTTGTAGATGTTTTACGAGTAATAAGGTGTTTCTGTTTTTGCTCAAATCAATATCAAATCCTATTTCATTATCCCCTCTATATCTGAGTGAGTCATTTTCTGCCTGAAATACCATTAAATTTGAGTTACAGCAGCTTGACCCTCTTTTGATCTAATTTTGAATTAGAATTTTAATGTGAGCTTTCAGATATAATTGAGTTTGATTATTGTCCACAACAGCTATCCTCAATTCAGCAGTCTCACTCTGCATTTAGCCTAATATGGTCTGCCATTTAGTTAATTGAATTTGAAGTTGAGCAGTGCCCATGTCAGCACTCATCTGTGTGCAGTTCTTATTTGTTGCTACCAGTAGGTGGTGCCACTGTCTCAAATTAAAAACTCACTAAAGCTCAACCAACTGGAGAAGTTTGTTTCATGATTGATCTGTGAGAAATATTTGTTCAGACTGCATTATATATATATTTTTTTTTTAACTCTTGCAACAGAGTAAAAGTCAGGAAGGGAAAGGGTGCCACTGAAGCAGGAAGACGGGAATGGAGGAATAGACAGGAAGCCTTAAGTCCACTGTGCTCTTAGGATCTGTTGTGCTATTGATTATACATCACAGGCAGACGGTAAAAGCCTTCTCCTATGACCCTGACCTGCAATTCTTTTGTAAAACAAATACAACCAATTTCCCATGGCCATAACAATTTGACTACATTCAAATCCCCTCCACGCTGCCCCTTATATCAGATTTACTCTACTACTGTGTGTAAATACTAACCCCTGCATGACTCTGTTTATCCTGTCTGTACTTGAATTCTGCTCTCGCTCACAATAAAAATACTGCTGAATTATGGATATATGGTACACCATGAAAACAATAGAACTTAATAGTATTTGAATTAGGTGACTGACAATTATGTGCAGAAATGTGAATTGTAAAGAAAGGACAGTGAAATTTGAACATGTCCTTTGTCCTAGGAGCCAGAACTTAACCATAACTAGGCCAATGGGAGTGAACATGTGATTGGCCAGTCACTCCAGTTTGGGCTAAGCATGCTCTTCTATTAAAATCCTTAATAATAATGCCTAGATGACATCTAGGTCTAGGTTTTGGTGAAAAACAGTTTTTCAGTAAATACAAGAAAACCAAAACTGTACTTTTTGTTTAATATTTTTTTCAAACCATCTTTCCTTTTGCGACTGCATACTATACCCACATCTCTGCTATCCCGCCAAAATAACAGCCTTCCACACCCACGCACACACACCCACGCGCACACGCACACACACATGCACACGCACACACACACACACACACACACACACACACGCACACGCACACGCACACACAGACCAGACACACACACACACACACAGACACACACACACACACACACACACACACACACACACACACACACACACACAGACCAGACACACGCGCACACGCACGCACACACACACACACGCACACACACACACACGCACACACACACACAGACCAGACACACACACACACACACGCGCGCACACGCACGCACGCACACACCCACACGCACGCACGCACACACACGCACGCACACACACACACACACAGACCAGACACACACGCACACGCGCACACACACACGCACACACAGACACACACAGACACACACAGACACACACAGACACACACAGACACACACAGACACACACACACAGACCAGACACACACACAGACAGACACAGACAGACACAGACACACACAGACACACACACACACACACACACACACACACACACACACACGCACACAGACACACACAGACACACACAGACACACACACACACACACACACAGACACACAGACACACACACACACACACACACACACACACACACACACACGCACACAGACACACACAGACACACACAGACACACACACACACACACACACAGACACACACAGACACACACACACACACACACACACACACACACACACACACACACACACACACACACACACACACAGACACACACACTCAAATGCTGCCAGCCATTCCTTCATTTCTCTGAAACATTTATGACAGCTGATGTTTAAATCAGGAGTTGGCCTCAGTGTTCCGTCTCGTAATGGGACAGACCACAGCAGTGACCCCCCTTCACCGCTAGCCATTTGGCACACGTGCATATGCATGCACACGTGCCCACATTTTTAATACCATCTGACTCTGAAAGCAAGAGACAAAAAAGGCTCATCTCATTTAAACAACAAACAAAAGAAAAGTCTTTTGCTTCTAATATTATCATTTACAATGTATACTGTTTTGTGCAAAGGTGAACTGTTAGTGGTGATTTTATATATACTGTATATATATATTTTAATAAGATGTTTGTATGTGGCTATCTCTTGAGTGATTGCGTGCCTTTGATTTTTGCCTGCAGCTCAGCCTTGCTTTGTCTCCGGTCCTATTTAGTGTTAGATTGAAGGGAGGGGTCTAAAGGGGGAGGTGAAATGGGTCTCTCTATAAGATGCTCTAAAAAAAAAATTGAATTTCTGATTATGCGAATGGATTGAATTTCCAAAATACAAAATCAAAGTGTCTTTCTTTGTGCTGCCTGATTAAAGCAAGTCAGTGCCCTGTGGGAACGTGCATGTGAGTGTGACAAGTACAGTGCGCTGAATTAATGTGGCTTCACTGTAAATGAGAGGAGGGGGTTGTACGATGTCATGGTTGATCCTCAAAAACATTATCTTGAAAAGTCACAGCATTATCAATCGCTGCATTACACACAATATTCTCGCTTTTTAACATCACAGTGTATTGCAGTTTACATTTGATATGGAGCTTTTAAAAGTAATGCTTTGTATTTTGCAGCAGGTACATGATGCCTCAGCAGTTGGAGCAGCTGTTTTCTGGCCTCTTTATTTGCCCCGCATTTATTTACTCTATTCGTAATGCTGATTGTCAGCAGAGTCTTATTGAAACGACTCATTGCCTAGTTTGCTTTTGTAATTATGATTTGTAAAAGTCAGTGCCTATACTGTAAGTGCTGTTAGTTCTACAGTGGCAAACAAATGTATAAAATGTGTGTGGGGCCAAATATAAAGACTAAAAATAAAGAAACGTAGTCTGACTAATAGCAGATTTCACTTGGTATTTAATTTATAATTGCATAGCTCAATAAACTTTCCCCATGGCTACATTTAGACTGCACATTAAAGCTAAAAAAAACTTTGTTTGTGGACTGCTTCTGCCTATAACTGCATGCTACAGGCATGTGGTGTGGGGAATAAGCAGTATGTGACAGAAAATGAAATCCTAACCCTTGATGAAATACCGTATGTCTTCCTTGAGGATCTGCGGGTCCATTGCATACACTTGTGTGTGTATGTAATGAACATCTTCGTAGAAAAAAGGGTTTCCCAGTGACTTTCAATGTTCAAATTGTTGAGCACACTGACATTTCCCCCTGTACTGTATTTTACTGTGTAGTAGATACTTTAAACTGTTGAATTTTGCTTGTTACCTGCCCATTGCTTTCCAAGGTCAAGCGCTGTTATCTCTGTGCTGCTGCCACTCCGAAGCACACCCCGGAGGTCCTCAATAATGAGTAACACATTGATCTCCTTATAACACAGTATTACACTTCACTAAGAATGTGTTTAGTTGCCACAGCAACACATATCTACAAGCTTTAACATGATTAAAGCCGGACAGCTGATTTCTAATTGCTCTTTTTCACACTTTAACAAAAATTAAATTGTTGAACAGATACAATTCACTGTTTGCAGCCGGCCTCTTTTGTATCATTACTCAAACAAGCTTTGAAACATATCTGTTTGATGGTTTGATACGGTTTAACCAGTTGGTGAAAAGGGTCCTGTCTGTGAAAACCCACCGATCACAATCAGTCAAATCATTAGCTGTATCGTCCAAACCCCCGGCGGAGCCCAGTCTTTGTTTTTAGACACACGTTGGAGCACAGATAGACACTCGTAAAGACTTGTGTGCACATTCGATTTGGACCCGCCTGCAGTGTCTCTTTTTATCCCTCATGCACGTCCTTCACACGAGCGCACACTTCTTTCATTAGCAGGATGCTTGCAGGCACATGCAGGGATCCTCCATTGTGCGCCCTATCAGCCTGCGGGATGGGGCTCACTAATTAATATTTAACTAAAGACTGCCTCCAAGCAGAGAGGAGATGTACAGATAGAGAGACGGATGAAGCAGAAGGGGGAAAGTGGTAGGGTGTCCATAGGAGAGGGGTGAGGTAGAACAGGGCAATGAAGGGGGGTCGAGGGCTATTTGAAGGAGGATGAAAGGTTAGTGATGAGTGCCGGGGATAAGAAGGTCAGAAAAATGAGAGAGGGAGCTGGTGATATGGGTCGGGGAAAGGTTGTATTTGATAGAGCACAGAGTGGGAGAAATTCAATACAAGAGCTGAAGGAGGAAGCAGAAGATACAGGTGTTGTGGACATACAGATAAAACGCGAGAGAAAGAGTAGTTGATACAAGAAAAGAAAAGAGAGAAGATGACACAATGACCCAGGCGATCGAAAACAGAAGGCAATAGAAAAAGTCAAAGATGTAGGCTGTGACTGAAAGAGCCTAAGCCTATATAGTCAACAGATATACTTTAAGGGATTTTTCATTTAAAATCCCTCCAGTCCCCTTCCAAAATTTAAAAAAAAATGTTCTGGCCTCAGCCAGCATCACCACCCTGCCATCTTTATCTCAGCATCCATCATTTTGTCACATGTGTTTTCTGCAGCATACAATTTGGGGGTGTATGTGTGTGGGGCAGCAGCCAGATGTAACGTGGACTGTGTTGTGATTGTTTTGGCATGGATTTACAGAGGATTGATGGTAGGAGAGCACAGAGTCCCTCTTATGAGATTATTTGTATCCCAACTGTATAATCTGTCTAATCCCACACAGGATGCATTGAGATTACATTAAGAGGAGACACTGTGGTTAATAAATCCCTCCTCTGTCTTCTAGCTCCTTATCGGTCCACTCGGTTGTTTCCCTTTCTGCTCCTGACCCCCTGGGCCGCACTGGAGAGGCAGATTAGCAAAACAGGATCATCAGATGTGCATGTCTGAAGAACGTTGTTGCTACTGGCAGTGTGGGCGCACATTTATAACATTTCAAACCCAATCTGTAAAGCAAATTTATTTTACTTTTACACATTTCTGAAATATTACAAATTCATTTAGAAAATTGTCTGTCTGGCTGCAGTGGTGCAGACCCAACTAAATGCAGTGTCAGATTTTTGGATGCTTTCAAGGCTCCGGCAGTGTTGCCATGGTGAAGCGTCTTGTGTGATGTCACTGTCAAGCCTCTGGAGACGACAGAGCTCCTCCCCGGTGCTCTACACTACCGGTCCCTGCTGGCATGTGTGTGTGTGTGTCCGTATGGGAATGGCCACACAAATCATAATGCGTTAGCTGTGAAGCACCTGCCTGTGTGTTTCGGCTCTCTAATGAGCTGTCTCGCTGCGGTCTGCGTGGCTTTTTGGAAACACATCATTATTTCTACTACACAAATACACACAGAAAAGGAGCATGACTTCCCTGGAAACCAAATGCTTTATGAGTTTGTCCCACCCCTTATACTTTATTATTGTGAGTGTTTGAGAATGTAGTTATTGGAAGAGAAGGTTTATTTTTTTTTTTGTGAGTTTGCCGGTGGTTAGGGGGCACCCCTGTTGGGCTCCTTTCAGAGCACATGAAAGGTTAGATTCCTTTGGGAGGGTTCAAATCACCTCCTCTTTTTGTTCTTTTTCTTCATTCATGTAATTAAAAAAAAAAAATAATGTCCCCGATCCTCACCAGGCGTTACCCCCACCCAGTATGTCAGCATTGTCTCAGCATAGAGTCGGCGTAAAGGGGGCTTTTGGTGGGTGGGGTCCTGGCTGTGATTTGACATCACCCCCCCTTCTCTCTCTAGCATTCCTCCCCCCTCCTCATACTCCCTTCATCCAGCCAAACCCTCCCACCCTCTCCCTCTGGTCCGCCCTCCCCCCACCCACACTCCTTTCATCAGCAAGCAATGAGGTAATCCCTAGCAGCCGCGTGAAGTGCAGCAAGTGCAGTGAGCGGCAGTAGCCACAGAAGCCGGTGCGGGCTGGAGGCAGAGGAGATGTCAGGAGCTGTAGTATCACTAGCTCTTATCAGTCCCAGCTGTTAGCACACCAAGAGCTCCGAGCTAATAGCGCATGAGCTGTAGATGTTAGCAGTGTAGCTTTAAGCCTGTGTTTCTGGAAGAGGTGGCACTATGTGAAGAGGTTGGTAGCCACACACACAGAGTCAAGAAGGAAGGCAGGGCTGGGTCAGGCTTCGACCTGGGGCTCAGGTTCGGGGCCAAGGAAGGACAAGAGAGGGAAGTGAAGAGACGAGTGGACCGATAGTGAGGAGCAAAAAGGAGGGATAGGTTTGAGGAAAGGTAGCAGGGGAAGGTGTATGCAGCATGACGGAGAGGTGTAGTCTGTGGAGCGCCCTGTCGGCTGCAGCATGCTGCTTCTACCGGGGGTCCTTCATGCAGGTGCAGGTGAGTGGTCATCTCTGTTTATTTTCAGTATGTGACGCTGAACCACCACCTTTTGTGCAGGATATGTTGTGGTATATGAGAAAACATCTATAGGTGGACAACTGGATTAGAGCTGCACAATATTAAGGAAAACAAGTGTGCAGTGCTTTTTGTTTTCCACTAGCCAAAACAGCTGCCACTAACTTTTTTTCTTTTTTAAAGTACACGAGTGTATGGAATATCATAACATCGTTTTTGCTTAGTATATTGTATATGTTGATATCACAACTACATTTACGATATTGTGCAGCTCTGACCGAGACATAGTTTTTTAACTTTAAGACTACCCACTTGGATGTTTCTTTATGATACATTTTACCTAGATACCTGCCAATACACATTTACCATTACTGTGTGTATTCTACATGTAATTTACTCTAAGATAGTGAGTATCCTTACTGTCTGTTTGTCATTTTTCACACACATTCACATTGTTACACTTTTGTGCTGGCATTTGTGAGAGGCATGCTCACTGCTGGCTCTGCTCCTGTCCCAGCAGCCAGTAATGTCAGCTTCCTGCCGCTGTAGCTGGCAGACTGATGATCTCATAGATGCAGTACTTTACCTAGTGTCAGATGGGACCTGTATCTGTGTGGACACATTCTGGCTTGTGTATGTGGGAAAAGGAAAGTGAAATGTGATGTTTGTGCTAGGGGTAGGGGTACATGGGGGTGTACAGTATCCTGCTATATCAGTTTAACTCGAGTCTATATCTAGCTTGGCACTCGAAAGCGGATATCTGACATAATTCAATGGACAGACTATTTTCTGTGCATCAAGTATGGTTTGTCTGTTACACACTGATATTTAATGAGTGTGTGTTTGGGACTTTTCAGGAACCAGAACCTGGTATCAAATAGGACAGAGGATAGTATTTCAAAACTTGTGTAAAGCTCAAGGACACGGATTGCACATGGCTAAACTGTCAAGTGAATGACGGGCGAAACATTTTAAAACAGAGTTCTCTAGGGAACTGCCTGGGGTTATGATACTATGGTAGACGAAGAGAGTTGTAGGTGTATAAAATCTCTTCTTACTGCTGTTTTGCCTTAATTAGGGCTTAATTGATAAGCTGCTGTGTTTCTGGTTTTGACGGTGCGTTAGGCCAATAATCCTGATGTTGGCTGCTCTCATGACAGCTTCACCTTTTATACAACTTATGTCTTTAAGTCTGTACCAGCCTCATATTGTACAAATAAAAAGAGTCTTCATTAGAAACCCTGACTTAGTTTTTGAGACATCTGCATTTGTTTAGAGTGAAGTACTTACAGCTCAGTTATTTTCATCAAATCTGTTCATGCTTATCTGTGGTGGTGGTGGGTGTGTGAGCGAGTTGGGGCTAAATTAATTAGCAGATGCATGGTTTGAGTTAAGTGGGAGCATTTTATTGTGAAAGAAAAATTAATTGCCCAATTCTAAGCAACTTGGTTTTGTTAATAAACAGTCAGTTTTGATTGTAGACAACATTGATTTCCCAATCCAATCCAATTAAAGCACAATACTGCTCTGTGGAACCAAAACGAGAATAATGCTTCAAAGAAATCTTCATATTCAGTTATGCCTTTGTTACCTCCAAAGAGTAGTGATTTATTGAATGTGTTGCACTCAAAGCAATGACTGAAAATTAAGTGTAACTCCGTGTACAATGCTAATTCACTGTGAGTAAAAGGGGATGGAAACATTACATTTTTGAGTTATGGCTCATAATGAAAGACGTGTTTATTGTGCACAGCATCACTGATTCTTTGATTGATCACATGATGCAACGTAACTTGTGCTGGAGATGAACCACAGGTCAGTTAGTCTCAGACCCACAGTGTTTACAGTGATGGCTGTTGTTGCAGTGACAGTGGGGTGTGATCTCCGCTCATGAGCTGTATCAGTGAAGAGATTACACTTGATCCTCTGGTCTAGACTGCGCTAAGCTAACTACGAACCCACACATCTGTGCAGCTCAGGCATTATGTCTGTATTAAACCTAGTGCATGTCTTTAACGGGGACATTTAAACACCCCCAGGAGTCCTACAGTGGCCAAACCCCACTCATCCCCTGCAGAAAGACACAAATACAAATGCCAGACCCCCCTCAGTTTCATTTGAATTGTTTTTCAAATGAAACCAGCACTTGAACCACTTTCCTGCAATTCTCCCGTGTTTCCCTGTGCCTCTCCTTCTCTCTGCTTGTCCCACTGTTCGGCCTGGCTCCCTGCTGACCCGAGCAGCATGGAGCTGCTCTGTGTGCCAGCCAGCAGCTGGTGCCTCTGTCCTTTAGCGTTCAGGCACCCCCACTGGATGTGGAACACTGCTGTCACCCCACGACCCCTCAGTATGCCACCTCACCAGCCTCTACAGGAAGATCTGTTTGGCTTGGGCTGCCTCTCAAGTTATTAGGACCATTAATGGGCAAAGAAGGGCAGTATCTATGAGGAAGTCTCCAGTTACGTCCTAGATATGTGTTTTACTGGAGGTTTGGCTGCATGGCTTTTCTGTAATGCAATAAATACTATAAAGAGAATCAATAGTAAGAGGTATCAAAATAATGGTCAAAATCTCTTCCCTAGTTTAATAATTCAGGTGGAATTCTTCTTCACTTCCACCTTCTGTAACTATTGAACCCCGTGGAACCTTTTGTGCGTCAATCACTTCAGCAAAGGCCCATGACTTTGCAAAGTTGAGAAAATCTTGTTATAAAACATTAAAGCAGAAAAACAAGAAGCCAGTGCTAATCAGTTGCTGGTTCTGCTTCATAGATCATAAACAAGAAGCGCTCAGGCCACTGGGTGTCTGCATTTCAAATGATATTGTTCCAATTAAACTCAAACTAAATTTGTGTTTATAATTAAATATTGTGACTTTTCTTCTTCACTGAAAATAAATACGATTCTAAAAGCTATATAAAAATACTACCAGGAGGCCCATGGCGCAAACGGTACAGTGTCTTCAAAGAGCTCCTCTTATTACATGCTGCTGAGTTTTATTTTAAGGATTCCCACTAACAATGCCCCATACATATTAAACTACAGCCTTATTGCTTTTGCATCCCTCAAGTCTCAAAGCAGGGTTTTCAACATAATGTTTCCAGCATATGTCTACAAAGGTCTCATTATTAAGTTAACAGCGACACAAGCAATATATGAGTGTGATCCTATAAAATCTTCCACGCAGTCTTGACTTTGTGTCTGCTTTTCCAGGACAATGATCTGGTCCAATCCAAACTAATAAGAAGTGCTTGGTTAGTTTTAGACCTTTCAGTCTGTCACAGTAGGTTAACCAGCAATCAGCTTGTCAGTCCGGTCCCCAGGGGGTCCCGGCGCTTTCTCATATTAGCCCTACCCATCACCCCTGACTGTGTCTAGTCAGTGCTTAGCTAGCTGTGGAAGATACGACCACACTAATACCATTATGTGTGGATCTGTCTGTGCCAGAAAGGGAGTCCAGGCCAATCGCTGTATGTTTTAGTATTGAAATATTCACCATGTAATCCCCTCTTCTCCACTCCTGCTATCTCCCGCTCTCTCCTCCGCCCCAAAGCTTTTCGCCGCAAATCCTCTTTTGGCATGCCCGCCTGTCACACCCTGCAGGCTCGTAGTGTGAAGGGCAGCTGCGCGTGTGAGTGTGTGTGTGCTTAAATTGCCTTGTTCCAGAGACCATATCCTCATTAGAGCGCTCTGATGTTTTTGGCAGTAACAAGGAAAAAGCCTGCGAGTCAGCAAGCGTGTGTGTGTGTGTGTGTGTGTGTGCGTGTGTGAGTGTGTGTGAGTGTGTGTGTGTCGACTGTATTCCTTGTGTGTATTTTCCATTCTGACAAGTTCCATTCACATTTTGGTCCCCTGCTCATTCCTCTGTGTCTGCAGTACTTTTGTGTCTTTTAGAGATACTTAAGTTAATGTCATAATACACATTTACGTAATGTTTATTGTTATCTTGACCACAACCCTGCTTTTTTGTCAGGTGTGTGGTCTCTATGTCCTCTCCTCTGGTAAATATCTTCTTGTTTGGTGCTGGTTTAGAGTCATTTCTTCTTTTTATGTGTACACCACAGCAACATTGCCGTCTGCGAGCAGAACCAGTCCATACATGAAAGATATCCCTTACCGGAACCCAGCCCCTGATGCATTTCTTTGTTTTAGTCTTTTAAAGTTTCTGACTGAGGGCTCAAAATGTTAATTAATTAGATAGTTTCAAAGAAAAGGTGAAACATGGAAGCATAAGAAAGAAACTTCATTTGGTCACAGACTCATTTTTAAAAGCAATACATGTACTTTTTCAGCTGTCAACTCAAAATAGTCTGCACTTTTTGAACTATTGAGTTATTAGAGAAACAACTTTTCTGTCTCCGTCTTACATTAGCCAAAGAAGTACTCCCCTAATTGACCACTTTAACACTATGCTGTCGGTAGCAGAAACCAAGGAGATCAGCATTTTACGCGGCAGAATTTCTAGCTTGGCTGGAAGCAGGTTGGCAAGGCACCATCAGTTGCTGTCTCCCAAACTTCTCTGAAATTGAACTATAAAAAAAAAAAAAAAAAACGTAGCAAAGCCGTCTATGTGAGCAACTTCCAACCTATAAAACATGAAGTGACTGGAACCGTTAGAGGTTCGTAGCGCTGTAAAGGAAGTCTTTTTGTTGGTTTAACAGCGTTCTCCAGAGTCCACTATACTGTTTCTATTCTTTGGCAGGGTTTTGTCTTTGTGATATATTGTGCTCTTGCAGAAAGTTGGAGAGAACAGCAGCAGTTAAGTTAAGTGGTCCTTCAGCAGCAGGTCACTGTTCAGGCAGCTCATTTTTTACGAACAAATGGTGCTTTGCTTTGTAATGAGATATTAACAGATGTGTTGACATACGGATGACTGAGCATCTTTTCAAATTATGACATGTTTGGAAAAGTAATTGTACACAGACTGTAGACAGCACAACACCAGGATTAGAGAATTTTCCCACAAACAATGAGCGTTAACTTGTTAAAATACCATCTGACGTTTGCCTGATAGCTGTCTGGGTAGTTAGATAAATTCACAAACGCTCACAATCACCCACTTTTTTTAATAAAATGGATTTAATAGGTTGCATTGCGCCCTCATTTACACTGAAACTGTATCTCACAACATTTTTTTTATCTAAATAAAGGATAACTTATTGTTTGCAGAAATCTTTTTCAGAAATACTCAACAGTCTGTGATTTAAATTTGAAAAAAATTTGGCCGTAATCTAAATTGATATGAGAATCGTGTCATGAAATATTGCAATATTTAACATAATCTATTTTTTTTACCACCCACACAATAGTTACCAGTCAATTTAGTGTTTGTGTTAAAAGACACTGATTTGCATGACATATCTATTTGTGCAATGTTAAAGAAGTGAATATCTGAAAAATGTAAAAGTAATTGAATACAAACAATGTCTTATCCTGTCTGTCTTACTGTAATGCACATTTGTATTGGGTTGCACAGCATTATACGTGGGCTCCAGCAGTAGGAAATACAGATTCTGACAGGGGTGCTAAGTCACTTACTGCAGCTAAACATCTTCTTGAATCTTTGATGCATTTTTGTTTGTTATGTTCTGAAAAACCTGGCTGAAGCTCTTGTTTGGGAAATGTGTGGCGTCCTTAGAGCTATGATGAGTCACACTAATAGACTGGAGACTCTCTGGACTTCTTAGACAGGAGAAGTTCATCTCAGACAGTGAACACTTAACATAGTGTGACAATATAACCTATTACGGCCATGCTTCCACGACGTAAAGGTTATAAAGGTTTGTACTGAGTCAGGAGAGATGTTTCTCCAATGTAGGCAAGGTTTAAAGTGAATAATCAGTGAAATAACTGAGAAGATGCGTTATTAGCTGATCTGACAAAAGTGAGGGTAAACAAATGACTAAGTTCAAATAGGGGTAAAGAAGTTTAAAAAACCTCTTGCCTGCTCTAACACAAATGAATGTGTCTGGATTTGTGTTTCAATGATTCAAACCGGAGGTGAAAAGTCCCGGCTCTTAACGTGATCACCATTTCAACAACTGAAAATGCAAAAGTAAACTGGTCTCTTCGTATTTTGATATTTAGCTGCGAGCGTGGATCACAGAGCTTTCCACTCCAGCACTTCATGTAATCAGCTGCTCTGTCTCCTTAGATCAGGGCCAGGCTTTAAGCCACACTTACATCGGAGACAAACCTATGGCAATGGCTGCTGTGCATTTAATAACCGTCTGGGCGACAGAAATGATCCAGTTTGAAATAATACTTGCCTAGAGGTGAAGAAAATTGGCTTCAGCTTTTTGTAATAATTATATTTAACATATGAGGCATAAAATAATTGCATTTCCTAATATTTACATATTTCTGTGTGAATATATTGCATTGAAACTAAGATTGTGTCACACATCCAGACTATTTTATGACTTTGTATGAATTGCATTTTTCAGCATCCCATCCTCCAGTCCTCATTCTTGTACTGCTCCATTTATTCATAACTTTTTAGATGAAAGTCTACTCTCTGTCAGTGTCTGTTAGTTTTACTGCCAAACCTTCTGAACTGATCTAACTGAACATTTTGTGTGCACTGAGCGAACCATCTCAAAGTCTCACAGAAAGAAAATCGCACATAACAGACTCTGTGCATATGCCGGGACTCGCACAGCTGAGGACGAGTGTGGCGTAGCAGTGGGATTTAGGAGAAGGAGGTATGCACTTGTTTTCTCCCTTCATCTTTGACCTCTAGTTGTTGGAGAGAGGCGGCTGCAGCTTTAAAGGTTAAGTTCCCCCAAATGAAACTAAGAGATTCTCTACTAGCACATAGAGGTGTGTTCTCATGCTCCAAATGCTCATTGTCTCATTCAGAAAAGTAAGGCCTTCTGGCTGGGACACTACAATAGTACCAACAACAAAGTGGAGACACGCTGCATTTGTGGATATTGCTGTTGTCCAGATGCTCACTAGTCGTCGGTCAATCCTCTTGAAAGTAATGGACTAGTGTTGTGGCCAGTTTGATTTCGATGAAACAAACTTTTATTTTAAGCCAAAGCTGTCTGTTTTAGGATTAAGATATTGTATTTGAATGCATGTCAATAGAAAACTATATCAGACATTAATTGACATGTTTAGTTTAGTCTTTAATATCTAGCAGATGGAATTCTACAGTTAGGCATTCAGGCAGTATTTATGTTGCACAAGTTGTTTATATAATTGTTTTATATTATAAATTTTAGGTTTTTCCTGCAGCCCTATAGGATAAACATAAAACAAGTATTACAAAGAAGGAAGGATCTTGTAAAGAACGAACCAAGGCTTACTTCAGGGTTGAGAGTTCCCTTCTATACAGTTAGTATTTAGTATCTAATTTCTAACAAATCCCACTGGGCAAAGTGTGTTTGAGTTACAAAAGGCCCCATACCTCTGCAGAGATTTAAGTGCATTATCTTCCTTTATGAAAAGACCTAGGGCTTTTAAAGCGTCTCTGGGTGATTTGTAGAGAGCAGCTGAGAATGGCAATGAAGATCCCACTCTCTCTCGTTCCCATGCCCACACCCTCACACATATGCTTGTGTCGTCCCATTAGAGCGACTTATAGGGGATCGTCTCCGTTGGGAATGTATTCACGTCACGTTAAAATTGCTGTTGAGTCTTGCGTTATATAAACTGAAAGTCAAGTGGAACCTTAATGAAGTTTAGGCTTATTTACAGTAACTCGTGGTAAATTGTTCACGTCAAATTATAGCTGCTCCAGCACCATCTGATCAAGTCTTAGTCCACACACAGACTTGTTAACTTATATAAAATGGTGGAAACAATCTGGTTATTATTTTTTTTACTTCCCCAGAAAAGTCCCACTGAGATTACAAACCTCTTTTGCAAGGTCCCTTCTGTACGTGTTTTTAGCAGTAAACAGGAGCACACGGAGGTAACCTATGTAGAGAACATGTCAGCTCCCTGTCCTGTCCGGGGATCGAACCAAGGACCTTCTTGCTGTGAGGCAGAAGGGCTACCGCGCACCCGACACTGAAGCGTCTGGAGTTAGTTAAATTTACATTTAGTCATTTAGCAGACGCTTTTATCCAAAGCGAGTTACAAATAAATTCCAAAGAAATGGAAGCCGTGTTAGTTATTTGTGCCAAACTCATCCATACAACTGGAGAGACATTTGCCACAACTGTCACATCTCTTTGTCTTATCCTCCACTTTAGCTCCTGGAAATACAGTGAGTTACTTAATAACAGCTATTAAGAACGGTAACCTAAAAAAACACCAAAAGGAATTAGGACTTATTTGAAAACCTAAATTGGAGCTTTTGTGAAAGGCTGCCGATCAACAGATTCCAAGGTGGTTGATAAATCAAACTAATTCAAGTAAATTGAATTTTTGATTAAGTCATATCCATAAAATAAAATTTAACAGTAGAAAAGTTCTTCCTCTAACCACTATACAGTGTGTTGTAGCTAATTCTGCTGCTGGGGTAGTGCAGCTAAAATCATGGCCATAATGACTCTGAGACACTAGATAAATAATAGACATAAACAATCACCAGAGGCACGACACAGAAAAAAAGGAACAGCGCAATGCAGTGTGAGGTGAACTTATTTGATTTCTGCAAATTAGTCATGCGCTTCAGAGTTTTTTAGCTTTTTTGACTCTGTGTGGCCTGAAAATTAAGCCTGGTCTATGGAGACACCGAGGGCTTAAACTAAAAGGCGTCCGAACAAAACTTCTTTATTTGCACATTGTCAACTGCTGTTTTGGCATTGTTATGTTTGTACTGAGCATAAGAAATATATTTTATTTTAAATTAAAAAGCAAAAGAAAATAAATCTTCTGGGGAAAAAAAAACCTAAAACAAGTGTAAATGAACAAGATTTATTTTACATGAAGTAGATCCAGAAGATTTACTCGACTGATATGGGATATCTTTGTCGAACATAATTCAAGTCTGAGTAGATTAATACTTATGCTAATGAGATAGATTTCATGCAGCGTGGGCACACATATCATGCTGTAACACATATAACTCATGAATATACATCATTACAATGTTGCTGAAAAGATTTGTTTAAGCTGCGCGACAAAGTGAGACAGATGTGGAGACTTGCTTTCATGTAATAAGCAAGCAATAGAAATGTCCAGACAAAAAAGACTAATGGACAAGGCGCAGCCAATAAACATCATCTACAAAGTCAATAATTTGCTTATTGGGAAATCAAAGTGCACTAGTCTGCTCTGACAAAATAGCTTTTAGTATGTCATATGTGGAGGTTTCCGCTTGTGTTATGTTTCTTCTTATAAACTTGCAGTTGCTGTCAAAATCAAAGGTTGTTATGCATCTTGTGTTTACAACTGAAATCTCAAGAGAAACCCCATGGGTTTTTCTGGCAAATATATATAAAAAATGAGTGCTATTATGAGTCTAAAATAAAATAAAACAGTGAGGAAAGTGAGGTGTGAGTGGTAGGGGAGGGGGAGGGGAGGTGTACTATGGAAAAAGGAGAATGAATAACGCACCACACTTTGTAACAGACCATCACAGGCTAATTTCCCTTGAGCATCTCTGGAAAGGACGTTGTCTCATGGGAGTGTTTACGCTGACACCTTCAAACTTACTGCCACAGATTTCAGTCCATTTTTTTTTTTGTGTGTTTAGCAACAAGGGCAGAATTCTGAGGTTTCTTCACCAATAAGGAATAACATCAGCCCCAATCTGGTTTCTTTGATTAAACATGGCAAAACCTGATTTGTTTTTATTGCCATTTGAACAGGAAGAGAATCCCATAGTTGGGTCTAATCAAGGCCACTTCTAAATGTGGCTCTGACTAGGATGCATGTGTTATTGTTGTGTCTCGTCATTTATCAAAATCTGTCTGTTGAAAGCTATGGAATTATAAATGGTGTTTTGTCTTGCAATATCTCTGACTGGGGAGCAACTTAACTTGCCTTGCATTTAAGAAAGCTTTATATTTATTGGCTTATGGATGCTGAGACAACAGACTAACTCCTCAATGAACAAAAACATAGACAGTAAATCTGTTGCATAGTTTTACCATTTTTCATGTCTGGTCTCTGTAGCTCATGAGGGATACCGGAGAGCAGTACACAGGTTTGAAGTTGATGCCATAGTTTTATCTGTGAAAACCAAAATATTCTGAGCATAAATTGAACAAAAGGGACGATCAAGGCTTGCAGTCTAAACATAGCCTTTGAGACTGTTTTAGGGAGTCCCAGCTAACGATAAAACTCCGTTAGCATCACCATGACAACAGGCCAGTAACAACAACTGAGACGTCGACCCTCCCAACCCCCATCAGCAGTTTGTGTGGGGATTCATGCTTGATTACTTGCATATTTGATAGTGTGCTTTTGTGCTGGCGTGAGAGAAATACTAAAACGTGTCTATGTCCATTAGGGACCGTCCCAGCAGGTACTGTCTGCCTCAGATGATGGACACAACCCTAATAGCTCTGGCTCCATGGGGAGTGGTCGCACGTGCGCGCTCCCCCGCTGCCTGTGTATGAATGGAAGTGATACCTCAGCGGTGCTCTCTTACTGTCTGCCTAAGCCAGCCAATTGTATTGTTCGTTTCTCAACCTCCAGGAAGCGATGACATCATTGTTGGCCAATGGCATTACAGCTGTAGGGTGTGCATTTTTCTGCCAGTCTGCTGAACAGGGGGGATGAGGAGAAAAAAAAACAGGGGAAGGACTGTGTATGCTTGTTAATAGAGTGATAAAACTGATTGATATGCAGCTGTAGTCCACTTATGGTTAAAAACTGCTTCTGATGTCCATTCAGTCGTGATTGATCACTCATTTTTATCATCTTTTCTCTTCTTAAACCAACTTTAAGTTTATCCCTTTAAGCATCATAATAAGGAAAATATTTAACAAATTAAAATGACTTCTGTGTGATCTGTATTTTCTTCAATCTTTGTGTTTTAATGACAAGCTTTTATGAAAATAAAGCTAAGAAACTATGACTTTGACCTGGACAATTAGCAGGGCAATGGGTAGGATTTAGAAAAAATAAGTTCCTTGTACTGTTTGTAGCCAACCTTATGTGAAACAAACACACTTAATAAACTTAAGGTTCACTTTTATTTTGTCATGCATAACCAAACCATAACCATTTAGGTAAAATTAAGAGTTGTTGTGACTTACAGATCTGGACTTTTTAATTGAGAAGCTAGTCCATTTTGATTTGTATTCTTATTGAACTATTATTGGCCAATGTGAAAGTAATTTCTACACAGATCTTAGTATCTCGTATTATGTCTTTAACTTAGTAAAATGTTCTGAGAAGTGTCATGTAAAGTCTAGAGTCTGATAACTAGTCTTAAGATTTTTGTTCTACTCAACATTAAAACCTGCCTTTGCTTATTGAGACAAAACCTGTGCCTCATTTACTTCTAAATTCAGATATCTTGTGCATTTTTTTGTCCTCTCTCTACAATGGCCTCTTCAGCTGCATCATCATCATCATCATCATCGTCTATTCCTGTGCATGAGCAGTGTTTGTGTGTCATGTTCCAAAGCTGGTCGATAGGTCATTGTTTGTGCTGCTGTGACTTGGCAAAACCGTTGTGTGTGCGTGCACCAGTACAGTAGGTCACATGATGTCATCTGCAGAACAGAAACAAACTTGTCTGATGACACATTATTGGCTCTGTGTCTGGCTGTCTGCTTCTGAATGCAGGATTTACTCTACTCTCTCTTGAAAGGATGTCATGATGTCAAATTATTTAGCCTTGATTTACAGTTGATGGTGCAAAGCAAATAAACAAAAACAGAAGACCTGCTGGAATTGTTTTTGTACTTTTTTATACAGCAAAAGTGAATTCATCTCTTGCTGCAGGATAACTGTTGTTTATTTTGTTACTTCTAACCAATCTTTATTCTTGAGCTCTCCTCAAAATAAAGTCAGCATAGTGTTGTTGTATCTTACTCCACCGCCTCCACCCCAGCTCCCATTTTTCTGTAAATTTCTGATCTTAATCAATGTAATGTTGCCTGTTAATGATGCTTGCTCTGCTAAATGCCCTATGGGTCTTATTGCTGCTCTTATATTCACATGTCGGAGAAGAGAGGTCCCAGAACAGAGCCTTTTTGTAAATTCTGGATAAAATAGAGCCTAAGCATAAACCCTCACTGTAATAATTATACTGAATGTGTTTACAGTATGTATAAAGGTATAAAATATCAGCTGTAAGGTTCTGGACATGAATAAGCATAACTCACACATGAAGAAAATTAATTAAAACCATAACTCTTCTTAGTTGCCTTATCCTTTGGCTGTTTTTTTTGTGACGAGCAAAGCTGATTAATCCTCTACTGTCACTCATTGATGAAATAATTACATGCTGTGTCACCAAATGTGTGTATCCATGGAAACAGAACAGTAGCCACAACTGGCTCTATTGAAGTTAATTGTTCTGAAAGTAATGTTGCTAATTGATAATAAAGCTTATGCAGCATTATTTTTGTTCACTCCCACTTGCCTAAAGAATTGTGACTTCTACAAATATAGGATGTTGGCGGAGATTAATTGCTCATTCCATTAAAATCCCAAGTGTGGGGGGTTTAATTTGTGTATAATGCTTTTTTTGCTCCAACTCCAGACCTATATACTGTCTGTCCTTCAGCTGCAGCTTCCTTTCTTTTGTCCCCGTCCTGTTTAACTGCTGGAGGGAAGCACTGTGGTTTTGTGGTTTACCCCTCACACCTAGTATGGATGGTAATGGCACTGGCTCGTGGTTATATGGCACTTATATAATGGATGTCCCCATGTGTCTGATTGGTTGCATTAAATGTTGAAATTCATGAACGCTAGGCTGCTCCGATGTCTATAATTGTGTATATGTGTGTTAAAAAGAAGGTTAGTATTGACAAGTCCTCAGACCTCCCATCCATCAGTGTGGTGACCTTTTACCCCCAAAAGCCTGCAAATTAGCCATTAATGGTTTAGCCCAGAGAAGATAGGGTGACGGAGAGTGGCAGGGCCCTTAGGGGAATTGTGTTATTTTGTGTGTTGGGCTGTTTTTTGCCGTGCTCTAGAAAAAAAAAGCCACGTTAACTCAAAGGTGTTGAATATTTTGAGCAGGTGGGGCTTAAACATATCTTAATTAACATATTTGTCAAGCTAAGGTCGTATACTAAAGCTGCCTTTCTTCAAATTTGCTGACATTCATGATACTCCCAGCTTTCAGTCTCACTAATCACATACTGCTCCCCTGAGCTGCCAAAACGAAAGGTTAGAGTTGTGTTTCCCAGGGAAGAAAAACTGCCCAGAGCGTTATTTAGCTCTCCCACCTTGGCCTACTTGTTTTTTAAACAGGTCTCAATCAAGGACAAGGCAAGGAAGGATACAAACATTTCAGAGTAACAATTAAGAAATAACTTACAGATTTAACTGGCTCACAGCAAGAAAATCCTGGGTCCAGAGCAGAAAACAGTAGGTGAATTGGTCACTCTAAATTGTTCATAATGGTTGAAATAGTTGCCTGTCACTGTCTGTCTCTCAGAGTTAGTCCTAGGATTAACTTAAGATTGTACCGCCGCACCCCTCAGCAGCTGGGATAGAGCAGCTTGGTGGAAAAACAGTAAATAAATGTGCTACTAATGGAGCCAAAGCTGGCGAACATACAAGGCAGTGAGCATATGATTAATGATAAAAAATTACAATGTTACTACTTTATGAGTGTACAGTGGCCACGTCACATTTTATTGGCATGTGTTAGTGTGTTATGTGGAAAGACAAGTCCATTATGTATTTTTAAATGACAATTTAAAGTGTTTTGTCCTGCTGGCAGAGTATAGTGCTGTTGCCCATGTTAGCAGACACTGACATTATCCCATACACACACCTACATGGCGAACTATGTACCCAGCTGATGGGAGAGTGCACTGAGTGGGGAACGATATGATCAGTGGACGCGATATGGCGGCAGGAGGGAGACATGAGCCTACAACGGAAAGATGGAAATATCAGTTTGGATGACTACTTAGGGAGGAGATAATAAAAGAGCATGCTGAGTATGGGTATAAGGGAATAGGAGGAGGGAGGAGGAGAAGTACACATTAGGAGGGAAAGTGAGCGGACATGGACGGATCAGAATAATGCGGTTTTGGGAAGGTGAAGTAAGAATGTTGACCTTCAATATTTTCATCTCATTTCTCCAGCTTTGTCTGAAGCGGAGATATAATGATAGTATTTTCAAATCATCACTACTGTGATTATGCCGACAAAGTGGAGAAAATGCAAGGAAAGCCATATTATGACTCCGACATTAGTGATCTATAAATTGCAATAATGAGTAAAAGTATAGGAGGCGTTGTAATGATTTCTCCCAAAAATGACTTATTCATCATTAGCTCTTAAGACTTTTCCTTAGCTCATCTCACAAGTAACGCTGATGACACACCAGGATATAATCCATAAGGGTCTGAGGCGCTTGGTCACTGAGCTCAACTCTTTTGTTGTGGGGTGACTTCATGTTCCTTTTCCCTGTTCCTGTGAAATGTCAAGAAAGCTGAGATCTGGAAACAGAAACCCCTCGGCCATGCTGACCACACAGTACAGTACGGTGTATGAGTCACTGAAGATGCAGTGAGACCGAGTGGGCTTAGGTGTTTGTTTACTCTGCTACAGCTGTGATTAGATTTGAAAACAAGCATCAGTAGCCAGTGTTATTAGGATGTTCTTATTAACCTTTCAGCAGATTGTTGTTCAGTTTGAGGGAAAAAACAAATATAAAGGCAGTTTGGGAGGGTAAAGGGCCTTTCACACTTAACACTTTGTACTGTTTTTAGGGTACACAAGCTGATACTACCAACAACGCCAAGATCTCAGAGCCGCAGCTTTGTGTAGCATAAAATCTGGGCTCATGTTTATTTTTATTCTGTCGTGTGATTTGGAGATACTGATACAGTTACTATACAAAAACCACCTGTGAATGTTTTCACTCATCACTTTTCTCTTCAGAAGAGAGAATGACCATATTGTTTATAATTATGTATATGACAGAAGGAACTGATGGAGGACAGTATGTATCATTACATTTCTGTTGATTTGTTTAGTATTATTACTTTAGACTTAAACAAGCAGGTAAATGGATTTTAAAAACGTTCAATCTACAGTCGTCTCTGTGCATTATCTTCCAAACAAACTGTGCCTTTATTTGTTTTTTATTCGTCAAGAATAAACTGCTGCACTTTGAATGTCCAGTAAAAGATTAATTGAAATGTTTTGAAATATAAATCAGCACAAAAAGATAACACACAATGGTATTGTGCACACAATTGTGTACCGGGATAACTGCTTTTGACCAGCAATGTTTTCCTCTTCAGTGCGCTCCGTTGCACATGAAAGAGCAAAGCACACATGGGGCACATTAACCTCTCCCTCTGTCACACACGCACACACCCTTACATTTCTCCTCAGGGACACACCAGCTGGGGCATGCCGAGTATGAGGTTACCATAGCAACAGCATCAATAGGTGTGGCATTGCTGAGTCGACATTAAAGGAGTGGGGTGTGACAATGCGCCCTTGTAATGTGTGAGTTTTTATTGGCCACTAAAATATATATAATTTTTACACTGTTGTCAATTTTGTTGATGTTACGCACAAAAGGTTTTCCATCTGTTCTTAACTTTCGGGTGTTTTATTATTTGTTGTGGCTTAGGATGATTTCACAAATAATTACCATATTCGGAAAGAAATGTTGGGTACAGTTTCTGGCCATGGAGCTTCCTAAAACCCTTAAAGGAGGCTATTGTGCTTTAAGACTGACGTTAACATTTATTTGTCATAGGATCAATGCTTCTTGGATCCAGCGTTCACCTCCACATTAGATTCCCTCGATCCACGGCAGCAGCTGTGTGCTTTTTATTTTAGTCTGGAATTACACGCACACACAGTAACAGAGTATTACTTGTCAGCAGGCACTTTTCACTGAGGCTCTTCATGCAGATGCTGTCAGCCGTTATCTTTCCACCCTCTAACTCCATGTGTTAACAGATGATGTTGATAAAACTGCCACCAAAAAGTAACATCACCTTACAAGATGAAAAAAATGCAAAGACTGCGATGAAACCAACCATGTCTGATTCAGCCCGGCTTGTGTAAGAAACATATACTAATAAAATATCTTCAATCTACTGGTGCTACAAGCTAAAATGTGATATTAAACTAAGACCCACAGTCTAATCACACTTAATAACTACCACTACGTTACATCCCAGCATGCTCTAGGCACATTCAACAGCACCATCTGGCAAAGAACGGCCAGAGGTGAGTCCAAACTGTCAGGAAGGGTGTCCTATTTGGTAAAAAATAGTCTGACATTGTTTTTTTTGATACATTTTGTGCTCCTTTCAACCAGTGACAGCCTTGTTTTTACCTTTTACCTTTGACTATCTAATGAAGCTCTAAATGCCCTTTAAGTTCCAGTCCACGATCACAAATTACCACTCTGCACTCCACCCGCACAAAAGTGCACAGTCGGTGTCTGCAATTATTCTAGTTCTGCAATTACATCTTAATGCGTGGGGCTGCATTCGTCTCATTAGCACAATTATTAAACTAATTTGATTTGAAGTAGGTTCAACCAAGCTATCTAATTCCATCTCGAGGAAGGCTTAATTGAATGTGTGTAATCGCTAATCAGTGTCTGTATCACTGGCTAACATCAACACTCAATCTTGTTACGTTAATTACAGGAATAGTTATCAGTACCTTTTTTAGATCAACTCCTTCTTGCGTGGGTATAGGGCATGTTGTGATTTGTGCATTGTGCGTTTGTTTGTGGGAATAAGAGGTTGTATGCTGTATGCTTTTGGGAAATGGTGTTTGCTTCCGTGTTTCTTTGTGTGTGAAAGATGGAGACCGTGTTTGGAGACTATATGTGCATTTAGAAAGAGAAATTCCAGGTTAGGAGAGAAGGGAGAAGGCATACCGTTAGGACTTGTACACAGTCAAACATCATTAAAATCTGTGTGTGTGTGTGTGTGTGTGTGTGTGTGTGTGTGTGTGTGTGTGTGTGTGTGTGTGTGTGTGTGTGTGTGTGTGTGTGTGTGTGTGTGTGTGTGTGTGTGTGTGTGTGTGTGTGTGTGTGTGTGTGTGTGTGCTATCTGGTCTGTCTAGTGACATTAAGTTTGTGAAAATGGGAAAAACACGTCTTTTTTACTTTTGTTTCTCTGAGATGTCTACTTGTCATTTTCATCGCCACAATGTGCAAACCTCTTGCACACAACACATTTCAAAAGACAAAAAAAAAGATCAACTTCTAACTCTCTGGACTTTGGATTGAATGGGTAAAATACTCAAGCCGGTATAAACTGCAGAGGACATTCATGCTGGTTGTCAGTGTATATCTCTGTAATGGGCTTCTCATCAAAGCACTGATAGATGCTTTTCGCCAGGTTGATTAGAAGGAGCGAGACAGAGAGCGGAAATGGATTTGTTGGTCTTTGAGCCCGAGACAAAAGACATTTTGAAAGAAGTGGATCACAGTAAGAGGGGCATTAAAATATGAATGGCACAGAAGTCACAGGAGGCCGCCAGAGTATTACCGGTCTATAGAGACAGCACCAAGTTCTGAAATAGTCATTGTCTTGTCATGAGCTGGAACATTTCATCTCAATGATGGAACAGTTTGTTTCAAGTGCTATTTCTGGATCGTTGTAAATGAGGTGCAACAGTCTGGGTTTCCAACCGGCAACATCTGAGTCACAACACAATGACAGCTGGTGGAGTGTTTGGCAATTGTCAATGAAACCTGATTAAACAGTACTCCCGCAGTGTGATGTTAATTTATGAGGAGATTCTGGTGTCTTTGATTACTGATAATACGACTTTGTAATAAGTAGCACCAAGAAACACTGATGAAGTCTCCACTGCTTTATTTCCACATTTCTGCATTTATTCAAAAGACTGATTCTATCTAGTGATGAGTTTGTGTATACTACGTCAGCATTAAACTATAGACACAATGAATGCTGTTTTTTTACTTAAAGACATTTGCACTTTGCTTCCTCTATCTCAGTGGGAATGTAGTGGTCTGTCATATCCTGTCCACCAGCTGTCAGTCAATCCAGGGGGTCTCTTGTGTGACATCTCTGACTGACAGCTCGTACCCGTGCACGTACGGTTGCATAGGAATATTTCTGTAGTAAGATATATAGCAGCGCTCAACCGTCTCCAGGGATGGATGCCCTGTTTGTATTTGTGTGTGTTTGTAGCAGACAGTCATTCCTAATGACAGGAGAAGGTCACCACTATCCGTCTCATAGGCCTCTCTCTCTCTTCCGCCAGTATGGCTCTGTCTGAAGAGACCTGCTTCTGATGTGCTTTGATCATGTCAGGCAACAGCACTATTTTTTTATTTTTTTATTTTTTGCTATTGTTCTTTTCTTTTTCAGCACAGGGTATAGCCCAGCCCCTTGCTGCCACAAAAAAGTACCATTATAAATAACTTTTATCACCGCTGCCATTGAATCACTTTATATTCATGAATATTTCACAGGATATCAAACGGTCACTCTCACACGACAGTCATTAAATTGCTAATCAATTCCTTCTTTACACTATGTGCCTGTTTTACTGATATCCCTGCCGCCATTAGACATTCACATTTAGATGGATGAAAAGAGAATGTGTTGATTTTTACACATAGATTCATTCTTAATGAGATGCGGTCATTTCAATGATTTTTAATTGGCTTCAAGCTTATTAAATTCAGCAGTATCTTGGTTCATATTTAACCCTGCATAGGTCAGGTCTGTAATGGATGTGAGAACAATTTTCCAAAAGGATTTAAGATGAAAAACCTTTTTTCTCACAATTGAGGTTTGAATATGCAGAACCTACTCATAAAGAGCCTAAGCCACGCCCTGCTGTGAGACGAGTACCAAGAAATACAAGATTCTTTGAACTAAAAGATAAAATTATGCTGTTTTATGAGCTACAAAATATGCACGCACAATGAACTCACATTTTTATTACAAACAATGTCTAGGGCAAAACAGGGATCAATCCTTTTAAGACACATCATGGTTGTATGAGGCATGAGTGTAAACATGCCAGATTATAGCCATTAGGCTTGTTTCAATATGTTGTCTCACAAGGTTGTGTATTATATTATACTGGTCAAATTAAATTGGGAACAACAAAAGCAAGAAGTATAATTTAGCAAGTGCTCAACCCACTGTATATTTTTCTTTACAGTATCATTTTAAAAGCTGTTTCATTAGGTTCTGGTTCCTTCTTCTGTTTGAGAAATAGTTCTAACATTACCATCACTCATCCTAATGGTGCTATCACTTTACATGTGTCTAAAAGGCTCTTATACCCGTGTGAACCCGTGAGCGAATAACAATGAAAAACCAGGCTAGAGGGCAGGCAGGGATTACACCGGCCTGGAGAGCAGCGATACTGGCCGCCAGTCTACCACAGGCCCTTAGTATGTGTCCATGGCTGTGTGTGGGGGTGTGTAATGAGAGATAGCAGGATTCACTGGCCCGTATGTTTATAATCCTGTTCTCAATCTCCCCAAAAGAGAGGACATGGAGTCGAAGGGTGGCAGGGGAGGCAAGAAAAAAGAAAGGAGATCAAAGGACATGAGTCTTCTTTAAGGATTGGACCCCTGACCTTTTGTGTGTGTGTGTGTGTGTGTGTGTGTGTGTGTGTGTGTGTGTGTGTGTGTGTGTGTGTGTGTGTGTGTGTGTGTGTGTGTGTGTGAGAACGCATGACCAGGAGGAGGGACCCCCCCCGCCCCGAGCCATCACTGTTCCTCCTCCTCTATCCACCACCACTTAGAGCGTTACCATGACAACGAGGTTAGAGGCTAGCCCCGCAGCTGGAAAAGAAAGAAGTTGCATTCTGACACAAGCCCAGATCTAAAGTGCTGTTCAAATGCATTCCTCTCTTTTGTGTTTGCTTTTCTAGTTGGAATGTGTTCGCCCCTTTTCCTCACATCGCATTAATGCTGCAAAAAATGCCACAGAATTATTTCCTCATATCTTTATTATTTCCTCATATCTATCTCATATCATTTCACATTCTATCACTGCCACTTGGGCTTGTTTGTTTTTATCCGTTTAAGTGGCTTAAGGTGCTTGGATTTGTGTTTCTTCTGCACAAATAAGAAAAGTTAAAGCATAAACAACGTGCTTATTCATGCCAGAGTTAATGCTCTACCCGGCTGTTACAGTTGGATGGTGTTTTCTTTCTGGTTAAAAGCTTAGTACTCAGTGTGGTACATCAGATAGCGAAATAGTAACCACTTTGATGTGTTGGAAATAGGAAGACTTTGCTATTTCTCGTTGGTGGCCAAAATCTTTTTAGAGCAGTTCAAACAAGGTCCAACAATTTTGTACCATAAAAGTAATTTTGATATTTTGCCAGAAATTGCATTTTGAACTCGGTTATATAAAGCATTTGAAAGCAGACTGGTTCAAGTCAGCTGTCAGATGTTTTGGTAAAGTTTTGATAGTTTTCCAAGTTGGCTTAAACAGAAGTGGGTTCAAGTAGAGGTTATTTTTCTAATGCACGGTCTATACCCCGATTAGGGCAATTAACTGTACTACCCTCTTCATTCACATGCAGTCCTCAGCTTAGGCTATTGCTGCGTTCATGTTAACTTAAGTTAATTCAATTTATATTTTATGTTATTATCTTTTATTGTTATGTTATGCTGTTAGGGCGATACAATTTATGCAGACACTGAAAGGGTACAGCAAATATATCCAAAATATATGCTGGAAATGCCTGTGTAAAAGCATCAGAACAAAAAGCCAGCAATACAGTCAAACAGCATTTTATAAAACAGAACGTGTGCAAAAGTCGAGCATAAATATGTGCATATACTTATACACTTTCATTCATTTTCATTTTTATCCCGCTGATGGTGAGCGATAGTGGTGTCACCCAAATGGAGAGTATGTGTGGTGATGTCACAGGATGAAACGGTCTAATTGGCTTTCTGTGAGGAAAACCGGATCAGATGCATGTTAGTGTAAATTAGGTGATGGATCATACTGTGTTGTTATCTATAACTAATTTTCACACATGCACACAGCCTTGGACCAGTTCCAACCCCATCCATACCCCACTATCGTTCTTAATATCTCTCTCCTGCCAATATTTTGACCCTGCGTTACCGTCTGTTTCACTCTCACCAAAAGAGGGCCCAATCCAATTATACAGCGAGTCCAACATGCACACACAGTGAGATGCATGCAGCACTCACTAGCCTCCTCTCACCTCCCTGGAGAACAAAGTCCTGCATCAGCTGCTAAATTGCCTAAACTCTCTCATCGGCTAATGGGCTACCTGTCTTCCGGGGTGTCTGCCCTTCTTTTTACTTTAACGGGTTCATGTTGTCTGTATGTGCGTCTGTCTCGGCTCTGTCTGATGTCAGCTGTCGTTTCTTGATGTATGTTTGTCTGCTATGTCTATGTCTATGCATCTGCTTGCTTGTCCATCTGTCTCTGCTTCAATCTCCTAAATCTATCTGTCTTTCTCAATTTATGGGCTACATCCAGTAAATGTACAGCTATACAGCCATAATAGACATAATAGACCAAGATGCCAGTAGGAGGTATGGATACATTGTTAATATATGACTAAAGAAAATGATATTGCTGAATTGATATTTCACCCCAACCCCTAACAGCCCACAGCATACAGTGTGAATAAAAGATAACCCATTATTTATAGGTAATACCTACAACATACTGTATGTTTGAGCACCCAAAAGTTAGGTTAATAATATTTTATGATGAGATACATAGGCTACATTGACAGATGAACGTTACATTACATTACATCGTAAAACATTGTGAAAACTATGGCAACCAAGACCTTAAGATTGTAATTATACTTATATAATATATAATTCTTTGTAGGTATGTGTATTTCTTTGAAAAGAGACCCTTTATATCTTCTCCTCTGCTTTACATTTTCCTGAATAAACCTGAATTGTGTTTAATTCATAAGCCTTAACTTCACAAACCCACTTCCTTTTCCACAGAGGGATGCCTTTAAAGCACAAATGTCTGTGGTTGAGTTATGACAATCATTATGGTTTAGACGGGATTGGTTGCATTTGACAAAATGACAAATGGCATCATTATATTCCTCTCTTTGCTTTTCTTTCGTTATTCCTTTATTGTCTGTTTGTCTGTCACTGTGCCCTATCCAATGTCAGCCGACTCATCGAACTGTATCATAAATAGAGCCCCGCTGACGTTTCAATTTGCCCCGTAACCCTTCATACTATATACGTATATATAAAAAGAAAGTTCATTGTTGAAGATCAGTTCAGTGGCAGGCCCCTCCCGGGTTTCCATAGAGACAAGGAAAAGCAATAACTGCACACTTGACCCCGTTGCTCTTTTACTGGCCTCTTCTCCCTTTCGCACCCGCACAGACACCTCAAATCTAATCTGGGAGAGTAGGCCTCGAAGTGATATCCCCCTATCTCCCCCCGAGGAGACAACAAAATAGGAAAAAAAAAAAGCAGGCAAAGAGATGTTGGGCGGGGTGGAAGTTAATAATTTCATCTGGCAGTGTCCTGGTGTGATGATAAGATCGATTGTCTGGCTCATGTAGTCTCAACGTAATCACGCAATTGTGTCAGAAAGTCAGAAGCTGTCTCAAACTGAAGTGGATTGAAGGATGAAAATGTGAGGATAATGATAAGCAGTTGACAAGAGGGGAAGCCTGGCTGAATAAAAGTAGGAGGGGAGAGATGAAGAGTGAATATTAGTAGGACTGACAGGTCGGCCGTAGCGGCAACACTGTTTGCTGTTTATTTTGGTCTCCGCTCTCATTTCTCTTCATATTGGCAGAGCAGAGATTTCCTTTCACTGTTTATTCCGAGGTGGCTCTGTGTGACTTTGTAAAAAAATATAAAAATAAAAAAATGTTTTTGTGTCTTGTGCCTTATCTGTGATCATCTTCTAGGTGCACCTTTTCCTTCTGCAATCAGTGCTTCTTTCAGTCTCAAAGTCTCAGTTTCAGTCTCTTTCTGGGGTTTCCTCTTTTGTAACAGTACTGGTTGAGTAGTAGATGAAACAGACATTTATTTGGGGATTTGTTTTACTGCTTGTAGAGTTTATTTTCCAAAGTAGATCAACAACATATGAGGCACATTAAGTACATAGACTTCACATTAATTGACTTAAATTAGCCTCTGTTTAGTTCTCGGCTGTCATAAAGGCTAATTAGTTCTGGGTCAACTTAAGCATGTTACAAAGTAAAAAATAAAGTTTGATTGCCCAATAGCAATCATTGCCTCCACTTGAGAAATTCAACAGTTAAAGTGCCTAGACTAGATTATAACAATATGGCAGCTGTTCATTGTAGCAACTCAATTGTAATTAGTCCAGTTGTGCTTTATGCTTCTAGCCGTTCTGTGATTTTGAACCAATATGGTATTCTTTCTTGTTTTGGGAATGCAACTTGAAGAACATTTTCACTGCTTTATTTATAAAGCCCTGAGACAATCTCTTGTTTCTATTTGAAAATCAAGTCAGTGGTTTAATATTTCATGCAGTACAATTGCGTTGACTCCTGCTCTATCAAACCATCAATATAAACCATTTTAGACCAGAAATGGTCAAGTCTAAATTGGCCTGTGGCTGGATTGTTTAAGAGCACTTGTATTATTACAAAACATGTTGAGTGACTGCTCTCCAAAGCTGAAGTTGAGTCTGCACTGCACATTGCCACAATAAGAGATTACTCACGGTGATTTCTGGCTCTTAGTAATCAGGTCAGGGTCGATTGGATTGCTTCTTCTCTCTGAGAGTAGGCTATACTTGAGTATGTGTGAATGTGAATATCCATATTTGTGTGGCAGGCAGTACACACCAGTGCTTCCCTGCAGAGATGCCTTCTGTAGCACAGGTGTGGGATTTTGTGGATTGGTACAAACATGGTACATTACACTATGCTGTTTATTTTGCTCTACATTGTTTTGTAACTAATATTGTAATACTTATTTTTCTGTAGTCAGATCTGCTAATGAGTTCTTAATCTCTTTGGGATTTTTTTGAATAAGTAAAAGTTATATTTTGTCATTTGTAAACTAGGTTTCTAGGTGAACATGCAGTACTCACTTCATTTGATTCTAATCCCATTTCTGCTTGTTTTTATCTTGTTTGTGCTACACAGTTCTCAAAGGAGAAGTACCTGCTGGAATCTCCCCCTGAGAAACTGCGCAAAGAGCTTGAGGAGGAGCTTAAACTGAGTCCCGCTGACATCCGAAGCCATGGCTGGTACCATGGACACATACCCAGAGAGGTCTGCAACACACATCCTAAAAAGAGAGCAGTGTCAAATCTATACACGTACTCACGAGAGCGGATCATCCCAGTGGTTACATTATGGCTCTTTGTTGGGCTGTACACGTTCTTTCCAAGGCAATAAAAACTCAAAGTAAAGCATGATTCTATATATATATATATACAGCTCCGGTGTAGAAGAGTGTGTAAAAACCTAATCCTAACTTCATAAAAGTCCAGGCCACAATTCATTCCACACATAAATGCCATAAATGAATGTAATAATAAATTATTTAAGAGATTATATTGCAGTGCAAAGAAACTCAACAGAAATGCATTTATTACATCCCCTATAAGTTTGCCCGTCCACCTGTCATCATACACTCCTACATACACAGATTTTCTTGGTGGGAGGGAACACTGTAAAAATGATTTGTGACGTAACTTGAAATGAAAATAAACTGTATACAAAATTTAAGATCGCTGCTTAGGGTGATATACAATAACTTGACATCACAGAGTCCAAGGTTTTTACAGTGTAAGGCATGGGCCGTGGACAAACACCATAAATTTTGAGGCAAATCCACACAAGAGTAGGATTGTAAAGTTTTGAGATACAGGTCGATTGATTACATTGCAGAGCTATGACACATCGTTGGAGATAAGGTCAGAAGTGTATGAATCCACAAGTCTGTTTTATTTGAGAAAAAACTAAACAAAAATCAAATACAGACATTATTTCAGTGCCTGCTTGATGTGATTGTCAAACCAGTTTAGAGCGTTGAGCCAAGATCTGTGGATTTGAAAGCACCATTTTAAATGCTTTACACACAGAATGACACTGATTAATGAATCCCATCATCTGTCACAGCTCAGTAAAAATTGCTTTAGCGTTTGGAAGGTGGGAAAGCGTGCCAAACAGACAGCTGCGTGAGTAGCCCGTGTATGCAATTGAATTTCACAGCTGGTGACTAAAACATAGATACACAGAGACACAGGCAACAGACCTGAACCCCGCCTACACTGGATGCACATGTGGAGGGTCCTTGTTCCCCCAACACACAGCCCTGACTCTTGATCACCCTCTGGTTTCTCTCTTGCACACACACATTCAGCAGAACCATCTGGGAGGCTTTCCTCATTTAATTTTCATAAAATATTCATGTATTCATGCATTTGCCCCAGTGTAAACCTGGGGAAACCCACAGCCCCTCAGCTACAAACAATGCCTAGTGACTAAATCTTACACTTAACTGTGTGCTGGAGCAATTTGTTTACTAAAACACAACTATTTTAAACTCCTTCATTCTCTGTGAACTAATGATTGCAGAGAATGTCGAATCAAACACAAAAAAACTATATGTTTCAAGCTGTATTTTCCATGAGAACACTTTGATGTTGCCTGACAGAAGACAAAGCGACAGGCTCAGACAAAATGTGTTACAACATTTGCAATTGGCAGATAAAGATTAACCCTGTGCTTTGATCTGTGGAAGTGCTGCCCCCTGCTGGTAAGAGACATTACTGAAGCACAGTGCCTGTTTATCGTGTACTGCAGAGTATTGGTGCTGCGTGGCAAGTGTAACGTTTCATATCTTTATTAAGGGTCACCTTGATTCCCAAACCATTTGTATGTCTTTCAAAATAACATACTGTTCTGTGTGAGGATGTCTCATTGTGACAACACGAGTACCTGATCAATATTTGTGATCTCTTCTCACAAAGAAGACACTGCAGTGGTTGATATCAGCAGGATACACAGCCTCCGGCGGCTCTATTGACCGTAAACGGGAGATTGTTTTTCTGCATTGCTCATTTTGTCAATAAATTAAAAATAACTTTTATATTTGCTGTAGTCACAGAATCATTAAAAAATGCACTCAGAAAGTGTATTCAGGGATTGGTGCTGTAATTGTATCTGTTACTACCAATAAATAAACGGTAAATAGTATCTAGTTCCTGCAGTGTGTGTTGTGTAGCTACAAGAAAGGCCTCATGGCATTGTTGTAGAAATGACTTGTTATATTTGGTATGCTTGCTACCATCATAATATTAACGTTTACTTGGTGTAAATGTTGTAAATGCCAACTTGTAACCCTGGGTTTAATCTACTGTAGGTGGCAGAGACCCTGGTTTTAAGGAATGGGGATTTCCTGGTGCGTGATTCTCTGACCAGTGTGGGCGACTATGTGCTGACATGCCGATGGGATAATGAGGCTCTTCACTTCAAAATCAGCAAAGTTTTAGTAAAGTCCAATGAGACAAAGGTAACATTTTAAAACATGTATTTTTAATTTTTTTGTTGAATCATGCCATGGTATTTAGTTGTTAGAATTATCCTAGGAGAAAAAGTATGTACGTTTTTAACTGAATTGAAATTAAAAAAAAGGAAAGTTAATGTCTTTTGCTGCTAATTTCCTGCAGACAGCATTTGGAGAGGGATACATGGCATAATTGCAGTTGACGCGATCAGTATTGTGACGCATATTGATCTCTAGTGTTAATAATGTATTCCTCTTTCTCAGGTGCAGTATCTATTGGAGTCTGACAGTTTTGACTCAGTCCAGGAGCTTGTGCGTTATTATGTGGGTCAGCGTAAACCGCTCTCCCAGGCAAGCGGTGCCCACATTTACTGTCTAGTCAGCAGGACCCTCCCCCTGCGCTACCTGGAGGCTACCTTCGCCTTGTCGAGCAAGCAGGGCTCAGCCTACTCGCCGTCCAGTCAGAGGGGGGCGTATATCAAGAGAAGGAGTGTTACCATGACCGATGGACTGACCGCGGAGAAGATGATATCTCACAGGTGAGACAGTCAGAAGAGTGGAGTTTTAGGGCCGGCTCACACAAGACGCATTGATTTGACTTCATACTGTAGTTCACTGACAATGAAAGAATGATTTGACTTTCTTCTACTTTTGCTTTTTATTGATATACTCATCAAGGGCAAGAATACAGTGATTGGAAGCTCAGATTGTTAATTTTTGCTTATCTTCTAATTTCTTATTCTTCATTCTTGTTGGTCTTCTCAAATGCTTTTTTGTTATGTACATGATCAGTGACAGCTCAGAAACCCCCAGCCCAGTTGAGACTCCAGTGGCACCACCGGAGCCAGAGCCAGAACCTATGCCCAAAAGCAGGTTGTGTTTGTGTTGCAGTAGTCTTGGCACTAAACTAAGTGCATTCCCAACCCCTCACTTCAACAGCACCATCAGCACTTCCTTTAGTATAGTGCACATCAATCCCCTCACAAGTCCCCTCACAGCAAAGCTTCACAATGACTTTCCCACTTGCGCACTTAATCCATCATTCTTTTAGAAAGAACAGTCCACAAAAGAGGAGCAGACAAAGTATAAATCCTTTCATTCTCACCGAAATATAATGGAAGAAACTAAATGTTATATCAACCATATTTGTTACAAGATGTTTCTGGGATTAATCTATTTATTACTTGGTAGACATGTAGGCATGGTTTTAAAGCTTGAAGTTGTCATTCCCAATAAAAATCAAATTTGACTGGAAGAAGATCACATACACATAATCCCCACAGAATCCATGTACTACTAAATAGAATAATTATTAACAAAACCTTAGTAGAAATACAAGGAGGGATCTAAAACAGATTTTTCACTTTTAACAAAAATGCCCTTTTTGTCTAAATAACTTATCTTGCTTTGATGATCTTGCCGCAAACACATAATTTATTATCAGTCAGACATTCTGTCTCCCTCTACTATTTTCTGCTCCTGCTTTACGAGCCCCAAACATTTTGATTCATAAATATCACAAACTAAAGGTGTTATTTATGAAAGGAAAGGCTGAGAAACTTGCCAAATATCTGAGTCATTTCTCTAACCATAAGGTAATTTGCATTCATATCCTTAACCTACTGTTCCTCTCATAGTGTGGCACCCTGTGAGCTTTTGTAAGGTTCACTGCACTGCACTGACAGCTTTCTCCAGTTCACCTCTGGAAGATTTTTAACTTTCTCAATATGTTGTGTGCAGCCCGTCAACTATCCACCATCATAAAGACGCAATGCGGAACTGTGCCATGAGCATGGACCAGATTCAGGAGTACCGCTGCCCCCTGTCACCTGTTGGAGAAACCCCAATGTCTCCTGCCTACACCGCCAGTAAGTTTCAAGACAAACTGAGAAACATACATAAAATGTCATAGCATAGTGCTTTGACTGATCTTGAACTCTTTCTCTCCAGTAAACAGGCAGAGAAGTCATTCAGGTGGGCGTGTCCTTGCTGTTGTCCCTCCCTCCCCTGTGATGCGTCGTTCCAGTGACCCCCAGCTCAGCCCGACAACAAGCAGCAACCCACCAGAGCATCCGGCACATACCTCTCACTCGGCACACTCCTCGCCCGCTCACCATCCCAGCTACCATTCACATTCCTCCGAAACTGCGGGCAGCTACTGCGACCTCAGACCGTGTGCACCCCCCAAGCCCCCCACTAAGAGCTATGTTGAGCGATTAAGAGTGGAAGAAGGCAAGGAGGAGGCAGTGAAGGTGGAAGGAGACGGGTTGTTCAGCGCACCACAGGTGGAGACAGCGTCTTCATTTAGGCCATCCAGGTATGAGAGACAAACACATATAAGTAACAGTTAAGATTGTTGAAAGTGTGTGACTCTCAAAAAAACATAAGCACAGATACAGTAGCTAAGAGGGCTTTCAAAAAATGTACTTGACCAAGTCATGACCCACACCAGAATGTGTCAAGATTAAGACCACTTTCAGAGAGTCCAAAAGCAATGCATATTACTGAACAGTTTCAGTGAATGGAGGGCAGGAAGAGGTTATTAATTTCAACAAAAAGTTACTGCTTCCAAGTTCTGAGTAAGAGCCAAGAGGGGACAAGAGTTCAAATGAGTCATGCGCATAACTGCAAGAAAAGACTAATACCAAGACGGACACAATGTGCAAATAAAGATTTCATAAAGTTTGACACTCTTGTTTCAGTAAAACATTAGATTATTTTACTCTAAAGGCCAATACATACTCTGCATGAACGAGAATAAGAACTTTTTTCTCGTTCTTGAGGTTGGTCAAAAATCAGAAGTGGGCTTGGTTAAGGCTTAAAAGTAAGGAGTTCTGCGCTTGAGTTTTTTGTGAAGTATGGAATGTCCTTGGTCAGAACTAACTTTGTTAAACACATTTCTTGCTCTTGTGGAGTTTATATTGGCATTTCACCTGGCTCTTGCTTAGGCATCACAAAACAGTGTATTTTATGAAGGTTCTGTATAGTTATGGTCAAAGCTCACTGGGCCTACTGATATGTTGTAGATGGCTACAAAGGTGAGGCTCATCTACTAGAATAGACTGTAGACTGTAAAAGAGTGGAGTAAACAGTTGACGGTCCTGAGGGATGTAGCCTGAGGGCAGGAAGTGCACAGTGGACACAGACAGTGCTGATAGTGTGAGTGATGAAACTTAACTGCTGCATGGATGGACAGAGACGGGGCCTGTAGAAAAATCTAAATATTCTGATGTGGATGTAAATATGAGGCTACAGCTTTGTACATACTGTATGTCTGGGGGTTATACTGTAAGGAAGTCAATTCTGTGGGAATTTAATAGCACAGTAGACGGTAAATGACACCAGCCATTCACAAAAACAAAAGGAGACAGAATAAGAAATAAAAGTTGAGCTGTTGTTTTCAATGGGCATCTATAGGACGTCTTTTTTTCTTAGCACAGCTTGCCTTTGTAGCATCTTATTGTTAGCCCTCAGTGTGAACATTCTCAAATGTGTGATTATTGTAGGTTTGAGTCCTGCCTTTTGCCAGCTGAAAATAAACCTTTGGAGATGTCAGTGCTGAAGAGAGTCAAAGAGCTTCTGGCTGAGGTGGATGCAAGGACTGTGGCCAAACACATCACTGTGGTCGACTGCAAGGTACATGTCCCTTAATGTACACCAAACATTACTTACATAACAGCATGCATGAACAGCTGGTGACTACATGAATAAAACTGAACTAAGCATGTGTAATGATGCTGCAGGTTGCTAGAATATTGGGAGTAACCACCGAGCTGCAGAGGATGATGGGAGTGTCCTCAGGGTTGGAGTTACTGACACTTCCACATGGACACCAGCTGAGACTTGACCTGCTGGAGAGGTACAAACAGGCCCTGGCACTGTCTTACGGTGTTCTTTAATGCATCATTCAGTAGCTTGTTCATTAAGGCAACTATTGATTGGCTCTTTATTTCTCTCAGTATCTTTCTGTCCTCTTTTGCTATTCCTTTTACCTTTAGTCCCTCCACAAACACTCCTTCATCTTTCACATAACTGGTTATACAGCAAATGTCTATCGCTCAGCCATGTGCTGAAATGTTTTTCTGACAATGGAAAGTGCTGAGGAGCATATTTTAGCTCATGCTGATACAAAAAGTCAATTCCATCTGTCTCTTTCTTTTTCTTTGGGTAGAGTAAGCAAAATCTTTTCTAAAGTAAATGTCCTAAAAATGTCACATGCAGAGGTAAAAGTAGATATCCCAAAAATATGTTGGATGGAATTTAGTAAAAACCACACTTAAGTACTGAGTTGCATTTTTGTTGTACAAGTAGACAAAGCAAAGTTATGGCATCAAACAATAGATAGTGCATTCATATTATTGAGTAAAAATAAAAGTGACAACCCAAATGTATTTGAATAGATAAAATTGACTTAAGTAGCAAAGTAAAACATTGTTTTGGTAGTTTGTTGCTTATATAGTTAATGATCATTCATGCATCCTGAAAAACCTGCAAGCAAACCTTTCCAGTTATGAAGATTACTTTTAAATTGTTCCAATTATATTGTTTGGTAATTTCTTATTATATTTTAACCCCTCTATGTTTTTCATGAGATTGGGGAGCAACTCCAGCCACAGTCTATCTGTGCCGGTCCCAAGCCCGGGTAAATGGAGAGGGTTGCGTCAGGAAGGGCATCCGGCATAAAAACATTGCCAAGCTTCTCATGCAAACTACTTGGCTGTCGTGACCCCCGGATGGGGTAAAGCCAAAAGGCACTTACTGTGACTTTCATGCTTGTCTGTAAACACACTAAATTGACACACTTTTGTAAACCTTCTTGGCTAGGTGAGGTTTAAACCAAAGCAGAGGTATTAATTGTCCATCCATCCATCCATCCATCTTCTACGGCTTATCCGGGGGCGGGTCGCGGGGGCAGCAGTCTAAGCAGAGACGCCCAGACTTCCCCCTCCCCAGACACTTCCTCCAGCTCTTCTGGGGGGATACCGAGGCATTCCCAGGCCAGCCGAGAGACATAGTCCCTCCAGCTTGTCCAGGAGGCATCCGAAACAGATGCCCGAGCCACCTCAGCTGGCTCCTTTTGATGTGGAGGAGCAGCGGCTCTACTTTGAGCTCCTCCCGAGTGACCGAGCTCCTCACCCTATCTCTAAGGGAGCGCTTTGCCACTCTGCGGAGAAAGCTCATTTCGGCTGCTTGTATCCGGGATCTTGTTCTTTCGGTCTTGACCCAAAGCTCATGACCATAGGTGAGAGTAGGAACGTAGATTGACCGGTAAATCGAGAGCTTTGCCTTACAGCTCAGCTCCTTCTTCACCACGACAGACCGGTACATCGACCACATCACTGCAGAAGCTGCACCGATCCGTCTGTCGATCTCACGCTCCCTCCTTCCCTCACTCGTGAACAAGACCCCAAGATACTTGAACTCCTCCACTTGAGGCAGGAGCTCTCCACCAACCTGGAGGGGACAAGCTACCCTTTTCCGACTGAGAACCATGGTCTCAGACTTGGAGGTGCTGATCCTCATCCCAGCCGCTTCACACTCGGCTGCAAACCGCCCCAGTGAACATTGAAGGTCCTGGCCTGATGGAGCCAACAGGACAACATCATCTGCAAAAAGCAGAGACGAAATCCTGTGGTCCCCAAACCAGACTCCCTCCGGCCCCTGGCTGCGCCTAGAAATCCTGTCCATAAAGATAATGAACAGGACCGCCTGACAAAGGGCAGCCTGCCGGAGTCCAACATGCACTGGGAACAGGTCTGACTTACTGCCGGCAATGCGAACCAAGCTCCTGCTCTGGTTGTACAGGGACCGGATAGCCCTTAGCAAAGGGCCCCGGACCCCATGCTCCCAGAGCACCCCCCACAGGGCACCACGAGGGACACAGTCGAATGCCATCTCCAGATCCACAAAGCACATGTGGACTGGTTGGGCAAACTCCCATAAACCCTCCAGGACCCTGGAGAGAGTATAGAGCTGGTCCAGTGTTCCACAACCGGGACGAAAACCGCATTGTTCCTCCTGAACTATCGGCTGCATTCTCCTCTCCAGTACCCTGGCATAGACTTTCCCGGGGATTCTGAGGAGTGTGATCCCTCTGTAGTTGGAACACACCCTCCGGTCCCCCTTCTTAAAAAGAGGGACCACCACCCCGGTCTGCCAGTCCAGAGGTACTATCCCCAAACGCCACGCGATGTTGCAGAGGCGTGTCAACCAAGACAGCCCCACAACATCCAGAGACTTGAGGTACTCAGGGCGTATCTCATCCACCCCCGGTGCCTTGCCACCGAGGAGCTTCCCAACTACCTCTGAGCCCTCAGCCTCTGCCTTCTCAGTGGAAGATGTGTCGGTGGGGTTGAGGAGATCCTCGAAGTATTCCTTCCACCGTTCAACAATGTCCCCAGTTGAAGTCAGCAGATTCCCACCTCTATTGTAACAGTGTTGGCAGGGCACTGCTTCGCCCTCCTGAGACGCCGGACAGTTTGACAGAATTTTTTTGAGGCCGACCGACAGTCCTTCTCCATGGCCTCACCGAACTCCTCCCAGATCCGAGTTTTAGCCTCCACAACCACCCGGGCTGCAGTCTGCTTGGCCTGCCGGTACCTATCAGCTGCCTCAGGAGTCGCACGAGCCAACCAGGCTCGGTAGGTCTCCTTCTTCAGCTTAACGGCATCCTGACTCATATGTGAACTATGTAATATATATATTACTTATATATAGTCCTCACCAGCTGGTTAGCTCAGCTGGTGAGGCCTCAAGTATCCATCAAATATGGCAGTACTAGGAAAAGCAAAGATACTGCGTAGAACCCTGAGCTCCCAGGACCCGAGCTCGAAGGATGAGACCACCATATATGTATATGTGTATATATATTAAACTTTCACCCATCTCTGTACAGGGTATTTATGCTATTATTTTCTATTTTAACAGGTTCTACACAATGTCTATAATGATGGCTGTGGATCTACTGGGCTGCACAGGAAGCACAGAAGAAAGAGCTGCACTGCTTCATAAAACCATCCAATTAGCAGCTGAGCTCAAAAACAACATGGGAAACATGTTTGGCTTTGCTGCAGTAATGAGAGCCCTAGAGCTTCCACAGGTAACAAAATATTAATCCTAAGTTTCAAATCATAGTTTTAAATAATAATTTTTAAATTCAAATGACAATTTTGATTGTTTTATTCAGATCTCCCGTCTAGAGCAGACGTGGGTCACGTTACGCCAGAGACATACAGAAGGTGCCATTCTGTATGAGAAGAAACTTAAACCTTTCATGAAGAACCTAAACGATGGCAAAGGTTGGCGGAGGCATCCATCTGTTTCTTACATATTAGGGTTAGGTATAGACGACACAAACCAAGGCACCAGTTATTGTGATCTGTCAGATGGAGCCATGTAGGTGTTTATGTCTGCATTAGCTGAGCTCTCATTTTCCAGCTTCATTAGCAAAACAACACCAGCTCATGACTGGTTAAAGCCGCTTTTCTGACAGTTCTGTCTACCATCTTTATCCTATAGAGTTATTTTGAGTTTATTTTATAGTAATATATCCAAGTGTGTCACTTCCTTTTGTGTGATTTACAACTACAAAACAACTGTTGAACCTTACAGGGATCCTCAAAATTCAAAATACATCCTCAGGGCGGATCCAGAACAGATTTAAGGCCTTCACAGCTTCTGTTAGTCTGTCTGCTTTCCATCAGATCAGCCCAGATTGAAATACAAGCGACTCAAGACACGTCATGACCAATACATGGACAGAGATACATGGAAAAGAACAACTGTAAAATCCAAACACTACCTGTCTAACTACCAGAACTAAGAATCAATGATATTCTTATTTAAAACTTCAACATAGAAGTTTTCTATCAAACACAATAACTGTATTTATAAACAGTTGTGGTCTAGGCATTTTTTCCAAGATAAAAACCTTTTAAAACATCTTAATCAACTGCTCTCAAGTACTACAACAGTACTCATGAAATCTCTTTCTATGCCTTCCAGAGTCTAGTGTCCTATCCAGCACCACTTTCCCTCATATCATTCCTGTCCTGTCGCTGCTGGAACGGGGTGTCGCTCTTGGTGAGGGGCTTGAAGCGTGGGAGAGTGCGGAGGTGGGAGTAGACATCGTCATGTACCACCTAGAAGCAGCTCGTACCATTGCTCATCATGGAGGCATCTATAAAAGCAATGCTGAGACCAAAATGCAAGGTAAGATGATACCCTTTTCTGACCACAGAGCCTTTTCTTACATGCTGTAATGGATCTTTGTTAATAATGATGGATGTGATTAGTGTCAGTGTAACGACTGGAGCGGTGTAATGTAATGATCATGTATACCTGTGGCCACTGTGTTTACTGTATTGATCTCTAACCTTAGCCTATTGGTTCTCAGTTTGAGCCCATTACTGCTTTATTGAATAACCCTGTCAATAACTATCAGCGCAAATCTTTATATTTGGTTTGCTGTTGAGTGAGTCTGACCTCAGATTACTCTCTACTTGCCTTGAACATGTTCAAATGTGTTTTAGCTTCATTTTCTGTGTTGAAATAGCTATCTATTATTCAGATGAGGTAAGATATGGGGTTTAGATTATTTAAACGACTGTAGGGGAGAATACTATTAAGGCTCAAATGATTATTTCCCTGTAGTATGCATGGGACTTTAATATTAATATTTACAGATGAAAAAAAACATTTACTGGGGGGCAGTGCGTGACAAAAATAATTTTTTAATCCAACACTCATTAACCAGCTCCTTCCTTTTAACTTTGCCTCACAGCTGTTATAAGTAAATCAAAATGATTTGTTTAACACTGACCTCTGTGCGCTTATAAATGCCAAGAGATGCAGCTCAGAAACCAAGCCTAAATGAACATTGAACAAAATTACTTTGGCAATAATAAAATGCAGATAATGGACTTTTATGTGGTGATAGTTATTGTGTAGACTTTTATAGGCCACAGAACAAAACTTGCTATAACTGGTCAAATGGCTCACTCTGCTGTAATTAATAGTTGTTATTTTACACATTTAACCTTTTGTCTTTCTCCACAGATTTCCAGGAGCACTCAGAAATCCACGAGATCTTTCAGACTGAGTTTCAGATGCGTCTTCTTTGGGGAAGCCGCGGCTCTGAGGGCAGCCAGTCAGAGCGCTATGAGAAGTTTGACAAAGTCCTCACTGCGCTGTCGCATAAGCTTGAGCCTCCTGTTCGCCACAGCGAGCTATAGCGCCCGGCCCCTTCACCCAACTGTCACCCCATGACCCTATAGGCACTCAGCTCTCAGAGTGATTCTTGCTCTGCATCGGCAACATGATGTGGAAAAGTGAAAACTTGGAGAGAAGTTAGTCACTTAAGAGGCAGCTAGAGCATGTGATGTGAGCAATAGGAAACAGAGAAGGTCTCATTTATAATAAGTTTTTCTCTGTGGACTTCTTCACTTTGTGCAAAATGTTTAAATAGCAGCAGGGAGGAGATGGACTCTGCTTGGTACAAACTGTTACATGTCTGGAGTGATGCTTCAAAGTAACACAGAAATGCTGTTGTTTCAAACCACTGCTGTCACACACTGTAGCAGAAAAGACAACAATAACGTGCATAGCTCATATAAAGACGTATTGTCAGTGTGAATGTGTGTGAATGTGTGTATACGTATGTTTACATTCCTACATCTTTATGTCATCAATCCTTTATGTGCTTTTTGTCTTATTTTTTTGCTTTAAACAATAATTACCAAAACATTTTGGACATTTTTGCAGCAAACTCAGAAATCTGTCAGTGCTCATACAAAGTGGATCGTGTTCAGAAAACCTCATTAAACATGAATCAGACAGTCCTATTGAATACTATTAAAAATGTATTAGGCATGCATTAATAAATGTATTAGAAATAAAGCATTTCTAGTACCAATGCGACAACATGGATATGGGGGCTTTGTGAATTGTTAAAAATATTAAAAAAGACAAAGAAGCTTTTCTTCTCTGTATCTTGTTTTATTAACATTTGGAATTATTTAAAAGTAGCAAAAAGGGTTCAATTTTCTTCTTCAAAGCACTATTTGCGTTCACAACCTGTCACTGATGCTAAATATGAATAGGAAACCACAATGTAACACTGTACATTGGTTAAATATTGCTTTAAAACTACTGTCTGTACAAAAACGCAGCAACAACTAAGTCTGCGTTGTTTAGAGCTTTTAATAAACCAAGGACTCTTGCCTTTTGTGGTTTCAGGTTAAAAAAAAAGATTATTTTTATGTTTTATTTAAACTAAATTCACTCATTTGTCATTGTTTGACTGTTTTTACAGTTTTTGTCTGAGAATGGCCAACACTCAGAGCTGTACAATCACTTTAACCAAAGGGCTCAGTCCCCTGAAGACCTGACATGCAATCCCAATAGCTTAGAATATCTTTTTGCTCTTTAATGTCTTTTTTTAATATAACTTGTTCCAATTTATTTATGAATAATGACCAATCAATTTACTTGAAAACGTGAAAAGACATGCAATTGTTAAACTAGATATGATAAATCTTTCATTTAATGTTTTATTGATACAAGTCTGCCATTTCTCTAATGTGAACTTTTTGATGATTAGCTGCAGAGATTTAAACGGAAATAAACTTTTATATTTCTTCCAGCAGAGGGCACTCTTTAGTTAGAAAATCCAGTGACTCAAGAAACCTACACATAAAATGAGTTCTGTGACTTTTGAAGCCAAGACAAGGCCTACTGGTTCGGTTTAATAACAACAATGATGATTTGATTTGTTTTATTCGTTGAAGGCTGTGCAGGAGTGCTCGGACGTGACTGAATGATATGAATCTAAAAAGCAAAAAGACAGATGATGAAATAGTGTATGCCATGTTTTTTTATGTACTGTACATAGCAAGCCACTTTTTTAAATAAAATGAATGCTTGCATCATTGTTTGATTCTTTGTGCAAAATATTTGTGTAATGTAGGATGTTTAGCATAAGTTAACTTTTGATTAAAAAAAAAATTATAGGCCTATACTTCTGCTTGGAATGTACATTCTATTTGCAAGCGTCACAATAACCACACTGAAAAACTGCATCGTGTTTTTAATACACCATCTTATCTTATGCCAGTTATTTTTATTAAAAAAATTTTTTTCCTTCAACAACATTTATGCATCATGTATTTTGAGCATTAAGTGTCCCTACAGTCTGCTGGCTCATATGTTTTAATAAATCACACACTAATGACTGATGATGACTAAACTAATGACTAAAATTGTCATCAAACAAATACAGATGTAGATAATTCACTGGTAAAGTGACAAGCCAGTGCTGCAGTAAAGGCCCAACTCAGGAAAAAAAAAGTCACACTAAGCATCCAATGTGCAATATTAACCAGTGGGGGCAGCATTACCAAACCCAAGTACTTCTGAGGACTGTTAACATCAGCTGCAGGAATGACCTAAGCATCCTGGTTCAGTTTAAGTGGCTGTACACTTCCTGTGTTTTCTCCATTGGTGCAGTCTTCAGGATACCTTTGTTCTTTTATCGTCCTGCACAGCCCACACTCCTGACAGTATTTTATGTGTAGGATGGGTGACAGTTTACGAGTGCTACCTTGTGAAAATGCTCAGTGTGAAGTGCACTGAGCATGCGTGTTTTGTGCCAAGAATCTCACATTGTATTGCAGACAGGTCTATGGTGATGGCAGCGGGAGGCAGACAAAGACAGATGGAGTGTGTTCATGTGTGCTTTTGTCAACATGTGTGTGTATGTGAGCCATCACACAGATGTTAGAGGAGTACTGCTGTTGCTTACCCTCTTCATGAAGGAGGCAGTGGTGCGGCCTGGCAGCTGTTATACTGTGTTTTCCAGGTGATACCAAAATAGAAAGTAAGACAATTGGGAAGGCTTTGATACAAACCGTAGAGGGACAACCACAGCATATCAGCGTACAATGGACAAAGCAGAAAGAATAGGATGCGGCTACAAAAGAAAATGATCTTCCGCTCTGCTCTTTGTCTCTTCCCACCATACAGTTCCATAGGCGTAACATGTTATGGGTGTAATCTCTAAGAGGATTCTCTCTGCTTGGTATCATGGTACATGTTAATTTCAGCTCTTTATGGTCTTTATTGAAACAGACCCAAAACCTCTCAGGCCTGCCAGCCAGCCAGCCATCCAACCGTCATCAATTCACCCCTAATCTCTTCCCTAGTCTTTTCATAGCTAATCCATTGTGTTGGTCATTGTCACCTGTCATGTGTGACCCTGGCCACTCTGAGGTTGGTGACTGGCAGCGCAGCACTTACTTCTGACTTTTAGCATAACAAGCAGATCATGGAGTTGCTATGTTGATGGAGATTGAGAGAATGAAAAGTAATAAACTGTTTGTAAAATATGAAGATAAGTTTTATATATATATATATATATATATATATATATATATATAGTGTAACAGCCAGCATTTCAAACAGGTTTGGAGTTTATTACAAACAAAATAACAATCCTCACTATTACTATTTACAATATAAATGTAACAACACCTCTATCAGAAATATTTTGGATATTTTGGGCTTCAGAAAGGTTTACATTATAATACATTTTTACAGTGTTATTTTTCTACATAAATATCAAAATATTCTCAAGAGGACTCAAGCACGTGCCATCAACATTGCTGCACGTAAACCTCACAGCATTTCAGTAAATATGGGTTGACACCCAGTAAAGTTACAATAATCCCTGGATATTTCAGTCTACAACCATGAAACTTACGGCCATTAAAATGCCACCCACAGCCAACATATACTCGGTATACATCTGCATTACTCTGGGCTCACCACATGCCTGTTTTAACTTGAGAGGACACCCCAGCAGCTTATGAACATGTTTGCATGTCTTCATTATCTTTCAAACTTTCCACCGCTGTGTCCACTGTTGTGAGACTTCTCATTTTCCCGCCTGTCTCCTCACCCACGCATCACACTTCCCTCACCCCTGCCAGGCCCCTGGTCGATCTGTCTATGTGCCCCTGCACTGACTCCTCATTAACACATGAATAAAGACAGGCAAGGGCCTGCTTTGGCTTGGACGCCAACAGAAGGCAGGGGATTTGCAATTCAAACCTCTGACCGACCCCCTTTTTACCCCCACCCATATCCTTCCAGCCCTGTATACTGGGACTGGACCTGTCACCACTATGATTGAGGATCTATGCAGGCAGAGAAAGAGGGAAGAGAGACAGACAGATGTGCATTCACACAATTCATGCTCTCCGTATTTCCATATAAAAATTTAGAATTTAAAAAACAGAGACATATCACACAAAGATAGAAAAGGTCTCTTAAAAAGACTCTTAAACATTGACTTATAAGAGGATTTCCTATAAATCTGCAGACATATCTAGCCTGATTTCTTCTTGATCCCCCAAGTCCCTAATTTTGTATTTTTTGAAAAAAGGTTTTCAGGCTACAGGGCATTTTACACATTGACAAAATAAAGAACAAATCTACTCAAACTATAATTCCAAATTTTTTTACAAATGGGCAGAATAGTAACCTTTCTAGCAACTCAAATCCTCAACAAGGAACAGTCAGAAACGTTAACCAACTACGTCACTTCCTGTTTCAGCCCCTGCTTCTTCCTGTGTGTGCCGGTAACATGGCAGCGCCCTTATCCATAAACCTGGAGTTTGGGTAGGCGTGTATGAACCCTTTACCGCGTTTTACGCCGAGTGTTTTGTAGTGTTTTGTGAGCGGCTTTGTGCGGAAAAAGCCAATTGTACAATAGCCATATTTAATTTTTTTGTGGTGAGCCTCCGCGTCCAAAAATAAGAGTTTAATTTCTGAAGCAGCTAACGGCTAGCCACTCTGAATTTATCTTCTATTTCAGATTTGAGATTTCTATTGACAAATTGATATTTGGGGATTTAAAACAAAGCCAAGAAGAACACTAGATCTATAAAATGTATGGTCCAATTAAAGTATCAGGGCAGTATGTGAAATAATAAACTAACATTATTTCTGCAATGGCAGTTAACCTACTGCAGTGCAACAGTAAACAAACGCTGTCACACTTGTGTACAACCTTATACAAATGTTAATAAAAATGAACATATTAGACAGACAGCCTTACAATAGTTTTTTTTTGTTTTGTTTCCGTTTCCGTGTATTATACCAAAGACATATAAAGTAATTATTGACACTTGTTTTTACAATTGACGTTTTAAGAGATTTTAAGGCTACCTGTTCTCATCTTTTATCTTTTCAGGGGGGGAGCAGAACTGCTTGTTGATGGCATCAAGAAACATCATGTGACTCTCCCTTGCCAATCAGAACCTTGTGAGTACCATTTGTCCAGGTGGTTTCATGCATGCCATATACATAGCAATACATTATATATGTATATAGTTACATAATATTAAAATTTGTACAGTGTTGGTAGTATAAATTTAGAGAATGTATTTTTACCAAGAAAGCAATTAAAATACAACACAAAAACATTTAGCATACATTCTTACAAGTATACTGTATATATAATATTGTAAGTTAAATAGAATAATAGTAGACTAGTTAAATAGAATAATCAACTATGTAACATACATCAATTAAACAATAATATTATTATGAATAGTTTATTAACCACGGTTCATCTTTCTCATTATCAGCTTCTCTTTTGTATCCAACTGTTATGTGTTGAATTTTGTGTTTTTATTTAATGCTTTAAATAGAAGTCAGTGGCACAGCATAACTTTTAGCCTAAGATTATACGTATATATTCATAATTTAAATGGTTCTTAGACATGAGATTAGTAGAATCAGGCCTATCTCACTGACACAGTACCCTCAGCTGGACAGAAACCCCCAGTGTAACTTTCCTGTTGCTGGGATGTGGTCTAATTAAGTCACACTTGTGTCTAAAATATATGCACCTGATTTTTTGGGGGACAGTATCTCAAGAAGCCTTTTCACCACTTGGTATTTGTAAGATGTGCTCTGTAAAGCAGGAGTGCAAAAACTTGTGGATGTCCCTCTGTTGACCGTCAGAGATGCTTATAGCTAAATTATTTTCCCGTAAACATTAATCAACATACAAAAATATCCAGTTGAATTCTTTATTTTAACAATTTAGAAAATGCAAAGTTTAGAACTTCATGAAATGCCATACGTAAAGAAAAAGAAGGGTAAGATTTGATCGTATGGTCCCCACAGAGCCCTAACATCAACATAATCAAATCTGTAGAATTGAGGCTGTTTTAAAGGCAATTACTGCTCATACCAGTTTAGTTTGGGCAATTTTCATTATGTAAATAGATGAGAAATTAAATGTTATTTTTTGAAAACTTTGTTACTTTACATCTCTCCACACCCACCTGACTAAAACCTTTACACAGGTTTTCTCTAGACTTGTGTGCCACTTACCTCTGATGGTGGGGCCTTTGACTTAAAAACACATTAGATTGTCACCCTATGATTTAGTTCATTATAAAGAATAGGTAGTGCTTGTGTGTGAAGGTGTTTTAAAAGAAAGGGTGTTTTTTAAGAAAATAAAGTTTATGTTCCTTTTTAGAGAAACAAAAAGGTTGTCTGGGACTTTTCCTGCTCACTTACTGTATGACGTCTGCAAACTCGTTAATGCATAAAACTTTTTCACCCTTGGATCCATATTGATTAAATTTTATGTGGCTGAGAGATTCAGGCTCCTTCTAACACGGGTCACTAACAAGTTATAGCGGTGCCAAGGGAAACCTGCCTGCAGCTCTTTTCTTTTCCCAAACTCTGCTCAGGACTGGGCTGAAAACAAGTAAGGAAAGATTTGATAGTTGTTTGTTTGCCAATACTTACAATAGATAATACACATAAATTGTCAGCTTTTGACAACTGCCTGGAGCTCACACATTTCAGCAGTATTGCTTATGTGAGCAAGACGGACAGAAAGATGTGTCTGAAACTGGTGTTTAAACAAACAATAGGTGTTCATCCATGGTGCTGATGTTACCACGACAACAAAAAGACAAAAGTTGACCAGAACAGGGAATGTCAGGCAGATATGACCTTGCTGCACTAACCCGACTTGCTCTATATGAACACTTTATGAGCTCAAATAGAGCCAGTGTGCTGCCCTGTGGAACACCATGCTAATAACTTTGTTCTGTCTCCATTTGAACAGTCATGTTTTTGCCTTTGCGCCTCTTATATGTTAAGTAGTTATCATAGCAGGTTTGATTTTAGAATAATAATAAAAAATCACTTTAGATTTACACCAAGCCCACATGTCCTTGAATCTTACTTTAAATGCTAATTACTGTAAAGGTTGTATTTTTGATACATTTAGTAATTCATACCATAGACGTTCTCGCAATAACTTGAACACCAGGCATCTAACTTTACATTTATAGAATCTGGTTTCATTCAACCTTTTCTATATGTATTTGTTAATCTTGAATATTTTTATTTTAGAAATATCACCACCTTTGGAGCATGTAAAGGATGGCCATAGGGAGGGGGTGCAGTGTAGGCAGATATAATTGGTTCTCAATCCTTCGCATTTCTCTTTGACCCCAGCCGGTGATTGATGACCCTCGACTAAAAGACCCCACCCCCACATAGACACTCATATCCACAACAAAACCCCGTGGTCTATAGATCACACAGTTTTCGCCTCGTGCATCACCAGTAAGATGGATCGCTCACCCCATTCCCCTCCATCTCGGGCAAACCGTCATAATTAGAAGAATTAGCAAAGAGAAGAAAGCTCTGCAAATTTTTTCACACAATGCAAAGCGGGCAGGGTTTTAAATTGCATCAAAATGGCGCCTTTTCCCTCCCCTCCCTTCATTTCTCCTTTTCCACCCACGCAACGCAGCTTCCCAAGATGCACTTGGAGCTTGTGACGCATTTTCCCTCTGTCCTGTTTGCACCCTCATTTTCGATTCCCCTTTTACCTGTACCTTATCTTGACTAAACTCCTGCACTATGATCTTTCTATTCTATCACTCTTCCAGCCCTAACGTCTTTAAACAGTCGATTTGTCACATTTTTGGATAGAACTGTATTCCAGGATTTAATTTGAAACGTAAGGTCCTCTGTATATCGTTGAACAAGAAATAACCTAATAACTTATTCCAAAAAGACAGGTCTATTTTCCATTTTGAAGTTGAAATTAATTGCTGAGTTAAGGCCGCTACCTGTTTTTCTTGGTGCAACTTTTTACATGTTTGACTGCAAGAACGGGTTTCAAGAAGGATATAAAAAAAAAACGAGAGGGCAAAAGGTAGGAGAGAGGGGGAGGAGAGCAGGTTTTATGAGAGTGTGTGAAAGGGAGAGAGGCCGAGTAAATGAAAAAGTAAATGGGCGCCAGGATGAAAGAGCGAATAAGGGGTAATGGTGGAGAAAAATACCAATAGTCAGAGGCAGAAAGGAGTCACCACAAAGAAGGAGTTATGACTGCACTAGTGATTAGTTCTGTTTTTAGCCCTGCAGAGGGCCAGGTCAATATTCACTGCTTTGTCTTGGTGTGTGTGTCTTTCAAAACAAGTTGTTTGTCTTATTTTTTATTTATTTTTATTTTTTTAAATAGGCCCCCAAGAAAACCAGCACTATCATTAAAATACTAAGCTGCCGACAGCCGTGCAATTAACCTGGCATGTCCCAACACACACTCATGCACAAAGTCATATGTGTCTTATACGCTCCATATGATCTGCACCGTGTGTTTTCCTCAGCGACAAGCCAGGTACCTTCAGAGATGTCTTTGGCATGCCATGACACATAAAGCTGAAATTATGAAATTTTCAAAAGTAGACATTATAATGTGTGTCTGAGTCAGGCTTGCATTTAACTGAAAGCTCAAGGTGATAACGTTTTTTATATTTTTTTTATTTAATATATAATCATTGCTCTACACAGGTAAACATTAAAGCCAATGTCAAATAATACTACATTATATACAATTATTTTATTATCTGAGCATATACAAGAGAATTTGCAACAATTATTAAACTCACCAAATATTTTTTAACCTCATAAGGTAATGAAGTATTAAATTCTGAATCGTAATGTGACAAGCAGCATGTCCCTCCTCCAGCTTTTTCCTGAGGGTCAAACTGCAGCGCTTGCACTCTTAATGTGATATTAGCTTTTTCATTTGATACAGTTGAACTCTTTAGTTTGTGTGATGTTGTACGCCCACCGACTTCCCATTCAGTGCTTTCTGTACACCTGGGCCAGGATGACTCACCGCCGTCCTGCTCCCCTCGAATCTTTTCCATCTGCCACTGCGCTCCTCCTCCCTATGTCTAATGCGTTCGCTCTTTTGCACATCTGTGTTTCTTCCATTTTTTAGCCTTACTTTATATTATTGTATTTCTAGTTGTGTGCGATATGGCTAATAGCTGTCGAGCTGGAGTCACTGTTCAAGTCATCCTGCTCCTGTACATTACGCAGGCAGCTGTGGTCATACACATGCACTGCACACGTGAACACACACCCTTGAAATGGCCACGGGAATATGTTAGACCCATGTGTCTTTGTGCAAGTCTATACATAGCTTTTTGCTCTGTGTAGAGAACAGTGCAAGGCCGCACACACTTATATACACAGTAGCATGAATCTTTACGTTAATGACTGGCATAACTATAATATATTCATTGTTTGATGTTTAGTGGGGATTTATCCTTAAACCTCTCATTGTCATTGCCTTTGTGGCTGTCAGTCTGTCTGAGCGAGGCTCAACCTTTTGTTGAGACGAGGTCAATCTGATTGTTGAAGAGGTCAGACTCATAGAAAATTCAAGCATCACTAATATTCAGACACAGGCAGAACACATTAAGAGTTTGACTTGAACAAAGAAAATTATTCTTGGACTATTGGATTGGATTTAGACTTACATTTTTAATAGACCTAAACTGAACTATTTCTTCACTTGCATAAGATGCATTTTTGTGTTTTCTAAAACTGACAGCTCTATGATGTGTATCAGGTTAAATATCTTTGTAGGTAAAATGAATCTAGAATGAAAAAAAAGAGAACACAAGTTCTATTTTCACAGATCACTTAAATCTTCTCTTTCCAAGGTGAACGTTGGCGGTCTTGGATGTGACAACGGTTGACCCTCCCCCTTCTTTCAGTGCCCCCCCCCCAAACATAAACTCATCCATATACATGGCCAGACCCACGCACACATAGTGTATATTAATGTATACGCAACCTTGTCCCGCCTAGCTTTCTGTCGCGTCACATCGACCTGGAACCATGCACCTTGACCCCTAACCCCTGATCTTTGGCCTCTGTTGTCTGCCTGGGCTTTGTGTGTGTTTGTGTATATGTGTGAGTAGGGGACGTGAAGCAGCTGCTGGTGTGGATCCAACAGAACCTGCTGAAGGAACGGCCCGAGCTCTTTGTCCAAGGAGACACTGTGTAAGTGAGACTGCACTTGACACACACTTGATCTGCGGACTGCACTGCATATCACTTCTGACAGGCAAAAAACATGTATCTCTATTTTATTTTTTGACACAAATATTCACAATATGTACAATAATACATAACATTAATCAACATAATAAAGACTTCTGTGCAATGATTCTAAAAAAAAAATAAATAGATATAAAATGGTTGAAGAACAAAAATAGTGCACAGTGTTGATCTACTGCACATTTTGAGGTCTGTACTGTAATCAGTCAATGTAAAGGTATCAGTCTCCATTTATGATGTAAGGGCAGAACGAGAGTGTTTGATTTTATTCACTTCAACAATGACTTTTGAATAACAAATGTTTTCAGTCTAAAAATTTAACTTTGTTTAAAAAAAACAAAAACGCTTATTGCCTAATCTAACTTTGCAAGCTCTTTAAAATGGCCTTGCTTTAGTTGAAAGTGTGTGAGACCCTCTGATAAATGTTGAGTGTAACAAATAGAAGTGATTAAAAAATAAATAAAAATAGACTTGAGGACACGTTTTGCCTTGCACCCATACACCTGTACACTCAATAACAATTTACCGAAATATTTTAAATCAGACCTTAAAGATTTGATCAAGGAGCCTATTTGAAACACGAACAATTGTAGGCTGTGACTTGAGCAGCATTTCTTTCTAACACTTGAGAAAAAAAACAAAAGGCTAACCTTCAGGTTATAGGTTTCTGTAAGATGATTACCCGTGTGCGAGTGTGCACTTGTCTGCACACGTGTGTTTGCGTGGGTCCTGGACTGGCTGACTTTTACAGCTGCCTTTGTGCACGACTATTTATAGCACCACCCCACCAATGAATGGAGAAAAAGCTGGGCTACCTATAAACCCTATAGATTAGATGTGTGTTATGTGTGTGCTGCATTTCGAGAGCCGGCACCGCATTTTGAGCAAACCAACATGAAACCACAATTTAATTTTCTATCGTGAAAATGGCATCTTCTACATTTTATTTTAGGTTTTCTTATCCCCTTATGTCATCTTAGCTTGTGTGTTTGCCCTTTTTCACTGACGTCATCTTCAAGGTGCTGAGCTGAAGCTCACTTAAACAAAATGAGAGGCATCTGCATTGAGTGTCACTTCTTGTGTCCACATTAGCTGAAGAGATACTTTTTCTCCAAACACACCAACAACCTTTAGGAAGTCAGCACTCGTAGGGGCCATGTTGTTACCCCCCTTCCCCCCAAACACACACACACACACATTACCCCCATTATCCTCTTTAGAAGACTTTTTGCAGGCTAGAGATATTTTTGGACCCTCATTAATTTCCACTGACAGTTTGTACTGTTGGATCTTATTGCTAGTTTATTAGAAAATTATCATTATCTCCACTTCGTGTGTGACAGAACAGGTTTTTTTGGCGTTTAGGGAAGCTTTATGCACATTTGCACAGAGAGCAGTTGAAATTTAGCTCAGCACTAATCAAAAAATATTTCCCTACTCACACGAGATACAGTTACTATACACACCAGCTCTATTCTCTTCTCATCAATTTTTGTGTTTAATTTGATTACCTAATTTACCGGGCCTTAGATATATATATTTATTTATATATATATATATATATATATATATATATATATATATATATATTTTTTTTTACAATTAATGTTTATTTCTAAATAAAAACTGTGTATGCATATATACACTGCTACAGTTCCTATTACTGACACAACAATATTTATTTCGTTTTTTAATGAATATGTATATGGTCATTGACTCTTTTTTTTTTATTTTTTATTTTATTTTTTTTACCAAATTAAAATGTAAATATTGTTATAAAGGATTTTAATAATTTTTTTAATACTTTTGTCATAATATTTTTTATTACAATGCCAGTGCTTTACTTCTATTATTTATTAATTTAAACAAAGTTAGATTTTTTGGGGGGGGCATTTATGTAAAAGTTATGCTCTATTACTCCACCTGGTTGTATACTTATTTATTTTTATTTTGTGTGTCGCATTACCTTTGAGAAGTGTCTGACTGAAGGGGCTGTGTTTTCCCACAGGAGACCAGGGATTCTGGTGCTCATCAATGATGCAGACTGGGAGCTAATGGTGAGCACTGGGAGCCATGTTGGCTGTCACTTGTACTAGACACTGAGGATGTTTTTATATCAGTTTGGAGAGAGACACCTTTTTTTATGTTAGGAGTTTTATGTCCTAATTGTGACACCATTTTTGTAGTGTTTTTGGGATTCGGCAATGCTTAATTCTTATACTAAAACTATACATGTACATATCAGTTAGTATTTGAGGAAGATTTAATGCTTGTTTTCAGTGTATATTTTATTTGTTTTATGGGAGCCTCCGAGAGACATGTGTCCTTAGGGTTTCATCACCAAACACACATCTGAGCTTCAATTTAAATCCAATGATTCAATTACGGTATTCCACAGTGAATGGAAATGAAAAGTTTGTCATTGATTAGACCCTTATTTGAGTTGTACTCTTATTAGTATTGGTAAAAACTCCCTTTTTAAACATTGAATGTTTTGTTCTCAGGGGATGCTGGAGTACCAACTGCAAGACCAGGACAGCGTGGTGTTTATTTCCACTCTTCACGGAGGATAGGCCTAAAGAACAAATGCATTGACATGTATATAACATAGAAGAGGAACCTTTTTTCTTTTTCTTTTTTTCACTTCCTCTTTGCAACATCCTTACAACACGTCTCCCTATTGGACGCCGTGGTTGTGCCAGGCCTCACTGTGGCCACTCAGCTGATTGATGTTTGTCTACAGGAATGAATGCAGAGGCGGTTACCAGGAAAAGCATGGACTCTCAGAGACGGGAATTCAAAGCATGTTGCCATTAACTGCCTTTTTCCTAATTGGAAGTGTGAATATATTTCGCCAGGCTAAAGGGATTTTTTTGTGTGTGTTCTTGCTGAAATAAAAATGTAACCTTTAAATAATCTTGGATGTATGAATATTTGAAATATGTTTGTTTGAAACAGTATATATGTAAACACAATACATTTTAACCAGTCACAAAAGATGAATTTCTTTCATAAAAACAAATTATTCATTTTTGAATAAACTTACAAAATTCTGATATGCTCAGACATTTCAAAACAAATTACATTTTACAATTATTTTTATGACAGGTAAATAAATAAAAACTGAAATGTTATTGCCCCAGTCTTTTATGGGAAGGTGTTTTAATTTACAGAAGGATATCTTCTCAGATGAAACGGGGCAGCCCACAGTGGGGGTGCAGTGTCAGTAACAGTCAGACACACAGCTGTAAGCTCGGTTTGAGCTGCAACATTGTGAGACCCATAGTCACACGTTTGACTCAATTAGAATTTGACATCACGCTTGGATAATTCACGGTGATGGCTGAGGCTCTATCTGATCGATCTAAGCCCAGCTCTGTGATCACACTGCAGTTTTAGGCTGATTAGGGAAGACTAAAGGAGATTTCACCTAGCTCGAATATTCATAAGAGGGGGATGGAGTGTGTGCGAGTGTGTATGGGATGGGTGGAGTGTGTGTTACAGCACCACTGCGGGAGGTCGGGGTCTCGCCTCCGGGCTGCCCTCCCCTGAACGCCCGGGGCGACCTAAAACCTTTTCTCGGTTGTGGAGTCCGATTTGCAACGGGAAACCGGACGATAATGGCGCTAGAAAAGAAATGCTAATGAGGCAGTGAGGTTAGGAGAGAGAGAGGGGAGAATACACACAGGGTGTCAGCTGGTACAGGCCATGCGTGGACACATTATACTGTAGCCTGTCCTGTCTGTGGAGGTGAGGTCAAAAATGGCCTGTATTCACTTTCTCACCATTTATCTTTTTTTTTTTTTTTAACACCATAAAACCGTAAATAGTTTTAATCCAGGGCAAATTAGTCGTTTTACGCATCAGGCGCTGATTCTAACGTGTGAAGGATTGTGTCTAAAGCAGCTTTTAGAACAACATATTCTGTAAATGTGACCTGTGTAACATTCACACGCAGTGTAACTCAGTCAAACAGTCTGAACCCCCGAAAACTGTGTCCATCTAATGCCCGCTATGAGGAGGAGGATGCCAGAAGTGAGATTTGGTTTCATTATGAGCTCAAACATTTGGGCCTGTGGTGTAGAAGGCCAGGACCCTCAAAACCTGCTGAAATAGAAAGTGTGAAGACAATTTGAAAAGTGACCATTTTAAATCAGAGGTCCAGGCCTGTAAGGGAAAGGTTGTAGTACGCATTAGACTGAAGTCCATTTTGCGAAATGACAGATTCGGATGCTTTTTGTGCAGGCCTAATGGTTTTGTCTGAACTAAATTGTAAATTGAATTTAAAACATACCTTATACATGTGGTAGGGTATATGTGTACTTGAAAGCGGGAGATGCTTAAATTGCTTTAATAAAAGCCTTTTCCTGTTTGCCTTATGACACCCACCTGCTGCTTCGTGCTACTGGCTACTTTTACTTTTTAGAATAAAGCCACAGACTTTCAGCTGATCATCTATTCCTATAAAGAATTATAAAAGCATTCATAGTGCCATATAATTATCATAATAGAGAATAGCCTACTATTCTTTGACATTTGGGCTTCTTTTTAGGTGCCTGTGTAATGTAGCTAATAATTGTTTAACCTGGTTTTGAATTTTACTGTTTAATGACAGCTACACGACATTTTTATAACTCTATAATCTGCCAGTTGCTTGAATTCATTTAGTTCTATATTTTTTAACAAGTAACAATAATGTGCAAAAAGACCTACGTCACGTCTTTCCATAGCTATAGCCTAATGTAATTTCTGTTGCAGATGAAACGCCACATTTGAAGAATAAAGAAGCCATTTTCTCTTTGGAAATAAAATAAATGGTCTTCAGGAGCAAACACACAGCATAGAGACGTTTAAAAATAAAACACACACTTGAATAATCACGGACACTATAGTTTGTTTCCATGACCCACAGCTGGATTGCATTTTTACGCGCAGAATACATGACCTGGATGACATTTTTACGCATGCTAGTCTTATATAAAAAAACTGTACCCTATTTTTAGTACTAAATATTTTTGTAATAATTATTGACATTTTATTTCTGCAATAGACCTTACTGAAAATTATATATTTTTTTAGAAGGAATATAAAACAGGTCTATCATTTTCAATACAAAATAAAACAATAAAAAACAAAACCAGTTGGGCCCAAAATATTTTTTTCAGTAACTCTCTTTTTCTTGTCTCAAATTGTAATTTAATTTCTTGTCTTCGTTTATAAAAAAGTTTAATTCCCCCCAAAATATTGTTCTGCAGAAACACCTTCTGCTCTGTTTGTATGTTTTATCTGTAGCCGATGTTGTGGCTAATAGGTGCCTCCATTTGAGAAGAGACCAGCAGGTCCTTAAAATCTAGCCCGAAAACATTAAATATCTTGAGACTACATCAAGAAAACGCTTCGCTTCTTTTAAAGAAAATCCTTTACATTTTGTTCTGTTCTTCTTATTGTCATAAGACATTTCTAAATGGCTAGCACCAGGTTTCATTCTCCTCTATAGGCTCCCTGTGCTTGCAGTGTTGCTTGTGCGTGTGCTCCGTGCTATACGCAGGCCTCACTCTGGGACCACTCAACTTGCTGTTTCTACTATTTGCCAAAGACAGTCGATCCATCGATGCCTTGAGTCGATATTTGCCATTTAGAACAAACAGTCTTGATTAGATCTTCGACAAAGTGTAAATACCAATCGGGCCAACCTCAACGCACAGCTCGAAAAACTCACATGAAGCAGGATCAGGTTCAGTTGACTTTATTGGCCCTGCCCCTCGTTATCCTCTCCACAACATGCAAACATGGATTATGTTGAGTCTTACCTGAAGTGCAACAGTTACAGAGTCAAAGCCTAGCTCTTTGTGCGCAGTGGCTCTCGTTGTTGCTGTGGCGCTGGGCCAAAGCCACAGCGATGAATGAGAGCCTGCAGCAACAGATGTCCATACACAATTCTTGGGGGTTACTTTAAGTTTACACAAGAATTGCGTTTGGACAATCAGTAGCTAAAGACTCGTGCTTGTCGTGCCACGGTTTAAGAAAAGGAAAAATAAGTTTTTAATTTTAGAAATGGAGCAATAAGCGCACTGGCCTATGGTGCACCTGCTCCGACTAAATGCCCTTTGACAGTGTTTGTTTAGCACCTGACTCCTCGGCAGTTTAATTTTCTATTGCAGAACTGTGCGTTATTTTTGACACCTAGCTCAGCATTAAACTGGCCTTACCTTAAGGAAAAATAACCTCCTCAGTATGAACTAACACCAAGCTACAGCAACGAAATCTAATGCTTAAGACAGAGAACTTCTTAACATTCAAATAGACAACTTCCAAACACATTAGAAGCACACAAAGTCTATACACCTTTAGTGTAAACTAAAAGTCAAAATGACTGATTGTGTTTAAAAAAAAAAATAGAAAAAAAAAATAGGCCTAATAATACTATCATTTCATACACCCCATTTCCCTTATGACCGTTATCTCTGCGCCTAAAGTTGTAAAGTTAAACCTTTTTTTAAAGAGTCCCTTTACAACTCTGGGCCCTTAAGATGCTAAGATGGCTGAATGGCCAGTGCTTTTTTGAGTCAAATGTCATCTCCTCCTCCGCTCAAGAGCCTTTACTTTTCAAGTGTCTCAAAAAAAAAGGGAAGAAAGCGGTGGCATCAAACAACGCAACTACTTTGGTTCATTTCGAAGTCCTTGATGCCAAAGAAGCCATTTCTGCACCTGTGTGTATAGTGTCATCGATCTTGGAAAAGCAGTGTTCAGTTGTGAAGCCTCAGGATGCACACAATGGCTTTCCACGCGAGTTAAAACACAAGCCCTCGTGATTAAAAAGCACTGATATTCTTCCCTGTGATAGTGGGAAAAGAAGGAAAGCCATTAGTTCCGTTGGTGCGTCCTTGGTGCGGTTCCCTCGTCGTGCTTGACTCGGTGCTCGGTCCTAAACCCCCCAGTCTCAGCAGCGGGACAGGGAGAAAAAGAGGCCGAGGAGCGAGAGAGCAGCGGGCTTTAACCCTGCGGACCGACGCTCCGTCCCCTCCTCTCGTTGCTCTCCCTCTTCTGCTTCCATCCTCGTTCCGCGGCGCTCTGTGACGGACTGGCTGCTCACTGGACGCACGTCTCTCTGTGCTCTGCTTTTCTTGCGTCGCTCCACAAAAAGGCGAGAGAGGAGTGGAGCCGCTCCTCGCTTGGTACTGAATTTGAATAACACCACGGGGTGATAAATGTCCATTGTACTGCTTAAGTAATGAATCTGCGCTGTCCTCTGTGTCACACACAGCCTCGCGCGCGCGCACATACACACGCGCCAGCAGCTGCGATGGGGGACCAGCAGCGCCTCTTAAAGACACAACAGCACCATTTTCTCCCCAAAAAGAGATTACAATCCCAACACTGTTTACTCTCTGCGCGCGCTACATGACGCGCAGTGTTGCTCTGTGGCGTGAGCAAACACCGGTGCAACGCCGTGACAGCGCTTGGTATATAGTGGTGCGTTCAGCTCCATGTGCAGATTTGCAGAGGTCTACTGTAGGCCTCTGACTGTGTCTCTAATGTAACATATGACATAAGGCACACAGTGGGTCTGGGGCCCTGAGGGACCTTTGACAACCGACAAAGGGCCACACTGTGCTATCTTTAATTCAAGAATTAGTATTTAAGTATCTAATCACCACAACCAATACAATATATCGGCATAGAATAGCCTAAGCCACTGAAGTAAGGATTGGGTTAACAGAAAGAGTCTTGACACAAATAAAGACAATGCAATAGGCATTTATGCACTTGTGACCCTTTTTCACTGAAAATAATACATTTAAATAGCTGCAGGCCAAAGGATCATTTTGCATCACAAACGTAAAAAGACCAACACACTGCTGCAGCTGGACTTTGTTCACTTAGAATAAACTCAGTGCATCTATAGAATACTTAGTTTGCTGTATAGTACATAAGTACAGTTTTGTTATGAAGGTTATTGTGCCCCATAGAGACAAAACAGAAAAAGCAACAAGAATGATTGTCGCAGAAGATTCTGCAATAAAGTAAATTCAATCAAAGGCCTCCTATTTTAGATTCTACGACAATTTATTTTTCTTGGAACATTTTAAGTGCTTCTTAATAGCTCAGAAATGTTGTACATAAAGTTTTAGGTGTTTTCTTCATCTGACTGTTAAGGTACTGTTTTAGGGCCTAAGTGTGTCTCAGTGTTACAGTCACACTGGTGCACATCAGCACTTGAGAGGGCTGCGTCTGCGCCGCAGTTTTGATGCTCCTAAACGCCTCCCTGCCTCTCTCTGGATCCCTCTCAGTGTTTCTCTAATAAATCATCCTGACTGATCCCGCCCCAGGCGCAGGGGGTCCTCCTCTTTAAAGCTCAATCCGTTTTTCCCCCTTTTCATCCATGTGAAGAAGCCGAGTTAACCTCTGCTGAAGCAGGGGCCAGAGCCCCTCTCAGCCCAGGCCCGCCTCTCATTCACCCCGCTAGTCACTCATTCCTTGCTCTTTTTGTGAAAAGCACAGACTTCCATCTCCCTCTCTCTCTGCTTGCTCTATGGCTGGCTCCAGAGGCGGGAAACACAAGAGGATCCCCTCTCACCTTGACTTCTCTTCTGGACAACCCTTCAAAAGAGTTGCTGAAGCTACAAATAGGCCTTACATTCCTCTCCAATAATGGCTTAGAATATCATTTAGATTTGATTCTATAAAAATAACAATGTTCTAAAGATTGTTTTAACAAAAAAATCAAGACTCAACATAAATGCCAAATTTATTTATATGTTTATCTGAGTTGTTTGTTGTTGTTGTTTTATATATATTTTTTGCTTAAATTATTGTACAATAAAACAACTGCTTTTGATATTTTATTTTAATTCTTCGATGGACCATGGGTCAGAACTCCCTGTGCAAAAATGTATTTTATTGTAAATGAGCTTAAGATAAAGTTCTTTAGAAAATGTAATGTATAGAACGGCTGCCTTGGTTGCTTTATCAGGAGGTTCCTGGCTCAGTCCATTGCCTCCATGTTATCTCTTCTCTCTCTGATGTCTCCTGTCTAGGTACAGGTTCTGCACCAACGAGGCCCCAAATATTGTACATTATCATGTAGTTTCAACAGAAAGCTGTAGGAGTTTTTTACATAATGTTGACGCACTTTTACGCCAAGGTGTCTGATTGGACCGTGGGCTGATATATATGGGGAGATTTATAGATACAACTATAACTGTATCCATTTCATGAACACTTCAAATTATTATATACCTTTATAATAATGCAGTATATGTTGTACTCCATCAAGATGATGTTTTTATTATTGCTGGTATGTCTGTTATTTACAGCTGGTGTTTTTGTGTATTGTTGATCACTTTGGAGATATTCTCAGTGAATTCTTTCTCACTTTAGTGGTACAAGCTCCTCCCTATTTAAGATGGCTTCCTTGAGCTCTGCAACCATTTGCCTTATGGGACATAGATCTGAAACATTGTTTGAGTATGATTAACAATCTCACTTTTGTAAGTTGGGGTGTGTGTGGGAGGCTCTGTTTCTTGATGCGTATTAGGCTGCTCCCCCCTCTCATATGCACCTGTCCTGGAAAACACATGTGTAAAGTTTTCATCTTATATTTTATTGACAGGAGTTGGAACAGGTTTAACAAATAAAATGCAAGTTAGCATAACACAGTGTTGTTGCTAAAGACAAGTAGCATCTTCTTTTCTCTGTGGCTCCAAATTGCATCACAGAATGAAAATGGCAGCTGCCCTGACTAAAAAATATTACAGGATGTAGCATCTTTAGTTACAATTTAATAACAACAGCTGGGATTGGTTTCAAAGTCTAACTATAGCTTTATTATTTTATCAGTCGTCATATATTAGCCTCATGTTGGTCTGCAGAGCTTAATGTAAACATTGGCAGAATTTAAAAACCTCTGAACAATATCTTTATTTGTGTAATTACAGCCTTTTAGCGGTGTAGCTTTCATGTTGGCTGCTGCCCTTGGTGGTGTATAGTCGAGGGGTGTGTGTGGACACACAGACACAGTGGGGGACCACTGCACTTTAAGCAGGGGCCACTGTGCTTCCCTCCATTCACAAATCAATGTTTAACCCGCTGGCTAAAAGGCCTGGCAGGGGAGAGGGAGGCCCGGCGGGGTGGGCCATGAAACCATCCCATCCAGAGACGCACAGGAGAGCCAGGACAAAGGGAGCAGGGGAATCCTTAAAATAACCCTCCTCTGGTGAAGGCATCTCCTCCCTGCTGCTATAGGGCACTGCAGAGAGGTTAGACAGTGAGCTGTGGTGGGCAATGTCAGGGAAATTTATAGTGGGAAGAGGCTTGGATAGAGAAAGGACAGACTCAAATAGACAGTGAGGTAAAAGTGTTAGAACATGTCCATTGAAGAAAATGTTCAAAGTCTACCTGCTGTTGCAGTGTGTGTTTGGCTGCCACTTTTATTGCTGAAATAAAATAAATTAACTTGATCAAGCTGGCTTTCAGTAAGCTAGAAAAGTAGAAGTTGTTCATCTGTACTGACAGTTTGCAACATTTAGAGTGAAAATGTCAGAGATGGAGGAGAGGTATGATGCACCACTAGAGGCATTAAAGCCGACAGCCAGTGAATGTAGGGAACCAATTACAGAGCAGTGTGCAAAAAGAACTGCGGCACAAGTTTTTATAAGTCTTAAGGCCATGACAGAAGGAAGACATTTCTTTAGCTTTCATTAAGATTTTTCCACTGTGCCCCAGAGTCTAATAGGAACACACATTTAATATTCTCTTGCAGATAATACAGATTCTCATTTGTTCTACTGACATCTCAGTGTTTTTAAGCCGGTGCTAGTGATGCTTGCCAGGATCTTGCAAACCCACTGTATTCAAATAGCCACATGTTAAAATTAAAGCTGCCCTATTACTGATTAGAAGTTTACTCTGGACACAGCTGAAATGCCAGATCCTAAGCCAAACGTTTACCAGAAACACAAGAGTATAAGAGCTGGGATTAAAAGATTAAAAGAAAAACTCTCCAATAAATGCAGAACTAAGTGTTTCCTGCGACTCACTCCTCAACCTCTCGCTCCTCTCCTGCCACACACACAAACACGGTCCTTCCCCCCAAGCATGCTGCTGCCTAAACATCCCCCAGAATTCTTTGACAGTGGCTGTGTTGTTGCTTGGCAACGGGCCGACGGACAGCGTCATCCAGGGAGCCACAGAGAAGATGAGAAGCAGAGAAGTCTCCGCTAATCTTGCCTTTACGTTTAACAGATCACAAGCAAAAGGCTTAAGATGTGTTAAAGCGCGTGAAGATTAGAGTTATTGTTTTAGATCAGATGTTTTGAGATGAAACATTTCAAATGTATCTAAAGCTGATGGATGTGAGTTCAAAAGGTTGAATTTTTATACTGGAAACTATAAAATGAGTTTGGATAACACATGTAACCAACCTCCACATGCACATGTACTGATTTTTAAAATTGTTATTATTTTGATGTAATGCAATGATTAAGTTACACTATGCAACTTTTTAGGATTTAACTAAACTAAACGGAAGGCCTCGGTCTGCAATGCACTGCTACAATCATCTGACAAGTGATGTTCTTATGAGATGGAAGCGCCCCATCACAAAGGGTAACACAGTACAGGATTTTGGTGAGCTGTCTGTACTGTATATTTTTATTATTATTATTTAATTTTTTTATGTATTATTTCAAAATAACTTTGAGGCGATACATTTGGATAATTTCAATGCTTTGTTTTTTGGAGTAAACAATACATAGTGTAGCTTTAATTTGAGAACTGTATGCATGCATTTCTTAAATGTATGAAGGTAAGTGGCACACAGCTTCAAACATCTACAGAACTATTAAGTACATAACTGTTTAACCTAACATTGATATAGGGATGGATTATATAGCTGTTAATAAAACATTTGACTGTTCTCTAATGTTGTTTTATATTTTAAAGAGGGTATCTTTTCCAAATCAGTGGCATTTTTGTATTGATTGTCCAGTTCACAATTAAAAACAAGCTGAACCAGTTATCTTTGTAGGTCTGTGAAGGTTCTCAGTCATCCAGGTCATCTTGAAGAAAAGGTTAAAGCAAAGGCATCTGGACCAGATGCCTTTGCTTTAACCTTTTCTTATCTTTATGAGCTCCTAATCAGTCCACTAATAAACATATAAAACTATATTTTGGAAGCATCAGAAAGAAAGGCCATATGTAATAAACATCATCTCTTATAATTGTGGCCATTTCCCTTGCCTTTAATTTATGAGCTAACATTTTAATTGTCAATTAAAACAAGGGCAGTCTGAGAATGCACATCTCTGCTCAGGTTCCTCGACCAAATCGAGTTTAAGATCTGCCATTTTTAATGGATGTAATGGTTTTCCACTTGGTGGGACAGATTTTAAGATTGTAGGGTAATTGTGTGGTCAGAAAAACGATTGCAAAGTATACAACGCATTGTGCATCATTGCATCATCTATAAAATCAGCTTATCCACATTTCTGACATACCTGACAAATGGAATTTTAACAAAACATTTAGGATCATCACAAGCTCTGTGAATGTTTTAAGGGACTGGTCCATATAATATTCATGAGATCTGATAATGCAATCATAGTGCTATCACTGACCTCATAATCTCATTACACGTGGCATTGCCAAAGCGTTTAGTCTAGGCATCAGCCCTTTGTGCTGACTAAGTGATGCTGTGTAGAGACGGCTCTTGATATGAACGAGTTGTTTTTACTGAAGCAATCCTGTCTAAGGGCTCCAGTGAATATTGGGGTAAAGAGACACACTCTGACCATAGCCAGCATTACAAGGCAATTCATCTGAAGTTATTGTTAAGTTATAGCAACATAATATGTTTAAAGCTTAAAGAAATATATTACTCAGTTTAACTTTATATTACTGAATAAACACTATCTTTTAAATATACTTCTGAGCATGTTAAGTCAACAGTAGCACACACCTTCAGTCAACGATCTGGAGACATAATTTTATTGATTTAAATGAAACCAAACTTCTTCAGCTAAATTATTCACATAATTAGGCTTCAAAAAATAGTCAACATTATAAACAGTTAATGTAAGTGAAAGTGTAAATGAAAGTGTATGTTCTTATGGAAGGGGTCTGGGGTTACTGATGACATTAACTTTAAAGTAGAGTTTGTATTTGTAACTCTCTAATCATCTGATGAATTTATATTAATCTTTTATATACAGACCACTGACTGAGTACAGTTCTCTTAAAGTGCTATAAGGCAACACTTGACTGTTACATGGGACAACATGAAAGGAGCCGAGCAGACAAAGTGAGGCCTCTGTAGCTGCTGAGTAAGAGGGCACGTCGCTGGTCTCAGACCCTGAGTGACAGGTATTGACCCGCCCAGCCAAAAGATGTCTCGGTGGGAAAGCTATTGATTATTGCCACAGCAATAAAGGTCCCGGAAGCTTGTGAGAATGTCACGACTCTCTGCTGTGTAAAAAAACAACACAACAAATTAACACAAAGACAGAAACACAGTGACTGCGATACATTCAAACCTATAAATGGTTGTAATTTCACGAAAGACAGATGAAATAGAAACTGAAGGAGCTGGATCATAAAGGGGATAAATTCACAGGGTTCACTTTTTAGAACAGTCCCCTCCAAAAGGGTCAACAAATGTGCACTTGAAATCCATTTTTCCTACACACATCTTCACTGAAAGTGAACTAAACTTGTTTTTTAAATGTCAGTGCGCAAAAAAAACCTGTAGTTCAATGTAAGCACCCACAACAAAGTGTCTTTCATTCAGGTGCCTCGTGCTCACCTTGTACAGATCATACAAACATAACTGCCCTGCCTTTTCCCGCCCCCTACCGCGTGTTCCCTGTCTGCTGCCTCCTCTGTCCAAGGCATCAAAGCCCCACAAATTTTTTCTCTGGCTTTGATTGTGACAAATATTACATTTCTTTTATTACAATATTAGTTCAATGGCATTATCTGAGCTCAAAAATAATTATGTTAAAATTGTGTGACTAACACAATTAGTAACTAAGTATATAAGATTTTCTGAAATAAAAGAGCAAAATATCAAAGAAGACAGTGTTGTATTACAAAAATAAGCCGAAAGAGACATGAGGTACTGCACAAGCTCAGTTTGCCTTTGCCTTAAACCAACCTTTTACGTTACTGTATGCAATGAGTGCTGCTTCAGCTGATTTATTTGGGGTGATTCCTGATGATTTTGTCAAAACTATGGCCTTGCACTGAAGAACATTTAGCCTCTCAACATGCACTTAAGGTCCCTTTTTCCTGATGATCGAACCCATGTCTTCCTTTCCATCTTCTTCCGTCTGTCCCTCTGCCGTTCTTTCACACACCCCCATACACAGACGCCATCCCCACCCTTGACCTCTCTGTGAAAAGTTAGTGCACCCGAGGTTGAACTCTGCAGCCACAAAGGCTGGGAAAGTGCCCCTTACATATTAATATGTGTGCAAGCAAGCGTACATCTGTGTGTGACTGTGGCGACACTTTGGGTGTCATGAAAAGGCCAGATTTGACCCTCAACCTCTGACCTGTCCACAAAAATGGCCCCTTTAACCCAACTTTACCATTGTCAGCCATGGCTGCCTTGGCTTATTCATGAAGCCCGCCAAAACAGCTGAAATTCATTTTAGACCATTTGCTTATTATTTCCCGCCCACATATATGCCTCTATGTTTCTGTGTGTCTCCCAAAAGGTTCACTCTTTTTCATTAAACCTTTTCTTTTGCTCCAGTTCCCATCACTCCTTTCTCTGCCAGGGCAGTCCATGACAAGTTAACACTTGATGGCTAAAAAAATGAGCATAGGACTGCTGATATGCACATCTGTATATTGTCCTTATATTACTTGGCTTGCAGAGAGTTCAGATTGCTGCAAACATTGTATTTACCTGTGTAATCGAAATAGGCCTGATACAAACAACAACTCCATTTGAAAATAATATACATTTCCGTTATATTAATAATAAAGGCCTACATCTAGTTTATAGATGTAATTCATTTGTATCTATTAAAGTATGCATGAGTATGTTTGTGTTTTGTGTTCAAAAGTATAATAAGCACAAATAAAACTAAGGACACTCTGTAGTCAAAAAGCCAGTTTTCTCCATAAAATAACTTTTTGTTTTTTTATTGAGTTGTCTTACAGATATGGAATAATATTTTGTCTTATTGGTAGCTAATGCTAGTCACAGCTCTGAAGCTCTCGAGGCCTCAACTGGATCAAACCCCCCTCTGCTGGTCACAAAGCGCAATTACAACAGCAATATCTGAAAGGCCCTTGATTTAATGATTGAGGTGTTAAAATAGTGTTAAAAAGTGTGAGTAAAAAAGTTTAATTTTATTGCTTGTTCTTATAGGTTAGTATTTTTCTTTTTCAAGAAATAAGCTACTGTCTTAAACTCACCACTAACTTATGGTAGAAATATAAATAGACTAAGATTTAAAAAGTTACCATTAACTCATTGAAAGAGGTAGTTTTAGTGTGAATGGGTGTTACCTTGTAAACGTCATAGTTAGACACGTTCTTGTAGCCTGGGGCATCATGCTTGTGAAAACTAAAGAGCTACAAATGACTTCTTAAGACCACTCAAGGGTAGGCCTACTGTAGCGCTTCATTCGGCGTGGAGCGGAAGTCGTGGACTAGTTTTGGGTGACTGCTTGGAAAAGGCACTAAAAGGCGGGGGTGAAGTTTAGGGAAAGCCCTTCTTCTTCTCGAGTGCTGACGCGTACAGAGCAAAAGCTAGGTGCTGTAGCGGCTGCTGACCCGTGGACCACTGCTTTTGCAATGTTGCTTCGCTGTATGCTGCTCTGGGCCCTGTTTTTTCAGGCTCGTGGCTACTTCTCGGAGGAAAAGTACCCAGAAGAGTCTAAAATGCAGCCTCCGACCGTAGTCATCGCCATCATAGCCCGAAACGCTGCTCACTCACTGCCTTACTACCTCGGAGCTCTGGAGAGACTCAACTACCCCAAAGATCGCATCTCATTGTGGTGGGTCGCTTTCCTTTTTTTTTTTTTTTTCTGGGTATGTGGGTGTGAGGGGTTCTCCTTTTCATCCGAGTCGCCGTTCAAAAGGTCAATGGCATGTAAATGGGTTTGTGAAAGCAGCCCCGGCCCTCCCCAGCTGCTCCCTCTCAGCCTTCCACAGGTACTTCCTTTTGGAAAGTGTGGAGCTGGTGCTAGGATTCTTTCATTAGACTTGTCAACATTTGAGTCGAACACAGTGTAGGCTAAGAGTATTTGATGATACATTTTAGTTCAGAAATCCAATAATGATCTTTTCCAGATTTTCAAGAGAGTATAAGTGTGACATTTGTGGTGCCTGTTTTCTATAAGTCTTTGTTTTTAAGCCTGTGAACAAATCCATCTGGAGATACAATATGCTCTCGCTTATTTAGTGGCAGACCAAACTGGATTAATCTTTTCTTTTTACGCTGTGTTAAACTCTGTAGTGATACCTAAATAGATTAGTTATAATAGATCAGAAATGTTAACAGAGACAAATAAGTATTCTTCAAACAAGCTGTACAGGAACTGTTTTTGGAGCAACAGAATTTTGTATGTGATGAAAAACTCAACAAAATGTGAGTTACAGGGTTTTTTATTTGAGTCGCTAAAAGAAAATTCAATGTCTGTGGGCATTTATTGTAGATGAATAACAGGTTTTAGTTGGACTTGAATAGGTTTTAGTTGGACTTGAATAGGTTTTAGTTGTACTTGTACAGGTTTTAGTTGGACTTGAACAAGTTTTAGATGGATTTGAACAAGTTTAGATGGATTTGAACAGGTGTAAGATGGTTTTGGACAGGTTCTAATTTTAGATGGTTTTGAACAGGTTATGGTTTTAGATGGATTTATGAATTGGTAATAATAAAAAATAATATTATCAAAGAAAAATACAAAAAACACATACAATAAATGCTTTAAATCAATTAAATGGCAAAACTATAAGAAAAATATCCAAAACACAAAATGATCCATTGAGTTTTTTGAAATATGGGTCCCCTGAAAAATAGTTTGGGGAAACACTGACCTCGATGAATCTTACATTTCCACAGGGCAGCCACGGACCACAACTCGGACAACACCACAGCCCTGCTCAAAGAGTGGCTCACTGTCATGCAAACGTATTACCATTATGTGGAGTGGAGACCAATGGACCAGCCCGTGTAAGTCCTACGCTGTGATTCATGTTGAAACGTCAATGAAGCGTTCCAAATATAGAAAGAGAAGTCAAATACTTCAAACTAAAACAGTTATGTTCAGTGAATAATGATACTAATAAATGTTTCAATACCATGACGTGGACGATCTCTGTCAGGTTGTGCTCTAGTATATGTCCTACACTTAATAACAACCCTATGGCCCTCTTTTAATTTCATTTCCAGATCGTATGCAGGAGAGTTTGGCCCTAAACATTGGCCCAACAGCAGATATGAGTATGTGATGAAACTCAAGCAAGCGGCACTCAACTTTGCCAGGAAACACTGGGCTGACTATATATTGGTAAATAAGAAATATTGGTGGCAGCAAGGTCACACCTGTACATTGGTTTATAAAATATTCAATATCATATTTCTTTCTTTTTGCCCAAGTATGCCGACACAGATAATATCCTCACCAACCCAGAGACTCTCAACCTGCTGATAGCAGAGAACAAGTCTGTCATTGCTCCCATGTTAGACTCTCAAGGAGCATATTCTAACTTCTGGTGTGGCATAACTCCGCAGGTAATCAAATACATTACAAAAATAAGTTAACATGACAAAGATCTGCTTTAAATATCCAGAAAAAAAAAGGATTTTCCCTGACATGCATCTTTTTCAGGGCTACTATCGTCGAACAGCAGAGTATTTTCCCACTCGTCACCGTCAAAGACTGGGCTGCTTCCCAGTGCCGATGGTCCATTCCACAGTGCTGCTCAATTTGGGGAAAGAGGGCATGAGGAAACTGGCTTTCTACCCTCCACACAAAGACTACTCCTGGCCTTATGATGATATCATTGTTTTTGCCTTCTCGTGCCGCGCTGCAGGTTTGCGATTGAATCTTTTGTACACATCATGAAAATGGACAGGGACAGCTTTAAAAACAGATATGACTCATTTAGTAATGTTTTTGTGTATTTATTATCTACTTGTTTATACTTTTATTAATTAGACATCCAGGTGTTCATATGCAACAAAGAACGTTATGGCTATCTGAATGTCCCGGCCAGACCTCACCAGACCCTGGAGGATGACCGTCTCAACTTTGTTCATGTCCATCTGGAATCCATGAGTGAGTGCTGACTGTATTCACTGTGAAACTGTAAATGGTTACAGGATTTCTCACACAAAGGTTATGTGCCACTGCACTGGTGTATGGATGTGTATCTGGTGTTGGTCGAAGAGGCCTTATGCACTAAATGGCGGCCATGTCCCCATCAGCCGGCCCCAGGGCAGCTGTGGTTACAGCTTAGCACCACCAGTGTGTGACTGTGGAGTGAATGAATAATGAAGGGCTTGTAAGCACTTTGAGGACTTTGATATAAATCTAACCCATTATTATTGTTATTATTATTATTGTTATTATGATGTACTTAAGGTTACAGTTACCACTTGCTAAATTAATCCATTGTTTGTCTTCTGTCTATTTTCAGTTGAAGGTCCGCCCATGAAGCCATCTCGTTATGTCCACGTGTTTCCCAAACAGAGAGACCTTATGGGCTTTGATGAAGTAAGAGACTGATTTATACAACATAAGACTGAACATTGATTTGCGACTTAAGACTTTAACACAATGCATATATTCTCAGATATTTCTGATAAATCTACAACGTCGTCCTGACCGCAGAGACAGGATGTTGTATTCCCTGAATGAATTAGAAATTGATGTGAAGGTGGTGCATGCTGTGGACGGAAAGTGAGTGATGACTTTATCTATTGTGTATTGGTTTAAAAAAACAAAGATGATGAATACATTAGTGACTTTGAAAATGTGGTTTTACAAAATTCCTAAAGGGATACCCGTGTATGTGTGTACGTTTAGTGCCCTGAACAGCAGTGATATAAAGATCCTGGGTGTGGACCTATTGTCTGGTTATTATGACCCGTTTTCTGGACGCACTCTGACAAAAGGAGAGGTGGGCTGCTTCCTCAGCCATTACTACATCTGGAAAGAGGTGAGAACAGATATACATTTGTTTTTTTATAAGTTTTATGAAGGAAACAAAGTGTTTAAATTGAGCTAAAATCCTTGCACTACAGGCTACAAGAGAAAGATTACATTTTGTATTTTACTACAGTCTCTTATCAGCAACTGTAGTTATTATTTGTGTTTCATATTTTTGTTGTTAAATGATAGTAAGTTGTCAAAATGTCCATGGTCTCTGTCTTAGATTGTGGACATGCAGATGGATAAGGCTCTGGTCTTTGAAGACGACGTTCGATTCCAGTCCAACTTCAAACGCAGGGTGCTTCTGCTGATGGAGGAGGTGGAGCAGACGGAGCTCGACTGGGATTTGATGTAATACGCACAGACTGCGTTTTATATAACTTGTGGTAGTTTAGGCCACTAAAATGTGAATTGAGGATGGCTCATCTCAAACACAGCTCTGACAATCTTACTGTCACTTCCATATATATACAGAGTATCCCCGGATCCTTAGAAAGTCTTAGAAGGTATTAAATTCCATAATGTAAAAATAAGGCCTTAATTAGAATTAAAATTACCAGTTAGTGATAATGTGTTCGAGGTCCGTTGTATATTGGGCAAGAAAGTTTTAAAACTCGGAACAATGGGAATAAAAGCTTTGGAGATCCACATGCAGTGCGAAAAACACAAAGCAGCTGCGAAAACCTGTCAGAAAATACCATTTCTCAGTTCTGTTCCGTCGTGCCCACCATCTCAGCACCACAGAGCGCTGCTCCAAATTCTTTGCTATGAAGTTGGTCTTAAATTTAATCTTAGATGGTATTAAAAAGGTCTTAAAAGTCTTTAATCTATAACATTTATTTTATTAAACTAACAAATACTTAAATACAAAATACAAGTTAACAAATAGTGCCAAGTTTTACAGAGTTGAAGTAGATTAAAATCTGATTTTTAACTGTCAAAATCTAACCTGATCTTTTGGATTTAAGTTCTTCTTGTTATCTAACATGTTTTTCCGTTTGTGCAGATACTTGGGCAGGAAGCAGGTTAATCCTGGAGACGAGGAGCCGGTGGAGAACATTCATAACTTAGTTTGGGCTGGCTATTCATACTGGACTTTGTCTTATGCCATCTCTCTGCAAGGAGCCCAGAAACTTCTCAATGCTGAACCACTTTCTAAGATGCTCCCTGTTGATGAATTCCTCCCCATCATGTACGACAAACATCCAAAGTACGTATCTCAAAACACTACATTTTAAACCACAGAAATACTCTTGCCTACTCTTTAAGTTTCCTGTCAGACACCACAACCTTCCGTAGCGTGTGTGCAGTTAAAATGACCCAATAAAAGTCAGACATGCTTCTGTAATAGAGGGCTAAATATGTGTGTGTGCACCAAAGATGTGGTTTTCATTTATTCTTAGAAAAAGATCATTGAGTTAAAAAAAAAAGCTTTACAATAAAAATGTAGCTAACCTTGCTCTCTCAAAAATACAGATTTAAAAATGCTTACAGTTTACTGCCACATATACAGACTATATATAATATATAATCAGTAACATTGCATTACAACATATGTAGGTGGGATGTAGGAATAATTTTGGAGTCATCCATCCTATCACAGAGGTGACACACGAGTCGATGGGGATGCACTGCACCTTGGGCTGAAGAGTCCAAAAAAACCGAAGGCTTGGCAGTGTGTGCTCCGTGGTGTGTGGAAAACGGGCCTGGAGCCAGCCCACTTCCTTCTCTCCGGCACCTCTTTGGTTCTAATTTCATACGCTTGACTAGTTTACTCAGAATGGAGCACATTGACCCTGCTGTTGATTCTCATACACAACATGACGGCAATGGCTTTAAAATTCCAAAAAGTGTGCCCCAAATGAAGATATTATTGATGACAAAAAAAAACTACTACTTTTTACTTTTCTTTTATTACAAAGAGCAAAGTCAGCATTGTTATGAACAGTATCTACTTCTGATCTCTTCTTGCAGTGAGGACTACAAATCCCATTTCCCCAACAGAAACTTACAAGCTTTTAGTACACGCCCCCTGCTGGTCCAGCCATGTAAATACGCTGGGGATCCCGAGTGGGTAAGTGATACAGAAACGTCCACACTATGGGATGATGACTCGGTGCGCACCGATTGGAGAGGTTCCCACAAGATCCTCAAAGGCTCTGCGTCGCCACCACAGATGCTGTCGTCTGCCTACAGGGATGAGCTTTAGAACCGTGACCAGAAAAGGCTCGCAAGGACATGGGCAAGAGAAAGTTATTTTAGTCACACCACTGACATGCGTATTGCCGTTTAAACTGGACATCTTTAAAGCATGTTAAAGTGGGTCTTTCCTTTATGAGGAGGCGTTTAACGTCTTCTACCTGTCTTCTTTTTTTATTATTTGGACAGTTTCTTGAGAAGAACTTGCACAACTGATTAAGCTCAAGAACAACCCACCCTTAAGTCTTTTTTTTGTCCTTTTTTTTGTGTGGCTAATGTGAGACGTCTTCATTTGCACAACAGTGATAATAGTGTAATTGTTTTCTGTTAATATATAAATATTTTCCTCTGCTACAGTGTTGTATTGCATAACTTTATCTATAATTAACCCTGACTGACCGAGTAACTGCTCTAACTCCATAGAGCAGTTACTCTCTGTTTGCTTTACCTCGTATTTTTCTAGATGTGCATCAACCATTTAAGTATTTTTCAGCAGTGAATGTTTACAACTGCTTTTAAGAGTTTTTCAATATTTTCTTTTTCTTTTTTTTGTAAGTGGCGCTGAGTAACCTTATGTAGTTGGTCAGCTTTATAGCATGTGGATATTTTTGTGTTTTAACATTTAACCACAATTCTTAGAATACTTTAATGCATCATCCTGTATTTTGTATTGAGTGGTTCATAATCATGATTTTGTACAGATTTTTACCATATCAATTATGTGATGTTCAAAGACTGTTAAACATTTCTGTTTTCTACATTACATGAGTTCACATCATCAAATCACAAGGTTTATAACAGTTGGATGAACTCTGATGACAACATAATTGTTACATTAGTTGTTATTGAAAATAATTGATAAGGTTAGTGTTATGTTATATGTCGTGTGTTCTTTCTATGTCAGAATAATTGATCTGTGACTGTTGTGACGTCTGAGTAACACATGAGAATCAAGTGCAATGAGGTTTTGACCAAAGTGTGTTTCAGGAAACATAAATCTTTTTGGTTAATACTTTTGTAATTACAATTTGTGGTTATAATTTATTTTCTATTTTTACAATTCAGTAACTTAAAAAAAACAACACCGTTTTAATACTACTTGTAGTGACAAACATTCACCACAAGAGGGAGCAATAGTAATCAATAAACGGCTACACTGAATGGTAAAGCTTTACTTTAGAGTTATACATGGCTCGGGTAGGATTTTTCTTTCGTGTTACACTTAGTCTACTAAAGTTACTTACTTAAGATCCTCTTATTTCATCAGGTGTGAACAAAAAACCAGTTCAAACTTCAAACAGGCCTGTCACTATATCAGCAAGTGTTTACCATAGATCATCTATTGTATCCTTCGTTCCCTGAAAAACACATAATCCATGGTTTAATCAGCAACATGATGAAACAAATGACAACATAGCTCAAAGGTCACTTTTAAGTATTTTGCATTTCACAAATGTAGCAGGCCTGGTCAATCCAGCTCAAAGTTTGAACTGGAGAGAACTTGCAGGAGGAAACCTAAACTCAGCCTCTGAGTGGTTGTGTGGTGGAGGTGGGGACTCCGGAGGTCAATTTTGCAAAACATAAACTGCAAGTGAGCTTCTAGCTTCTAGAGCAGGTTGATAATCACGGTTTTCTGCCTCTCTTTCATGTAAGTGACTCTGATGTTCTACTTCTGCATGATTTGACATCAACAGCTGCTGCTATTGATGTCAAAGACACACACACACACACAACACACACACAACAGACACACACACAACAGACACACACACACAACACACACACAACAGACACACACAACACACACACACACAACACACACAACAGACACACACACACACACACACAACAGACACACACACATACACACACACACACAACAGACACACACACACACACACAACAGACACACACACACACACAACAGACACACACACACACACACAACAGACACACACACACACACACACACACACACACACACATACACACACACATACACACACACACACACACACAACAGACACACACAACACACACACACACACACAGACACACACACACACACAGACACACACACACACACATACACACACACACACACACACATACACACACACACACAACAGACACAAACACACACACAACAGACACACACACAACAGACACAAACACACACACACACAACAGACACACACACACACAACAGACACACAAACAGAACACACACCCCCACACAACAGACACACACACAGAACACACACCCCCACACAACAGACACACACAACAGACACACATACACACACACAACAGACACACACACACACACACACAACACATACAACAGACACACACACACAGACACACACACAACACACACACAAACACACACACAACACACACACACACACACAAACACACACACAACAGACACACACAACAGACACACATACATACACACACACACACACACACACACACACACACACACACACACACACACACAGACACACACAACAGACACACACAACAGACACACACAACAGACACACACACACACACAACACACACACAAACACACACACAACAGACACACACAACAGACACACATACATACACACACACACACACACACATACATACATACACACACACACACACACACACACACACAACACACACACAAAGACACACACAACAGACACACACAACAGACACACACAACAGACACACACAACAGACACACACAACAGACACACACAACAGACACACATACACACACACAACACATACAACAGACACACACACAACAGACACACACACATATACACACACACAACAGACACACATACACACAACACACACACAAAAATATGTAGGCATCAACATGTCATTCAAAACCATTTTGTTGTTAATGACATACCTATTATTTGGTGCAAATTTCCATAGGACTTTAGTTTAACGCACAAAGGGACATCTGGATATTGTAGTCCACTTTGAACTAAAGTGCGACCTACATACATGTGTATGTACGGTGCTCCTCTGCATGTGCACATGTAGCGGACGTTTAGAGGAAAGTGAGAGCGCAGGGGTTGTCGTGGGAGGGCTAAACGCAGACACTCGGCTCCTCTGACCCTTTTAGCCCCGCAGCTCCCATTGGACCACACTTTCGGAAACACTTTGAGCTCTGAAAAACTACGCAGCCATTCCTCCAGACTTTTCACCGGCTGTGTGTTTATCCGGATCAGTTTGCGGTTGGGACCCATCGCAGGTATGCGAGGGACGTGTAGGAAACGTGCTGCACTCCACAAAGTCACCGTTTAAAGACTGGCGTAGGTTTACTTGTGTAACCCGTTAGCGAGTGATATTTTGTTAACTATCGTTAAACCTATGTTAACAACATTGCCCTGTCTTTCTGGTTTGGTTGTGTTTTGTTGCGTTTTGCTTTTATGTAGGTCTACTATAGTAGGTTACACAAGAAGCCAAACTTAAACGTACAGTTGAACAGCGGAGTTATACACGCTTCCTTTTGGCCAGTCTTTGCCTTAACTAAGCTTAGGGCTTTAAAAAAATATATAATGCACCCAATATTGACAGGTTTGTGGTCTATATCCGGATCAGACTGTGACAACAAGCGGCCAATGGCCAGACGCCCACTCGTGCGTAACGATCTGTTCTGTTGTCTGCTAGACCCCACATTTTTGGAGCACTAACCTAAGTCTATAGGCTACTGTAGATATTTTTAAATGTCTGTATGGCCCACATCTGCCCAGGTTCATAAGGTCACAGTCTTTGCACAAACAACTTTAACTAGAGTTATGATCTCTCCTTCCCCAAGACAGCAATTTAATTTGTCCTTTTGCAGTGGCCATCCTCAGATGTGTGGTGCTATATTAAAATACTTCTTCTTTTTTACAATTGCTTTTATTTGACTGTTTTATCCTGCCCTAGTATATCCTCATCTCACTAAAGCATAATGTCCATAGTTTATACAACTAACTTACTCTGACGATCTGCAGAGTCCATGGCCTTCTTAGGGACTGCAGTTCGCCAGGTAGCATTGTCTCTCAAGCCTCCACTGTCTCCTCTGTGCCGGACAAGTGCTCGTGCCTACAGCTCAGAACCCACCAAACAGAAAAGTGTTCCTTATGAGACGACCCTCAAACAGGAGGATGGGACCTCCTCTGGACCCACAAAACCTTTACCCAGGTGAGCTTGTATTAACACATTATATGAAAGAAAGAAATGAGATAACCTACAGTATAAAAACACAGTTTATTTACAGGGCTATTGAAAATATTCACTTATGACTGCAGTGGGTTTTCTATTATGTTGTTGAAAATGCTCAGGTACATATCTCTCCACTGTTTTAGGTCGGCAGATGTAGTGGTGATTGGAGGAGGGAGTCTGGGCTGTCAGACTGTCTACCACCTGGCTAAAATGGGTTTGACCAACGTGGTTTTGCTGGAAAGAGACAGACTAACTGCTGGTACCACCTGGCACACTGCAGGTAATGAATTAACCTGCTCGTATTTACTACAGCTGCAGACATATTATTACCTTTGTCTGTATCTACAAAACTTCTCAGTCTCAAGCTTATAGAAAAACACTGACTTTACTGTTAATGTAATGGAGACCGAACACTTTTTGCATAACTCCACCATGCCCTTGTCTTAACTCGCAAAACCAATAAAAGTAACTTGTTTAGTTACCAGTTATTTGCTCACATCCTCAAATTTTCTGTTTTGAGGTCTACTATGGCAGCTTCGTCCCAGCGATGTTGAAGTAGAACTTTTAGCACACACTAGGAATGTGATAAGCAAAGACCTGGAGGAAGAGACTGGTCTTCACACGGGCTGGATCCAGAATGGAGGCCTCTTTATTGCTTCCAATAAGCAGAGGCTGGATGAGTACAAGCGGCTCATGTCGGTAAGGATCCATCATGTTTGCACGCTGGTATGTCATTTTAAAATCTATGTGTCTATGTTTTGATGGACATCGACGTAAACGATGCAAACGCAGTTGAACCAGTTTTGTCCTGCCATTAAAACACAATCTTTATAAGTCATGCTCCTAAAATGTTGATTAGTGTGACAATTAGTCTGTTTTATGGTGGAATAATGTCCTAAAATACAAATACATTTGTTTCAGTCCATTGTTTACATGGTAGGGACATTTCTGTTTGTGTGCCTCTCTGTCAGTTACAGCTCAGAGAGGGAAGGAAAAGCCAACAAAACTAATTCAATGCCAAATAAAAAGAGAATGTAGCACAGAGCTAGAAGAAAAAGTTAAAGCAAAAACATCTGGGTTCAGTTTTCAGATACTTTTGCTTTAATCTTTTCTTCAAGATAACCTGGATGACTGAGAACCTTCACAGACACTCAAATCTTTAACAGATTTAATTACAGTTAAACTAATTGTTGAATTTTGAAGACTCTCTCCTCTTTTTTTTCTGAAGCTGGGTAAAGTGTATGGCATTGAATCTCACGTCCTGTCACCTGCTGAGACTAAAGATCTGTATCCTCTGATGAACGTGGACGATCTTTATGGAACTTTGTATGTACCAAAAGATGGGACCATGGATCCTGCAGGAACTTGTACCACGCTGTCCAGAGCGGCTTCAGCTCGAGGAGCCACGGTAAAAAACTGTTTACATGCTTTCTGACGGTAGAGACACAACAAAAAGTTACTGAGATTAAATAGTCATATCATTGAATAAGAGTGGTATGAGCCTTGATAATAACATACTTTACTGCTGTATAAGGCAACTCAAAACATGGTCCTGTAACTCTTATGCTTTGTGTGGATTCTATTGTTTGTAATGTGCGTGTAAATACCGTTTCTACAACATTTATGGTTCTAAACACAGGTGATTGAGAACTGCCCTGTGACTGGTATTAAAGTGCGGACAGATGACCTCGGCGTGAAGAGAGTAAAAGCAGTAGAGACTCCTCATGGGACCATCGAGACGCCATGTGTAGTAAACTGTGCAGGTAACATGCAAAAAACAATAAGTTCCAAAGTTAGAAATAGATCAAATAAGACTGCTTTCAGTTTTTGAATGAATGAAAGAATATATTATTATTAAAGTGTTAGCCCAAACAGATATCACATATTTCATAGATGACTGCCACATAAACAAATACATAATCTTCACATTTTGTTTAACATAACAAAATAAATCCCAATAAAATTAATCCATCAGACAACCAAAATAAATCAGGATATTTACACTGGATTCTCTGAAACATAGAAGATCTGATGTGATTATACAATGGACAATACAACAAAAAACAAATGTCATCTTCACTAAAACATAAATCTCACAAAACATACAATTGTTCTTCTGGCACACCTTTTATACCTGCCCACCTCAACTGTGAGAGGCTGGGGACAAATACACTGCCCTCTTTTGATTTAGGTTTTATCATAGGGCTCTGTAATAAACTTGTTTATGTATGTTTCAGTCGGCCATACAAGCTGTCATGTGTCATGTGTTACCTGTAGGAGTATGGGCCACTAAGCTCGGGGAGATGGCAGGAGTCAGAGTGCCGCTCATTGCCATGCATCACGCCTACGTAGTCACAGAGAGAATTGAAGGCATACAAGTAAGACTCATAATACAAACTGGCTGTCACTGAAATAGCCTTTTTATTTTTTTCTGTCACTTTTTATCTATCGTTCTTTTAAAATCAGAACGCATAACACAATCATTGTGCACATTATTTGTACAAATTACAATAAGTTGTCTCTGATTTTGCTCTGACTTAAGCTAATGGTTTAATTTCTAACAGGATAACTTCAACAGGATATTGCTGCAACCTCATGAAGCGTTAATTCACACAGAATCTTTACTTTCTACTTTAGCCTGTTATAAGTAATATGACCAACAGGGGGCACTATGAGCACATAGTCCAGCACTTTCTAGTGTTGATTATTCCTGTGTGTGCTGGAGAGTGAGATATGTGTGCTTGTTTGTGTCGGAGAGACGTAGACTGGTACTGTATCCATTAGTGTGTTGATAGTGCTGATTATTTGTAATTATCGGATGAAGGGAAATGCCAGCCTTGTGTATTTAATATACTGCCAATGCAGTGTGTGAAAGCTCTAGTTTGTGTACTCATGCATAACTGTACATCCTCTAGAGACCTGTAGTTTTAGCTGCACTGTCAGAGCTGCACTGTCACTGTGTTATGTAGTTTAAGAGCAGCTTAACCAGCATTACTGCTACATCATTTACACAGACACCAAACCACACACGGAACGACACGTCAGTCTTCTGAAGGCCATAGGAAAATGTGTTCCCAGGCTGTGCTTCTTGTCAGGTCAATCATGCTACGCTGATCCTGCTTCCCCATGTGATTAGACTTTTTGCTTGGGAAGTATTTAAGATTCAAATATTCAAGGCTTGGTGAAAGTAATTGGTGTATCTTTTCATCTGTTAGACTGTGTGAAGGACAAAGCCGTTTGCAGTGCTCAGTCTGTAGTCGGCACAAGAAACAGAAACTAAGAGTTTGGCTTTTATCATGTGTCAAGCATTTTCCAAATGTCAACTACTTCTGTGGTATTTGCGTTTGTATTCAGAGTGAAGTTTGGGATTGAGGGACATGCACTCATGAAAAAAAAATAATTACTCAATACACTTCCACTAGAAACTATACTTTTTGTTTTCTAAGATTTTATGGTATGTCACGAGCTGTAAATCCCTAAATAAAGAAATGCTATGGTGTGTTGTTTGAGCTGCTGCTGCTGTAACCATTCAGAGAGCTTTAATGATCTTTTATTTTATACCTTGTAGTATGTGAAGGTTGCTTAGGAAGATGTTTGTGCAGCATTCTCAGTCCAGTGTTAGTTTTAATTGCTGATTCTATTCTTTTTCCAGTTTAATCCACATTTCTGTACCCTTTCTTTGCAGAATATGCCAAATGTTAGAGACCATGATGCGTCAGTGTACCTGCGTCTCCAAGGCGACGCCCTGTCCGTAGGAGGCTATGAGCAGAACCCAATTTTCTGGAATGAGGTAAGCTTTAATATTGTCTGATGCTATCAGTAATCAGTATGTGTGTTAATATGAAAGTATATTTAAGGGTATGATGATGGAGTTGTCATGTGGTCTGCCTCTTTGGCCTCATCACAGAGAAATATTGTATTCTTATACGCCTTACATGTGCAGCAATATGCCACACAAATTACATTATCTAATGGAACTTCAGTTTAAAATAATTCATGATAGTCTTCAAATGATGAACCTTTCAAAATGTGAGAACACTAATATCATCTGTTCATCTTCAGATAGCATTTTTTGTGGGACACTCGTGATGCCTGTCTGTGTCTGTCTTCTTTCTTTCTGCATGGCTTTTTGCCTTTCTCCATATTCCTCAGTGAATGTACAAGCGCTCTTTGTGCAGAAGCTGCTTCTTTTGTTCTTGTACTGCAGCTGAGTATTGCTTTGATGTCTTGAAGCAAATGTGTAAAAGAGGGGAGATACTGTATGGACTGAGTATTGGCATGGAGAAAAGGGCAGAATAGAAGGTTCTTGTGAATAAGGATGAACAGGATCAATGGGTTCAGAGGCATTGAGAGAAAGTGTGGGGGTAGGACTAAGTGTATAGCTCTAGTTAGTTGCCGTTCTTTATAACATTAACTACCACAGCCTAATCTTTGTGTGTAAATCCGAATATGAAGTATAACCAGTGACACTGATGTGTAGGTCGTACGTTTCCCATGCATCCTTAAAAAGCTTTAAAACATGCAGGACAGTTTAAATGTTCTAGAAATCATGTACATTGTTTTTTTTAACATTGTCTGCAAACTTTGAAACTGTCTGTCCGAGTGGAGTTTAACTAAAACAGGGAGGAATAATCATGAAAAAAATCCATAATAAGAAAAAACTGTCCTACAAGTCATGATTTAAGGAAGACAATTTCCTAAAATACTCACATCCCAAAGATTGCGTGACCTGCAATAAATATTTTAAGCATTTAAACACATTCACATTTGACTGGAATCAAACTAAAGCAGAAAGACATTAAGCACATGAAGTATTCTTTCAAGTCAGTTGAATGCATTTATAGAAAGAAAATCCTGTTACCACGTTTTGTCATCACAACATACTAGATTAACAATATAGCAGGTGTTCTTATTAAGTAAACTTGATTGCCAGAGAGATTAACTCTTATGTACACTGGAACCATTTAAGTGTACATGTTACCAAAGTGGTATGCCTCAGATAAGCATCACTAAAGGATACAGAAACGTGGGAACAGGGCAGGAGGAGAGTTCAAGTAAAGCAGGGACCATATCAGTGCCAAGAATGGTAGAACTATGTGACTTACCAAATCCTGCAAAGAGCACAAGGTGGTGAGCTGAGGATTTTTATAATCTGAGCTCACTTCGATGAGTGTAGGAGGAGGATAGCGCTTTAAGGCAAGGCGGTCCACACTCCACAGCAGAAGATGTACGAGCTAAAGACTGCATTTTGGCCCAGCTGACCAGGAAGGAGTCCAGATGGGAGCAAATTAAAGCCTGGACGCGGAACAGAGAGGGAAGGCTCTGTTTGACAGATGCTTATTCCCCAGAAAAAGAGGGACCATTCAACAGCTGCCACAGGAGTGTGCAGCCATTTTCCCTCAATCACGTATTAAGACCTGTCTTCAATCTGGAGTCAATTTATAATGCTCTTGTCAAAATAATGAGAGAAGGAAAAGTAACAGCATCCTACTGGCAGTTTGAGATGTCCAGAGATTATTTAGTTCTCATCTCTTCAGGACAGACGTGGATGCTAATAAAAAATATGTCAGTAGTATATATTTGAAAAAAAAACTGCTGCATTGTCAAAACTAGATTAGAGGATGTTTGTATAACCCAGGTTTCTTAAATGTGCAGTGATCAAAATTCCAAGTAATTCCAAGTAATTCTGTTGTGAGGGAATTTATTAGTCTGATTATTCCTGAATCTATGAAATCTCCCAGGTTTCTGATAAGTTTGCCTTCAGCTTGTTTGACCTGGACTGGGATGTTTTTATGCAACACATTGAGGGAGCAATCAACAGAGTTCCTGTTCTGGAGCAATCTGGCATCAAGTCCACAGTCTGCGGACCAGGTACACACACACACACACACACACACACACACACACACACACACACACACACACACACTTTTGTCATGTTGCCAGTCTTTGCACACCACTCTGACATTATACATTACAACAGGAAACATTCATGACTGCTGCGCTAATTTTAAAGTGAAATTTATTCAGCCATGAAATACCTTATTTATCCGTCTCCTGCTGCACTCCCTCATGAATACCTAAACCAGAGATAGTTGAGTACTACAAATCTGACTCTGTCCAGGGGAGCAGGACGTTACTCCGAAGGACAAGTGAGCCGTTCTGTTAATGACGCCTCTCCACAGTTACAATGTTAAATAGGATTTTTCATTACCACAAAGTAATGCAGCTGTTTTTTTGTACATGTGCATATGGGGTCGATAAGATTTATTTCTGACAGGAAAAACAGATCACAGAAAATCTTAAAGAACACACCAAGTAAAAAATACAGAAAAGTGCCCCAATGCTTTGTTTTTTTACTTTACGTATGTATGTTGGTGAGATCAAATTTTATTTTCTACCACATACCCTACACCTGTCAGATCCACTGCTCTGCTGATCAAAACAGATGCCGCAAAACAAAGAAAAACACAGCATAACACTCTTAAAGGATCTTTAACATACAGTAAATTGAGCAGGTATGGATGTCCGCTTACATTACACATCAAAAAATCTATTCTAAATGGTCTCAGGATACAGAGAAAGTGCTTTCTGTTCTCAACTGGATCTGAATAAAACTTCCTGTTTCAGTGCTAGAAGGGCTCATTATACATATATTTGTGATCTGTTTAATTTTAGAAAGATTTAGTTTTTGAAGTAAATCTCATAACATCTTTTTAACACTCATAAACATCCCTGCATGCTTTCTTAGACTGTGATTTATTGTCAAAATTAAAAATACATATTGACTAGACTTTTTAGACCTCTATAGACTTTTTCAGAGAGATAAAAATACTACCTTAGTCAGCTCAGAAGAAGCGTTAACATCTCTTGTGGTACATGTACATTTAATGATATTTACCCATATAATAATCCAGGTTAACTTCTTGTTTGTCAGAGTCGTTCACAGCAGACCACAAGCCCCTGATGGGAGAAGCTCCAGAGGTCAGAGGCTTCTTTTTGGGCTGTGGTTTCAACAGCGCTGGTAAGTACTCTTGAGATTAAACTGCTTATTGGAAGTTGGGAAAGTGTCACCTCTGACCTTACACACATTTCTCTCATTATTAATATTTTCTGTTTGTAATTATTCAAAACAAAATGTAGCAGCTGTCATTTACATTTGCATACCCTTTTTACAAATGCTTTCTTCTTTAGAAAGTTTTCTTAGAAATAGAAACAAGAAGCCAAACAAGCCAGGAGCGATGGCCCAAGAGTGCTTTTCTTCCTCTGACCCTTTGCTTGCCTCTGTTGATTCTCTTCAGGCACAAATTAAAAATAGAGCTGCTCTTGATTTGACTCCATCGGGAACAAACCGAGACTTACAAACAAACTTCAAGGGTCACAGCTGACATTGGAAAGTTAAATAGATAGTTTTCAACATCTGAGCAACATATAGGATTGAAGATCAGGATTTTTTATGTATTTATTTTTTTTACAGTTATTTTTATTTAGGTGCACGTGTCAGAGTGGTTAGCACTCCTGCCTCACAGCCAGAAGGTCGTGAGTTCAAAACCCGGCCGACCCAAACATTCTCGTCCGACTCCGGTCTTTCTGTGAGGAGTCTGCATGTCCTCCACGTGTTACTGTGGGTTCTCTCCGGGTACTCCGGCTTCCTCCCAACATCCAAAGACATGCATTTACATATTAATCGGCAACTCTAAAGTGTCCCTAGGGAATGAATGTGAGAGTGAATGGTTATCTGTCAATGTTTGTCTCTATATGTCAGCCCTGTGACTAACTGGCCACTGTCCAGGGTGTACCCAAAGCTGCTGGGATAGGCTCCAGTTTGGGACAAAGCGGTAGAAAATGAAAAAAAAAAAGAATAATTTTTTTTTAAAAACTTTTTATGCAAAGTAGAGTAAAAGTGACAAAGCGTTTAAAACACATGAGGTACAGACAAAAACACAAACCTGATCATCCTTTGTGAAGCAGAGGTGTCCAGGAAGTCCAGAAAGGGGTCCCAGGTCCTTTAGAAACGGTATGGTTTATTCTGTATTGCTGTAGAGAAAGCTTCCATAGGGATAATGTTTATTACTGTTTGTATCCACCACTGAACAGATGGGGGCTGGTCAGAAATCCACAGAACCATGAGACGTTTACGGACACAGTGTATTAGAATATATAAAAGGTCCTTTTTACAAAAACCAACAGGCAGTTTGTCATTTAGTCCCAGGAGACTTTGCTCCCTATATATTATAGTTGGCACTTAAATATAACACAAAGCTTATATGTAATTGTAGTCCCAAAATGCAGGATAACAGGACAGCTCCAAAGACACTGAAAAAAGGTACTAAGACTGACACTTGTTACAAAGTTCTGAGAGATTTGGACACATTCTATGAAGTTACGTAAAGCCTATGCAGGATTTAAAATCGTCTTTCCCAAATGAAGTTTGATCCAACTTCCCACTATATTCCCTTACTTTATGATGAAGAAAAAAAAACTCATTTGTTGTTGTAATCTGTTGGAAAGTAAGAAATGATCCCTCATTGAACAAATCACCAACTGTTTTGATAGCTTTTTGAGAGCAACCAGCAAAGCATGCTTGGAGGCCCGGTAGAAAGTATATCAGTCAGTAAAGAAACTGCTGTCTTTTTCTGTTCCGAATAAATGAAATAATAGAACCGTGTGATTTAATTTTGAACAAGGGGCAGAATCTGAAATGCATATAAGAAAAAAAATATTTTGACCAGAAGAGAAAGGGGGAGGCAGCACAGTCTGCCCAAATCACGGAGGCTTGAGAGTTGATGGGACAGTCTCTGGATGTGCTGAGTGCTGCAGTACTAATAACTGGGGTCAAAGGTTTCCCAGTCATTTTCTTCTGCACAGCTCTTCACATTTATTCTCTCTTATTGTTGACAGACTTGCTGGGACTTTGGACAAACCTGTGAAAGGTCTGCAGGTACCTCTCACAGGTTTTGTGCCTCTAGTTCAGTTTTTGTGCTTCTAGTTCAGTAAACATGATCCATTAATATGTGCACGTTTAGCTGGTGCTTGAATTTGGCTGAACCATGCTTTATACTCCTGCCTCAGAGCAAGAAGTTAGTGGATTGGATTCAATTATTTTTGTAGTTTTCATGTTCTCTCTCTTTATTTTCTGATCCAGGGTTTTTCAAAGCACACATGAAGCAGACAAACCCTAAAACTTGCCCTGATTATGATTCAGTTGCCAAGCACTCGGTAACAGCTATTTCGCCAAAAGAATGTTGTTGCCTGGCAACACCAAACTCACTGTTTATTTATTAAAATTGCAGTTTTTTAATTACCCTTAACATCAACATCTAATCGTGCCTTCGTACATGAGGTTCTGTGTCTGACCAGAGCATTTTATTCCGTCACAAGGAACAAATAAACTGAATTGTAAGTGACAACACTGGGTTTGCAGGAACTCAGTGGCTCACCTGGTAAAGCACATACCACATACACCAGCGTTCCAGGTTAGATTCATTATGTGTCCATTTGCTCCATGTTGTTCCACCTTGCCCACACTGTCTCAATGAAGTAGAGCCAAAAATAAACAAACAGTTTTTTTAATGTCTTATTTCATGGGTTATTTTAAGAAGACCCTAGTGACAACCAAGCTGTTACATCTTAAGAGATTGAACTGCTAAGAGGTGTTTTGTGTGTGTGTGTCTTAAAATGATCAGTATTGCTAGTGGAGACACTTTGGCAATGTCAGGAAAGAGAGCGATCTCTAATGAGTTGAGGCAGATTGAGTGATGGATAATGACTGAGATGGACGCAAACGTTGCCAAGCATAAATGTGAAAGTCAAAGACACAAAGAGTAGGGACAACAGAGGGAAGTACAGCGAGAGGATGAGTGGAAACCTAAACAAGAGAGTTCACACGCAGATCTGCGCTCACACATCAGTGCGGTTATCTCAGGGGACATTTATCAATGCCACTTTCTAACCCCTGTTTTCCAAAGCCCACTTCCATCCCACCGTTAGTCCATTCACCATGTAAATGTCTTCTCGGGCAGGGCTCAGAGCTGGAAGTGATGTGATGAGAATTAAGGAGGATAGGGAGGAAAGATGAATGCAGGGACACTGGTTATGTTGTTCCATTTTGATGTTACGCTCTTAACCCATCATCTGCTCACACACTGAAGTACAAATCACTTGCATTAAAACATAAGAAAAGCATTTGCTTCAAGGGAGAACCACATTACCCACAGTTTTCGAAGAGCATGGATGAAATACGAAAGGGTTACAAAAGCTCTGATGAGGTCATATTGCTCAGGGGCAGCTGTACGAGGGGGTCAAATGTCACTGCACTCGTCTGTAGGTTTTATCTTCAGTGTTTAGTTCAGTGTTTCTAGGAGTAGCTCAAAACTGCCACTTATAAAAACTGCACATTTAAATAAGGAAAGAAAACTCTTCTTTTTTGAGAAACTGCTCAGCATAGATTTCCAAATGGCGTTTATGTTGTTTGGCCATGAATCCCCAATGAAGCTCTGGGAATGTGTGAGTATTTTTTTAACAGCTAGGAAAAATAAGTAATTAATCATTTATCTGTAAAAAAAAATATATAATAATAATGCTTACAAACAGTCCCATTAGGTTATTTAATTTCATTGTAGTTAAAGGTGTTCTTTTGTTTGTTTTACTTAAGTGGTGGAAATTATTATTATTATAATTATTTTGGGGCTGGCATGTGATCAGGAGAGGGAAAACCAAAACAAAAGATGCATAGACTGCAAAGAAAATGTATGTGCTATATTTTTTTCCAGGTATGATGTTGGGTGGTGGTTGTGGAAGAGAGCTGGCTCACTGGATCATACACGGCCGCCCAGAAAAGGATATGTATGGATATGATATCAGGTACATACAAGTTTGACACATCCATTGTCATTGATTGTCACATTAACTAAGAGCAGCTTCAACTAGAATACCAAAAGCTGAAGGTTTCATTAAGTCTGATTATATTTCATTTTAATGAGCGTTAAAATTCCTCATCTTCCTGTTGCAGGCGTTTCCATCACTCACTGACAGACAACAAACGCTGGATCAGAGAGCGCAGCCATGAGTCATATGCTAAAAACTACTCTGTGGTGTTTCCCTTTGATGAGCCGCTTGCCAGTCGAAACATGAGGAAGGACCCATTCCATCAGGTAGATAAAAGGTTTGAGCTGCGCAGCAGGACATTTAAACAGGAAGTCCCTGAAGGAGTTCAAAGAACATGATTTTATTTTTGGTAGATCTTTTTTTTTAGAATGCTAAAAAATCCACAAAAAAAGTATGTTATGTGAACTATATACAGTATATTTTATCAGAGTGTCTCCAAATAAAAGTGTAGACCAAAACTTTTAGAGACCTTCCCAATTCTACCCCTTACCCCCTGTTTTGTGTGTTTACGAGAAACGGAATGGTGTCCCCATACTCATTTGGATCAAGGGGAAGGACTGTACACCTCCCAAACAGAGAGGAGCAAGGCACGTGGCACGCCTGCCTCACAGAAAGAAGGTCCTGGGTTCGAATCCCATCCAGGACAGGGCCTTTCTGTGTGGAGTTTGCATGTTCTCCCTGTGTCTGCGTAGGTTTCCTCCGGGTACTCCGGTTTTTCCCTACCACCAAAAACATGTACAACAGTCCCCCCGACCACACATGGGGCCAGGACTCCCCTGCAAAAGAGATTTGTAATCTCAGTGGGACTATCCTGGTTAAATAAAGGTTAAATTAAAAAAATAAAATAAAATTATGTTCCATCGAATCTCGTTTATGCACTGATCTGTTTTCTTGTCGGAATGTTTTGTAATAATGTCTGTTTGCTAATGTTAGCCTCACATAAACAGTCTCGTATTTGCAGAACAAGCTAATAACACCGCTATCTGTTTTCCTGTTGATATTAATGGATATGTTGTAAATGAACAGTTATTTTTGTGGTCGTAGTAACATTCTTCCGTGTCTTATGTCTGAGACAGGGACTGAGAAAACAGCAGCAAGACTCAGGTCAAAATCCTCGCAAACTGTTCATACACAGTATAATGATGACAGATGATTTATTAACACCATACTGTATTATTACGTTATGTATTAATATATTATAAACTAGGCTATATGAGATTATACTGTGTATAGCCTATATTATAAAGACTTATAAAGGTTATGTTATATGATATACTGTATTAATAGATCTTATATTATTATTATACATCTATGCCCTTACAGGCGTGGTGTGGGTAGCCTTATACTCTTAGCCCTACTCCTTACCCTTTCCTTTGGACGGCCATGGGGTAAGGGGTAAGGGGTAAGGGGTAGGGGTAAATTAGAGAATTGGGATTGGGCCTTAAAGCCAATCAGGTAAATACAAGGACCACTGGAAGAGATGAGCAAAAACAGTTTTGAAATTCAAGTCCAGTCTTAACACCTTTTCAAAAGCCTTTGGGTCTGTTTGCTTGTGCTTTGTGAAAGAGGGCTCAGAGTGAGCGAGTTTAAAGTTCAAACTAGAAATGAGTGAAGTTGATAATAAATGTGGTCTTGGCCAGTCTTAATTAAACGACTAAAAGAGTCGGAGACCATTTTAAGTATTCAAACACTGCCTGGGCTTGATATATTTTTTTTTGTAATGTTTTATTTCTTTTGCAAGCATACCTTTTAGATTTGATAGAAAAGCTGTTGGCAGGGCCCTGTCCATTTGGAGTACCTATGTTCTTGGTGTTATTAGTGTCTCCTGACATATAACCTCTGCAGGCAGGCTGTATTCAGACCTGTATGACTCACTTTTTTTCTTTTTTCCTCCTGAATCATCTCATGGCCTTCACTTTTATGTCTCTCATTTCTAAATTGACATCAACACAATTTCCACCAAATCTTTTTTGCCATTCATGTCTATTTTTTTTTTTTTTTTTTTTACTTTATCTTCGGTTGTGAATAATACAGTGTTCGAGTCACAGACTAGATTTCCGATTTAGGAGTTGTGTAAAAAGATGTAGAAAAAGATTCTGCTCACATCTAGGTATTTGTCATTTACTTGTCTTTGTGTAGTCCTAATAAAGTAAAACATTTGAGAAAATCAATATGTTGAACTTTAAAGTAGTGCTGCACAACTGTATATTGACAACATTATAAGTATATTATCATTGAGATATAAACCGGTCAATTATTACAGTAAATATTGCCTTTTACCAATACTGCTTGAACTGCAGTCAATATTATTACATTATTATGAGCCAGATATTTGCTCTTTTAATGGAGCAAATCCAAAGCAGAATATCAAATAAATACATTTAAAAGCTTTTATTGTTCAGTCAAATATTGCAAGCAATAATGTCAAGAAAATAGTGTCTTTCTTTGAACATTCACTCTATAGTCCCACTTGATTTCAGAGCTTATATCCGGCAGCTACATTTATTAATGCAGCCCTGCCAACATCACTATTAATGATACACTTAGCGCTGGTTGCTTGGCCTTAGATGTCTTTCAGCCAACACAAAGTCCTAATGGGCCATGCCACTATATCTTATGCATTAATCACCCACTTAGCCTTGGATTCCTGTTCGTCGACTCCATTTACCTTTAACTGTTACGTTTTCCCTCGTTCACACGTGCGGTCATTCTTTCAGAAGAGATTACTGTCACACTTTAGTGACGTCGTCAGTGTGTATTTGGAGAGTCTTCTGAGTGAGCTTGTTTAATTTGGTTTTACCGACATCTCCCGTTGCATAATTAAGCAGTTTCCTCTCAGGGCCTTTTTCACAATTTTGTAATAAGTGAAGAGTCAAAAGTGTGACGTAACTGGGACTAATGTGCGATCTGCATCTTCAATAAGTTCTCCAAAAAGTCTGTTTGGGTTTTAGGATATTCTGTTTTATCTGGAAACATAATCACTTAATGAACTCAAGATTCACAGGCATCCTGCGGTCCCATTCATTTCCTATAGTAATCATTAAGTACAACAATATATATTTTGGCTTATGGACAGAAGATTTTCACTATATGGAGAGCCAAAAGTGATAATATCCAGTCCAATCCTTTGGCTGAGTAGATATGAGCTGCTTACAACTTGTCAAGGGCCATCACCTAGCAACGAGCACTTAAAATGCCACGGATTGAAGACAAAAACACTCAAAAATGCCCACTTTCTCTTTCCTAAATAAGCATTTGTCCAACAGAATGCTCCTAATGATTATGGCATGTATTATGTCTGAGTGCTACTTAAGAGCCTTAATCCGCCAAGGAAGCAGGCCCTGTGGAAATGAGAAGAAGGGCTTCTTTTAGGAAACTGTGCATGGTTATTTCAGAACACAAACAGGCCATCTTTGACACGGCAGCTCACTCGCTTTCTCCACCTCAATACCACGAATGGTAAATATAGCTCGGAGTGGGAAGTTCTGGCAGGAGACGGCCTGAGACAGCTTGGTAGAGAAGAGCATAGCAAACCTACCAACTGTGGGCGGCTGTCAATTTAGCAAGAAACACGGCCAACGCTAAAATATATCTTATTTTAACAACAGTTAACCAAATCACAAATGAATCAGTGTGCTTTATTGGCTGCAGCGTATGATCCAGGTTTTAAAGTTATGTTACATTATTGACAGTTCATTTAGTGGAACCTGCACTAATCCATACATTTTATTAGCTTCAGATCAAATCTTAATTATTTTATTATTTTATTGACCAGACCACAGACACTTTTGACACTACTCATCATCTCATTTCAGAAAAAATCCTTATTGTATCCATTGTTCACAGTTTAAGCATTACTCAAACTGTGTATGAAACACTAAGCTCATTACTGTATCAATAAATGTGTTCATTTTCAAAAGTGAGAATTTGCAGAAACAAATGTGTATAATTGTGACAAAACAAAAAAAATCTGCGCAGTCAACACTGAATAGTAAACGAGCTCATCTGTGTGTGTGTGCATTCCTCTCTGTTCGTACATTTTAGGTGCTGACAGAGCAGGGATGTGTGTTTCAAGAGAGACATGGCTGGGAGAGACCTGGCTGGTTCAACAAAGATGGACCTGCCCCAGTAAGAGTCCTTTTATTTATACTCAAGACCTTCCTATAAGGACTGAACTGACTGCCGTTACAGGTTTTCGTGTTTCTCTCTGTGCTTGAGAAACCCACCTCAGAATGAATTTGTCTGTTCACGTTGTTCTTGTTCTGTTTTGCAAAGGTTAAAGACTATGATTATTATGGAGCGTATGACACCCCAAGGCATGTTAACTACAAATACAATAAACTACTGGGACGAGAATACACCTTTGACTTTCCCCCCCATCATGATGTGGTAAGATACAAACTATAAAATGTAAATAACACCTTTGTCCTAAATCGAAATATAATGCTCTATTGGCAACCCCTGAGGCTCAGTGAAGTTACACATGACTCTAGACTACAATAAAACGATACCTCTAGCTTTTGTTTTATTATTTCAGATTAAGAGTGAGTGCCTCTCGTGCAGACACGACGTGGCTGTGTTCAACATGTCCTACTTTGGGAAGTTCTATCTCACTGGACCAGATGCCAGGAAAGCAGCTGATTGGCTGTTCACCGCTGATGTCAACAAAAAGCCAGGTCAGTGCGTGTGAAGAATGAACACACACGTACACAGATGGGAGGGAGAAAAGATTGACAGAATGAAGTGCATTATGAGGGACTAAACAAAGATGCTAAATGCTCACACTGTATACATTTCTCCACTGTCTTGATATTGAGATAAACTTCATAGATGTATGCACAGCAAGGACTGCATCAGCTCATTTTTGTATCGTCATGATATTAACAGCAGGGCCTGTTCTCTGCAGTGATTGACAGTCTCACCTGAGTTGGCTGAGATAGAGGCGATGTGTTTTTCAGCAATGTGGCTGTAGGAGTGTGAACAAAATCAGAATCAAGTGAAAAAGGGATCATCTCTAGCCATAACTCCTGTGAGCTTTTTTTCCCCATCATTATTTCAAGCAGACCACGGACTTGAACAGAAAGCTTCACCTTTTTTTCAACAAAAAAGCAATGTTTATCACAAGAAATTACTGCAGTGAAATCTTGCCATTTTCTAAACCTTGTACAAAATGCAACCTTGCTGTCTTTGTCTTTTTTTCCACCTCTGATAAATACAATTAGATCAAGGGTCATGTTTGCCATTTAACTCTTTAGCAGAGAAACTTTGACAATGCATTTACAGCTTAGAGGCAAATTAAAACTGCAATTGGATTCATCTAACTTTATTTTACTTTGCACTGATTCTTTCAGATATACAGAAAAAGTAGAAGAAGAGTAGCAAAAGTTAGAGATGTTTTTTTTTCCCCCATTTGTATGCAAACCCATTCTGAATCACAATAAATCTAATGAAGCAGACCTCAGATTATTCTTATACTTTTAGATATATATTGACTTTAGAGAAGCTAGACACAAAAGACACCAGTTTAACGTAAGATGCTGCAAGAATGAATGGCCTGTGTGTGTGCTTCAGGGTCCACTGTGTACACCTGCATGCTAAATAAGAGAGGGGGGTCCGAGGCTGACCTGACGGTGAGCAGATTGGAGCCTGGAGTTGCCAACTTGCCTCTGGCTCCGGAGTCCAATGGTGAGAGAAATAAATATGTATTTTTTTACTAACATTTTGTTTTTTTTTAATCTACAATTTATTATCTCTTTTGTGTTTATAGACTTTGTTGGTATAAAATCCTCTGTGTGTACTGATCACATTAATGTTGACTGTTTAATAAAACATAGTTTACAAAATGCAGTGGTCCTTGTTGGTCTAGTTACCATTATTCTTTAACTACCTTTTATCTTTTCCTTTCTCAAGGCAATGCATACTACCTTGCCGTTGGAGGCGGTGTGGCTGAACACAACTGGAACCACATTTTTACTGTTCTTCAGGACCAAGGCTTTCAATGCCAGCTGACAGACCGCTCTGAGGACATGGGCATGATCAGCATCCAGGGGCCCAAGAGGTGGGACAAAAGGGAGAAAAAGGGGTTATGGCATAATAAATAAGTATAAAAGGAATAAAAAAAAAAGAACATGGGAGAGGTTAGAATTGTAAAGGCCGTGGTCAGAATTCACAAGTTTCTTGAATGAGTGAACATAAGTGGAGGCGGGTATTAGAAAGAATGAAAAGCTTAATAGCATTTGTGAATTTTTTTGTTAATTGTGCTGCTCATTTGAGGTCACACTGTCCAGCCCTAAGGTACAATAAAGGTGAAAATACAGTCTGACTTCTGTTCACAATAAAAGTGCTAGTTGATGCATGTCTCTTTCTTCTTACTTCCTACAGCTTTTCTTTTGTTCTTCACTCAAAGAGCAAGACGGACCACCTTTACCTCGTACCGATCTGTGCTTCTCTGTACTCCGCGTCTATCTATTCCTTCCCCTTTCACCTCCCGTCCTTCCCCCATCGGCCCCCTCTGTCTTTGTTCTACCCTCGTTCCAGCACCAGAGTTAGGCCGCTGTGTTCTCTGTGTGGGCTGCGTCGATTTCTTCTCCTTGCAGCTTTTACAGCTTTTTTCTTTTTCTTTTTATTGAGCTTTTTCTCCCCAATCCTTCCTCTTTACAATCATATTCCATGTTTTATTACCTGTTTGAAATTTATCAAACCTTATTTTTCTAATGCTGCTTACGTCTAACAAGAAATCAATTGCCCCTGGTGGTATTGGGTTCTGTGTCTGTCTGTGTGCCTCATTATATTACATACAGCACACAGCAGGATGTTGATTACAGTGCTTATTACGTTCTTGAGCATCTAAAGGCCACTTAACTTTCCTTTTTGAGTCTTATTCAAACAGGTTGTTGTCTCTGGCTCTTCAATGCTATGTCTTCTCATAGCATCTGCTATCTACGAGTATTTACATTGAAGCTTACATTGTTGTCATGTTTTTATGAATAAATTGATATATTGATATACCTCAAACATATATAAACAAATAACTGTTTTATTTTCTATCAGATTTGTCTCAAATAAATTCTCCAGCGATAGGAGACTCTAGCCCTGGCACGCTGTCTCTTAAGAAGATGTCAGTCACTTCCAAAAGGGTTGAAAGTGATCTGCTTTTTAATTACAAACCTTATTTATTAAACATAAAACAGTGTGATTATTCTGAGCAAGCTTCTCATACGTATGAGCGTACCCAGCTGAGAATCGCTGCTAAGTGGCAAGTTAGAAAAATAAATTGGCGGTTGCAAGCCCTTTCACCACACATGCATGCACATACAGCTCATACACACGGACAGGGCTGTTCACTGATTATATTTAGCTAATTGGCCTTGCTTTCAGGCTTTTGAGTAGAACAAACAAAGCAATGCTTAAGGGAGGACTGAAACTGGAAGTCAGCCTGGAGAAAAAAAAATCTGCCATTAGAGAAAACGTGTGTATGTTCAGAGCATATTTTTGTGTCAATTCATTTTTGCTGTAAATTGAAATGCCTCCTTCCAAAGAATTACTTGCCACACATTTGCTCTTTACCACTCGGGCACATTTTCCAGAAAGTAACAACAATAGGGATCTGTAATGAAAAATGTATTTTTTTCGTTTATCTATTATGGGCTATTTATGGACCCAGCACAACCCCATTGATTTCTCTCCTACACCGAAGCAAGCAGCCTCTGCGCACAGCATAACCCAGACCCTTCCCCAAATATATCCATCCCTGGCTTAGTGCCCCACCAATGGGAAAAAAAAACATCCCCCAGAAAGACATCATGTGTTGTAATCTCTGCCCACTCACATATGCAGTAAACAAAGTGAGCTAAACTTAGCCATATTTTGTTGACTCATCATTATGTAATATTGTTTGTTGGTGAAGAAGAGAAAGCAGCTCCATTGGTTTACACAAGACCTGTTGTCAGTTAAACCATTTTGATGAATACATCAGTAATAGATTTTACTCAGGAATAAACTCAATCAAATGCACTACAGATCTACCTGTTGTATTTAATTTAAATGTCATTCATATTTTTTCTGTTTTGCAGTCGAGCTGTGCTTCAGGAGGTGTTGGACACGGATCTCAGCAATGAAGCTTTTCCTTTCTCTACCCACAAAATAGTCACTGCAGCAGGGCATCAGGTGAGAAGAACATACATTTTTATATGTTTATTACATATAGTTCATAAGTTTACATACCCTGGTGATTTTGGCTTGATAACATGTTCACAAGTGACACAAACAGGTTTGAATGGTTACTAAAGGTAACCATCCTCACCTTTGATCTGTTTGCTTGTATTTGCTTGTTTCTGGGCTCCTAACAGAGCCTTACATCTTTCATCCAGTGCTGCACAAATGTTTCTGTTTTCTGAGTCATGGGGAAAGAAAAACTATTTTCAAAGAATCCGTGGGAAAAGGTAAAACAGGATATAAAACGACATTAAAGGAATTGAGAAAGCAAATCAGCAGTGTTCAGCAGCTATTTAAGAAGAGAAAACAAACCAAGGTCAAGTAGAGCAACAAAAATTTCAGCCACAACTACCAGGAAAATTGTTCTGGATGCAAAGAATAACCCACAAATAATTTCAGCTGAAATACATGACTCTCTGAAAAATGGGTGTGGCATTTGGAGTGATGAGACCAAAATTTAACTTTTTGGATGCAACCATAAATGTTACATTTAGAGAGGAGTCAACAAGGCCTATGATGAAAGTTACACCATTCCTACTGTGAAACATGGAGCTGGATCTCTGATGTTTTGGGGATGTGTGAGCTACAAAGGCACAGGAAAAGATGAATGCAGCATGTTATCAGAAAATACTGGAGGAAAAGTTGCACTCATCAGCCTGGGAGCTGCTCATGGGACATACTTGGACGTTCCAACATGACAATAATCCAAAGCACAAGGCCAAGTCAAACTGTCATTGGCTACAGCATAAAGTGAAGGTTCTGGACTGGTCTCAGTCTCCTGACCTCAGTGTCACTGAGCCACTCTGGAGAGATCTCAAACATGCAGTTCATGTGAGACAGCCCAAGAATTTACAGGAACTGGAGGCTTTTTGCAAAAAAGAATGGACATCTTCACCATCTGAGAAAATAAAGAGCCTCATCCACAACTACCACAAAATACTTCAAGCTGTCATTGACGTTAAAGGTGGCACTAAACAGTATTAAGAACTGGGGTATGTACACTTTTGATCAGGGTCATTTGGGTAGTTTCTGTTGTCATTATGATTTAAAAAGAGTAAACACGGTTGTTTGACAATAAATGGCTTCACCCAACCACTAACTATGAGTGAAAAAAAATGTGTTACTCTTTATATTCTCTGAAAAATGGACAAAGAAAATCACACATTCTGCCAGGATATGTGAACTTATGAGCACAATTATGTCTATATGGCTCATTTCAACAATAATTGGATGTGGTACATTTTTCAGCTTCTAAATAACCAGGCTGGCTGTACATTAAAGACACTTGCGGTCAAGTCAAAGGGGTTAATTTTAGTTGTTCAGTCATCAGACATTAAGGTTTCTGTTTGTGTGGAAGAGACCTGCTTAGATGTCAAGTCAGTCTGAAATATTTTTCTGCCCTTGGACATTTAGAAATTCTCAAAGTTGTATGCTGTTAAATAAGCCACCAATAATAATAATAATAATAATAATAATAATAATAATAAAAACATCTTCATTTACCCACTCTTATCATAGTTAAAGTCTAAACAGTCTCTGCAGCAGTTACAGTTTAACTCTGAATGTTTGGTGAGATCTAAGCCTCAGCCAAAGTCAATGTTTGTGAAAGCAGTCCCTGACCTTCACATAGCTTCTGGCCTTGGATCAAAGGCGTGCATGTTGTCCAGACACATGCAGGGACACATATGTCCACACACACACACACACACACTTGTTCTGTCTTAGTCATTCTTGCATGAATTATGTAGCACAGTGGAGATTGTAGGCAGTATCTTCTGATTACTCTGTAAGGCTGTGTTAGTGTTCGTGTGTCTGTGCTTGTGAGTGTGTTGCTTGTGCTGTGTTCCTGCTGGTTTGCTGGCCTTGTCTGGGTGACATTTTAATGGCTGCACTGCTGTGAGAACAGAGCGCTCCCTCCATCTCTCTGCCCCTGACTCCCCTCACAGCTCATTAGCCTCTCACTTCCTTTGTTTCGCTTATTTCAAACTTACCAGTCGGAACAATTGTTGTGCCGTATGTGTCGGGTTATGAGCGTCCATGTTTATGTATTTTTGTACTTGCTTGTCCTTGTCTCTGTCTAAAAGGTGCCACTGTGCATTTGTGTTCTTTATTCAAGTCAGTGTTGTGAATGCTCAGAAGCCTGTATGTACTGCCAGTGTTTGTTGGCATAAACACAACGCCCAGAATGAACCCAGGCAAGATGGCCTCAGACAGTTCACATCTCTCACCGTTATCTCCATGATTTATGTGTAGATTTTCATTTTGAGGTATTTAATTGCATAGCGAGCAGGTCAGGAGTTTAGCCCATGTTCTAAAATGCTTTTTAAAAGTAAATTGCGTGGCACTCTTTTTGGTTTGCCCTTTTAACATCTGTATATTAAAGCAGAATGGTTTGACTATGGCCTAAACTGAATTTGTGCAAGTAATGGCAGATGGTCTATGTCTGTAAACTCCTTCATTTCACAATGTTGCATGTAGACTCGGTGTACTTTATGGCAGACAGACAGATTTTGAGATAATATTTCTTAATTGGGAGACAAATGAAGAAACTTTGAACTTTGAAATTAGGTTTTAACCACAAACCTTATAGTGCCAGATGGAAAACTAAATGTTTTCATGACCAGGTATGACAAATAACATGATATAATTTTCCTTTGGTCTCAATTTTTCATTTTCGTCACCGTACACTACATTCAGATTTCTCCCACAACCATCTCAAACTCTACAATTTGGATATGATTTTATAATTTCTGCTCTTCATGCACCTTATCTGTCTCTTTTTATTATTTGCTGCACACAAAACGTTCAGCATTAAAATGCATGACAAGTACAGTGAGTCCTTGAGGATGAAGTATTTGTGTGATATGAGCTTAAAAGAAGAGCCAGAGCTTGGTCCTTTGTGCCTCTTTATCTCTAACCCTCTGTTGGCCGCAGGTGAGAGCGATGCGTCTGTCATTTGTGGGAGAGCTCGGGTGGGAGCTGCACATTCCCAAAGACTCTTGTATTCCAGTCTACAAAGCCGTCATGGCTGCTGGTGCCAAACACGGAATCATCAACTCAGGATACCGGGCCATTGACTCCCTCAGCATTGAGAAAGGTATGTTTTTTATAGGACAGTGGCTTAGCTTGCACATTTACTGAAAATCTGAAATGTCATAAAACCTCTAAACTCTCTGTATTACATCTTGTATGGATGATAATATATGATTTATGATTAAAAACAAAAAGGTTATGTAAGGCCTCAGGGCAAATGCAAACACATACACGTATACACCATATGCAGCCCTGTTGTTAGTGTTTTAATATGTTGTTTTTGTCTCCATTAGGTTACAGGCATTGGCACGCTGACCTTCGACCAGATGATACACCTTTAGAGGCGGGGCTGGCCTTTACCTGCAAATTAAAGAGTTCAATCCCATTCCTGGGGCGTGACAGACTGGAAAAACAAAAACATGAGGGTCTTGGGAGAAGAATAATCTGCTTTACCATTGATGAGTGAGTGTTTCTTCATCACTTTTATATTCAATGGGTTGAACATTTGGTTGAATGTGTAATAAAATGCTTGTTAATTTTAACAGGTCAAATGATCATTGTCTGCTCTTACTCTTTTGAATTAGGAAAGTACCAATGTTCGGTCTAGAGGCCATCTTCAGAAATGGGGTCCCTGTTGGTCACTTGAGACGCTCCGACTATGGCTTCTTTATCGACAAAACAATTGGTTATGGATACATCCGCAACCCAGACGGAGGAGTGGTAAGAACCCTAAAGACACACATCTCTTTGTTTCTTTACCCCTGCTTCACGGACCAGGCCTTCTGTTGTGTCATTATAGACATTAGAATGCTAATGCTGCTATAATATAAATACTGTGTTATTTGTCCAACAACAAGGATATAAACTACAAGAACGCTTCCTTTTTGTGTTGCATTTTTATTTTTCTGTGTTTCTTGATTACAGTATCAACCCAGACTTTTCCAATGTCTGTCAAACAGTGTCAGAATGAGTGGACTATTATTATGGTCTCTACCATTTGATTTTCTCTCCTGCTAAGTGCTGACATTAGTGGTGTGTGTCAAGCAAGTGTATGAGTGTTTCCTGGAAAATGTCAGGTTTTTGTGGGTGTTAGAGCAACACCTTCAGCTCAGAGTGCTTTTATTTTTTTGGTGTGTTGCTGTTGCTAAATGGCCATACTCACTGTAAAGGGTGATAAGGCGATTGTAGGGAACACTTTGTAAATCTCAACTGAAGTAACTTTTAATACTTTGTTTTGTGAAGCATAATTGATAGACTCGGTATATGCTAGTACAATGAAAGGTACAAAAAGTAAGCCGTGTTCCTCTTAAGATGTTGTAAAAATCAGTTTGAGCTTTGAAAGGGGGGAAAGTGAGTGATCAGTGGAGGGGCTGGAGGCAGAAAAAAAGAGTTGGTGGAAATTAGCTCTCTGTTTCGAGGCAGCTGACAGTGACTCATGAAAGAATTGCTGTCAGCGTTTTCTAACTCGTTCTTCATTTTCTAATGCTCCCAGTGTCAAATATGAACTCTGCAAAATTGTCTGTTCTGAAGTGCTTTGCCATTTGGGATTTGTCTTTTCCCCCACTGAACTAATGGATGAATAATTATGCCCTTTTCAGCGTAGCACACTCATTCCTTTTACCTGTTCATCTCTCTTGTCTTTCATCAGGTGAGTGCTGACTTCATAAAGACCGGCGATTTCACTCTGGAGAGGATGGGGGTGACGTACAAGGCCAAGGCCCACCTCAAGTCTCCATTCGACCCCGAGAATAAACGCGTCAAGGGCATTTATGACTAATAAAGAACCACATTTAAGCCAAATGGATTCAGATTTACAAGTTATACAATGGAGACTTAAAAATGCGGTAGACTTTTAGTTTTAACATTGTGTAGACGTAAAAATATCTTAATGGGGTATCCTTGATGACCAGTTACTTTTGGATGATGCTGCTTAAACCTGAGCCTTATTACAATGTTACTCAGCGTCTGTCATATCTAGAATTCTCAAAAATCCCCATTCTGTCTGTTTTCTTCAGTGTTGCCTCGTCTTTATCAACAAGAAATGTCATAATAATTCATCTTATTGACTTAATCAGTCTCTCAAACACACATGACTCATTAGATGCATGAGTGCACAAATAGTAAACATGCATTATTCAGGATATGGCCCGTAGCATAGCCAATCATTTGAAACAACCTGACCTCATCTGAAAGGAGAGTATTTCAAGCTGTTTTATTCCCACTTTTTGGTAGCCACAATCCAGCGATCTAAAGAAAATTAAAAAGGCACATCCTTCGGCAATTCACTTTAACCAAGCTCATAAGCACTATAAGATGGATAACATAATAACTACACACTAGTATTAGTTAAGTGTTAATTTATCAGTTACAAAGAGGTACATTCTTATCAATGTTTTAGGCTTGAATACAAAGCTTATGTATAATTAAAGACTTCAGCATCTATGAATTATTTAAGGCCTAAATGAGTAATTATAAAGTTTTGAAAGCTTAGAATACACACAACTTGCATATTATCATTACATTTCTACAACTCATAATGGTCCATCAGATCCAGCTGCGCTAATGTAATCTAAACAAGGGAATCAGAACTTTTTTTCTTCAAATTATCAGCTTTTAAGACTTCGGTCAATGGCTTGGTTTTCAAAATCCTGGAAACTAAGTCTCGTTAGTTTCTGTAATTTTCCACCCACAGAATGACTCTTTAGTATATCCACTGTGGCTCACACTTCTTTTCTGCGCCGTACAAATGGTGGAAAAGTCCAGACGTGTTCTGTCCTGGACCTGCAGGCAGTTGGAGTTCGATTACAATGACTGATATGTGCTGATAAAATCGACTAGGAACAGACTTTTTCTTGCTTTCCACCATCTAAATCTCAAGCAGGCAGTGTTGGGAAAGAAAAACACCCTTAGGGTCTGAGTTGGGGACAAAACACTGGAGAATGACAGAAAAAGGCAACATTTATCAGAAAGCAGCTGCCACTGATAGTTGCCTTATTTTACAGTGTGCCCCCTGCTGCAAAGTGCTGTTGTGTTAATCTCATGTTGAGACCACTTATGCCAACGTGTACCTTTTTAGTTCGACTTGAGGCTATGCATTTTGATTCAAGAGGAAGTACAACATTTTATTCTTCCTCACAGTAAGTCATCATCTCAAGTCTTGAAATACCCCATTGTTACCTGAAGGGTGCATACTGCGAAGCCGTAGGAGATTACAACTGCAATTGAAATAGCACTTGCCTATTTGAATTATTATTTTGCATGGACGTGGTCTCAGAGTTATGGCTGGTCAATTTGCACTGTGGATAAATAAAAAAAAAATGCTTTTACCTGCATTGTTACAAACTGTCATGATTGTAGCTAGAATAAATGTAATTTAAATTTAGCCTGGTAAATAGTGTTAGTTTACAAAGTTAATCATGTTGACACTGTTTACAACCTAACCAGAAATTTAAATGTTAGTTTTAATATATATGACCCTTGACAAATCCATTACATTTACAGCTTGTGTTCACAAAGGCAGTTGAAGCTAAATACACTGTGCTGTACGAGCAGCAGCTGCCAAAGAGAGGAGACATTTGTATGCAGCCGCTTCTAGCCTCTGACATGTGCTGCTGCTGCGCGTTCAGCACAAAATGTTTACTAATCTGGAATGATTCATTGATTCTGACCCAAACCATTAATCATTGAAATTGTTCTCAAAAGTAGCTTTAGTGAATGCTAGATTTGGGATGCATTTTCTCATTTTATTCTCATTTTTTTTTATCTTATTTTATTTCCATTCACTCTTTAGTGTTATAATCCAATAGGACACATAAAAATTGTTAAATATAGAAAGAAATGCTGTGAGTCTTAAGGAAATCAAGTTTATCTGAACAAATTTCTTGGTGCTTGAGCGTACTAATGTTTTGGACAATTTATCCTCGTCATATCAAAGTGCATTTTCCTCATGTCAAATGTTTATTTTGTCCAAAGCCATGTACATTTTTATTAATAAATTTTAAAATAAAATAAAACTGCAGTTTTTGTATATTTTCAACAAACAAATCCACAGAATAATAACTTTATAGGAACAGACAACAGAAACAACATTAAGAAACCAGATCATTCTTGAAGTCAGAAGTGTTTAAACCTCACGGGGTCATGAACCTTGGGGCTCAGGGTGTAGCGGTGGGCGGAGCTCGGCCCTCACAGGGGTAGTGAGGTTTTTCAAGGACAGACGTAACCACGGGTAAAGGCTGCATCTCCCACTCTCCCTGCAAAATGGAGATTTAAGATGTTTGACATTTAATGCATTGAGACATTTCAAACAGATGTAGGGAGCCTCCTTAATGTCAAGTTTAATTGAGACAAATGCTGAGTTGTCAGTGAACCATCACTATTATTTTAGTGTATCCTTTAACAAACCAATATCTTGCCAGATTCCTGTTCCATTTAGTATAAATTTTCTGGCATTCTTTTCTCTTATTTTAGCAAGCGCACTACAATTACCAATTCAGTGCCTTCTGTTAAGTTCCTATCTTAGTAAATGCCTGCATCTTAAACTGAGACTTCCTCTGGTATCTCACATATGGCAGGCATTTCCAAAGCCCAGTCTGCAGGCTAAAGTTCCAGCATCTTCTCTTAAAATGAGAAAAAGAAAAGTACATTTAGAATGCATAAGTTAAGGACAAACTAAAACATGAGGTTGGCATAAGTTGATAAGTAGTATGGGTGCCCAGTGGCAGAGTGGTAAGCGCTGTTGTAAAAAAGTTGTGTGTTCAAACCTCAGCCAACTCAACTGGCCTTTCCAGGAGAGGCCCGCGTACTTCCACTGCCCAAACACATGCACTTATAGGTCAGCTGGCAAATCTAAAGTATCCCTAGTGTGTGAACGGTTGTCAGTGTTTGTCTCCAAGTGTTAACCCTGCGACTAGCTGGCCACAGTCCAGGGTGTAACCCACCTGAGACCCAAAGTTGCTTGGATGGGCTCCAGTCAGTGAAAAAAATGGGAGACTGTTAAGTAGTGTGCACTGTCTACTTAGCAACATTGTGATGCAAAAGAATGACTAATAGACCAGAAAGGAAGCTAGGCTAATTTCACAGTTGAAATCACAAGTTATGTTCTTCATTTAAAAATTTGAAGCGTGCCAATTTACGATTGTGGCACTTGTGAGTGAAGCTAATGGCCTGATTATGTAAACAGGAAGAGTGCATGTCTGAGCAGCACGGGACTGCCGCAGGAGTGACCGGAGAACGGGTTATTGGTAAGTCTTCATCACAACATAATATGCATTTGCCAACCTGTCTGCCTCCTGATAGATGGAAAGTTTTATTTTCTATAATAAATTATATTTCAGTGTGAATTTGTATGCCTTACACGTTATACTCTATTCTCACCACAGCTCCTTGATTCATTGCTTTATGACATCTGTACTCAGACATAGCCAACCTTCAAAATGATTGCTTCTCAGTTTGAACACGCCATGTCACTATTCATCTAAAGCCATGTACTTTAGACAGTATTTTTTAATTTGTCAATTAAGGCTGTAGCGTTTGATAATATGCAACCCTTTTTGCTGTTTTATGTCTCTGTGCAAAATAGATTTATAGAATTTTCTCCATGTTGAACACTGTTAGTAGTTCAACGCTAAAAAAAACGGAGTTATGTGCACATGGATGGCCAGTAATCATTGGTTAATCCTGGGTTGAGCGAGAGAAAGATGATAACCAGCGGCATGAAACAAATGAACCAAAAGTAACCCAGTTTAGATTTGCTAGGTTTGATCAACTCAAAACTTACTCTGCAACAACCCTCTGGTGCGTCTGAAAGAACCACTTGACTTAATGCTCAGTGTTAGGCCAACAACTGAATGGACTGAATGCTTAAGCCTCTTTTTGTGAACCCAACACCATCCTGAAATGCTTTTGTTGTGGCCCAGACCTCTTTACTGAATGTTACTTCTTCACTAAGGCTTCTAATTGACTTTGACAAGCTTGCCAAAATTAATTTAGATAACCGTTTCCCCAGGCTTCAGTAAACCAATTGATGTTAACTAGAACGTTCACTCCAACAGAGACTTTAGTTTCCTGACGTTCTCTGATCAAAAACATCTCCACTGCGGCTGTGTTTGTATTAAAACATAACAAGCTGTCGGTTAGGCGTGTCTAACTTCCCTGTCCAACAGAGACGTGTGCTTTTGAAGGGGTTTAATTTGAGGCTTATGCTTTGAAACTCACAGGAAAGAGCTTGGCAGTCGACTGGTTGCAGTGCATTGAGATGGGCGCTGTGTTGTAAAGGGAGTCCAGCACTTCTCCTGTGAACGCGTCCCACTGCAGCTGCTCGTACTGCTCCGTCACACCGACCTGGCTGCACACACACCGGTCATCTCCATGAAACCTACAGGCAGCAACAGGATAGCGACACAGCAGAGGATGGAAGAAAGTCAATAGAAAAAGATGTAGGCAGGGTAAGGAAGAAATAAAAAAGATTGGTGTTAGGGGAGAACAATTTTAATTTAAAGGACAAAACATGTGCCTTTGGAGATTAAAATAAGTAATCACTACACTGGCGCCCTCAGAGATAGAGGGAGTGATGAATGCAGAGAACAAAGATTGCTTAGTCACAGATACTGCAGGGAGGGGGGTTGGCAATTAAAGAGTTGTGAAGGACAAAAGTGAACATTTTCTTAGCAAGAGAAATGTTTGTGAATATATGAGCCACCTGTTAATGAAGTTAAAGTATTTTTGCAGATATCCAGGATCGACATGGGTCTTGCACAGCTCCAGTTGAGTCCGAGGGTAGTAGTGGATGTAGTTGACACACATCTCCTCCATGATGCCAAATCCTCCCTATGGGCAAAGGAAGCATTTAGAGCAAAATATAAAAGGATACAGCAAGGCAGTTTGATTTGTACAACACAAGTCGTAGTGTAGGCTTTACAGAATCCAAAACAGTCCATTTCAATTTGAACAAGGACAGTGTAGGCAATGTGCCAAAGAAAAGGTTGATGTAATCGTGTCAGGTCTATTTTGGTGCATATATTGTTATATACACAAGCAACATTTTTTTTAATCTATTCTATTCTCTATTCCAGGAAAGTGTACAGTCATATCACTTTATAATAATAAAATAATATACCACACAATTAAACAAGAGGTTAATTGATTTGTTTATTTTTCATTTAATGTTTATCACTGCTTAATGCCGTGACAGACCTTTGTGTTTGAGTAATGTGGACCTATTTTCTGGATATGCAGCTATTGTTCCTGTACATAGATCTTTAGTGTCTAATCCGTTTACTAATCTGGAAGTTGAGCAGTGGAAAGTTAAGCTTGTAAATTCAAGTCTTTGGGGGAGAAAAGCTGAAGTTTATCCTCTTACTCTCAAAGCTCAAGGTCAATTCTGGCGCTAAAAGAGGCTCACCACTGTAGGCTTGCTCCTGTCTTCAGTGTTATAAGTGCACTTTGTTATGAGGACGTCGCCCTGCAGACAAACAGAACAGCATGATTTAAGTTGAAGGCCTACTGGCAAAGGTTTGTTTTTGTGGGTCTGTGGGAATCGAACCACTTTTATCAAATACATTACATCCTTTGTAGCTTCCTAAATAATGTTTTAACTATGTTTTCCAGAATTTACTATTTATATTGCTCACTAAAACATCAAATCAATATCTCAAAACAATATATAATACAACTGCAACCCAGCCTTGAAAGTGAATATATCCTCCAGATCATTAGTGGGTTTTATTACAATACATAACCCTTGCTTACACCATTCAACATCTTTTCAGAAGTCACTGATTTGAACTGGTTTAGGAGAGCCAGCGGTTGCATTTTGGTGCTCAGCTGTTGTTCCTCGCCTTTCTCCTGGGACACTGCCTATCACACTACTGAGTTTACAGCCTGTCCCCATTTCCACTCTATTTGAGCACTCACACCAAGTGCTCAGGAGGAGCAAGCTGTTCCCACAAACCCTCTGAAAGTATATACATATCAAGTCTCAGACCTTAAGCTACTCGCCACACAGTTAAGACAAAAGGATTTAAAGTCAACTTATACTTACAGGTAAAACGTTAACAATGTTCATCAGAACTCTGATCATCTGTAAAAATCAAAATCAAAAGTGTAGTTACTGGTTTTAAGAGAAATCCCCTATTTAAAACTAATCAGTGCTATAATTCTTTCTACAGTCTCTATATAGTATTTTCTTTTATTGCCTGTAGGGCACTTTGTGGATCATTTTAAACGCATTTATTTAAAACAAAACACAGTGCTTTTTCTCTGGGGCAGTTCCCATTATTATTGACTGACCCCAATAGGATTGTGTGTCTGCTCTGATAAGATCTTTATATGCCCCAATGAGCCTGCAGGCTACAACACCACCCAGGTACACTCACATTAGTGTACCGCCAATAGTGGCAGCAGATTTTATCAGGCAGCCCGACAGATGTCTTTGTCTGTGCTGTGTTGTGTGTGTGTGCACCAGCCTCAGGTTATTGTGCATAAATAAAACACAGCAGATGTCGGCTGCTGTCTCTAAAACAACGTCAGTGTTGTCAGCTGTGATGCTTGACAGGAAGATTGGTTGAGGTCCTGATGACGTAACTCGATAAGTCTAGTAAAAGTCAAATCCAGGTTTACTCTAGCTTTTGAATAAAGTTAGTATTTTCCCTTCTGTGAGCTGTGGTTTGCTAAAAAGGTTATTATTCCATATCTATTCAAAATCCAGAAACATGGATAAGAGTAGAAGGAGCAGAGCAGTGCATCATCTGACTTTAAACTAAAATATCACAATGGGGCTTTAATAAGTGTTGTCAAAAGGACAGCAACACAAATGTGTGACAGAATTGTTTTTATAGTGTATATATGCACTTTAAAAGGATTATAAGACTTTCTAGCCACTCACCTGATAGTGTGTGCTAAAGTGCGGGTCCTCCTGGACCACTTCAATTTCTTTTCCTCCTCGGACCAGGACTGTCCTGACACCACGCCCTGCCAGGTGTGTGTGCAGTTGTGACGCAAAAACATAGATCCCTCCTTGAGGTAAAGCCTGGATGTATTGAAAGAAACAAAAACAAAACAGTTCTTAAAATATTATAACATGCATATGGACATGTTACAAACATACCGTTTGTGTGCACTTGGAGGTGCAGTAGCCACTGAGGTAGAAAGTTTGTTGTTTGGGTGGGATAGCCATTATGGGAGTATAAACAAGGCCCAGTTCCATGATTCCTGCATCGTACCGTCTCAGACTGGGAGTGTAATACAACCTGATGCCCGATGAATCTCGCCGACCTGAGTAACATGCATACATCTGCAGAAATGTTTACTGTTGCAAAGTAACCTCAAATTTGAGCTAAGACTGAGTGCGCCAGTAGCTCATTACTCCATCTAGTGGTACAGAGTGATACAACAAGCCGTTTAGTAAAGACTCGAGCCACCAGAATACTACATTACTATTGGATAAATATTTAGTAATAAATGTAGGTTTGGTCAATGCACATCACAGGTAAAAACAGGTGTGTGGTTAGTATTCTCATACTGTTGGTTACATACTTATGCATTTGAATCAGGTGGACTTAATCTGCATTTATTAGTGCTACAACGAAACACTTGTAAACAGTAGTTATAAATAAAATCATGAAATGTGTGGTTTAAATTTTGGTTCAACTGAGGATAAGCAAAAGTCTGTAGTGGCTTCTGTAACAAAGATGAAAAGGTATCTGGAAAAAAATTCAAATGAATCCATTTGGTGAAGATAAGCCTGAGGCATGTCAGCAGAAACAGAATACTGCTGCTCAGATCTGTGTGTTCAGAAGGGGCTGGACCAGCTGTAGCTTTAGTGTAGTGTAGGTGTGTGTGGATATGTACCAGTTATTATAAGAGGGTTGTGGTAATGGACTTCAAGACGAAGAAACCTGGAGGAGCCTGGTCCACCCATCGGCAGCCCTGCCTCGGGGGGATAGTAAAACGCCTGCGTATACAAACACATTGTTGATCTTGGTTGCTCTTCTTAATTTGGTTAACCACAGCATTTGAAAATAAACAGTCTGGGGACCATCAGTTCTTGGCACAATGAAGAGTACAGAACTGATGTTCCCCGGGAGCCAAGGAGGAGGCGACAGGTTTGCTCAGACCAAGTTCCAGAAACAAATAAGCAATCCAGTGTGAGATGTAATCAACATCTGGATGAGAATGAAAGGGATGCATAATTTAGTGCTCCCAGTGGACAGTATACATTTCTGTCCTACATCTCAGCTGATGCGTGGTGAATTAATTATTCTTAGTTACTTGCCAGTTTTTTAATGATGCTTCTTGCCGTTATCATTTTCTTTGATATACTGAGACATTTATGTTAAAGTAAATAATGTAGCTTACAACAGGTGTGTATACATAATGCTAAGCCACTCATCTGCTGTAATATGCACAAAATAACTAGTGTATCTTTTTTTAAAGTCATTTTTCCAACAGGGAGCCATTTTAAAATAAACCCTACTACTCATCTACTGTAAACCAGTCCAATTCTGTAAGATGCAGGCCTGTGGTAAAGAACAAGGAATCAGTGTTGCATTAGAGTCCTGTTCACCAGCACAGATAGCTTTTAGCTTCACTGCTGTACTTCTCCTTATCTTTGGATGACTGGCTTCTAAAAATAAAGGAAAGCCTACTCTCAACCACCCACAGAGGCAAGAACTGTGAAAGCAAGGCTGCTTGGCTGAAAAGAAGATTATTACACAGAGCAAGAACTTCTACATGGCTCTCACATAGAGGGAATTGTGTCAGTGTTGTTGCATAAGACTTCAAATATTTATTTTTCAATCTTTTGGGCTTACAGAGGCTGGAGAACACATCTATTGATTGGTTCTATGGTGAGATGAGATTGTATTCTCATCAAATGACTACTATATACGGGTTTGTTATAGTATACAGTGTGTATACATGTATAGTTTTAGCAGAGATTTTTGTCTGAATCATCTTCAAACTTGTTCAATAATGTTTTCATTTTATTGATTTAGGAAAACTGAGTATATATATATGTGCTTGCACTTGGTGTGTTTTGAATTCGTAGCGTACACCTGTTTCAGAATTCCCCTGTTTAGTTCCACTAGTCTGGATACAAATACAGGAGAATCTAATGTTGTATGGGCAACAACCCTTGAGTACATCTCTTCTATATTCACAACCTTCCTGGATTTCTGTCACACACTGACAGTGTCATGCACTATTGTTGCATCCCTCCCTCAACCCTTGTCTTCTTCCATGTCCCTTGTTCTTTTTGATATGGGGCCATGCACAATAAAACACTATTAAGAGGTGATGAAAGAGGACTGAATATTTCCCACCTAATCTTGTCTTCACAGCTCGCAGCGCACAGAAGGCATCCTGCTTGTTGTTTGCCTGGCAGATAATCCTACGAGAGGGGCCAGCCTGTGATACGGTAGGGAGTGGAGCAGAGAAATATGGTGACAGGCGCACCGTTCCCTGTCCCCTTTGCTTTATGTGACCAGCAGGCTGCTTATCTGGTCAGCTGCCCGCATGGCACAAAGTAGAAAGTGAGTGGTCAGTTTCCCTTTTGGGGTGTGTTGCAATCTTTACATTTAAAGTATAAGTAAGAAACAATTACACATTGCACTTGACCAAATGTGACTGAGGTTTATTTGACAGTGGTTAAAATATAGTGTACTATCTTTGCCTTTGTGGTGTGTATGAAGGGCCAGTATGTAACTTTATGTTTGCATGAGAGTGCATCCCACATACAGACGGTCTCTGAGCTCTTATAAGACTTATCGTGTGTGGGATCATCTTTACAAGGTTTTCTTGCAGCGGCTTGCTTATTATTGGTGTGGGAGTTTGTTGATCTCTTATAGCTACAGTACAGGGAATGGACTAAAAGCCCCTCTTTCAGCTAGACACCTGCATCCCCGTCTAATTATAATTTAATCCAAGTTTGTGTTGATGAATATGAAAACCCTTGTGCATTTTTCAGTTGCCTTTTCTTTTTTGGACTTTTGCCATGGGCTTTTGCCATGACTGCAAATAACACTTCTCATTGTAATATTTGCTTCATTTAGTCAGTGTTAGTGTCTCTTTATTCATGAACAGATCATAAATGCATAAAAAGGTTACATTATGTTGACTGTTACAATGCCATGAATGCAGTTTTTGTAGCAAGCACAGCCTTATGTGGTTTTGTCTGAGAGTTTTCTGGCAGGAATTGTATACTTTCTTTAAAGCAATAAACTTGAGATTCAACTAAGAATCAACCATATTTTCATTTGAGCTGAAAGAGGTTTTGGCTCATCTGAACAGCTGAGAGGCTGTGTGTGGGTGTCAGCTCCCCAGCTTACCTCGGCACCCATGGCCCATGCTGCGAGAACGTGGCGGCAGAAGTTGAGCTTTTTTGGCTTCATCTTGTCGTCGCAAGAGCCGTTGTAGTCTGGCACTTCACTGATTTCCGGAGCACATTCGAACACTTCAATGTGATGCACAACGGCTTCATTTCCTGGAGTTATGACCGACTCATACTGAGGAAAAACAGGCAGAGGGAACAAAAAATAAGCAGTTGTTGTTTTATGTCCTTTTTTATTACCAACAGCTGTGGATACATTGCTACTCTGTGCACGCAACATCCCTGTGTTTATAATTAAATAAAGCTTCAACACAGTTATTCTTATTTTTTGTATTTCCCTTCATCATCAACTTGGTTTGTACATAATTCCAGATCAATTTAAAATTTAAGAGTTGTTGTTTCTTCCATTTTGTCTCTACTGTAGGAAATGTGTTAGAGATGATACGTTTTACCATGACAATGTGGTTCTTGGGCATGTTCTCGGGCAGCTTCTGGATGAAGCACCAGTACGTGGTCTCTTGACTTGGTATGACGATGTTTGGAGCCCGTACATCCAGGGTGCTCACGTCGGGGGGCAGGGTGGGTGGTGGCGTGTCAGGCCGTAGCACCACCACTCTCTGGACCCCCGTCTCGATCTGTGACAGGTTCAACTGCTCCAGTGACGCCAGTGGTTTATCCAGAAATCCATAGAAAAAATGCACAGTTCCCTCCTAAACACAGTTGTGCACGTTAGTCTAAATTATTTGATGATAAGAATAACAGGTTGAACATTTTTTCCATGTTGTCATAGTGATGAGCTGTTCTTCCTAGACCCATCTTAAGACTGCTGCCATGGAAACCGTAATCACAATAATGAATGTAGAAATAGCGCTGAACACTCCAATTTTCTAAGTACTTTACATTCACTCATAAAGCCATGAAAATGTAATCAGTTCCACAGCTTTTTCTCTCCACACTACAGCACAAACAGCACAAGCTGCACACACTCAATGACGATCACTTAAACCTCAAAATATAGCAAAATTGTGACCAAATATCAATATCTTAGCGCTCTGTCTCACTAAAGTATATATGCATTTTGTGTGTGTGTGTGTGTGTGTATGTATGTGTGTGTGTAACTAAACCGGTAGGAGCGGCCTTCCACAATTGGGCCGTTTATTTGAGGGGTTTACTATTATGGTGTTTAATGCTGTTTGGCCCTAAACAACCATGTCATGTGGTTGGTGACCAATCGTGTCAGTTGTAAAAACTACACGGTACAGTTCTAGTGTTACAAGAGATATGTGTCATTTGCAAGGGAGTAAAAAAAAAAGATTCTTTGGTTATCTATTATTGTAAGAACTCTCCAAACATTCACAAATAATAGCTGCTCTAAATTGTGCAGCACAGATTGATTCTTGCCTAAGTAGTTTCTGTTATTAAAACCTCACAGGTGACTTATGAAGATATATTTTAAGACTGACTGCAGCATTGATTTATTATTACATGGAATCAGGAGCAAGTGTGTTCTGTTTTGCCTCCGTTTTAATCGGCACACTGGAGATGAATAAAGTAAAGTGTCCTGCAGGGAGAAAACAGGCTCATTTAAACATGTCCAACTAAGGGGGAAAAAAAGTGAATGAACCTTTCAATAAAAACACCATTAAGCTTTGCCAAATTGTGATCAAAGACACGCTTTTCCTGCACAACACACACACGGCCTTCACCCACCTCGATAACGTAGTCCCCAGGGTCACATGTAGCAAAGGGTCTTTTGAAAAGGAGATGAAATCCGTCTAGTTTTTGTTCGGCTTGAATCAGATCATAATCCTGTTGGCTGTCCAGAGATACGTGACCCTCGCTGTCACTCCCCGCATCCTGGAGAAAAAAAACAAAAACTAAATAAATTAGTCAAAGACAGAATGTCACTAAAGAAATAAACGGCTTAGCTGACACAAAGAGGGCTGAAATGCCACTAATCTAAAAAATGTCACCCTTACAGTTTGCGATATACCAAATTTAAAATGTATTAGATACAAGACTGTATCTTCTTATAACTATACTTTTTTAATCCTTGTAGTTACCTGGATCCATCCATTGATCTTTCTTTGAAATTCTATCCAAATCAAGCAATACTAATTATGCCTTCAATATTACTTGTGATTGGTCCCAACACAATATATTTCTAAACTTGTGATTGTGTAAATATGCTTTAATGTGTATTTTATTTGAAGCACTGTATACATTAGACAATAAGTGTTTGTTTGTGGGGCTTGTTTGTGGTCACGGTTAAAAAAATTTACAACCGTTTTGGTTTTACCTTACTGTGCTAATATCCACTGATTATTCCTCAGTAAACTTTATCTGCTGCTAATGTGGTTTAAAAGATCTCTAATTAGCAGCAGCATGAAAAACCAATCACACGGATCAGGGATCACAAAACAAATGCTGACTGGGAGAACCAACGTTTCCATGAGAAAAGGAGCCCATAAAAGATAAATCTGAATATACTGTATATAACACATCTACTTACCCCAAAAAAGCTCTTCGACCCAGAGTCCCACAACACTACCAAGTCTGCGTTTGTCAGCTCGCCCCGGTCAGACATCCCCAGGACGATCCCATGTTTAATCTGTGCAACCCTCAGCTCCATGTAGATCTCTTGATTGGCATAGCTGATGTTCCAGGCCAGTTGCAGCTCCCCGCGAGGATCAAGAGGAACTCTAAAAGGCATGGGCAGAGGTAGAAGAACTCTGGCACGATCAGAGTGAATGTTGGAGATTTCAACCGCGGTGCTGGGCGCCTGGTATGAAGCCACTAAGATGATCATGAGAGCGGCCAGTGCAGTGAAGTACACGATGGTGACATCTTGGAGGCGGAAGTCCCTGCTGAAGATCCTCATTGTGCTGATGGTGTAATTTAAAATCTTTGGAGTGCTGTAAAGATATTTGTGAGTATTTGTATTCTTCCAGGTCACTCCACCTAAAGCTAGTGTGCCGTTTGAGCCACAAAGTTCAAAAGAAAACTCTTCTGTAACAATGTTGAAGTTCTGTAAAACTCAGTTGCTCTGTCCACACTGCTCTCTAGTCCCTGTAGACCTTATGTCTCAGTTCAGGTTATTTGGTTGTTCTGGTTTTACCAGTTCCAATCTTTCCAGATCCTGGTTTTAAAAGAATTTTCCCTCTCCAGTTTGCTCTCACTTTATCTTCCACTGAGAGCCCTCTCTGTCTTTGATTCAAGCAGGTCTATGGTTTTTAAAAGACTCCTCCCTTGTGAGTCGTCTGTTTTTTATCTACCCTAATGGTATTACATTGGTTGAGGAAAATTGAATTGTATTCTTTAAGCCCTAGAGCCAACCATGAGTCTGCACATCTGTCGTCCCTTAATTGATCTAAGTCCAACCATGGACATTATCTAAGCAAACGGTTTCCACTATTGAAACAGTATTGCTTACTTTAGGTCTGCTTTATTGTCTTGCATGCATCATATCCTGACTTGTGCTTGGCCAACAGGTGAAGAGGACAATAATAACACATTAGGCGTTTTCTTTAACCAGCCCGGGCCTGGGGCTGCTAAAGACCTAATCAAAGTGTCAATTATGGCTCAGAAAAGCAAGACGGACAACTCCAAGTTGCCTTAAAGGTTAGTAATGCCCTACTGCACATGTGCTTGTTTCAACTGGGCAGAAGGTTGCATTGAACTTTTTTTGTTGGCTTGACACGTAGTGGCTCTTGTTTTCATCAAAGCGCACAATGACTGCACACATTGACAAGTCTCGTCTAAATAAAATAAAAAGGGCTAATTTAAAAAGCAAAGATTGAAAGAGGAAAGTGTACCGAGTGGATTCTACAAAAAAAAGAAAGGCGTATCACTTAAACTTTTTGTTACACTGTGCACACTTGTGCACACTGTAGTGTGCAGAACAATAGTTTTTCCTTGTTTTTTTTACAGGCCGGCTCAAAGCCTGTGGCAAAAACAAGGGAAAACATGTATTGGCCATTTAAAAATGTTCTTTATTGTAATCCAAAACTATTAACTTGAAATGACAGAAACAGGATGACGTATGTGAATGTGTAAATGTGTAAAACCCCAAAGAACAAACAAAAGAGGAGCATACCTGGAGGAGCAGAGAAAGAGGGGGAGGGTTATTATTAATATTAATAATAATAATTTGGAAAAAAAACTAGTCCACACTGGATGTTGATAGCATCCCAAGGGGGATTCAAACCAAAATTGTTGCTGCATACCCCTCTAGCACTGGGTAGTTGCGCCCCTGTTCTGAGCCCAGGTGGCTCCAATCACTAACGACCCTCCTGTGACTGCAGGAAGGACCGCCCCTGCAGGTGACATTTTCAAAAATGCAAAGTGAGCAAGCAGAAGAAAAATGGAAATAAAATAATGTGACCAGCTGATGTCTTTAGAGCAGTGCAACTGTACACTTGCACCCCATTTTGGAAAGAACTTGTAGGTTGTTCTTAACATTTTGAGCAGTAGCCACTGTGGGTGTAGGCACCTCTAGTCCCTTCATGTTTAACCTAAAACAGATGTGATGATGCTGAGATTAGTACTCTGTAGGTCCTATAGCATCACGTCCTTGACTTATTGTTCTTTATGCTGAAGCGAGTTCCTATTTACTGTGCTCGGGGAGGGTCACTCACGTTGCATTTTGTAAATTATTAGAAGATAAACGTTTTCATTTCTGTTGCTTAAAGCATTCTTACTTTCATCAAACCTCAAATTTTCTATGAGAACTATAGTGTAATATGTACCTAAGCCTTTAAAAGAGTTCATTCTAAGACAAGTGCCCATTTTAAGTCTCTCTGACCTTTTTAAGTGTATTTTATCTAGTGGGACATTAAATCTATTTAACCACTTTATCTATACAATGAGATGTCTCCTTTAATGGAGTGTAAAATAAACTATATAAAATTGATTTTTTCTTATTTAGAAATAATATTTTTTTCAGTTGATACCACTAATTTAAGCCTTTGATAAAAGTGAACTTGGAATGTGTTGAAAAAATAGCAATTACTACTAGATAGAAACACAGAGTCACTGGATTTAGTGACAAGTTTATGAAAGGAGACAAATCAATAGAAAGGTACAGAGTTGTGACTCTTACATCAGTTCAGTTATAAACTAGGTACACCCCAGTATGTTGGCCTAGAGCTGGTGTGACTGTGTAAACTGAATAAGTGTGTGTGTGTGTGTGTGTGTGTGTGTGTGTGTGTGTGTGTGTGTGTGTGTGTGTGTGTGTGTGTGTGTGTGTGTGTGTAGATATGAGACATGAGGAACAGAATGTGCAAGTTCTTTTCGATTTCTTGTGAATTGTTACTTTGGGATGTCAGCAACACAGAAGCAGTTTAACTGAAAGTGTTTTAGTACACAGTGTTTTAATTTTGGCAGAAGGTATCAACTACTGTTCTACAGCCAACAGCAGAAGAAATTCACAGCCTACAAAGAAACCCAGTGGGAAAGTCCAGAGGTGATCAGGCAGTGGTGTTTGCTCAGATATGATGATGATTTACATCCAGAGATCATTCTTGACGTACAAGAGACACATGTCCAAATGAAATGCATGCGTCATGTTGGGTCAAATCCATTCTTCTGGCCACATCAAGATGATATCCTTTGGTACCTGTTTTCTAATGTCCTTGAACTGATTCCAGCCCTGCATCTGCATCCAGCAACAAAGTGCCATGAAGAGGTCTTGTGGTGACAGTGGCTCATGTGGTAGATCAGATGTCTTATAAATGTAAGATTGGTGGTTTAAATCCAACTCTGTCCAGTTCATACTGTTGTTTACATTTACATTTACATTTATTCATTTACCTGACGCTTTTAACCAAAGCGACTTACATTGTTCTACAGTAATTACCAGTGTTATAGCCACAGGAGGCAAGGTGGGTTAAGTGTCTTGCCCAAGGACACAACAACAGTATGAACTGTGGGGAGAGCGGGAATCAAACCTACTACCTTCGGGTTAAAAGACGACTGCTCTACCCACTGAGCTACTGCCGCCCTGTTGTTGTGTCGGTGGGCAAGACGTTTCCCCCACCCTGACTGGGGTGGTTATATTTTGTTATTCAGTTTACTGTGTTCTATGTCATCCAGGATCAATAGCAATAGACAATAGTTAAATAATAAATCCAACCTTGAACCCGGTTATAATCATAAACTCTGTTACATCTCAACCCCGTCACCCTACATTTGAATACATTTTTATTTATTTTTTAAAGAAAGACACAAAGTTAACAACTTTGTCATTAGCTGTTCAGGTATAATCTGATACAAGCATCTCTGCTTTGACTAAATGAACACTGTACGCTGTCCTAAAGAAAGAAATCAAATCAATCTCCAATCTAACAGCACAAAATAGCACTTGATTAAAATAAAATAAGTGAGAATATTCTTGTCCATGAAAAGTGTTTTAAATGGCATAATTTTCAACTTGATAAAGTTTAAGCCGGCCTGTGACTACCTGGCCATTGTCCAGGGTGTACTCTGCCTGAGGCCCCTTGCTGGGATAGGCTCCAGTCAATGGCAACCCTTTATGGGACAGAGCGGAAGAAGATGAATGAATGAATAAATGAAAAATGTTTAAGCTAAAACTACTGTATACAAATGAACGCTCTGTTGATTAATTACAGAGAGATTTCCTTCAATAAGCATGGTAGCTCTTCAGCAAACGTGGTTTTAGAGACAGCTGGATTACTTTGAGTAATGCACTTGACGTCAGATTACTGTCAGATAATGTTTCCGGTATTGGCTCGTGTAAAAGAGAAGGTTTAGAATTGAAAAAACGTCAGCAAAGCAGAAAAGCCAACTGGTATCATGTTGGTTAATGCAATAAAGTCTGTAAGTCCCTCCGGCAAAGATCTGCGTGTCCCTCTGACGTCTCTGCTCTGCACATGTGCACCATTAACCTTCTCTCCCTTCTTAATTTGTATCTGATTTTGCTTTTCACATCTTAATCTTGTCTTTCTTCTCAGTTGCCCTTTCCACCGCCGGCTGCTGTTGCCAACCCCATTGCTCTTGCATGCACACTAATATTTCTGCAGCTGCTGTTGATGTGTCAGCAAACAGAGCGGAGATGAGATGCTGTAAAGTGGGCTGTAAAAGAGGGAGAGGGGGAAGAGGGGTGGAGGATGGGTGAGGAGGAGCAGATTTGGTTTGAGAGTGATGGTCTTTGCTGTGTGTGGATATAATTGCCTGTCCCTGGGTGTTTATGCGCGGAGCATGCAGACCTATCTGACATTATCCTTCCAGATATTGCCCTGAAACCTACCCATCATGCATTGCTTTCAATCTGGCATGGACCCTAGATCTTCTGTGGAAAATGTAGAAGACCAAAGATGTATTTGGGGCAATATTTGGAGCGATTAACCATATGATGTAACGTATGAGGGCACCAAGCACAAAACAAAATACTAATATTTAAACATAGCAATTGTTTTAAGGATTACCGTAATATAAGAATGTTATTAAAGTGTTTTAGTGAGCTGTTACCGTTCTTGTCCTTTGTATCCAGGGGAACCGAACACCAACAAGAAGACCAGACCAAAAGGTGGGAAATTGTTTTGCTGTTTTTATTGGTTTGTTAGTTTTTATAATGTTTTTTTTTTTTTGTTTAGGGGATTACATACATGTTTGTGTTTTTAAATAGTTTATTCATTGATTTATCTTCTACTGATTACTCTTGTTGGGGGTCACGGGGAGCTGCGAGACTGTCCTAGCTTCTTTGTGCCTGAGGCAGGCTACACCCTGAACAATGGCCAGTTCATCGCAGAGCTTTTGGAAATCTATTTAAGGCACAGGTTAAATCATTCTGCGTTCAGCTGCTGGAGGCTACACTGCTCCATCCCCTTTGGTAAATGTGAAGAAAATGCAATAAAGAGAAAAACTTCCTGCCTCTGCCTCACCCATTACTCTTACCTTGCTCACTTGATCCAGTCGCTATAGGCTTCAGTTACAAATTATTTTTTAAACTGTTCTCTACATCTTTTGCTCTGCCTTTCTACATTATTTTTATAACGTGTATTGTCCAGTGGTTTGCAAAGTTATCTACTTTTATGAAGTGGTTTATGAAGTTTACTGAAACCAAGCTGGCCTTTAAAGTGACCAGTTACATCAGCCATGTACCTGATTGATACGGAATGGCACACTCTATTGTCATAAGATTCTGGGGTGTCTCCAAATAAAAAAGCATTTATTATGTGCAACTTTTTTGTTGGGGTACTAAGAGATTGAACAAGTTACTATAAGGTGATGCCTTGCAATGCAGTCTGCAGATTAAAAATGTTTTTTTTTCAAACAGTTATTATAATACATTCAAAGTGAGCATCTAGTAGCAGCTGTTTCTGGTTTGAGAATGGCTTATGGCTGTTGCTTTGTAGATTAAAACCCTTTGAAATTAAAGCGTGAGACCCTAAATCATAGGAAGCTGGAAACGCTCTCTAGATTTTCTTTTGGTGAATTTTAGAAAGTGCGGAAATAACCAAAGCAATTATGTCTTACTTCTGTTTATTGAACTTGTGGAGCTATCACTGTTTACAGCCATTTCAGGGGCAACATACTTAAATATTATCACTTTTGGCTCCATAAACTTGTGACTGGTACGTGTATGACTGATGTGATCGAAATCAATGCTGTCACATTTTACGGGTCCATTATTTTTTACAGTCTGTGGGTAAAGCACTAGAATGCATAGTTTAGACAAACTGATCTTTTAGGTTTTCATATACATTTTCTTGAACATTGCATTGATTGGCTTCTTTTGTCTACCGATCCAATCTGAGAGCTGCTATTACCTTCTGCATTATCAATAAGTACGCACACACTTACAGAAAATACTGACACCTCAATTAAAAAAAATATAAAATAAAAATCTGTGAAAGCAGAGTGATGTATCCTTTTTAATTCAATGTTACTTTTTGCCTCAAAAAATAAAAAAAATTATGTCCCAGGTCCACAATCTAAAAACTGACCTCACATGAGCACACACATCCACAAAGGCAGAGAAAAAGAGTCCAGGAGAACGGGATAAAAGCAGGTTTCATCATCTTGAACATGACAAAACCCAACCTAATGTAAATATTTCAACACTGCACCCTCTCAAAGTGCACTAATCTCCACTTGGGTGAGTTTGAATAATAAATGCAATAAAAAAAGTCACTCTGCTGCTCTTAGCATTGCCTCCAACTGCCCTTTATCTGATCTCAACCGAGAAATGGAGCAGCCGAAGGGTCAGACTTAGGCTGTTATCGGAGAAGATAGGCGTGAAAGAGAATTTCTATTGGATAAATAGAAAAAGGAGCAGATATGGGAAGATGGATTGCATGACAGAGGTAACAACTGAAAGACAGGGAGAATAAATAAATGCTATATCACTATTGTGCAAACGCTTTCAGTGTGTGGTGTGGTTTGGGGCGGACTGATGGAGACCAAGAACTATAATCCTCTCAAAGACAGCAGTGTTTGTCGTCCACTTTTATTGAGTTTTTGTTACAAACTGAGGCTATGCTAATTTTCTCTTCTCTCAGCTTTGTACTTTTTTATTTTATTTAGATGTGTCATATTGTGTGATTAACCTCTGGTGCTTAAAGTGATTCAAGGCAGTCAAGTTTATATTTTCACGTGCAGTGACAAAGTGCTTGACAGGAAAAATCACAGGGAGCACATAAAAGAACAAATTCACCGAATAATAAAGAGATGATTAAAAGATTACATTAGATATTATAAGCTAAGTTGAAAATGCGAGTGTGAAGATTGTTTTTCAAAGTGCTGAGCAATGGCACAAAGTTTTATTTTTCAGACAAAGAGTTTTACAAACTTGCAGCATTAAAACCTAAATGATGCTTCACCATGTTCAGTCCAAACACGCTGGACGACCAACAGACTGGTACCAGTCGATCTTTGAGGTTTGCATAATCATTAGCTCAGTTAATGACTTTGGACCGAAACCATTTAGTGACTCATGGACGAGCAGAAGAATTTTGTAGTCAGTTCTTTGGGCAAAAAAGCAAGATATTTTGTGAAATAATGCTAATGTTAATATTAGCAGCTGCTGGTAGTTTGTGAAGATGTTGGATTTGACTTGTGGACAACCCAAGCTGCTATTAAATATTCAGAACATAATGCAACTGTTGCATTATTGGTTTAATAATAACAATACCTCAGCAATTCTAGGCTCTCATAAGAAAGAAACCAGCTGCACTTTGTGAACACTTCATATTTTATGTCAAGAAAGCATTAAGATGAACTGAGGCTTTATCATTTCCATCTATTTCCAAATGAAAATGCATCATACTGCAACTAATCCTCCATAGTTTTCTCAAGCACACCTGTAGCGGTACTTCTAGAAACAACAGCACCCTACAGTATGAGTTAGTATGAACCGTTTGTCTGTGATCTTTAGCCTCTCTGGTACTCGTCAGAGCCCGTGACTAAAGCGCCATCTCCCTGGACGCTCACCCCAGGCTGCGTTCAGCCACGGAGAGCCGCCTCTGGATGTGAAGCGAATATCCTCGCGTCTACGCAGCGCCCCTCGTCGCTTTGCTGCACGAATCAGCGATTACACGGAGATCCAGCGACCAGCACTGGATCAAATATTCGCCTTTCGAGTCAGCGAGAGGAGGCGTATGTACACAGTTGTGTGCGCTGTGCAGACGTCGCGGCATGGCAGATCTGATGCACTGAGAGCAAACACGCTGAAGGGGGAAATAGACCAGACGAGGGAAATACAAAGCTTCGCGTCGTTTGGACATTACAAATATTTGACCTCGACCCAATCGAACGCCGGGAAACTGCTTGTTGAAATGGAGATGTCGAGATTTTCGAGTCTCCTCCTTCTTCGCTCACGCTGCCCTGGCTGCTGCTGCTGCTGCTGATGATGATGATGATGTTTGCGTAGGAGTGTTTTATTTTGTGAGTAGCGTTGGTTTACCATCATATACTGTTCGAACAACTCCAGACAAGCGGTGGATCTACCTGTACGGCTCACTGCAAAGAAAAAAATAATCAAACGCTGGGTTTTGTGCATTTTTTGTTTTTTGTCGTCTGTGGAATTTGGACTACAAAGACACTCAAATGCGTGGAAGAACTTAGTGTCCATAACAAGAGTAATCTGCCACATTGTGATTTTGATGAACAACTGAAGGACTGCACTTCTGGGGTTTGCTTCTTAAAAATCCCAGTTCTCCTTACTGCGCTCCGATTGACTGACTGAGGTCGACATTATTCAAAGCGAGGTGAGACTTGAGCTTTAAGGAGCCACCAGTGCTGTAGATGTGACCTGCTGGTTTCCTCTTGTCTCTGAAGGTAAGAGCCATAAAGCTGAAATGTGCTGACAAATCTTTAGTATCCTGGGGGAAGCTGCGGGAAGGAAATCTCACCTCTCAGTCATTCAGTGCAGTGTACTTACTTACTGATACCCTATCGATACTAATGCATTTCTTTTATTTGCTATATGAGAACTCAGGCTGTTATTGCAGTGTGCATGGACAAAAACTTAAAGCCTAAACACTCCGAGCAAAAAATGTTAAATTAAGTCATGTAACCTCTGGTCTTTTTAAGTATAGGTGCTCTTCTTTATATAAGTGTGAATAGAGAAATTGCTGTAATGCAAATTGAGTGTAGACGTCGCCCCCGAAACCCTCTGAACTTCTGACTGCTTCCTTTTTACAAACTTAGACCAAACTTGATACAGAAAATACGACAACAGTGGGAGGCTGTTATTATAAATATTGTACGCATGTTATAGACATTGCTTCAAAGCTCATGAAATTCACAAAGCACCTGTCTGGCTCAACTTTAGAACATCATATTGACAATGTTGTAAAAAAAAAAAACATGGATTTTATCTCAACATTTCTTTGCCAACATTGACATTGTAGTAATTTGTTTCTAAAAATCTATATATTCATTTGCAATCGTCAGATAGATTGACTGATAAAGTGTTGTTGAATTTCAGCACCCCGGACAGCTCTTTCATTGGATTGCTGTGAGAAAGAGATCTGCTTTACTTCTCCCCATTTCACTCTGAACATGTATAATTGATTACAATCCATATAGCGAGCTTTCAGTGTAAGGTGCATGAGAGCAGTAGACCTTTCTGGGAGATCAGGTAGAAGTGGGTAGAAAAAAATGAACAGTTAATGAAAATGCTGGGTAGAAGCAGATGAAAGGGACTGGATAAAGACTGTGGAGGAAGTGGAGGATCAGTGCTTTGCATGGCAGACTTGCTCTGTTCATGGATGGATGGATGGATGGATGGTTGGCTTGCCACATGCTGACAAAACAGCATGGGTTGAGCGCTACAGCTCCTGTCACCAACTGTTAGCCGTGGTCACATCCAAACTGCTCACTCCAGATATTTTAGGAAGGGTGAAAATGCATCTCGAGCACCATTTAGGCCATGCGAAGGGGCAAATATTCCACTGGATGCATAAAAATGATGAAATATTTTTGGACGGATGTAACCCATCGGCAACTATAGTAGTATCTCCAATTTAAACCTCCAACTTGTCAAATTACATCACTCATCAACCAACAAATATTCTGTTGAAGTGAGCGCAGTAGACCGACTGATGTTGGAAAATTGTGCTGGGAAAGAGATGTTTTAAAAAAGAAAAACAGTAAAGCATGAAGACGTAATTTAAGGGTGTTGTAAGAGGCCTATGCTAGTGTCAAAGCATTTAACTATGGCTGTCGAGCATTTACGTTTTGTGTTTTTCTGCTTCTGCAATTGAAAAACTTCTAATTAATAAAATGTACACGTCTTGATTTATTGAAAAAAGTAAATAAATAAATACTACATTCAAGCCCTTAGCTCTTTAATGCCTTTGCATTACAACATATTAATAGTAAAACTACACCTACTCATCCTATACATGGTTTCAAACTCTTGATATCGATTACCACACATTGCACCATATCAGTGAACCCTATACATGTCGCAGTCTAAAGAAAAGAAAAACAGAAACTTGACACTTAAAAATAAATATCCTTGCACACATTATATACACTTTGTTTTAATATAATGCCTACAACAATGATACGCATGGAGGGGCTTGTGTTCCCATGGTGACTTCCTCTGTGACCCTTGCTACAACCTTGACCCCGTGGGAGTTCAGTCTTACTCGCGTTGAGATCTCCCTCGGAGCGTGACTATGTGTGACTGTGTGTTTCTCCACCGGCTGCTGCTTTCAAATGAGAGAGGAAAGAAGTAGATGGAAAAGCAGAAAAATCCAAAAACAGATGTATAAAGACATGAAAGTGTTGAAGAGAGAGCACACAAAATAGGCACTGTCAATGGGGAAGAGGAAATGCAATTACAAAGCTAGATTATCCTGTTCTTTTTCTCAAAGTGTGCTCACATATCAGCTTAATTACTTCTAAAATGCACTGTCGGGAGGGAGAATCATGACGGATCTGCTGTGGAGGTGGATGGAAGGATACGAGGGGGAAGGGGTAGGGAAATATGGCTGCTTCCAGTGATCATGTTAAACAGTCACCACCCTCCTCTTTCACCCCTCACAACCCTGTCCCCTCCCCCTCCACAGCTACACCCCCCCATTACAGTGAGTGATTGTAAAATGTGAGGCAGGGAGGAAACAACGCTAGAGGAGGATAACAGGAGAAGAAACGCTGCTGTCTGTTTGTTGTTCTTGTGATTCACTCAAGGCTCTGTTATTGCCCTGTGCTTTTCTTGCACATGGACTGCATTCATATGCTACATGTGTGCACTGAGACACACTTCACCCCAAATTCTGATTGTCTCAACACGCTGACTCATTTCCTATGTCTTGATTACAAGACACTAATGGAAAAAACTTAAAAGCAAAGTAGCTGATCGAAAAATAACTGCCAGATGTAGAAAACATGTTTTCAAGCTAATGATTACATGTATAGTAAACATTTAAATAAATGCCAAAATGAATCCTATAATGATAACATTATAGGCTCAGTCTTATTTAAAGCAAATATTTCCAAAGCAGTGTCCACATTATTCTGGTAGATTTGAAAGGAAGGTAGTCTGGACACACATATGTGTATGATGAAACATCCTTCTCTAATAAATCTGTCATCATGGTAACCACACAAACTGCTGTGTGATCAATTACTACAAGCACTGACATCCATGCAATATCAGCCTGGAGCTTTTTACACATTCCCTTTAAAAAGGTGCATATCCTCCCCAAACCTCTTCTTGTTTATATAAATTTTCTGTATTTTCACATCTTCATCTCACCTTTTTGCCCTTGTCCAAGCCCACTGCAAACCTTGCCAAGCCTTTTATTGCTTAAGTTTAATTATATATAAGTGTGTGTGTGTGTGTGTGTGTGTATGTGTATGTGTATGTGTATGTGTATGTGTGTGTGTGTGTGTGTGTGTGTGTGTGTGTGTGTGTGTGTGTGTGTGTGTGTGTGTGTGTGTGTGTGTGTGTGTGTGTGTGCTGATCTTTTTTTTTAGGTCATAGTTATAGATCTTCTATAGTACTGGAAGGATGCTTGACTTACCTGAAACATGACAAGTCCTATTCAAGTCCTAAACCTTAATTAAGGAAGCCAAATGAGTAAACTTATTTATTGTGTACAATTAGGGCAATAGTCTGACCTCAGCAGACCCCGGCAAATATATAAATCTACTTTTGAGATACTGTTTATCAGTCCTGTACATCGTATTGAAAGGATTAAATCCCATTCCTTTTCCACCATGTGACACTAAGAGGTTGGTAGGCTTTCTGAAGATAAAGGTAGAGTGTTAACTTGGTGTTTCCAAATCATCAAATCTTGATTTATTTTGGTTTAACCGTTTCTTGCTTAAAAGTTGTGTGGGCTAGATTGGTCTTATTGCACTTTTTATCCAGACTCAGCAAATGAGTATTCATCCATTAATTGTTGAAATCTTATTTAAAGAAATTTAGGAATCCATAGATTCCCTTTTCAGAACCAAACTAAAACAGTGTTGAAGAACTTTCTAAGAATGCAGACTACCTGAGTAAGACTTGCAGACTAGCAGTTTCACAGCTGGAAGATGATTTCATCAGTCTGTCTGGTTTGTAGTAACTCCTGTCTCTCCTGAGACTCTACTTGAGTTGAGTTATGTAACCCTTTGTAAATACCATGTGAGTAAGCCTTAGAATATGCACAGATCTATCCAACTTGTGTCAGAAGAGATATCTTTGCTGCTATTCAAAGTGATGTTTAAGCTGAGGCCTGCCCACGCTTTCTGAGCCAGTGAACAGAGATGAGCAGGAGATCAGCAGAGCGCTGAGAGCAGAGGGGAGACAGAGTACAGGACCAATGGAAATGCACCAGAGAAAGGGCAGTGGAAGAAGACAGTGAACAGGTGGAAGAGAAAAACAAGGCACTTTGAAGAAAAAGTGGATGCCATAGTTGTCAGTGTGCCAGGAATACAAACACATATAGGAGGATGAAGGAGAGTAGCAGAGCAGCTCAGGTGCCCAGCTGCTCCTCTGGGCAGACTGAGGAGACAACTCCGCTACAACAATGATTTATCCTCAGCTCTGTGCCCAGGGACCGGCCGAATGTCTGTCAGATGTACACATCAGCACCAACAGCAGCAGCTGGGGTTATGTAGCGGTGAGAGCTGCGATAACAAGGTTACAATGTCATAATATAACTTAACCTTCAGGACGGCACCTCTTGTTGCACTACATTTACCCTGGCATTGAACCAGGTGTGTGTCTGCATGTCTGAGCAAAGTAAGCACAAAGAGCTAGTGCATTTTAATGAATATGACATGTCAGATAAAATATCCATTATTCTGTATGAGTGCATCATGATTGATTAGGTTTCATGTCCTTGACTTAGGAGCTCAGGACGATCCATGCTGTCTACAAAACAATCTGCAATGCTTTCAAGCCTTTTGCAACCTACACAGTCATTAATACTAGAGTTAGGGTTATTAGTTATTATGCAGTAACTAATCTGAAAGACTTGTACTCTTGTGATCCAGTGTACTAACATCTTTACTTTTACTGGATGTGTATGGTCGTATGTTTGAGATAGCGGCCCACTGCTGATGGATGTGGGTGTGTGCTTTCTTTTCACAACAACTTATTGTTTGACAAGAAGACAGACAGTCTCACGCTGAGGTGACCACACAAGAAAGCTGTACACAGTGAGAAGTATGGACAGGCAAACACAACATGAACCTGAATGCTAGGAAATCCTGCAGTGATGACCAAAGATCCTTTTGCAAATCTGCTTTTTGTAACTTCAGCGTAATATCCTCATCAAATTAAAAAATAACTCCAATACAAAAAGCAAAAAACCCAGCTTACACACTCATGTATTTAAACAGATTTTGTGTTTTTGTTTGTTTGTTTTGTTTGCATTGAAACCCTTTGTGCTCAGTTCGAATGGTTATGCTTTGGGAAAAAGAGACTTAGAGGAAAAAGCAAGGAAGAAATGTCTAAATTTGGCAGTATCTCATTGTCAAGTGTCAGAGAGCAAATGTAATTTAAAAGAGTATGATTTAGGGTGCACGTGGCAGAGTGGTTAGCACTCCTGCCTTACAGCAAGAAGGTCGTGAGTTCAAAACCCGGCCGACTCAAATATTCTCGGCCGTCTCCGGTCTTTCTGTGAGGAGTCTGCATGTCCTCCACGTGTTACCGTGGGTTCTCTCCGGGTACTCCGGCTTCCTCCCACTGTCCAAAGACATGCATGTACAGGTTAATCGGCAACTCTAAAGTGTCCCTAGTGAATGAATGAGAGAGTGAATGGTTGTCTGTCACTGTCTGTCTCTATATGTCAGCCCTGCGACTAACTGGCTACTGTCCAGGGTGTACCCCGCCTCAGGCCCAAAAAGCTGCTGGGATAGGCTCCAGTCACCCGCGACCCCTAACGGGACAAAGCGGTAGAAAATGAATGAATGAATGAATGAATGAATGATTTAATTCAGGAGGAAGAAAAGGAAGAAAATGTATCTGAGGGTAGCACTTTACCCCGAAAAGACTAGGCCTGAGGCAAGGCTCCTGCGTGTGTCTGTGTGAGATAAGCTCACGTAAGGCTTTACATTTACAAATGTTTAGCACAGTATGCAATTTTATTGGCTCTGTGTCTGCTGTTATGCTTTATTTTTTAATAGTGGAGATAGACAGGTAACAAGGAGAGAGAGGGGAGTGACATGGAGCCAGATTTGAACCAGGGCCTCTTGTGTGTGTAGTGTGTGTGAGCCACCTTTGGCTCATGTTTGTACTGTTTGTTTGGACTGGTGCATCAAATCAAACAGTCTCACCAAGCTATGCCAATTTTTTTTAGATTGAATACAATAATAATTTTATACTGTGAATATGTTTCTAAATAATAGTTATATTTGTGTTAGTTTTTCCAACTGTTGTTAGAAAATCTTTCTGATTAAATGTGCTGAGTGCAATTGAAAACACAAACTATAGGCCCAGTAGCTGACTGTGTGATTAGACCCCTTTAATTATACATCATGTGGTCTTCGAAAACTGTAAACTGTCTTTGAAAAATGTATTTATTAGTATTAGCATAGAATTTAACTTTTACAGATTGCAGACTTTCCGAGTACAAACACATGAACACACCAAAATTTTTTCAACAACTGTCTTGCAATAGCGGACCGTATTGCAGCATTTCTTTGACACTATCCTTTTAACCATCGAGAGATTTCCCTAGCAACAGAAATCATTGCTTTTATCCTCAAATAAAAAGAGCAGTATGAAACAATGTGTTCAGTTTTGATGTTAACCATTTATGGATTACAGTGGCTACAATTAGTTCCTCATGTCTGTTTATCCAATGGCCTTGAGACCCAGAGCTGCCAGTCATCTGTCTAGTGCCCCGGGGTCATTATGAGGCATCTGTGTTTGGCCAATGACTGTTGTTTTTGCAGAGTAACCCGGACTGCTGGCACTGGTCAGGGCTAATCAGCGTGTGATTGAGCTTGAAGTGAGATACTGTACGCACTGCACAGACCAACTAACAGAGAGCTAGTGGCACCTGTTGCACTCATTCTGCACTTGGCTTTGCATTTGCTGCCAATATTCCTCAAGGGTTGTCACGCTGCCTCAAAAAGCACCACTTAAAAAATGGACTGTTAAAAGGGAGACAAAATGTATTAGCCAATAGATCACCAGAATGGTTGCAGATTTAGTGATTCCTAGTAAAATGTCACTCAAAACCCAAACTGCTCTTCAATTCATTAAGCATATAGAGTATATAAAACTGTAATATATCAGCGCTAACTTCAGCTCCAGCTGATTATAGCCTGTCACCTACTGACATGGTGTTATTTGCACAGCAGAGGGTAGCCCAGGCATGGCAGGGAGGAGGAGCAGGAAGTGGTTTGACCGAATGACAAAATGTAATTATATGTAATTATTTTTGACATGATTTGAAAGTGAAGGCTGACTTTCTTTGATGATTCTTAATGATTGATACTTTGAATAGATATTTGAAGAGAATAAGTTAAATGTTGAAAAAAAAAAAAGAAAGTTGGATTTTATATATATATATGTATATGTATGAGTGAAAACATATCTTAGACTTGGCAAAGAACAGTTGATCACTTGGGGACTAGGAAGCAGTGGTGGCGGATGTACTCAATTCCTCTTCTTAAGCAAAAGATACAGATAAAGAGGTAGAAATGTACTCAAGTAAAAGTATCACATTAAAATTCACACTTAAGTAAAAGTAGTACATACCTGTTTTAAATGGCCTTAAAGTATAAAGGCCAAAAAAAAAGTTTGGAGAATAATTAAGAACGATTAAAAAGTCATTAATATCAAGGTCAGAGTCAGATGAAGACTGTATTCTTGTTGTTCATGGGAACATGTAGTGTAAATATTGTTTCTTAATTAGTCATTTCTCTTACCACTGACCTTTACCTCTGTTTGTAATGTTTTAACTGTAAGAGACACAAACTGTAACTGGATCTGAATAATTAAAAGGATCTGATGGTGGATGATTATAAACTAGCAACACATCAAGATCTAGTTCTACTGCACAAAGAGGGGACTGGACTGTGACAGTTTAAACATTTGTCACAAAGTTCACATGCAGCTGGTGAGGAGCCATCATCTGGAGTATTGACCAGTTTTTACACCATTCCATAAACAGTTTTTCATAAGAATAATGCTTCCATTGTGGTGCGTAATGATCCATGTCCTCGACACAGGGACCTGTGACTGTGGACCATTTATGTCTTATATCTTATATCATTCTGCTACTAATTAAGGTAAAGTTCACCTGTATCTGTCTTTTTAATAAGGATCTCATGTTCAACATTTAATTTAAGGTAACTACAGTAATGGAGCATTTTTACTTAGTTACATTCCACCGCTGCTAGGACGCTCATGCAGAAGTTGGCTTAGCCTGGCCAGCCGCAACTAACTCTTTTCATGTTCTATACAAAGTTAGTCTGGTACCCTGTTGCTTGCTTTTAATTTAAAGGGCATCGTTTACGGGCATATTTTTAACCAATCAAAGAAACGCTGGATGTGACGCAAAAAAAGGGGAAACCACACAGCTTTTTGTCAACAAGGCCAGCAGTAGAGCGGACACCAGAGCAGTTTCATGGGTTTTATACTTTGCTGGTTATTCAAAACGAAATAGAAAAGAAAAGAAAATATAAGAATATAAAAGAAATAAACGGCCTCTCTGTAAGAGCGTCCGCCATGTTGAATGTTTTGGGCTAGCTGCATGAGCCACAGGGTCTCCCAATATTTCTGTTTTCCTTGAGATCTTACTTTTTTGGTTGTCCATGTCAAAAATGAGCAACCACGGAACCCTTCTACAATGTTCTTTTAATATTATTATTATTATTATTATTATTATTAAGTTCAGCTGTAGACCGGTGACCATTAGAATCACCAAAAAAAGGTTAGTGGCTTTTTTTCCCCCAAATTTATCAAAACAGCTACTTCACAGTTCTGTTGCATATTTGGGATTTAGGAGCCATGGTTCACTTTTTCTACTGTCAGCACATATGTTTCCTGTCAAAAAGGTGTGCAGAAAGAATTATTCATCCCCAGACTAGCTGTCTTGTCTAGTCCAGGGATGCTAGCTCAGAACATGTAATGCTTTGTACATTTGCGTAACACCAAACTGTGAAACAGAACTGATGGTGCTGCATACTTCTGTACATTTCTCTTCGTGCTATCTTTATGGAGTCAAGTTAGTACAGTCCACAGTAAATCCTGTATTGATTGTGCATGCTAAGGTACTCAGGTCATGAACACGATTTACAGCGAGCTGAGAGATGAGTAAGGCAGATTACAGGAGGATGTTCATAACTTTGGCGGTGATACAGACTTTTAGCTCAACACAAAGCACAAAGATTTTTCAGCTATAAAGTTTTAGTCAGGGGTTTAAAAGGAACGTAAATTGAATATGGCTTCAGTCTGAAGTAAATTGGACTAAAGAGAGGAATAATTAAAAGCTAGATCTGGTTCCAGTGTGTTGTGGACAGGGAAGGACAATCATGCTCTGCTACATTCAGTGCACGCCGTTTAAAGTTACAGTGGACATCTTACATCAGCATTTGCAATTTGAACTGAAAGAACAACTAACCAAGGTCAGTCAGATGGATGAGACATTTAGTGAGCTGTGTAATTAAATAAAGAGACCCTCAGGTCACTGTAAAGGTTTTTTTTTTTCTTCAAATGTCCTCCTGGTGCTATTCTCATACTACATAAGAGCCATTTAAATGATGTAGCATCCACAGGGGTGTACTTATTGTACAAATGATGCTGAGGCAATAACACAACACAACCTGATAGAGATAAAAACTATTTCTGGCCTCCATCTGTGAAGGGAATTCATTGTCTTGATTTTCTTTTAGAATTCACATGGTCAGATAACCCCACAACTAAATATCAAATGGTGTAAGATTGGAGTGCCCCGATTGTAAGTTTATGTGCATTTCTTTTAACCATAAAAATAGGAAACATTCTTCCAATCCAGTCTCCAGACAGCCGTTTCCAGCGCCATGAGTCAGGATTTCAAGGTCAAAGCAGGCTCCTAACTTTACCCGAGGCATGCTCCGTTTTGTCATTATTCTTTCTGGACACAACTGGTGGGTGTAAGGACAAAAGAAAATGTTGGCAAATGGATTTCATTGTGTGCACCTAGAGAAATGTCATGCTGAAACAGTTTGAGCCAGCAGTCTGACGGGGACTGGAAGGTGATAGTTATGCTTCAGCTAGAGTCAGAGCTACCAGACGGAAGTATTGTGACAAGGCTTAAAGAGGAATTTGACAGAAAATGTGTAACTCCATCCTTTATTCCGGGGGAAGAAACAGCTTGAATTAAAATTTTTGACATTTTGTACCAAATAGCGTCTGTTGGATGGAGCACAAACTAAAACAAAGTTTTTACTGACAAAGAAAATATAATTCCAATAATAATATTAAATAATAAATTAAAAGATGAAAAGTGCAGATAAAAAACCCTATCAGTTGTCTTTACTGAATGTAGGCGGAGCTAAAGGGGAAGGTTTTTAAACTTCTACTTGAACATTATTAAAGTTGAGGCTGTTCCAGATTATTGCTGCTGAAACTTAAACGCTACTTGACCAGGTTTAGTTCTTACTTTGGGCTCGAGCAGAAGCCTGTCCCAGATGTTTTCAGAATCCAAGAAGGTTCAGAAGGAAGTAGCATGTGTGAAATATATTCTGGTGCTAAACCATTAAGAGACTTGTAAACCAGCAGTGCTGTTTTAAAGTCTATTCTCTGAGCAACAGGAAGCCAGTGCAGATATTTAAAACTGGACTGATGTGGTTGTACTTCCTGGTGTTAGTTAGAACCCGAGCAGCAGCGTTCTGAATAAACTGCAGCTGTCTTAGCCCTCGTTTTGAGAGACCAGTGAGCAGGCCGTTACAGTAATCTAACCTGCTGGAGATAAAAGCATGAATAAGTCTCTCTAGTTGAGACATTATCCCTTTAACTTTGGAAAGTTTTTAAGGTGCTAAATTGATGATGTATTTGACTTATGTCTGAGTCCATAATGACCCCTAGATTTCTAACCTGTTTTTTATATTTTAGACAAAGAGACTCAAGGTGACTGCTGACACTTTCTCTTTGTTTCTGTGGAACAAAGATCATTAGTTCAGTCTTATCTCTGTTCAGTTCGAGAAAATGATTTTACATCCATACATCAATCTGTTCGATGCAGTGACACAGTGAATGGATCGGTCCATTTTCACCTGCTGTGAATGAAATGTAAATCTGAGTGTCATCTGCATAATTATGGCATGAAACGCCACAGCTGTGTATGCATTAACTGGCCTAAAGTAAGCATGTAAAGATTGAATAATAGAGGTCCCAAGATAGACCCCTGTGGAACCCTACGTCTGGGCCATTTGGTTAGATACACAGTTACCAACCGAAACAAAACTTCATTCCTCTAATCTTTGTGACAGGATTTCATGGTCCACTGTATTTAATGCAGTACTCAAGTCCAACAGAACTAAGACGGAGGTAAAACAAGGCAGCAGGTGGATGAACTCGACTGTTCTGTCATTAATGGGTGTAAAATGTGTTAATCCAACCAAGAGTCTTCTACACTCACAATGTTAAACCTTTAGCCATCCTTTTATAAATAGAATCTATACATAGGACAGAGAGTGGCGAGATGCAGAAGGAGGGTTTATTTTCAGACTTTGGCATTAAACCCATGCTTTTTGTCTCATGAATCATTAATGAGAATCTAAATTTAGCTTCTTTCATCCTAAAATGATGGTTACTATAGGTTAGGTCTTTAGGTTGGTGAACATTAACTTGGGACTCACTAATGAAATTTGAAAGTTTTTCACTTCTATTATCACTTTAACAAAATGTACACATTAGTATCTCCAAACAGTCCATGGGTATTGTGCTCCTGATGGCTCTTGTAGGGGAGATGTGATCGGAGTGTTTATTTATTTACATTTGTTTTATTTTATTTTTTTGTGAGGATTAATCAGGATTAATCATCTCGTTTTCGAGGGGGTCAGGGGGTCCTCAAACTCACATTCATTCACTAGGGACAATTTTTAGAGTTGCCAATGAACCTATATGTCTTTGGATGTTGGGAGGAAGCCGGAGTACCCGGAGAGAACCCACAGTAACACGTGGAGGACACGCAGACTCCTCACAGAAAGAGTCGGCCGAGAATGTTTGAGTCGGCCGGGTTTTGAACTCACGACCTTCTTGCTGTAAGGCAGGAGTGCTAACCACTCTGCCATGTTCAGCTGAGGGTTGTCTGCTATCTGTACAACCGGAGCTTGAGCCTGGGTCACTGCTGGATGTACATCAGACTTATTCAGTATAAAGTCTATCAGGACTGCTTATAAAATAAAAAGAGGGTTAATATAAATGATAACTGGCTGCGTTTCTAACTGCTTAGGCATTCAAAGCCTCCATTCACCATTTACTCCCACAAACACATGCTCATTCATACACCAGTGGCGCATAATTAAGAATTTCCTTGTACAGTCTGCTGTATTACTAAACAACATTAACCTGACTCTGCCAGATAGAACTGCTCCACAGAACATAGTCTGTTCCACAGCACCATCTGGGAGGGCTTCCGCTGAAAGTGTTTGCAAAAGGGCAAGTACTTTAAATAAATACTTGATCGGTGATTGGATTTATCAATCACAGCACACCACACGATTATTCTATACAAACATCTCATTACATTCTCCCATCCACCTGCTTAATTATTAGAAGTGCCTCTGGTCCAGAGGGTGATGATGTCAGGTCAAGAATCACAGAAACAGATAGAAGGACAATGGATAAAACTGACATAGCATTTGATAATGAGTAAATTTCTTTGTTAGTATGTCTATTTATAAGTGTATGTTAAATCCATCTTTGACAGCTACATCAGTAATAGAGCTCATCCGTTTGTTCTCAGAGCATGTTATTGTCTCTTGTGTATGATTCGGATCCACCACCTACTGTGTTCCTCGCACCCATTTAGCTGAAAGCCTGTCAACAGCCATTATTCCCAACAAGACCTCTGCTGCGATCTCTGCCATGTTCCATCAAAGCGTGGCAATTTATTCCAAAGCCCACTGTCTGGGCATGTTAGCTTGTACTGAAATTATTGCATGTGAGTTGCATTTGTGTGCCCGCTGCTATTCCTATTCAGGCCTAACCTCTTGTCAGTGTTGTGGACAAGTACCAGCAAAAGGAGCTGAGTGGACAAGTCTCCCTGTAGGCCTATCTGCTGCTATTTCATGAGTATGTGTTTGTGCATATGTGTGGTTAAATAATTAACGATGCTCGTCGCCTTGCTGCAACACATCCTTCTCACAATGATCTGATTAACGAAGCCTCAGGAGATGCATTGTGCCTTTACTATGCTCAGTGACTAATGCTGCACGTGCATGTTCATAAATGTTTGGCCTGAAGTATGGTTAGGGACAACCCTGCAGCGCATATACAGAAGCATCACCATCCAGTTTCTCTGGCCATGTGCTAAATATTAAATAAAATAAGAATTTAATATGCTGCATGTGTAAGAGAGATCATGTATACAAATAGAAAAGGGTTAGGGGTTAATCACTTAAACAAATCTGAGGAATTGTACAACAATAGGACATAGACCAACTGCATGATATTTTGTGCCGTTGTTTTGTTCTTGAATGGATGCAAGTAATAGACTGTAGAGACATTTAAAGTTTTACTGTTTATGTAATACTTTATTAGTAAATGAAATGTTGTTCTTTTTTCAATTTTTTGATTTATTTTACTCCTTTATGTCCATTGACCATTGGTAATGTTTAAGTCTAAGCTTATAATTGCTGCATTAAACCCATCCATTAAAGCTGGTCCAACATGATGTAAGTTTAATACTTTCAAATAGAAAAGGAAGCTTTATTTAAATGGTAAATGGCATGCATTTATATAGCGCTTTCCTGCACCCTTCTCGGGGACCCAAAGCGCTTTACATTGTGCTTCCACTCACCCCATTCACACACATTCACTCCTGGGGCAGACAGAGAGGGGGGCTGCCACACACGGCGCTCAACCTTCTCCTACCACCACCAAACACACATCTACGGTCACACACATTCATACACCAGTGCTACGGACACTGGAGGCAAGGTGGGTTAAGTGTCTTGCCTAAGGACACAACGACAGTATGAACTGTAGGGAAAGCAGGAATCGAACCTACTACCTTCCGGTTGAAGGACAGCCGCTCTACCACTGAGCCACTGCCGCCCCTTTAATTGATAATTAATAATTTACATTATTGTAATTAATGATTGGTGTATAGTCACAGTCTTTTAGTCATTTATGCAATTACAATGTTATATTATTACTCACTTTACAAGGGTTTTGACATCACTAGCAAACATTGGCTCTCATATTATAAAATAGAAATTGCTTGTTCTAGATGTAAAATCTGTATTTTTCCTGGCCTAAAATGTCAGAATAAGGACAGTGCATAGTAATCGCTGGCACATTTCCTCCCTCTGCTTTACCCAAACCCATAAGACCCAAGCTCTTTGTTCTTGTTGTCAGATATATTGATTTGACTGGTAGACTGTGTGGCCTGCAGATTGGATTACAATCCAGCTGTATTCCAGCCTGAAGGGAAAGATGCTCTTTAGTATTTGTGGCTATGCTTAGATAATAAACAGCAATACAGTTGAGACAAGTTACCCACTGAGGAATTTAACACATATTACAGCTGCTTCAGGGTGAAAAAGTCAAAATTGTCAGTCCGCTGGTTAATAGTGCCCACTGATCCTACAGCAGAGAGTCAGTAGCTGATGGATAACGACAGAGAGTGATTTTTACTGGTTGAGAAAGATGATGCAGGGCTAGAACTTGGTGTAAAGTGCATAGAGCTAAGCAGGAAATGCTAAACTGTTGGTTCTGGCATTTATTTAATTTACTGTAAGACATTTAAGATGTGGTTGTCTTTGTTGTAAAATGACTTGTTCTTATTTTTACTATTTTTACTAAAGGGTGTGCCTGTGTCACAGGTTAGTTAGATCTTGACATGCGGGCCTACGCTGCTATGAGCTTGCTGATGATGGCTTGCACCATTGAGTCATAGCTTAGCAACAAGCCTGCTGGCCTATTTTTGGTCTCAGGCAATTATCCACAATGCAGTGTGGTCCTATGACACTTCCAGATTGTAATGAAGGGACGAAGGTCTCTGCCCACATCTGTCAAGTATTTGCAGGGTTCATGTAAAAGTAAAACTTGCTTAGTTACTTAACCTACTTTACAAGTTGCAACATGGTTATCAGATTGTTAACCTGACTGAAATGCTCACAGAACCATCTGGGAAGGCTCCCGTTGAAAGCGTTTGCAAAAGGGTAATGGTGATTGGATGCAGCACCGAGTAGTATCCGCCTACTTTGAGATTTGTTTTAGCCAATCATAGCAACGATTCATTTGACATAACCAGAGTGCATCAGATATGAAGAAACAACAAACCGCTGGAACAGTAACAGATTTTGCAAAGTGAATCTGCGAATAAAAGGATTGTTAACACTAAATTGGTAAATAAAACATGGGCATTGGCCGATAAGAAGAGCGTGTAATGTATTTACGATTTGGCAAAGCCAGTGAGAATAGAGCATAAACATTTTGTTCCTTTCAGAAAATCCTTAAGTGCCACATTTTTTAGCATTAGCAAAATATTATATCATCAACACTAACGTCTTTAAGCGTAGCCATGTTGATAACAAAGAAAAGAGAACGCTTGTTGATTTTTTTTTTATTAAAAACCCACCTCTTCCTGTTTGTGCTGCCACATCATTGATCACAAGAGGCTGGTGAGCTCATGGGTCGACTCAAGCGGTTGGTTTGGCACAATACAAGAAAGATTCACCCATGTTTGGAAACTCCCAAATCTCGTGAGAATCCAGCTGCAGTGTAAGGTTATCAGATTGTTGATGTATATGGATTTTTACATTACTCTTATGGGGATGAACTGCTTTTTATTAAAACACTAGCCTGGCCCATCTAGTTCTTTTTCTATTAAATACAGTTAATTAGTCTGGTCTTTCTTAGTTAGACTTTGATTTCCAGAAGGCAAACCAAATAAACGTACAATTTCAGAATTTAGGTGACATTACCAATATTCACAGGGACTGACAAAATTTGACAAAACATACAACTAATCAGAAAAACAGAGCTTTGTGTAAAAAGATTAAACGTTATGATTGGTCATTCATTTTGAACCCAATGGAAGTTAATGGCAGAGGTTCCAGACCCTCTTCCCTGAAAGTGAAAGGGCTAGCTGTCAAGGCTATAAAAAAAACTTTGATTTTTGGAAACAAATCCAAATGCTTAATGATTTGAAGTGAAGCCTTATCAAGAAAATGTAATACAGCAACGTTTTTATGTTGTTGTCTAGATGCCATCCCTGAGTCTACTGGTCCCTAAAAAACTTTTTGTGTTGACATATGCTCATGAGTTAGTTTTATTCTCCATTACTGTCACCTTGGTATTGTTTTTAATATTGCTTGGTGAAATAAAAATAAAAATACATTTCAAACTGTGGTGTTGCACATGACTTGAACCAGTTTGTTACATACAGTATATTCCAATCTATGTAGCTAAAGTTTAAACTTAAACGTTTATCTTTTCTTAAATCAAAAACAAAACCTTCTCTGTTGACAATAAAATGTTAAGTACAATCTTAAAGGTTAGAAAACGAAAGCTAGTTTTAGTCTTACTCACTGTGCATTGTTGGGATATGTCTCCAAACGTTTTAGAAATGTGCCCATGGGCTGTTGGTTGGCGCAGATTGTTCCCATCTCTGCTTCAAAGTTGAACAAAGGGAATTATTTTTGACATTTTAAATGAAATTACAATGTTTGTGAGTAATGTGCAGTTCTTGTGGGGGATAAAGTAAACATTTAAAGCCTCTAGTCATTTTCTGGTAATCCAGCAGCTGCAGACTGAAAAGAGGTAATTAAAGCAAAGCATTGATTGAATAAATTGAGAGTGAGGTCCGGATATGCTGAAGTACTCAGCTCTGTCTAACTGTAGCATGGCCGAACGTGGTGGCTGTATTTCAGTGAAGGGAGTAGGCAGATCGTTACTGTACTGCATTACTGCTGCATGTGGACCAGCAGCAGTGTGACTCTGCAGAATCTGACGACGAGTGGGAGCTCATAGCATTAGCCGGATGTCAAGGTCTTCATTTGTCCTCGCGCTGACCTTTGCTTTAAGGTCAGATTATATAGGTCACTCGTGTTAACACACTTGTTTTTCATTGCTATCAAATAAATAAATAAATGCAAAAGTGAGGACACCACTGTGGTTTTAATATTTACTTTAATCAAAATATAAAAAAAATAAAAATAAAAAAAAAAGCCCTTGTCTGTCTTTTACCCATTATCCTCATGTGATACATTTTTAAAGGGTTCTCTTCAAGTGAGGCATGAATAAGCAGCTCAAACAGTTGCTTCATTGCCATTCCTTATGACCTTTTCTACATTTATATAATGGCCGCAGCGACTTGGCAGAATGTCTAACAGTTAATAACATGAAACAAAGGAGTCTTTCAGTGTTATGCAACTAATCAGCAAAGTGTGAGGCATACACTGCTTTAGATTTCGGCTGTTATTATTATTCTTTTTTTCTATTATACCTTGGAGCTGAGATTTGCAGTGGGCACATGCTTTTCATTCTCAAGCCATTATCCCAAGGCATATAAAACAAATGTTGGATCACTGGTATCATAGGCTCTAGTGTTGGTAATAAACCGTCAAAGTCTTTTGTAAGATAAATAGGCAGAAAGCCAGGTTAAGCTGTCGTTTGAACAAAGATTTTAAGGTATATTTGATCATCTAGGTGGCCAGAAGTATTTTTTGGTTAAATTAAAAGCCATTTCTCTACATTAGCCTGTTTTATGACCATAAAAGTAATTTATATCACATATCAATCCCTATATCAACATACTTTCTCATAAAGATTAGAAATACAATACACTTTTAAAAACATTATATTTAATACAGATTTCTCATATCTTTCAAACCAGGTGCGTCAAAAGGTTAAGTAGAGTGAGGAGAATGGGCTCAAATAAAGTGGACTGTAATGGTCTGGAATAGGACATTTTCTACATTAGCATTACTGTGCCTCCCTCAATATTTATGTTATCGTTTTGTCTCTCTTCATCAGTTATCACTCATCATCCTATCCATCATTTTGCCAAGTTGTTTCTTATCCATTCATCAAATCTGTTTCTGTTTAGACGTTGTCCTGACCTCCTTTTTCCCTTGTACTCTGTGTTTAATCCTTGCTCCATCTTTGATTCTGCTCACTTCGTCTGTTCTTAGGCCATCCATTTGCCTCCGTGTGCCGTTGTCATTTCTTCATCTTATCTCTATCACTGTTCCCCACTGCTTTTTCTTCATCGACACTTAAGTTCCTCTCTGCGTTATGATCGCCATTGCTCAGTGATTCCATTACTTGTCCCGTAACTAGAGTATAATTCAATAAGCACTGCTGAGATGACACTTGGTTATAATCTACTTAATGACGCCACTGATGAATTGGACTTTCTCTCCCCTCTTCTTATCGCCTATCTCTTTGCCACTCTTCCTCCCTCTTCCTCCCTCGTGTCGCTCTCTGCAGGGTGTTGATGGAGAGCCTTTCGAATGACAGCCGGGACAGTGGTCATCACTGGTGGAATCCTAGCTACAGTAATATTACTCCTTATCATCGCGGTACTGTGCTACTGTAGGCTGCAGGTGAGACTGCTTTATTCTGCTTCATGTGAATGTTTGTTGCCAAATACAGTCAAAATCCATGCTCGCTGCATGTTTCTCAGCTCAATCACAGAAATCAGTGTCTCATTTGGAGTAGGTCAATTGGACTTATAGCTTTCCAACAAGTCTATACAGTCTTGGAAATTTACACAAATATTTGTTTGATTTGTCTAAATGGGCTCTTTCAGTAAAAGTGATAATCAAGTTTAGTTATGATAAAGGTATTGCATGAATACCTAAAGCTTCTGTATCTATCAATAAAAAAAACTTTATTTATATAGCACTTTACAACAGCTTTTTACTATCTTACTGGGCAATGTATAAATGTTTCATTTTTTATAGTTGCTGCACTTCCTTTGCAGGGCAGTGCAGTTAAGTGGCATGGAGCCTTCAAAATTTATATTGCTCAATTAGTGTCCAAGGTTTTTTAAACAGCATGTAACGCCGTGTCTAATATTATTTTGTGCCAGGATGTATTATGAATCACTCTCTGCAGCCTAAAATAATCATATAGCTGTGCTGCCACATACAGTATAGCTAATAATTTTGCAGGATGACAATTAATTAATTTAGCCATCTGCCATTTAGGTTTGGCTGCAAGTCAGTTAACAAAGTGCTTCACAAAAACAACAGAAAAGTAGTTATACAACATTGTATTGGATGATTTTCGACCAATATAACTTGTTCACACTCATTGTTGAAAACTCATGCTGTAGCTGAAATGTGTCAGTGAAAAATGAATGTTCATGGTAGTTCTCAAAAATGTTAAATTCACCATGAGCTTTTGTTGATCTTTAATTAGAAATCATTTAGTAATTAGAGTCTTCTTCTTCTTCTTCTTCTTCTTCTTCTTTTTCAATACACCCTTCCAAGGCCATTAAACAACCTAACCCCTTTAGCAATATAAAACAAAAACTAAACAAAAGCATGGAGACCAAAGTAGTTTGCTAAACAAACAGTGTACAGCAAGGCCACAGCAAAACCACAAAAAAAAAATCAATGTATACATCAGTTGGTGCTTTTTCTCACTGCATCTCTTTCTCCTCTCCATATATTCATCTACAGTATTATTGCTGTAAGAAGGAAGAATCCGAGTCGGAGGAGGAGGAGCCAGACTTTGCTGTCACATCCCGCCTTCCTCCGGTCCACTCCAATCACAACATTGTGGCGGCGACAGCCGCCGCCTCGTCCATCCCCAATGGCCCTGCCCTGTTCTCTACCCCTCCACTGGCCCGGAAACTGACCCGTTCACAAACATTCTGTCCATCATGTACACACTATGAGCTGCCGTTTTACCTCCAGCCCCCGCAGCCCCAGCCCGTCCAGCTGCACCATCAGCCAGACGGGCTGAGGAATGGAGGGGAGCGCATCAGCTATCGCAGCGTCCAGCAGCAGGACCTGGACCTGCCAGTGCCTGTGAACATTACAAACTACCGCAAACCACACCTGGCCCGTTCTGTCACCATGAGAGACATGTTCACACGCAGTTGTAGCATCAGCACTGATGTCTAGCTGAGAGGACTATTTACTAACCTAACATGGAGTTGAAGGGGGTTATTTGGACTGAACTGAAGTCAGCCAATATTTCTGTCATCTTGACCAGTGTAATTGAGTCTTTTAGGGTGTAATATAGTCTCCTACTGGTCACCTCTCAAACAATGGAGGGCTCTCAGGACAGGATTTTTAAAAGTACTATGCGCTGGTCCAGGACCTTGAACTTGGGCCAAAACTCATTTTAAAGCTGAAATAATGTTAACACAGAAATTTGCTTTGTTTTGTTTTCCTTTCAAATACTAAACATATTATATGTTTTGAAAGTTATTTGACCTCCTTTCTCTGACCCATGACCTAGCAGATCGTTTAACGCCATGCCAAAATGACATAATCGGCAGGGATTTTCTCTCTGCCATAGCTGCTAAAAACAAAATATGATTAGGAACGGTCTGCTGGTAACCTTTTCTACGGGCGGATGGATCTGTTTGTTCCTCCATCTACAGATTAAAGGGATTGTGAATCACAAACCAGTGGGAAAGGGAAGTGGGATGAAATGTTTCAGCTTCAGACAGTCTAGAACTCACGCCATACAATAACACTTTAATAACGAAGGGCTCACAGAAGATGAAAATCCCTGCTTGTTTTCCACATCCTTCATAAAAGTCCCCGATGTTATGGTCTCTCTGATAAAACAAATATAAAGTACAGTATAGTGCTATGGAGCAGAGAAAGACCTGGTGTTACGAGGTGCCAAAGGGGCTCAGTTGTTGTTTTTGTGTGCATGCGTGTGTGTCTGTATTTGTTTTAACAGTTGTTACTTCATACTAGTGAACACATTTGGTTACCCCTATCAATACATAACCTGTATTGGGTTGCAATAATATATTTTTTTTTTTTAAAAGGGAAGATATTTTGTTCATTTTTAATTTGCATAGATAATTTAAAACAAAAGGAAGGTTTTAGCAACTTTCCCCTGTAAATGGGTTATATTTTAGAAATGATTTATAGACCCCAGATGGTGGTCTGTTGACAATACTTCATTCAATCACAAATTGACAGAACCTTCTAACAGGGCCTGCAAACAAAGTAATGTCATAATTTCTTTGGGTCAACAATTTTTTTTTACTGTTTTTACGCTACAAGGCTATTGTAAAATACAAATTCAAATAAGAAAGTATCGGAAAAGTGAGTGCTAACTCATGGGTCCGACTAGTGTTACAAAGTGATGTCAAAACTGGAGTCTACAATAACATCTTAAGCATGTCATAAAGTGTTGTTTCTTATTTCTTTTTCATTGTATTTCTAACTTTTATATTTTAACATACAGTATTTTGAGAAAATGTAAAAGTACAGTTCTAGATATAGTCCCTTAGTTGCACATTTTATCACCATTAAACCCACTTAAATGGCTGACTGCTGCAACATGTTTTACAGTCATCACAAATACTTGATTAACTATCTTTGTTGTGTTATCCCCGATTTACTGACATGTGGATTTAAGCGCTGCAGATGGATTTACCGTTAAAGGCTCATGTATAAATATTTAACAGGCTATAACACACACTGCATTCACTCTTTTGACAACGATGGACCGGAGGAATATTCTTTTCTGCCCTGCCCTGAGACTCAAAGGGGTTCTTCTTGGGATTGCGTTTGTTTCCATGTGCTCAGCTGACCAGTTGGTTTGAGGGCTCCTATTAGGACATGGACATGGACTGGATTTCATGGACCCTGGACATGCGTATGATTACTAAAATGATACTTATTTGGCCGTCTGTCTATGGATCAAGCTGATGCTCCTTAACTACTTTCTTTCTGTTATTCTGTCTTCTGTTTTGATATTATTAGCGACCATTACTTTTCCAAAAAGGTGTTTGTATAAAGTTTCTCCTCTTGTGATATGTGCTTTTCTGCAAACACACTAGCGCATACTCTACAGAACAAACACCACATAGACACACAATAGTTCTTATGCTATGCTTTCCTTATTAAACTATGTGACAGTTGCACAGGAAATATAGTGCCATATTAAATTATGAGAGTATAAATATTATGATTATTATGATGATACATGTATATTCAGATGCTGAAATGCTTTTAACTAAGAGTATTTGAATTCTTTATGATCCAAATGGTTTTTCAGTCTCAGTACAGCAGAAATGTTTCTGTTAGTGTTTTTAATGTATATCTAACAAACACATTGTTGCTAATAAAATTGTGTAAAATCCACGTTTTGTTGAATGTCTTTACTTTGACTGTGTGTAGTTAACACTCCACAACACAGAACAATCATGGAAGACTTTCAGACTAATGCCAAAGGTTTGTTATGGATATTTTATGGTTATTTTGAAGAAAGCTAATACATTTAGCTTTGCATATGTTGACTGTTTGTTTTGGATGAACTTATTGAGCTATCATCTGTTCATTTCTACCTATAAACCAAAGTAACTGGGATATGTCTTTTCACAAAAAACGTAGAACAGCATTTCAAACATTTCTGAATGGAAACTACATTGATTATATGATTTAAAAAAAGTATTTAAAATCTGAGCTGAATGTAGTCAGGACAAATCCCATATGAGGTAATATGATAAATAAACACATTTAAATAAGATGTGTAAGACACAAGAAAGCAATATGATGATTTTAAGAGTTAGAGTCTGGTCTTGGATTTGATGCAATGAAAAGACATCTGCTCTGGAAGGGTTAAAGCTGAAATAGGAAGCTTTAAACTGAGTGAGTCAGAGAGCAGAGAGGACTATTCACTCAATGAAGTAAAACAATTTCAGCATTGAGATATGTTATTAGATGGATGAGTCAGAGCTAATGAATGAGTAACCCAACGGCAGAACTGCAGTGTCTACAAACAGATGGAGGCGTGTTGGAGCAGATATCAAACTGAGGCCTCCTTGGCAAAGACCTGAATAGTAATTTTGTGAAACAACAGGTTATCATGGTTATCTTTGAAGCGAGTATAATCCAACACCTAAGTAGATGTTTGATTTATATTGAATAGTATCAGTAACATTTCTTTAAAACTTATTTATGGTTTTATTTTGTTATGAAATATAGTCATTCAACCTTTTAACAATGCTTAACTGTATGAAGTAGTAAATGCCCTGCATCTTAGTGTAAACCTGATGAGGTCTTTCTGTATAACCCTGTGAAAATACAAAAGCATTTGCGCAAGCTGTGTGAATAATTTAGAGGCATAATCGCCTCCAGTGTAAGCAGAGCTAGTAGCACAGCCTTTTGAGGTGTATCGATGTTTTATGACATGCTTTGATTCATTGCCCTGATCTGTGAGCCCTTCTCTCACATCCCTCTGTAGCAGTATATGCACCCTCTTTGTCGCCGTCTCTTTCCCTTAGTGCTTTTTGCCACACCCTTATTCTTGTGTACTACAGGTTGTGTGTGTGACTAGTTTATCGTTTCTAGACACAATTCCCCTGCTGTGGAATTTAGATGAAGTACAGAGTCTGAGTCAGGAATGCTATAAATTCTGAATATAATAGACAAACCAAAGCTGCTGCTCTTGCTGCTACTGTGTATCTCACATTACCTATCAGACAGCTATATTTCATGTATTATCATAGACTATTTACAGGGATTATTCAAAGCCACATATACGTTTCAAATACACAAATAAATAAAACGCAACTCCAAGAAATGTTTTGATTAGTCAGCCTAGGTAAATTACTGATCCACAAAACAACATTTCTCCAGCAATGTTTGTGGCTCACACTTTGCTGAAGAGAGCCTCCTATTTGTCTGGTGGTCACATTTATGTCAAACTTAACATACTGATTCTTAACGTATACGTGGATCACAAACAGAATTACCAGAGATATTTATGCATTTGTAGTTATTTTATGGGGTGTATGTGCAAGATTGTTGTGAGTTCAAACAAGCCAACTCAGGCTTTTTCTGTGAAGAGTCTGCATGTTTTTCCTGTGTTACTGTGGGTTCTCTCCGGGTACTCCAGTGTCCTCCCACTGCCCAAACACATGCATGTACAGTTCAATTGGAGACTCTAAAATATCCTGAGTCAATGAATGTGAGAGTAAATGGTTGCCTGTGTGTTTGTTTCTAAGTGTGACTAACTGGCCATTGTTCATGGTGTACCCCGCCTAAGGTCCAAAGAGATAGGCTCCAGTCACCCGCGACCCCTAACAGGAAGACGTGACGGAAGCTGGATGAATAGTTATTTTACATGACATGCACATATTTAGACCATAGATTGATTTAGACTAAACTATAACTACATACTTATAAACACATTTGAGATTGCAGCATGTAACTTTGTATCCATAATGAAAACTCAGATTTATTATATAGAGGGAGTACTGTGTCACAGCTAACCACACAAAACACACACACAAAACACACACACACACACACACACACACACACACACACACACACACACACACACACACACACACACACACACACACACACACACACACACACACACACAGGGCCACTGTCATTACTAGCCAGTGGGTAATCTTGTGCTTTTTAAAAGAAAAAAAACATAGATTCTCTCTGAATTTTTCATTTTCCAACCTCTCTGTGTCTGTATAACAACTAGTAAATAAGTAATGAATCCCCAGTCCACAGAATGGACTTGAATTGATGTTCACCACATCCCAACACCATCTCTCCTGAATACACATTTACCTGTCTTTCTGTCTGTCTGTCTGTCTACTTTTTCGTCTCTTTCCACTAACGTTTTCTGACCCCTCTGTGTTTTAAATGCTGGCGGTAAGCTTCCTTTCTGTTCCATTTTCTTTGCTTGGCCACTTGCCCAGTGCACCAGAGAAGCCTGGGAAGCCACGATATGTAGCCTAAGGTTACATGTGCGATATGTAACGCTGAATGCGCGTTTGTGTTTGGTTTAGACTAGACGTGGCATCCTTCACCACTGTGAGAAAAATCTGTCAACCTATTGCGCTGTCGCCATCTTGTGGTTCAATGACGACAATGAAAAATGCAGACGGTAAAAACGGAATTGTTTTTCCTGTAATGAATTTAAAGCTGTTTAAGTTTTGATTTAAGATAATAAATAAACATCAATCGCTAATTTGTATTTTAGGAAACTCCTCTTAACTCCCTCCAAACAACTATGACTTGTTTCCGGATTTAAATTCGAAGTCCCGCCTCCGAAGCGTCAGGAACCAATCAAAACCTTCCTAACGTAAACCGCGAAATGTTGAGCACTTCCTATTTACTCTAGTAGGTTGCTCACCGCCTCTCCGCTAGTATATAGTACAATATATAGTAAATATACGCAAATAAAGCATTTCCTTCAACAATGGACACAGTGCAATCCGCTGAAGATCATGTGAATGCTTCTAAATCCAATCTAAGTTCGACACCCGAAATAAGTGGCTTGAGAAAAGGCGCCGTGGTAAGGTAATCTCAGTCAGTTTTTTGAATAAATGGACAGATGATATTGTGGAGTTGTAAATTATAACAAAAAATCCCCATTGATTGTGTTAAAAGTTTTTTTTAATGATTGTTTTTAACATTTCTAGGACACCCTACTCAAGGTTCGGAAAAGTACACTCCAACTTTAAATCCCCAGTAAGTTTCATAAATTTCAATCACAGTCTTTTAACATCACACTCCAGTAACTGGTGATCATCTGTTTACACCTCACAGCTTCAAGTACCAGAGAGCACTGAAGTTAGTCCTGAAGAGGAGGTGGCAGAACTGCAGAGGAGAGGAGAGCAGCTGGAGGCAGAGATAGCACAGCTGGAGGCTGAGTGAGTTCAGCTGTGTGTTTTTGTCTTTGTTAAACCTCAGTTTTGGGGTAAAATGTTATTGAAGATGGGTCTTAACCTCCTAAGATTTTGTTTTTGTAAGATTCAGCTACAGAAAATAAGCACAGCAGTTTTTCGTAGATCCGTTCTATCTGTGTTTTATAATTTTGGAAATACAGTTTATGACTATTATGAGTATTTTGTGTGTTTTTTCTAGGGGGTGCAGAGTAGAAGAGCTGGAGCATCATATCGATATGTTGCATGAGTACAATGATATAAAAGACATTGGACAATCACTCCTTGGTCGAATTGGTAAGATGTTGGGAAACTGTAAATCAAATAAAATTGTGTCTGTTCATAGTTGTTCATAGAAAATTGGTTCACTTGGTTGTATGGTTGTTAGAGAGTGGGTTTAACTCCATGAGTTTCTGGTGGTTCTGATGTGTAAGGCAATGCCAGTATCAAAGCATAAAATTGTTTTATTGGAAAGAAAAGTAAGCAAGGTATATTTTGTAAAAATGAAGCGCCAGTTTTATAGTGTTTAGTTGGTAACATGGCTATCCCAGTTCCTCTGCTCTTCAAAAAGGTAACATATTCCACCCACTCAGTTCAGGAGGTTTATGTTAATGGCAAAAACTTACAGCAGCCATATGAATGTTTGTCTGCTCAGTAGGTTAGGTTTCATTGCCCATATGTATTAGAGATATAATGACCAACTATACTGACATAATGTTGGACAAATGGTCCAGTCACTTTAAACACTGTATTATTTCTAACAAAAGTGCTAGACACAAAAGTATTTGGTTTGAGCTACATTTTCCAGCTAAATGCAGTGTATGTCCCAATGATATGATTTTGACAGCTGTGGATCAAGCTGTGACTTGAATGAGCTTGTTCTTAGTCCTGCTGGGTCATAATTACACCATTCAGCTCATTTTTGAGTCGGTGTGAATTCTCAAAGTAGACGAGACATTAAACAATACGTCTTCTCATGGGGACATATGGGCCTAATAATCACAATAACAAATTCCACAAGTTAAATCCACAATGACTGTTTAAATGTTTAAATGTATATGTATCTGTTTATGTGGTGTAGTACATAATGTCAAAATCACACGTGCATAATTGCTTTTCAATATATGTTTATGCATTAACACATAATGTAAACATGGTTGGTGACACAGGGTTGTCAGTTGTCAGGGTTTTTTCACTAGAGGGCAACAAAGTTTGGCCTAGCTGCTCTGCTGGATGTCTGAATCAAATGTATAACTTACAACTATACAACTAACTATACACAGTAAATTTATACATTAAGATTATAAAACTACTTCTCGTCTCTGTACAGAGTTTCCTCAAGAGCAAATGCAATCTCACCTTTTGATTTTCAAAAAGCTTTGTGATTCACTGCCAAGTTTCTCCATTGTGGCATATTTGAGAACAACCTTGACTTATTATCTTCATCTATTTCATGTTGGAATTGATAGTTTAGACCTGTATTTTAAAGGTTTTCTTTCTTGATTCTTACGAGTCAGGATGAAAATGACCTCTTACTGAATGGAGGGGGCCTTTTAATCCAACACAATAGCAGTCATTCACTTACACCAACACACAATCCCCCATGTGTCTGTCATGCAGATTCATGCATACAGTGACCCATACATTATGTCAAATACAAACTCACTCATGCTCTCTTTCTCTTGTCTCCTTTTTCTCCTATTTCACAGACACACATTTATAACATGCCTATGATTCCACTTAAACACTGAGTTATTCTGAGAGCTAGAGAAGAAGAGTGTATCTTAAAAGTCTAAGAAAAGTGCCTCTTGGTCTTTCTAGGGTCCTCAAATTATTTTAATTTATAAGAGTAATATGAGTATTTACATTTACACTCACTTTGACCATAAATACAGTTTACAAATAGTCTTAAAACACTGTGTTCTACTTTTATTTAAATAGTAATGTGATAGTTTGATTCAGGCTGGACTACAATAATGTCTACTACAAAGGGTTTACAGAACCCACCTGAGTATATTGTGCCTCTCTTCTAAATGACGAATGCGAAAGCTATACTGGATATTTTTAGCCCATTTACAGAGAAAAGGATGTCCAACAATTACTGTGTCAAGCTCATATAGTCATAAGAACTTGGTCTGCAGCAGTAGTGAATAATTTCCCTTTAAAATTGTAGTTTTCCCAAATGTATGTTTATGATTGAAGTTTTTGTTAATTTTTGAGTTGCATTTTTATTTTGGTCACGAACAGCTGGAGTTCACATGGAGGGGAAAATTTGGATCTCATTCATAAAAACACACAAGGAATTCTTGCCTTTTATTACCCCTTTTAAAGGCTCTGTTTTGGTTGCTCAACTTTCTTCTGTTCACTGTTTGCTGGTGTGGGTTCATTTGAAAAGAAGTCTGGTGCAATTTGACCTGTAAACTGCAGAGAATGTTTAAACTGTCCGTTGCTTTCTTTTGCAGCGGCTCTGAGGGGAGCCACCACACGGGATCTCTACAGTCAGTTTGGACTAGAGTTAGATGACTGACAGATGATGGACATTGAAAAGGGACTGTACGCCATTGGCGATGCATACTGGAGGGATATTTATAATGGGACATGCTGGAGGGACTATGGCTCTTGAACACAATGGTATTTCCCTGGTTGTGCTGGAGGAAGTGTCTGGGGAGGGGGAAATCGGCTTAGACTGCCACCCCCCACCAACCCGGCCCCGAATAAGCAGAAAAAGACGAGATGAGACATTGAGTTGTTTTGTAATATGTTTGTTTGTTTGTTTTATTTCAGTGTTGTTGTGTTACCCATGTTAAGAGAGCTTGCCATGAGCCTTTTCAGACTTTTCAGAAACCTCACAATGTTTTAAATGTAGCTCACACGTTTTCAGAAGTTATGTCCACCATACTTTTTTACAGAGACAGAAATTCTAGTAATTCTAAAGACATGCAAGTTCTTTCTTCATTTTAGTAAGATATTACTGATTTCATTTAAGTTAAGGACTAACATGTCAATGATGGAGCATAATTTCTGATAAAATTGATCAGTATTGCGTCCTTTAGCGAATACAGGTTATGCATGTTCTATTATCAGTCTGTTTAATATGAAAATGAACCGGTCTGACATATCTTGAGTGTTAAGGCGACATCAACCAACCTTTTTTGTAATGTTTTAACTACTTTTGATTTCACCAAAATGTTGAGGTACAATAGTGGGTTTATGGTAAAAAAAAAATGTCTTAATTTAATAAAATTTCCTCAAAGTCTTTGTTGTAGAATGTAGAAAAGTTTTTTTTATTTATAACAAGCCATTTTATTACATAAATGTCAGTGTGACAGACTAAGGTCAGGTCACTGGGTGCCTCCAATACAACTGAAGAGTAAAACAAGGATATTGGGTTTCCAAAACACTCATTATGGTTTCCTGTCAGTTTTTAGCCTGAGATGTGAAAGTTTAGTTTTTCCATCAATGGTAAAGCCAATAAGGACTTTTAAAAAAGGAAGTGGGCCCACTTCCTTCTTTAAAAGTCCTTATTGGCTTTACGTTAGAGACAGACAACAGTTCACAGTACTTTGGGTGTGCTCTTATCTGTCCAGGAAAGACTGATAATAGGCACCTCACAGCTCTGACATTATCACTGACGAAGTGCTTTTTAAAGAGAGTCTATCTTTAGTGTGTAATAAAAAAAGTGTGTTCAAACTTTAATCCTCCATATGCAGGTTAAAGCTCACTCTGTTGTCCTTATCTTGAACTTTGTATGGCCTATAATCATCTCTAAACTCAAAATCATCTCATGCAGAGGTCTATGTAGTGTTCACAATGACATGTACAAAAAGTGCTGATCAAAATGTGTAAGTAACATTTACATATTGTTAGCTTAAAAAAGATTGTCTTGATTTCCTTTTTTTTTTTCATCCCGCCACAACTTTGCAGAACTTTAACATAATAATTTTGTTCCTATTTCTGTATGACTGCATGAGGGGAAATACCCTTTTATAACCCATGGCACTGGTGACCTACAACACTTTTTGTAATCTCGTGATTAAACAATGTGTTCCATAGTCAAGAGATACAGTAAAAATAGTAGGTCACAGATACAAAGTGCTTTCTTTTGTTTCAGGTCCAACCCACAATGGGTGTGGTATAATCATTTACCCACCTTGACCTCCTGCCACAGTCTTTCTGTGCCAGTCCCAAGCAGGAGAAGATCTGGAGGGTCTGGTGTTAAAAAATAAATATAAACCCTGTGTGGGTCTATCACATTTTGTTTTATGTTGATTTATATTTAGTCCTAATAACCCTGGCTAAATGTCTTCCTTAAATAACTAGACAATTAACAATCTGCATTAGTTACCATAGAAATCATCAATCCAGCTAACCAAAGCTTTTATTGTGTTACTGTTGTAGCGCTAGGCTTGTTTTGCAGTTGACTGTAATTACTAGGCCTATGTATTTGCTTTTTTCATAGTAGCTTCCTCCGAGGGGTGTAGGCAAGCAGGCAATTGCTCCAGAGCCCCAAGCTGTAAGCCAAGCATCTAGCACAGACTGGTCCTAGAGATGTTTCTGATGTGGCTGACCTTTACCTTGCAGGCTTTCACTCTGGGAAGGGACAGCTCCTGGAGGTATGGGCCCCATACCTCCGCTTCGTTTGGGCGGAAGGAGTGCAGTAGTGGACTAGTTGTGGTCTTTTTCCTATAGTTTTTCTTTTGTTCCCCCGGACTGTGTTGGGCTGTCTGTTTGTTTTGAAATTTATATATATATTAAAAAAAAACTGTGTGGGGGTCTCTATCATAGACATACATAAGAAAGGCTAGATGTCTCGTCCGCGCTGTCGGCCAATGGAGGTCGACGTCCGCAACTGGCGGCCATCTTGTGACAGGCAGCTTGCTCACTCGTAACATTGTGTTTTAATGGTGCATGTACTTTTTAAATAACCATAACTTGCTAAATTTTCTACCGATTTTTAAACAGTCTAGTTTGTTATAAACGTCAGAGATATACTTATGACACTGCATACTTATGAATAATTATAACCATGGACTTCCATATGAAAATAACATTGAACAGAACATAGAGATGCAATGAATATACACACGCCAAGGAATGAATGAATATATATATATATATATATATATATATATATATATATATATATATATATACACACACACACACACACACACTTTTATAATGTTAATATTATAATAAAATAATTTGAATTATTATGTTTATTTTAACTTCTTGAGGATTGGGCCATTTACTAGGCTTTTCCCTTGACATTGCACTGCGCCTACTTCAGAGATCACTGTTCCCAGCTATTTTTGCCTACCATCAAATGCCTGACCTCTTTAGAAAACTGAGACCCTGTAGTTTCTTAGGAAACAATCAGAATAATTATGTGAAGTACTTGCACAGAGTTATAGAGGCTAGAATATTGTTTTTTCTTTCTGTTGGATAACAAGCATCTCATCTGACCACATTTCAGCTTCTAGGTCTCTTGATATGACTTTAGAAACACAACTGAGTCCAAGCACCAGGTCTTGTAAAGCTGTGTACAAAAGCAGATCCATATAGAATGAAATATGAGTACTTTAGACCATTGATTTGCCAAGGTATGCTCATGCGTTTTGTAAAATGCCCTATCAAAACTCCCCATAGGACTTTTGGTTACCCAAAACATAGACATAGGCTACATAATAAAGGCTTACTGTGTGGTAACCTCTTGGTAACACTCTGAAGTTTCTTGTAGACTATTTGGATTGTATATCAGGGGTTCTGATATAGAATTACTACACAAAATATGGAATAATTACACAAAAGTCTATTTATTCATTTGTTGCAGAGGACATATCTACAGCTGACAGGCTTGTAGAGGTGACAATGACAGCTGGGAGGGACTCTGTGTCATCCTGTGCTGTCACATTGCCTCTGCATGGTTTAACAACCCCACACCGGGCCATCAGCTTCCTGAAGATGTACTTGAACTGGCTGGCATTAGGGTTGTTATTCCAGCCACCTTAAAAAAAAAAAAAAAAAGATATATGGAGTATAGTACACAGATATTAAATACATGCTTTAAAAATGTTTTATGCTTAAAAAAAAACTAGAACTGAACTAGCCACCCCTGAATGATCTTTCCATATAAATTAAGTTGCATCTCATTATCATACAGTTCAGACTGTATCAGTGGTGATAAATTCGGCAAACAGATACAAATACAGGCATTTTTCTATATACTCAAAATGGTTTGTGACACTTCCAGGTACTGTGTATGTCTTAGGGTTAGGGTTAATGTGCATGTCTTCAGAAAACACATTTTACAAAAAATAAAAATAATAAGATGTTTTTAACAAACCAAACCGATTGGAAATCATGTGCAACTTAAGTTATATTGAAAAGAAAGAGCAATTCTGCCTCTCCCACTGATGTAAAATTGCTGGGTAGCAGCTAAACTGTAACTACTAACGTTAGGTCTCACTCAAAGCCAGCTAATAACTACAACCACATTCACAATGACTGTAATATAGATAAAAAAAAATTGGTTGTCATAAAATCGTTATTGGTGTCAGTAAAACTATAACTGAACAGCTCGATGGTGGTCTCAGCCTTGATAACTTGCACAAGTAACGTTAGCCGTGATACACAACTATGCTGCACGATTAAGTCGTCTTTCGAAAAGAAAAGCTGCAATTTCAACATGTTCACGCATCCAGAATTATAGCCACATTATTAACGTTTGTAAGAAATCAAACATTTTGTAAATCCGTCAAGATTTCAGCGAGATAAAAGTATTTATGTTCGTGCAGATCACTCACCTTACATCAGGTACCATGGAGTCCGATAGGAAGCTTGCCTGCTTCAAGATGGCCGCCGGTGATGCCGTCGGAGACTGCGCCGTGAGACATCTAGCCTTTCTTATGTATGTCTATGGTCTCTATAGGTATCTTCCTGGGGGCCCTGGAAAACGGTAGCTGCCTGCTCCTCAGTTTTCTGTCCTCTAGCATCATAACACTCTTATCGTGTCAGAGTGAACAGTAGGTCTAATGAATGAAAGTGACGAGGCGGAGGCGAAGCTGGACTCAACCCACGCCACGCGGATCTGCAGCTGGGCCTAGTCACTACCGGGTGTAAAGTGGAAAGCAAAAAAAACCGCACTGCATTTCACTCTTCACAAGTGCCGCAGACCCCGCCCCTGTCGGATGGGGTGTATACAAACGAAACTAGAAAGTCTGATTGGCCCAGCGGTGCGTCCGTCATTTATTTTTCCTGACACACTGATGGGAAGCTGACGGTGGTGGGCGGGCTCGGCTAAGGAAATTTATAAGGTCATTTGAATTACGCTGGCTAGCGAGCTTATCGGCTACAAAGAAAAAAAAATATATGAATGGCTGCTACAATGAACGGATGATGAACACGGGGTCAAAGTCGACGCGCGCAGTCAGGTGAGCTGGACACCGGTCTGGCAGGGGAAAAAGCCGCATCGCCGTTGTGTTAACAACAGCGGAGAGGTTCCCGGTGCGTGTATCTGCGCGTTTCTGTGAGCCTCTGTCAAGCCAGGCGAGGAGCGGAGGGGGCGACCGGCTGGCCTTTAAGCCGATCAAGGTGGAAGCGCATACAACGAGATTCACGTAGGGTTTCTGCGCACCTTCATGCAGTGACGATTGCAAGGTATGTGTTTTCCTAACAGTCCTATTTCACCTAATATTTTAATTCTGAATGGGGGTTGTGCTTTAGGAGGAGAAGGACAAGGAGCCGGGTGGCGATTGTCCTCTGTCAACCTTGTGCGCGTAAAAAACAATTGTAGTGATCTCTAACGTGCTACTCCACACAGCCTTTAGTCTCTGTCACGTATTAGGCCCTAAGCGACATATTTAACATGCTAGCTCATCTAAAAGAGGCTGCTGCCAACCTAGCTCCCTCTTAAGCCGCTGCGTTTTCAGCTTCCCGGGTGCGCCTTGCACCACGATGTCATCGGGTTAGCCAGAATAAAAGGCCCAGTCTAAAAAGCACATGGCATGGTTAGACAGATGTAGTCTACCCTGTAGTGAGTTAAGCCTCGTTTTGGTTACCGCAATATGATGTTAGTAAGAGCTTTTGAAATTTCCGGGTGTAGCAGCAGCGAATGATGAAGCGGTTTTCTGTGCTACTAACAACCCTCCTTTCCGACAAATCATCACGTCCTTTAGTTGTACGTTTCATTAAAAAAGAAAGTCAAGTACTTTAATGTGGGCTAATAGCCATCCCCACCATTACAGCGACATGCAGTGAGGCGTATATCAACCAGTCAGCATCTTGCATCCATCCAGTGAAGGAGCTAATGGTGCTGCGCGCATCCACATTGCACAGCTGCAGTTTCCTAAAGGTTGGCCCTAACCAGACTAATGAATAGATAATAAGTGGCATGTAAACCTATCGTTACTGCGTTCGTAGCATGCTTCCATCTATCAGGTAACAATGAACACCCCTGTAAACACAAGCTGTCCTGTTGTTTTGAGCTGTCACTATGGACTGCTCGCTTTGAAGCAGTTTCCTTAAGGTTCTATAGCCTCCAGCTTTATTCATATACTTTACTGACAATATCTGTTGGTGTTAGACTTTTTTTAAAAACAATATTACATCATAAAATGAATACCGTTATATGCAATGTCCATATCCAAAACATAATGTTAATAGATATTTTAAGCCTGACTTGACTACATCTGTTTATGATCATTTTACACACCACCCTACCTAGCTAGTTTCTTTACCTGTTTACTTATTGAAGTACTGACCTTTATCCCAGTGACATGTTGTTTGGCCTGTTTTTCTGGTAATTAGTCATTAAGGTGTATGACCTGCAACCCTTTTATGTTTGTACATTCTTTTAGGATGATTCGTCTAGCAAGTTGCACAGCATTGCTGTTTGTCTTGAGGCTGCTGGTGGGCCTGCCCTGGTACCAGGTCATCCCTGCTATCCTTATATTGTACCTTGGAACTGGAGGATGGAGCTTCCTAAAGATATTTGCCAAAACAGTTGGCAGAGATTTACAGTAAGCATGTTTGTGTCTGTAATTTAGATAATTAGCCTCATATCAATAATGAAAACTGTTCTTTAGTTTTACTGAGTTCCACATTACCAGTTTTTTTTTGCACTTGATTTCGGTCTTGGAAAGCTCAGGTGCACAATCTAACATATACAAAGCAGCAGACCAGTATCTGCACAGTAATAATGCTTAGAAGACAACTGGGCAAAGTGCTGACTTAACAGATTGAATTGAACATATTTAGGTATAAATAATGCACAGACTGAGGAAGCATTACTCTGTAACAGTTAGGCCTTTGTCCTAAGCATAATCTTCTGTCCTGAGTTACTTTATCTGAGATGCTGGTCTAAAGTATGATGTGATTAACCTTTTACACCTAGAATTAATGTTGGCTTCTGATCCAGTCACTCAAGGCACATTTTAATGCAAGGTCTGAACAAAAAAACATATTCCAAACAGGAGCATTTACAGATGTGCCTCTCTGTGCAGTGTTAATTATTAATAAGTGTCAAGTTTCACAAAACTGTTATGTTAACTATACAACTGCCTCAATATGTTTATCTTCATATAGGAACAATGTTATTGTGAGGATCCAGTATTGCTTCAGTTGCTCTGTACCCAGTCCTTCAGGTCTTGTTTCAAAACTTTGTGGTAGAGCAGGTAACCTGAAATATTTAAGGACAAAAGGAAGTATGGGGGAAGGGGCATTGCTTTGTAACACTCCAACCTAAAGCTAATATTTACTGTTGTTAGTTACTCCGGTAACTAATATAGTAGACATCCTGTTTTTTGCACTGAAATCAAATGTGACATGATTTATCTTTTTGATGCTTCAGTAATTATACACAACTCAGCAAAGGACCTCTAAACTTTTGTACTTACGGTCCTGCAAGATGTTCCCATTAAGGCAGACTTTGCCCTATGCACCTGGCTATCGCTGATGTAACATTTATTATTATTACCCTTCAGATGTCACTGAAGTTAGATAGTGATTCAAGCAGATACGAGTACTCTAGTTTTCATACATTCTTTCACAAAATACAGTGTAATAAATGTGTATTATTTAGAATTCCTGAGCATTTCTTAATCTTTGTCTGAGAATTCCTAACAATTGGTAATTTGTTTTAATAGCACACAATATTCTGTCCGTTTATATTTCCCTTTAGTGCGGCAAGTGTGTTATTACGAGTGAAGCTGAATGTCAAACGTCACTTGCGAGAGAAGAACACCATTCCTAAGATTTTTGCTGAAACAGTTCATCGTTATGGTGACAAAACAGCTCTGATCTTTGAAGGCACTGGAGAAAGATGGACCTTTAGACAATTAGATGAATACTCTAACAGAGTTGCAAACCTGCTGCTACAACGAGGTTTCAAGGTATGTCTGCTTGTGTGTGTGTGTGTGTGTGTGTGTAAATATTGAAATACAATGGGTAACATGTCAAATCTTTGCTTTTTAGGAGGGGGATGTGGTTGCCCTTTTCATGGAGAACAGGTCACAATACGTGGGGCTGTGGTTGGGCATGGCTAAGATTGGAGTTGAGGCTGCACTCATCAATTTTAATTTAAGACTCGAGGCCTTGGTCCACTGTGTCACCATCTCCAACGCCAAGGCCGTGGTGTTTGGGTCAGAGCTGACTGATGGTAGGTCAACTTTAAAATGACTAATCCAAGCAAACTATAAACAAAAAAGAGCCTCTAACAGAAATGTCAAATGCCAAGGGTGTTTGTCTTGTTATCAGTGGATTTCTTCTAAAATCCAAGGAGCCATTGAGCAATACATTTCTTGTAGTTAAAGATGCTGAGCATTTGAGTTTTGCTGATGAGAGTTTCCACTGTTAAAGGGGCTGAGTGGTGCTGAAATGAAGTCACAGACGTAATAAAACATAGATGAGGAGGAGCCTCTCTTAAGTATCAATCAAAGGAGTGTTAAAGTAATGACGAAGATAATATAAGATAAGATAATATAAAACTACTGTGGGATGTAATATTAATGATTCAAGAAGAATTTGCTTTGCTAAACAACCACAGATTTGAATGTTTCTTGTACTTGTACAACTTCAACATCACTTTTCAACGTTTTCTTGTCAGAGGAAACTATAATGACTACATCACTATTGCCCTAGGGCTGTGCAAATAATCGCCTTTGAAATGAAATCACAATATAAAAAATTGCACTGTTTCAATTGCTGAGGCTGCAATTATTTGTCATGTTACACATGTTGCAAGAAATAGAAGTTGATGATTAACCTGACACTATTGTGTTATGCGTGCGTGTGTGTGTCTTGGAGTGAAAGTGCAAATGGCCATTTGAAGTAACACTCCACGGGTCATGTGCATTATGCCTTTAAGTAATTAGAATTGCGGCCTCTTGCTGCGGAGTTAAGCAAAGCAAAAGCAGTTGTATGTTGCATTTGTACTGAGCCAGCATGACATAACACTTTTCAAGTAGGCTTTAGTGGCTATGTGTAGAGGAACTATAAGCTCACTTTTACTCACCTTTTTTCCCCATTGTCCATTGTCTCTGTTCCACCCTCAAATGTCTTTTTATTGTTACAGTGACATTGATCTTTAATAATTAATATTATTCATCCTACTGATTAAATGTTGCACCATGTTACTTGAAGTGTCATACGTTACTGTGCACATTGTGTAATCCATATTTCCCTTGCTTTCATAGCTGTGACAGAGGTCCACAGTTCCACGAGAAAAGCGGTGCAGATGTTCTGCTCTGGAGACTGGAATCCCAAACGAGTCCCAGAGGGGACTGAGTGTCTCGAGACCCTACTGGAGAGTGCCCCATCTCACTTGCCCAGCCGGCCCCAACGCTGCTTTACAGGTGGGAATGCCATGCTTTGTATTTCCATATGTTTTAAAGTAAGTTGAAAACGCACCAGTTCCATTGCATCTATTTTATCAAAATACTTTTTTGTACTTTTATTTGGTACTCTGAAGTTTTTATAAGGCTAGTATCTAAGTCACAGTGTTCTGCAGGTTTTACAAACATGCTGTGATTGCAGGGCTCACTAAGGTATAACATTGTCACTATTTTCTGTGTATAACCTCACCCATAACAAATTAAATTTCACTGTTTTTCATTAAAGTATTTTTGATTTGAGAAGCTCAATTAAAGTGACTAATTCTAAACTATTACAATGCTTGTCCTGAAGGATTAAAGCTTTACTGCATTAATCAGAGCTTGGCATTCAGGCCGAGTGTCTGCTCTACACATTCAGTTTGAACTCAATAGTCAACAATTATAACTGTTGCTTTACACTCTCACTGTTGCTGTGTTTCAGATCGCCTGTTTTACATCTACACATCAGGAACCACTGGAATGCCTAAAGCTGCTATTGTTGTGCACAGCAGGTAGGAAGGAGTCGTGTTGTTATCTGACATACACAGGAACTGCAGCTGCTCTTTTGTTGATCCATGTAGCTTCGGTTTGTAATGTCAAGACTGATATAAAAAGGAGAAGCACAATAAGTGTTTAATTGCAATGATTTAAACGTTGATATTCAAGGTACTACCGCATGGCAGCGCTGGTGTATTATGGCTTCAGGATGACGCCAGATGATGTGTTGTATGATTTCCTTCCCCTCTACCACTCTGCAGGTAAACTTTAACCTTCTGTTTGGTTATTGTGTGACCCAAAATTAATTTATTAGTGATAGCTACTTACAAAAAATACCAAAAAGATAACTACATATAAGAAAAATGTACATTTGAACTATGTTGCTGACCAACAACATGCACATCCTGTTTTAATCAAACTAACGCTGTATATTTTACTGTTTGAGTAAAGCTTTTGTTTTATCCACAGGCAACATTGTGGGAGTTGGTCAGTGTATAATTCATGGCATGACTGTGGTCATCAGAAAGAAGTTCTCTGCCTCGCGTTTCTGGGATGACTGCATCAAATACAACTGCACTGTAAGCATAATGCAGAGTGAAGATTTTGTATTGAACAAACTTTCTATATCACCGCTAAACACATTTAGATTCAGTTTATGAGAGGCATATTTCTACTCTAAATCTGTATTACTACACACAGATAAGCAGCCTGCAAGAAACAAACCTAACCAGATTTAATAGAAATATGGCTTAAATATTATGTTTTCCCATAATAAATTTGACATTTTATTATTTGAAACAGCAATAACAAAATAAAATGATGTGTACTTGCTTCAAGATGAAAATCAGTTTTTAAATGTATTTTTTGTGTGTGTGTGTGTGTGTGTGTGTGTGTGTGTGTGTGTGTGTGTGTGTGTGTGTGTGTGTGTGTGTGTGTGTGTGTGTGTGTGTGTGTGTGTGTGTGTGTGTGTGTGTGTGTGTGTGTGTGTGTGTGTGTGTGTGTGTGTGTGTGTGTGTGTGTGTGTGTGTGTGTGTGTGTGTGTGTGTGTGTGTGTGTGTGTGTGTGTGTGTGTGTGTGTGTGTGTGTGTGTGTGTGTTTTTACAGATTGTGCAGTACATTGGTGAGATCTGCAGGTACCTGCTGAACCAGCCAGTCCGGGACACTGAGCGTCAGCATCAAGTGCGCATGGCCCTCGGTAATGGCCTGCGTCAGTCCATTTGGGAGGAGTTTATGAACCGCTTCAATATCCCCCAGATTGCAGAGTTTTATGGAGCCACAGAGTGCAACTGCAGCCTGGGCAACTTTGATAACAAGGTGTGATTGTACCTAATGTGTATCTATACAGCCTTATATCAGTCCTGCACAATGCAACACACCCTCACTGGTGCCTTACTCTTCTGTCTTGTTTTCTGTTGGTCTAGGTTGGAGCGTGTGGTTTCAACAGTCAGATTTTACCCTTCATCTACCCCATCAGACTGGTGAGGGTCGATGAAGAGACCATGGAGCTCATCCGAGGACCCGATGGTGTCTGTATTCCCTGTAAACCTGGTAAGTCTTCTCCATCCTTGCACTTGTTGCTTTTGACATTAGTTTTTAAAAGCTGTGATGCACTTAACATTGTGTGTGGCATTTCTTTCCCTCTTTAGGCGAACCTGGACAGCTGGTTGGAAAAATCATTCAGAATGACCCTCTTCGGAGGTTTGATGGCTATGTCAACCAAACAGCAACCAGCAAGAAGGTTTCTCATAGTGTCTTTAAGAAGGGAGACAGTGCCTATCTTTCTGGTAATCCCCATACACAGAGTGGAATAGTTATTGTAATTCATGTAAATTTAACTTGGCATGTTAAATCTTTTGCTTTTTCTTCTTAACAGGTGATGTGCTAATCATGGATAAGTACGGCCACATGTATTTTAAAGACCGAACAGGCGACACTTTCCGCTGGAAAGGAGAGAATGTTTCCACCACAGAAGTGGAGGGAACACTTAGCAGGCTGCTAGACATGAAAGATGTAGTTGTTTATGGAGTAGAAGTGCCAGGTATAACATTTGACCAGCCATCCATACGATCTTCCTTACTATATCATTCTGAGCTTAAAAAGAAGAAATTGTTTCATGTGTTCATAGGAGCAGAAGGAAAGGCTGGAATGGCCGCCATTGCTGATCCATCTCAGTCCTCTGACCTGGAGAAGTTAGTAAAGGACATGGAGAAAGCTCTCCCTCCTTACGCCAGACCTGTCTTCCTCCGCTTTCTGCCAGAAGTCAATAAGACAGGTAAAGTGCGGCCAAAACATTTAACAGACGTACATTTATTTGTAAATTTTTTTTGCAGATTTAAAAACATTTTAGCCAATTCTAATGAAAAGTATTGTTAATCTATTATTGTAATTTCATAATTATAGGTAGTACATGCTTACAAGGTTATTAGTTATAAAACAGAACTATATTTTTTCTCTTCCAAGGAACATTCAAGTTTCAAAAGACAGAGTTGCGTCGGGATGGCTTTGACCCCAGCACAGTTTCAGACAGACTGTATTTCCTGGATTCCAGCAGAGGGAGCTATGTGCAGCTGAATGAGGAGCTGCACCGCTCTATTATTTCAGGGAAAGTGAAATTGTGATGAAGCAAAGCTGAGCACAACATCCATACAGTGTACACTGAAACACATCGAAACAGATGCAGAAAGAAGACAGTTTGGTGCAACAAAACCAGGATATGGAACAAAGGATCCTGTCCCTGCACACAAGTCCAGACAATAAAATAGCCATACACACAAAAACATGCACGTATACAAGTTTCCAAACTCACTCTGATCCAGACTTGTGCACACCACACACACTCCAAGCCAGAGCACCACTTTTCTCTATCCGTCCTGAAATCTGCAGCTGGCATTTTCTCTCGCTACCTCAGCTGAACACAGAGGGGCAGATAACTACAAACCAGGTTGAATAATGCAGCACTTGAAAGAACTCTCAACCTCAGAACACACAGCACCACCAAGGAAATCCTGAAACAAGCTCCAGCTGTACATCCTGGGGCTTCAAACCCTACATTTTTGCAGGGACACCACTAGGAGCAACCAGGCATTCAGGCAGTCTGAGAAACTTGAAACTTCAGATAACCACAAGCTTGATGGAGTCGTGCACAGATTTAGTTTGGCTGTACATGGACCTTACAAGTCTCTGTTGTTTGTGGTGTTTTATAAAGAAAAGTTCTACCATTGGCGTAACTTGCACAACAGGCCAACAGCGACGAGACTGTTTATTTGTTATCATACCTGTCTCCTACCTTTTCTGACTCCTTGAATACACTCCTGCTTTTAATACATTTAAAAAGGTTTATTTTTAGTTACTTTGGGACAGCAGTTCATTGCAAGTGCAATAGGGCTCCAGTGTTATAATCTGCTTTACCTTGTGAGCGCCGATGTACAACACAGCTTTGAATTTAAATGTTTGCATTACACCAAATATATTTAAGTTGTTAAGTTATGTTTACATAGAAACAAAGAGACTAACATTCTTGATTTTTGTTCTGTCAGCTTTTGTGCTGCCTTTTCCAAATAGTCGCTCAAGGAGTCGTGAAAAATGAGGTTGCAGTTCAAATTCTTTAAAATAAATTACAATTCTCACCGAGTCAAACAAAGCTGTTCAGTAGGCTACAGTTGATAATTTTTCATAAAGAGCTAAATTTTAGTATAGTGGTATTGTCTTGTTGTGCAGGTTTTGTCTTAAAAAGGTAGACTTCGCCTATGAATAAATAAAGTGGTGTGTATATTCTTGTAAAATACATGACGAGGACTTGATTAAACGGAAAGAAGCACCATCTTGCCTGAGAAGCACTGGACTCTGGTGATGTTCCAAGAGACTGAAGAGAGAGAGCCCATTGATCCAAAGATGGCAAGAGTCAAACCAAGAAGATGCATCAACACAGAACAGTGAAAGAGAAGAAATGTTCTTTGTCTAAAATCTTTTGTGAGTTTTGCGACTAGCATGAATGAGCATTATCAGCCACAGAGCACTGTGCCTTACTGTGAGTTCAGCTCCCAGATCCACAGGCCCTGCTCCATGCTTACTGTAGTACTGTACTGCTGTCTTGTCTCTTATGCCTTTTGGACTTAGACGCTTGTTCATCATTCAATTTTATCCTTTGTCTACTGTATCTAAAAGGTCTATCTAACAGAATCTGCAGTGAAACAGCTGCAGAAAGAATTTGACTTTGAGATAACCTGCCCTATTATAACCTCTGCTATGTATTTACTATTGTGATGTTTCCTTCTTCCTCAAAATTCACTTCACAGCTTCAGTATTATCACTATTAAAAGTTATTTTGGACTATATTAGAGCAGGTTTTATTTGTTTGCTATAAACATTTTTAAACTTTTCTAATGCCAGTCTGCTCTGGTGGTTTCTACTCTGTTATGTTTGGTTAACCTAAATAGATTTTTTGCCCTTTTAACTCTTTTAATGCCTGTTCTGTTAATTTATAACAACACTATGTAATAGCATTAGAGAGCCACTGAGAGTGGTTTCAATCTTTTGATACTACGCTCAAAAGTACTTACCCCACTAAATCTATGGGTACAACTTTACTGGCTCTTTATTTAACTCTTCATCTTGATAATTCTGTGTTTTCTTGTTAGATCCATAGTCACACCTGCTTCATCTTCTTCTCACACAGACTCAAGTTCTGATGTTTTCAACGGAAAAAAAAGGGTTCTACTTTAACAACAGGACTAATAAACCATGGGTTCTTCCCCGATCGTTCTATCTGACTACATCTTGTCCATATTTCGCTTTTCCAGGGGTAACATTCAAAGACAGAATTTTATTAAGGCTGTTTCTCTCTGCTGACTGACTGTGTTTTTGTTTCACTGTTTGCACTGACTGACAGCTGACCTTTGGGTGCAAGCTGTTGACAGTGACAACCCACTTTGGTGTCACTTATTTTTCCTCTTTTGGGAAAGGATCATGAACGTACCAAGTGGTTTAGCAGAGTTGAATTGATCCCAGTGTCGCAACTCATAGTGGGTGGCGTTCTGATCTCTTTGACTTATATTTGACTTGTATTTATTCTTTAATGATGAGTGTGAGATGTACTCATGAATGTCTACAAAGCAAATGAGTGACCAATGATAATGTTGTAAAGTGTAATGTGTGTATTTAAGGGAATACAGTGGCTGTTATGATGCTTCTGACCCAGAGTTCCACTAGCAGACTCGGACCACCAGGGGGCGCATGACTGAACAGCTCCACAGCAGAGCACTCTGAATAAGATGTTTTCATTGTCACTTTTGTAATGAGTTTTAAATTATTATTTTTTAAACTTTTAATGCTTTGATTTCTTTTAATGCTTTATTTGTTTGATTTTGTGTGAAATCATATTTTGATTTTGAGTTAACAAGGGATTTGAGTATGAGTGACTGACAATCGATTTAAGCCATCTAAACTAAAAAAAAAAAAATACCATGAAAGGGGTCCAAGTTGTTTTAAACATACAGATAACACTGGTATTATGGCCGAAGTTAATAGAGTTTGACTACAACAGTGTGTTCTGAAACATCGTGTGGGGATATCTTGGAACTATGTGTAAATGTGTTTGATTTGACGTTATATTTAAAATGTGTTTATCTCCTCTTAAGTCTCTGTTCAACCCCAGTCTTTTGCACTTTTGGTTTTGCTTGTTTTTTTCCCCTGTTGTGGTACTCAGGAACATCAAACAGTGCTTGAGGAGAAACATGTATGCACGTCTGCCCATGTGTGTGTGTGTGTGTGTGAAAGTAGTTTTTATTATTATTATTATTATTGAATTGTTTTGTTGCACGGTGGCAGCCCTGGTGCAGAGTAAGCGAGGTGTGTGAGGTGTGCTGTCACACTGATGTCCTCTTGATGTTTACTCAAGGCTATAGCTGTACAAACATGCATTTGAAGTAAAAAAAAAATAAAACAGTGCTGCGAATGGAAATAATTAATAATAAAACTATTTAAATTGCTCTTTCAGACTCATTGTTGCATTACTTTATTGTGAAATGTGTTAAAACTGATCTCCAGTGATCATTATTAAGTTAAGTTTGGCCAAGTTGGAAGCATCCTTTTTATGTTCATGGCTTTGGATATAATTCCTGCAAATCATTAGACTGTACGATATAAACTATTGATTTATAACTCCTGCTGCCAAGACATTAAAAATACTCTGATGTTTGTCTTTTCATAACTCACCGAGGACTTTGTGATGTGTCACTGTGGACTTAGGTCTTGTGAAAGCACCGGTCTGCCTATATGAAGCTGTCACATGTGCTTCTGCTGATACCGACCACAGGCCTCATTCTGCACCCATCACACTTAAAGGATGTGTCACTGTGAACTTAGGTCTTGTGATACCACTGGTCTGCCTGTATAAAGTTATCATATGTGTTTCAGTTGATACCAAAGAACCACAGGCCTCATTCTGCACCCATAAGACCTGAAGGATGTGTCACTGTGGGCTTAGGTCTTGTGAAAGCCCAAGTCTGCTTATGTGAAGTTCTCATAAGTGTTTCAGCTGACACTAAAGAACCACAAGCCGGTTTCTGCATTTATAAGATATAAAGGCTCAAGCTCATTTTTAAGTTTGCCTGTCACACTTCTCCAACACTTGGCTTCTGTCCCGGCTTCTTCACAGCGATTGGCCCGTGCTGAGAGGGGTGGCTCAGGAGAAAGATAAACACTGCCGCTGCTTTTGCCACTCTGTACCTGTCTGTAGACCGTACTCACCGAGTTTAGGTTCAGCTGCGCAGCCTCATTTCCAGATTTTATTTAAAATCTTATCCGTTTTCATTCAGGCCATCATGGGGTCCTCGTGGGTTTCTGTTGTCATGGTGATGATCGGCATGATGATGGTGCAAGCAGATGTGAAGCCCCAGAAAGATTTCAACCTGCAAAAGGTAATGTACATGTTTTAGGAGAAGTTGTCCTCAGCTGTAATAACTTTCTGTCACTAAATATCTGTTTGTAAAGAATACAAAGTACTGTTCAGGTACTGGACTTAATGCCAAGTTGTGAGTGTAATTTGGGTACAAAGTCAACACTAGAAAACAGATGCTCCACACGTGGCCCAACATGAGCAGTTAGTGTCAAAAATGTGTCTGTTCTGAAACATGTTGCAAATATAATTACTGTATTTGAATTGAACTGTTTTCACATAAATTAAAATTCTAATGCAGACATTAAACATTTTAATCATGATGTGTTTGTATTTTATTCTAATAAGCACTGCTTTCTCAGTATACATAGATATCCGGGTTGAGGCCTGGGAAAGGGTTTGTGTCTTTACATAAACACAGCCTTCTTGTGTTTCTTGTTTGTGAATGCTAAAATTATATAGAGAAGCTAAAAATGTCCATGAACACCAGTTAACAGACCTGTTTATTTGCTTAGCTCTTTATATGGGTAGTCTGAGCATTGACCGGACCTTTAGCAGGATGAAGTCACGTGAAATTAATAATGGCACTATTTGAGTGTGTCACCTTTATGATTGTTTGCTGTGTTTTTATATAACTGTAACTGGAACCTATTTTAATTCTTTCCACTCCATTAAAATATTGTCCTGAAAAGGTATTATATATGGAATGATATACATAAAATATTGTCCAATGAAACTCAGGTAAATGTTTGTGTTGTAGTTTGCAGGGAAGTGGTACAGAGTGGGCGTGGCCTATGATGCTCCAGGATTTATCCCGTTTAGAAACTTCATTAAGGCTTCTATGGGAATCGTCACACCGCTGCCAGATGGAAATGTTAATCTCTCCATTTGGGATCAAACGTGAGTGTGTTTCGGCGCTTGTATTGTCATTGTGCTAAATTAGCACTAACTAGATTAATCTAATTTAGCATACTCTAAGTTAGATTAACAATTTGTATCCGTTTTAGTCCCCAAGGCTGTGTGAATCAGACGTATCACTATGAGAGGACCAGTGTACCGGGAGAGTTTACCTACTTCAGCACACGTTAGACTTTTTACTGGATTTTAAAACATTGTTCAAATGCCTACAGCACTTGTATTATCTGTACTGAGTTTGTGGCTATATTCACAGGCAGTGGAATTGTAAAGGACATCACAGTGGTGGAGACCAACTACACTGAATATGCCATTGTCCTGAAGTACAAAGTGTTCAATCGGGAGTATACACAAGTGGCGCTTTATGGTAAGACACATTTCACATTTCATGACATGAGTTATAGATGCTGGCATTTATCTTACACAAAGATTTCACATTAGCGTTTTGTCTTGGCACTTGCAGCTCGAAGTCTCAAAGTCAAAAAGGAAATCTATCAAAAGTTTAAAGCCTTCGCCTTGTCTCAGCACTTCCCCAGAGACTCAATCCTGACGCCTCCTCCAGCAGGTAAAGTCTTCAAACACAGGCCAAATGATGTTACCTTACCACTTTTGTCAACAGTTTTATCTTCTTGCCAACAGAGAACTGCCCAGTGGGGGGACGCTGAGTCGGTGACTAATACATTGTCTTTGGACTCAAAAGAGAAGTGGTTTTAAAATAGTGCATGACAATAACCTCATTTATATGCATGTTTGTTCTACTCCAATAGTTTAGAATAATGAACGTCTCAGTATATTTTTATATATATAATTCTCTGTCTTCCTTCCTTTTCAAAACGATGAATTTGAATTAAATTTTATGTTACTTTTAATGTTTGACAAACAAAACAGTTTGCGTGTGCTTTTGGTGATGATGTCCGCATGAAAATGAAAACAAAAAATAAATAAAGTTGGTCAATATTGAGCACATTCATTGTTGGATTATGTCAAATAAACCACAAATAAATCTTAAGGCTGTGGTGGAGTATATATACACCATGTCTGCCACACTTAAGACTTAGTATTGTCTGACTTTGGCGCCACACTGTGGTGGTATCAGGAAAGACACAGTGGAAGACCTCACTTGTCATGTAGGCTATTGATTATTTGCTTTAACCTTCAGTAGGCTATCAAAGTCCAGTAGAAACAGGGAAGAGGTGACTGTGTTCTATGACATTACAAACTCATCTTAAATACTGAATGACTGAAGGCAGGGGCAGATTTGGGAGGACGAACATGCATTGTCAGTCTGAAAAGATGCTGAGGGTTGTGACCTTGGTATCTCTGATGTTTTTGGAGTGGACCTGGATTACCCGTGGAGCTCTTGTTCTACAAGACTCTCGTATTACCACACAGGAAAATTTTAATCTCGAACAAGTGAGTTTGAATTGACAAGAGTACTATGCATCCTCCGGTGATGGTCTAATGGAGACTTAGGCCTACATCAAGCTAATTTTTTATGTATTTAAATCCTCCATAAAACGTACAGATGGGCGAAACACATTTTCCTTTAAACTACGTTGCACATTAGCAGAACATAGCATTAAATGTCTGATGCTGACTTGATTAACAAATGATTGGACAGAACAGATAGGCCTGAAATTATTAACAGAGACTATAAATAATCTTTAAATCATGATTTCACTCTGAAAACATACCTTGTCTATCTGTGAGAAGTGAGAACCAAAAGCTGTGTTCATTCTTCCGTTCGGTTCAACTTTTTACTTTACTTTTAACGTCTCTTGTCAAGGTACCTTTACGCCGATAGCGCTAACACAGGAAATAGCTCTTCAAAATAAAGGCACATAGTCGTCATCTCAAAACAGGATAACATGACAAAGGACAACACAAAATAAAAGCACAAAAGGAGTTTCTAGCATTAGCGAAGTAGTGGGTTACTTACAGAGTAATCAGTTTGACCAGTACTTTGTTCTGTGCAGTTCCTCGGAAAGTGGTTTGAGGTGGCAGTGGTTTCGACCTGTCCTCACTTCATGCAGCGTAAGATGAGAAATCCTGTTATTGTTGCACTGGAGCTACAGCCTAGTACCTCAGATGGCAATGTTACAGTGACAGCCACTACTTTCAGGTCAGGGCCAGGTCATGTAAATATAGTGCATTGTAATAATATAGTAAATGCAGCTAATTGAATGTATTTTTATTCCTTCCTAGAAATCAATCTTGTAAAAAGACATCAACTAATTACAGTTTGACTGAGACTCCAGGAAGGTTTTTCTACCATTTTGCCAGTCAGTCATTTTGATTAACATACTTTTAATACAATCTGAAAACAGATTTAGGATAGTTAACCTGTATGGATTTAAATCTTAGGGTTTGGGGCAGATGTTGATGTTTTTGTGGTTGGTACCAACTATGTTGAATACACAATAATGGTCCTCCTGAGCACTGAACAGCCATCTGGAAATGAAACTACTACACTTAAACTTCACAGTGAGTAAACCAGTGCATGTATATTTATGTACATCACAAAGTTAATACAGATTTTGTATTAACCTTATTGCCTTTAGGTCGGACTAAAAATGTGAGTGCAACCATTTTGGAAGACTTTAAAAAGCTGGTGAGACAAACAGGAATCAATGATGAGGCAATCATTATTAATCAGGACAAAGGTACAAGCACAACAATGCCCAATCATCATGAAGTACACAATTGAATTATTATGACCTGTTGTGTGTATTTCTCTTGTCAGGCCACTGTGAACAGATGACAGACCCAACTGTTCAGCCTTGAGTTTGACTTTGACAACCTGACAGTCTTGTAACAAATGCTGGGGTTAATTTCTGTCATCCTTGGAATTAATAAAGGCCTCTTGTGTAACTCATTCCCCCAAAAATGTTTATTTGCTCTGTCAAGGTTTGTTTGTATGACATTGCTTCCCAGCCAAAATCCCATATGATTCCCAAAATTGTTGAAATACTTTCATTGAAAAGGCAAGACCTGGAAAACCAATAGCAGAGTTTTGATTAGTCAGAAACGTACTATTATGGTACAGTGTTGCCCCAAAGCAATACATCCCAAAAATATCTGGCTTCCTCGCACAGATGAACACATATAGTCCACCCACAATCAAATAGGCAGGGAAACACAAAGTACCATAAATGCTACTGTCTACTAGATTTGTGTCGTTCAGTTGCTGCTGTAATTTAATACATGGATAAACAAACTCCATCAGATAGTCATGTTGAAGTGTCATGTTGCAAGCAGAAATATGAGTCATTGTTTGTCTGACTCTTGTCTAATGAATTAGGACATGTAATTGATTTGAAGATAAAGTCGAGTAATCCAGTGGACAGTTCTCGTTTGGACACAGACATACACAAAAAATACACAGACAAGGAGGAACTTTGCTCTGTGCTTGTTTGTTTTTTTCCTGTTTGTGGAACTGAGCACATATTGACTGTATTGCATATAACTGAGGTCAATGCCTCATTTCTGTTGAGGTTTTGCGGTAGCAGCAGGACAGTTCACTGTAATTTCTCTTAGACTCTGGTGAACAAAGGAGCAAACAAGGATGTACAGGGCAGCGGTTCTGGTTTGTGTGCTGATTGTAGGTTGGACATGGACCCTCCAGGCTGTACCACTGCTCACAGAGCCTCTTTACCCCACACAGGAGAACTTTGATCTGAGTCGGGTCAGTGTGTTTTTTTATGTATGACTAAATTGGATATTGAAATGTTAAGGGCTATATTTGAGTGAGTGAGTAAAATGCTGATACTGATTGATTGATTGATTGCTTGGGAAACATGAGAAGACTACATACATGTTAAAATAACATACAGTGTGCTCATACGTTTACATAATCTGGAGAATTTGTGATATTTTTTTTTTTGGGCCATTTTTCAGTTAATATGAATGATAACACAAAAAGCCATTTATTGTCAAACAATTGTGTTTACTCTTTTTAAAACCATAATGACAACAGAAACTACCTAAATAACACTGATCAAAAGTTTAATTTTGATTTCCACCTTTGTGTAGTAATGGCTTTCTCGAACATGCATCACATTTTTCTTCAAGTGCCTCATTGAGCATCTTGAAACATCCACACCACTTATTTCAGAGTCCTCTATTTCCGCTGAAGTTGCTTTTTCTTTGCATCCAGAACAATTTTCCTGAAATTCTTGTTGCTCTACCTGACCGCGGTTTGTTTTCGACAGAATCCCTCATTTTCCACTTCTTAATTAGAGTTTGAACACTGCTGATTGGCATTCTCAATTCCTTGGATATCTTTTTATATTTATTTTCCTGTTTTATACAGTTCAATGACCTTTTCCCAAGAATTCTTTGACAATTATTTTGCTTTCCCAAGAGATGCAAGGGTCTGTCAGGGGCTCAAAAACTCTCTGATCTTTTATTCACACTCTCTGATTACAAGCAAACAGATCACAGGTGAGGATGTTACCTTTAGTGGCCATTCAAACCTGTTTGTGTCAACTTGTGCATGTTATCAGGTCAAAATCACCAGGGTCTGTAAACTTTTTAACAGGGTCATTTGGGTAGTTTGTGTTGTCATTATGATTCAAAAGGTTTAAACACAGTTGTTTGACAATAAATTGCTTCACCCAACCACTAACTATGAGTGAAAAAAAGCTTTTTGTGTTATAATTTATATTCTCAGAAAAATGGCCAAAACACTATGTAACTTTTTCAGATTTGCACTTGCAAATTGTCTTAATTTTCATTTTATTCATGTCAAAAGTGTGAAAAATGGTGTTACTTTGACAAAATGTGTCCAGTCAGCTGGTTGTTTAGAAGGACCAGTTAAAGGTTACAGTTATAGTAATAAGAGAAATGTCCTATCCACCATTTTTAATAATTTCCAGATTGTTTTTTGTTATGATGCCCTAAAAGTTTTTAGGAACGTGGTACGATGTGGCTGTGGCAACAAAATGCTCCCATGCCCAACACCGCAGAGGGGACGCATCCATTGGTAAACTGGTGCTACTGAGAGGCGTCGGTCAAAAACTCAAGATGACCCGTACTATGCTCAAGTCTGTATTTAAAAACACATTAAATACATTTGATTATAATTAACTGAAGTCACACTAAGTCTTGATTTTTAAAATATATATAAAAATGCGTCCCTTGTGCAGACAGAGCTCATGTCGGGAGATATCTGGCGATTATGAGTTGACCTCAACACCAGGGCGCTTTTTCTACCATGTAGCAAGTATGTTACTTTTAATATCTCTGTACAAGCCTAGTACACTTTTAAAACTGTGGTGAAATACTAAAACCATGTTGTCCCTTTTCTTCAGAATGGAACGCAGATGTGGATGCTTATGTGGTCCACACAAACTACAATGAGTATGCCATTCTGATCATGAACAAAACAAAACCAACAGGCAACAGTGTTTCAGTCAAGCTTTACAGTGAGTCTGATCGTGCAAAAAAGTAAAGAAATGAAGGGATTTTAAACCATATTCTAACTTTTTTAAAATTGCATTCTTATTGCAGGCCGTACCAAGGACGTAAGAGCCACCATTTTGGAAGATTTTAAGACACTGGCCCGACAACAGGGAATGAGTGATGAATTTATCATCATTAAACAAAACAAAGGTAGTGTGAGTGTTTTATTAAAATGTGCTGTGACTTCCATCAACTTCATAGTTTGACTCCTTTTATAGGTGATTGTGTTCCTGGAGAGCAGGTAGCTGCACCAGCCGCTCAACCTGAGCCTCAGGTACTGCATCCTTTAATGGTTTATTTTTTTTACTCTTTTATTTTTTATTCATATATGTTTATTTGACAAAACCAAAACTAAATTGACGTAAAGCTGGCACTCTGCCTTTTTTACAGATGTCTGGAAGTTCATTAATGTAAAGGCAAAAGAGCAATGAACCTAAGATAGATCCATGTAGAATGCCAATTTTGTACACACATGGAGTTGATGCAGTGCCAGTGCATTTGGGACTCCTCCTCCTTGTTGAGAGAAATGCATTTTTTAAAATTAAGTTTATGCAAAAGTATGTCATGGTATCAAAGGCCTTTATTGTTGTTTTCATCTTGGGCTGAGTAACAATGGATATTTAAAGCATTCTAAGCAATTGATTAATTAAATAATCCCATTTTGCCAACACCAGATGGCAGTAAAGTGTCTTTATCCCTAAGCTTTCATCCAACCTGCCCCAGATCCTCCTCTAAGTGCTATAGAATCTTTTGGTTTGCGTTTAAATGATTCATAAACCACAAACTTTATTTATTATTAATTTTTTTGTTCTTTGCCATTTCACCACAGAGAGTGAGGCGAGCTGCGGTTCCCTCTTCGACTCCTGAAGACACTGAAGGGTCTGGAGCTGATGATACACCTCTGTTCAATGGAACTGGTAAGAACAGCTTGTGTCAGTAATGTGTGGTCTTTATTAGATGTTATCACTTTTCATGTTTATACAGAGGCATGTAAAGCAGCACCAGACAGTGGGCCGTGCTTTGGGATGATGCAGCGTTACTTCTACAATTCTTCTTCAATGAGTTGCGAGATCTTCAAGTATGGAGGCTGTCTGGGCAATCAAAACAACTTTAAAAATGAGAGAGACTGCCTGCAGAGATGTCGCACTGAGGGTGAGGACAAAAGAAGCACATTATATGCCTTGATTTCTGTTAAATGCATACTCTTTGACAATCACTGGGGGATGCTGATGGATTGTTTTTGAACTTCCTACAATAATTAGTACCCTCATGCTAAGAATGAGCATGAGGGTACTGATCAAAACTTGATCTCTCTGTGACATCCTTTCAGCTGTGTGCCGCCTTCCCTTGGTGGCCGAGCCCTGCACCGGACAGCCGTCTATTTGGGCTTTTAACTTCAACGTCGGACTATGTGTCTCCTACAAACAGGGTTTCTGTCAGACTAATGGCAACAAGTTCTACACCAAGGCAGAGTGTGAGGAGTACTGTGGAATCGTCAGAGACGGTGAGATGTCCACTATTAACAGAAGAAAACAGGTTGTTTAATGTGCCTCTGACACAAGAAATGTCTTTGATAGATGGAGACTTTCTGAAGGCAATCTAAGTGAAAAGAGAAGCCAGTGTGAGCACAGAAGATTCATCACCAGAGGACTACAACACAGAACCAAAAGTCATGAATGTTAATAAAAAAAGAATTTTGTTGTTGTTGTTGACATCATCATCACATCAGATCATCATTACTTTATTTAGTAATGTTTGATCAGCAAATCCTACATTTTAGACAGGACCATGATCATCTCCATTTAGTAAATCATTTCTTTTCAATAATATAAATCAAAACATCCAACCCTCATACCTTGACACAAATTAAAAAAGAAATTGATGTAGCATTAGAAAATAAAAGCCCCTTTGATATTAAATCTAAATTTCTCCAACACTGAGGTCTTTTGCTGCTCACCAGAAGTAGAATAACCCTTTGGCAACAAGTTTTTATTTTTTATTTTTTATTTAATAATGATATAAAGTTGGAGTACAAGCCCTGCCAGTTATGCATTATCAGAGAACCTTTATTTTGAAATGCTCGATCAGATTGTCCTGAAATTACCTGGGGGTCATGGGGTTCCTCTGCTACTCACCAGAAGTGGAATGACCCTTTGGCAACTAGTACTTTAAAACATTTTTTATATAAACTTGGATTACAAATTCCACCATTATTTTCTTTTGAAATTTGCTTCAAGGTATGAGAGTCAGAAGTAACACAAACATTGGAACAAAACGAAATAGTTGTATTAAAGTTTGTGAATTAGAAACAGAGTCGACAGAGGTTTGGACAGAGTTATGTTCAGTTTTAAAGATTCTACTGCCTAACATTAGGTCGACTAAAGTTAAACCATGATCCAAGGGAGCAAATTAAAACAGTTACAGTAACTTGCACATTAGTGGGAGTTGATTAAGGATCATTGTTGTAGCTTCATCTTGTAAATCACAATTTATTCATTAATTAAGTATGAGTTCGATTCCCAACAGACTTAAGTATTCATCAATTGAACATTTGAAATGAGCTCACATTTGCCGTCCAGTCTACTCTACTGAACATCCACTATTCACCAGCTCTTGAACTAGAGGCCATTTACACTTGTTTCAGGATAGAATATGATTCATAGTAGTAGTATTCATAATATAGAGCTGTAAACCACTAATACAGTATCAGACGCACCAAATAAAAAACTGTCTTCAACATGAGTTTATGTTTATTTTATATTTTATTGTGTCTGTTTGAAACCATACAACCATGAAGTGTCCAACAGGAATGTGCATCAAAATCCCAAACAACCAATAAAGTGCACATTTTATTTACCACTAGAGTTCCTACTACTGAAGCTTCAGCAAAGCCTCGATCACTCATCATCACTATCTAATGCTGTCACTAATGTGCTTCTTTAACTCTAAATCAACAAGATCATTTATGGATATTATTTCCATTACTCAGTCAGTCACTGCGTTGCTTTTAGAGCACTGTACAAAAATATTTCCAGCAACTAAAGTAATCAATTATTAACCAGTTAACCAATGAGAAGCAAACAACACCCTACCTTTAATAATTTCTTACTAAATTTAGAAACAACAGAATCAAAAAGATGAATGTCACAATATCGTAGGCTATATTTTTTTTATTATTTAAACTTGTCCCGTGTTTAAGTTGTATCTTTCACATTTTTCCATTTCCAAAACATATAACATTTGACTCCAATGTCCACAGTCCATAGCGGCCCTCTGATCAGTTCTTGTGTAACTTATATTTGCTTGACCGCTGGCGCAGCACAAACAGAGACGCACAAGACACACAAACGTCACACGTGAGGCTGGGTTGGAATCAAACACATGGCTATAAAAGTCTGAGGTGGCAGGACAAGGCAACGTAGGCTACTGTCCGCACAGAGACCAACGGGAGGATGGAGAAAGCGGTGATCCTGGCGCTAGTATGCGCCTGCACTCTGCAAGGACTTCTTGTAGTGAAGGGTCAGGTAAGGCACTGAGCTCAGAAATGTTTTAATCCAGTTCACGAGGTAAACTCTTGCTGCGTCTGTGATTGTTGAACAGGTCGTGAGTGACGCGAACACCACAGTGGCTCAAACTGGTAAGAATCACGTCTTTTTCGGTTTTCACATGTGTAAGAGTTTTTTTTTTTTTTTTTTTTTCCCCAACCTCCTTTATTTTTTTATTTATTTTTTTTTGTTTGTTTTCTGGGCCAATGCACCTGCAAAAAAATGACAAAATGACACACTGTAACCTAACACAGTACATACGATGACTATTTACTCCCTTTATTTGTTGGGGCTGGGCCTGCTCAAATGAACACAAATGAACAAGTATCCTTGAGAAAAGCTCTTAACTGCTCTCAGTCTCGATCTGTGGACCATGGCATCGTTGGATCATTTTCACACACACTGAACATGTCGGATCCCCAGTAAAACATGAATTTTATTTATTTTTTTTTTTTTTACTAATGCCTTGACCCCCAGAAGTTTGTTAAAGGCCCAGTCTGGAGTTAAGACTTAACAAATATTTATCCATTGCTGTCGCTACCTGCAGCATTCTTTCTTGACTTATTATTATTATTATTATTATTATAACTTTCTGTGTCACACCTGATCTCATGTGCTGCAGCAAACTGGTTGAAAGACACTGGTCTAGAGGGAGGCAACAGCGTTAAACTTTTTAAAATTTCCTGTTCAACAACAGGGATCTGTAACAAAGAACCAGATTCAGGATATTGTCTTGCCTATATCCCACAATACTTCTACAACGCCACATCACAGAAATGCGAGACATTCATTTATGGAGGATGTCAAGGCAACGAGAACAGATTCCGTTCCAAAGAAAAGTGTATGGAAACGTGTCATCCTAAAACCATTGATGTGGTAAGGGTCTCAAAAGAACTAAATGATTTTTATTTGTGTCAAATGTGAATGCCTAACTGCGTTTGTGGATTTTCATGCAGTCTTCGAGAAGAGGCTTGACGTTTGATAAGCCTGACAAGCTTAAGCCTAAGGTGGTCGGTAAGATTAAAAACTATATATACTTTCTGATGGGAGAATATTTAGTTTTTCACTACTCTAATGACGCACACCAGTCCAACTGTTATTTATTTATTTTTTTTTTGTTGTACCTGCAGAGTCATGTAACCAAGAACCAGACAGTGGCCCTTGTGACGCCTACTTCCCTCAATTCTTCTACAATACCACGTCAGGGACATGTGAGACATTTATTTATGGAGGTTGTGGAGGCAACCTGAACAGATTTGATTCCTTAACGGCGTGTCAAACGGGGTGTGGCGTAGTTCCTGAAGTCAACTCAACAGGTAACCCCCCCCACCCCCCCCACCCCCCAATGGTCAGAATTTTCAGAACATATTTTCCTTGTGATTCATGTCTTTTTCACGGTAGAGGCCTGTAACCAACCACCGAAGACGGGACCATGTAAGGCACATGTGCCACAACTCTATTACAATGCTGAGTCACAGATGTGCATGCCATTTCTTTATGGAGGTTGTGACGGCAATCTTAACCGATTTGAGTCGTTGCACATGTGTCTGCAGACATGCCATCCCGAGGGCAGTGACGTGGTAAGACTGCCAAACACCCAAAAGGAGGAAAAAAAATGTAGTACCCTGAATTATTTATTTGGAGATTTGATTTTTTTTCTATTTAAATTGCAGATTATTCATCTCAAATCCCCAGAAGAGCCTGCAGTCAAATCGAGTGGTGCGTGTATTTAGCATTTACAGTGAAATACTTTAACTGCGTTACTAAGAAAATGTTAGCTTATGTTTATCTCTTTACAGGCGTGCATGGTTGACATGACCAAGTTGTTGTAGTGATTCAGCCACTAATACTCTCTCCTGTTGTAGACCTCTGTCACCTTCCGAAGGATAGTGGTCCTTGTGAGGCCTACATTCCACGCTACTTCTACAACTCCACGTCACAGACCTGTGAGAAATTTATTTATGGAGGCTGCATAGGCAACGAGAACAATTTTGCTTCACTGAGAAGCTGCATGCTGAACTGTCACGAAGGCAGCTTTAAGGTAAGGGTAAAGGTCATTATGAGCTCAAATGTTTTCTTAATTTGAAGATTTGTTATTTGTGACTTTGTACAGGCGTCTGTGGTCAAGCCTTTTACTTCCAACTCGACGGGTAAGTTTTGACCTCCTGTTTAGCGGCATGTTTAACTTGTCTTAATAATAAAAGAGAATTATTAATTGACGTAATTTTATTCTAGAAGTCTGTAACCTACCACCAGAGACCGGACCTTGTAAAGCTCACTTTCCACGCCACTATTACAATCCTGCAACAAATGGTTGTCATCTGTTTGTTTATGGAGGGTGTGATGGAAATCAGAATAATTTTGTGACTGAAAAAGTCTGTCTAAAACACTGTAAGAATAAGCAAGAGGCCCTCTAAAAATGTGTATGATCCATTTTTTTGCGTCTGTCTTTTTATCCAGAAAATAAAAGATAATGCCACAGTTTAGTCTCTTACTAAAACACAATTAACAAAGCAGTATTATATTATCCTGGCCACTGGCACTTTCAGATTGCATTTAATAAAGGCATGACAAGGTCTGTTCATATCCTTGGCTCTCAGTTCTTCTTGCCTATGTGTAATGGTTAGGGTCTGTTGCCCTCTCTTCTCTTTTCTGACATGACAATGTATTTTGACTTCTTGCACCATTTAAACTCTGTCACATCATGAAGTTTTCTCATGAGTAGGGTTTTGACATCAAATGAATGTCCATCTGTAAAGTGTGCCATGAGGGGGCAATGTTGCTCTGGTGTATAACCTCATGTGAACAACACATGAAGGTTTGCTTGAAAGTACTACATCAATTTGTCTTAGCCTTCTCTCAACAGGGAATTGTTTCTGAGCAGAGCAAGAATGACTCACCAAGCAGTGTAAAACTGTAAAAACCAGTAACTCGACATGTTCTCTGGTTTGCAAAGGAGCCAGGTTTCCTGCTTTTAGTTCCCAGAGTTCTCGGCGGCTGGCAGGAGAATGCTGGGAATATCCGGAGAGGAAGGGGAAGTGACATCACAGCGGTGACCTTCCGCACCGGGCCATATCACCTGGTGCTGGCGGGACCAGGGCTCCCAAACAAACACACAAGAGGACAGAGGGAGGGAGAAACTGGGAGCATGTTCCCATGAAGACAGGGAGGAAGCGATAACTGGAGCTGCTCATGCAGAAAACGGTCCAATACCTTTCCAAGAGACGAGCTGAGGTAAACAAGTTTGAAAGGGAAACCTGTCAAACCCAAGCTGGTTCCTCAAATCAGATAAAGAGCACAGGCTGTATCTTCCACTCTTATTCTTGAATCAGCAGCTAACAGTGTTTCCCAGACTTTTTTTTAAAGGGACTCACATTTCAAAATGGCCAAATGAATGTCTGACTAACTCTGACATTTTTGTACACCAAACCAGTGTCAACTCCATCTTATCTTAAACAATCACATGCATCAGTGAAAAGGCTGTTTAACTCACTTTTTATTAACACACCCATTATCAAATCATTCTGGGGCAACCTGGAGCCATAAGCCTCCACAAATCCGGGACCAGTACCGTACTCATGGACATTTATCATTAATCATTAGCTGGATATCAATATTTGTAGTTTTGCACTTTTATGTTTAAAGATCCTTGCAAAGCCGTCTCCCTGTTGAGCCCCACTGGGGTTGAGTCCTGCAGTAGCTCACGTCTCCATCTGGTGGTACAAAGGGATTAAACAGGGCACCCACATAGCACTTGAGTTTTCTGCTATTATCGCTCCAATTTTGGAATAGAAAAAAAACCTCTTATTTATAAACAATCTTTCAAATCAATTATTTATTCAGTCATTGATTCATCCTCTGAATATAACTGTAAAATGGTGACATTTTTTTTCTCAGTATGGTATTCTCACAAGAAAAGAGAGGATGATGAAGTGGTGTTTTAGAGAAGGTGTAGATCGTGGAGGAGTGCTTGTGGAAGGGAAGCAGCGACAGTGTGTGTGGTGGGGATGTCATTATACAAGATGACAAAAGAAGAAGGCATCCTCTGGTCAGCTGCTGCTGCTTCTGCCACTGTCTATTGTCCCACGGACAGAAGACCCCCCTTTTAACTGACCCCACCCCTACACACACACACAAAGTTACACCCCCTTCTCTCACGTTGTGTTGGACATCACTTTCTTTCCTTCTCCAAGTTCAACTCTGATTATATGGCCGACCAACTGGCAGCTCCCACCCCATCCGTTCCTTCCCCTCCCTAAACCCCAGCTGTGTCATCTGAGTATTTCAGCGAGTCTGGGATCCAACAGATGTTTGTGCAAAATAACTATAATCCTCAACATTTGTTGAAAAATCTGCCATTTTGTGTAGAGATACAGAATAAACATTTTTATTGTAGAGGAAAAGGATTAAGGATCATGCGACCTGTCTAATGTACCTCAGCATAGATAAATAGAGAATAAATAGCTATAGTTATATTTATATATATATTTGACCTAAAAAGTCAGTTTCTCATACAGTAAAAAAAACAAGCCATCTGTGCCCCAAACTGTCAGTGTTTGTAAAATAGCTTGATCTAGTGCATGTCAGAGGAGCAGAGTTCTCAATGGCGACTTCAGCTGAAGTGTTTTATTTTGAAACAGGGCTGTTTTAGAAGAAATCCGTATTGTTGCTGCAGAGGAGGGGATAAATTCAGCCTCCTAATGGAAAGCTCTATGAATGAAACCCCATTCTTCCCTTTCTGAGTGCAGTGTATGTATTCGCCTCACGTAGATGCCAAAGCTGCTGAGCGCTGCACTATCATTTATCTCCCTCTCTGGCATTTTAGCAGCCACTGTGGCTGGGTTACATCCATGTGTGCATGTTAATGAGCATTTACATCCTCATAAATGTAACCATGTGTGTTCAGTCTTACAATGTGCTTACTTTAATAAGATTGGATTAGGATAGGATTCGTCATAAGGTCATTCAGTGTTTCATAAGGACAGTAATAGTCAAATGCTCTTTATTCTGACCTATAAGAATTACAATGCAATTATTTCATTTTAAAAACTGTTGAATGAGACAGCACTGCATTATGGGAAAGAAATGTGGAGTATAAAATGTTTGCAGAGTACAGCCATAGAAATGTGCTTTTTCTGTTCACCGCAAATAGGCAAGATGTTCATTTTGCATGCATTCTTTTAGATTGTAGTAAATCTTGAAGTGATTGCTAAAACGGCTGTAGGTTAATGTAACTGTGCATATTTCAGTACTCACATGTTACCTTCTGACCTATATACATTTGTGCTCATACATTTACATACCCTGGCAGAATTTGTGACAGTCATTTGTCAGAGAATATGAATGATAACACAAAAAAACATATAGTTAGTCTTTGGGTGAAGCCATTAATTTATAGCCAATAGTGTTTAGTCATATTGACAGACATAACAGAAACTAATCCAAATGGCCCTGATCAAAAGTTAAATTTAGTCGTGATAACATGCACAAGTGACACAAACAGGTTTGAATGGCCACTAAAGGTAACCATGCTCACCTGTGATCTGTTGTTTGTAATCAGTGTGTGTGTATAAAAGGTCAGTGAGTTTCTGGGCTCCTGACAGACCTTTGCATCTTGTATTCAGTGCCACACTGACGTTTCTGTATTCTGTCATAGAAAAGCAAATGAAGTTTCAAAGGATCTGTGGGAAAAGGTAATTGAACTGTATGAAACAGAAAAGGGATGTAAAAAAATATGCAAGAAAATGAGAATGCCAATCAGCAGTGTTCAAACTCTAATAAAGAAGTGAAAAATGAGGGATTCTGTTGAAAACAAACCAAGGTCAAAGATTTTACCCACAACTGCAGGAAAATTGTTTGGGATGCAAAGAAAAACCCACAAATAATTTCAGATGAATTACAGAGCTCTCTGAAAAACAGTGGTGTGGTTGTTTCAAGATGCACAACAAGGAGTGCACTTGAAGAAAAATGGTCTGCGTGGTCGAGAAAGTCATTACTACACAAATGCCACAAAGCATCGCTCTTACATTACGCCAAACAGCACAGACACTGTACTTTCTTCGCTGAATAAGTTCAACCTGCCACAGGAGCTGCTGATTCAGTTCTACTCTGCAGTCATTGAGTCTGTTTTATGCACTTCTATCACTGTTTGGTTTGGACATCAGGAGACTACAACGAAACTCCCGGACTGCAGAGAGGATTCCTGGTTTCCCAGTGCCAACCCCTCAGGACCTGTACTCTTCCAGAGTGAGGAAGAGAGCAGGTAAAATCATCACAGCCTCCACTCACCCTGGACACCAGAACGTCTAGGCACAGGAACAGTTTCTTACCACGGGTCCTTTTTTTTTTTAACAGTTAAATACATCCCAAGACAAATGCCTGTAAGTGCAATACTCCTGCTGTTTAGTGCAATATCTTCTAAACAGATGATATTTATATTTATTTATACTATTCACAATCACAGTACTGTAAATGTTCATAATCTTCAAATGTCTATTATGGATAAATAAAACTGTGACCTTATATTTTTACAGAAACATAAAGTGAAGTAAACATAAAGTAAACTGGCCTCAGTCTCCTGACCTCAGTATCATTGAGCCACTCTGGGGAGATCTCAAACGTGCAGTTCATGCAAGACAGCTCAAGAATTTACAGAAACTGGAGGCTTTTTGACAAAAAGAATGGGCAGCTTTATCATCTGAGAAAATAAAGAGCCTCATCCACAACCACCACAAAAGACTGTCATTAATATTAAAGGTGGCAGTATTAAGAACTGGGGTATGTAAACTTTTGATCAGGGTCATTTGGGTAGTTTCTGTTGTCATTATGTTTTAATAAGAGTAAACACAATTGTTTTAAAATTAATAACTTCACTAAACCATAAGTGCGTTTTTATTCAGATTCTCCAAAATGGCCAAAGAAAATCCCAAATTCTGCCAGAAATGATGTATATATAAATAAATAAATAGAAATACCAAAAAAGTACAATATAGACATATCTAAAAATAGTATACACATCTTTGTATTTGTCTATTTACTTTTCTGCCTTACACAATCCATATCAAATATTACATGTATTCTAACCTCTGTGGTCTGTATGATATAGCTTTGATTGACCTCCCTTTGACACACACCTTACATATGACCACTCGGTGACACTTGCCGACAGACTCAAAAGACTCAGCACATTCCTTTCTTCAGGTGGCATAAAGGCCAGGGTCAGATCAATGGACTAATGGGCTCAAGGCAGTGAGCAACAATGACCCCCAGCAAGTGTTAGGTCCTTGTAGCACAGAGGCTGCCACACTTTTGTGAGGCCATCATGTGTTCCAATACATACCATTGTTTATCATGGAGCTGTTTAACCACTGGCCCAGAGGGAACCTTAGAGATGGTGATAACAGGGGATTCTTAACTTAAAAAAGTGGACCATTGTCTATGCTCTCTTGTCTTTGTAAAGAGCATAACCTGCTATTACTACAATAACATGACACAAGTCTTTTCTTCTTTTTTTATTAAGCATTACAGCTATTCTCTGCAAACACAATATGTATATAATAATATTCATGTTAACCACACATATCCACACAAATGTGCTTACAGTTTTAAACAGCATTATTGAATTAAAACAATATCTGACCACAGAATGTTTCAAAGCAAAAGTTAAATGGTAATGGGTAGCATATCATTTTTCTCCAGCTCATTGGATCAAATGAATCAACCAGGCACTGTATTTTATTGATATTAAGAGCTATTCTGGATTCACAAAGGGATTGACTTCTTTGGATAGAAATCTGAATAAAAATTAGCAAAGAATGCTATAATGGCATAAATGGCATATATCAGCTCTACCCAGAGTTGTTTTGTTTTTCTGATCACCTCTTCTTCTTCACTTCACCCGCACAGATCTCAGGTTCAGATTCACCCTCTGTCTCTGCTCCAGGCCTCCTCTGTCATCCCAGCTGTGTGTGTAGGACTAGTGCTGGGGGACAATGGACGCTGAGGGGCTGCCTGAATGGGACCATTGAGTCTGCTCAGCCAAACAGAAAAGCATCGCCCATCTCACTTCAAAACCCATAGTTTCACTGTGTACAACCAGGCCTTTATTCTCCATAATTACTCCCTGACACACATGTACACACACTATACATGCACACAACACATAGACGTTCACATTTGTGTTAATTGATAAAATATTGATAAATGTATATGTTCTAGCTTAGGTCTGGTTTTAGTAGTGGGTTTAATTCTGCCCATTTTGTTCTGTTGGTCCTGTTTTAGTCTGATTTTAGAGCTACTTTTAATCCTGGCTCATGGCTGATAAAAAACATTCCACTAGACCCATCCAGTTTATTTTTCTCCACATACTATTACAAAATAGATTTTTCATCATTGATAAAAAATCTTGTACGTCTTAAAATTTAACCATAAAGTAACAGATCAAAAGGATCACAAAAGTTTCTATACACATGAAAATTGCTCTAAAACGTTGCTATTTACAAGAACAGATAACATTGCTGTGGTGACTGATAATGTCAGGGCTGTGGCCTAAATATTTCTACTCATCGCTTTCAAGATCCCACAACTGTCACATTTACAATCCCATATAAACCTAATTTCTGTGCTGTGAGAGAAGAAAATAGATGCAACAGCTGTGTGACACTATGTGTTAACAACCTAATTCACTGTAAGCCGTTTACAGAGGTATTGTGATAAACAATCTGTCAGACAAAGACAGCAGGTCCTGACAGAGAGCACAGTATCAGCGACACTTTTGGTCAGTGTTACCCTGAGCCATTTAAAGTGCTCTGAGCTCGTTAGCCTATATCTGCTTCTCATTGTGCCTGTAGCACACTGGAGCATTGTGCCAGAGGTTAATCCATACAGAGAACTGGTACACCCATCGTTCAGCTCATACAGATGGGTGCTCAGCTTGAGACACTCATTCATACACACCATATGCCTTAGTTGAACAAGTTAGTTAGAAGTTAGTTAGTTAGAATAAACATGAACCTGGTTTGTTCTTTCTGCAAAGGTCTGTAGATTTATGCAATTAAGTCAAGTGACTTTCCTAAGCACTTACTTTAGTTTGAGCAGAAACATCCACTATGGTTGGATTCACACAGTCACAACAAAGAACACTTGATCTACAGCGTTGTACCATGGACTCTTTATCAGTCTTCTGTAGATAGCCTTTATTTTGGTGTGTTGTAATAAAAAGTCATTAATTTTTGCCATCATTGTGTTTATTCTTGCAAAAACATTCAGATACATCTACAATACATTTCATCAACCACACGTGCAATACTTGAACTGTATACTTGTTATGGGAGGCATTAATATGTCTTCAGGTTATTCACAGTATCTTCAGGTATTTGGGTCTCACCTGTAGTTAAGTTTGTTTGTCCACGCTGCCCACCGCCCTGTGTGCTGGAATGGTTGTAAAACAAAGGATGGCAGCAGCAGGAGATACGATGTGTGTCAGTGTGGGTCTGATAAAAGGAGGGGGATTGAAGCTCCATATGGGCACCCCACCCCTTGTATCCCAAAAGCAGCACCCTCTCCCCCTGCAAACAGGCAGATGTCAAATGAGACGTCCCTCCCTGACGGGGCACAGGGTCACACTGCACAGGGCTAAATAACAGAAGAAAGCAGGAGGGACACAGAAAAGAGAGATGCTTTCCTGCCAACACCACCTCCCCCAAAACACACCGAGAGCGACACACACTCCAAATCACAAACATGCCAACACACAACATGCACAACAAAAGAGTTACCCCTATAAAGCTGCCAAATTTGAACTTGTTACTAGTCAGTACAATCAGATTCAACAATAATTGCACACTATGTTCAAGGTTAATACAACACTGCAGTCCATTATTATTATGGACACATATTAGGCTTGGAATTAGATGAAAATCAATAATTTCTGTAAAGATGAAGATAAAAGCACTGCCTTCTTCTTACGGATACAAGGCTCATTAATATTGTCTTCACTGTATAATAAAACTACATACTGTTAAAGCATTAGAAACACATTAGTAACTGCTCTTTATTTATTCAGATGTGCCATTAGACTATGAAAATATGTGCTTAAAAACACATTTCCAGATTTTTACCCAGTGAAGGAGTCAACACAAGTGTTATGGAACTGTTTTATTTCAATATATGTTCATATCAGATGTGTGGAAGGTTGTGTTGATCTGGTGAGATATGTGCACATAACGGCAATGGATATTACTTCAGTGACATAAAAACTGTGCTTTATTAAAGATCAATGGGTAATAATGCTGAGTAAGGTGCTTCATAAATTGTTTCTCGTATGCTTAAGGTTTTACCAAGATATTATAACAAAAATGAGTCAACTTAGGGGGGAAAGCAGTGTTTTAAAACATTGATACGGGACACTTTTTTATAACACAGAAACCTTTTCTTTACTTTAATCCTCTCCACAGTGTACAGTACGTGTGTTCGCCGAAGGGAAAGAAGGGAAATGCGATGCTTCCCCAGGACAGGTGTCAGTTGTGTGGAGGTATGGGCTGCAGTCCTGAACAAAGCCAGGGGAATGGACACAGCCCGGTCTGTCCGTGTGTGAGTGTCTGAGTGTGTGAGTGTGTGTGTGTGTGTGTGTGTGTGTGTGTGTGTGTGTGTGTGTGTGTGTGTGTGTGTGTGTGTGTGTGTGAGTGTGTGTGTGTGTGTGTGTGGGGCTGAATGGTTACGCCGCAGGGCAGGAGTAGGAGTAGAGTTACTTTACATACTGCACTTACAGCTCCCTTTACCACTGGGGTATAAAATGGATTTGAATGAGAAAGAAGGCTAACAGAGGGAGGGGGGGGGTCCCTTTGTGTAACAGGAGGTCTGCTGCTGCTCTGGCATGGAGATGGAGGAGCGGGGTCACTCTGCAACTATAGGCTGCCTGCTCTGTCTCTCTCTGCTTTCTATCCATCCATGCCTTCCTCCCCATTAGCATAGCAGCTGCCTGATACAGAGCGCAGGGTGGGGACTGGCCAGGTTGCTTCATGCATATGTGTGTGAGGGAGGGGGTTAGTGGTTGTGGTGGTAGTGCTGGTGGTGGGGGTCCAGTCAATGGCGGTCCGTCTGGCTGGTGAATAGCAGCAAAAGCAGGCCCCGCAGGGTAGACAAAAGGAAGCCCGGCGATGGAGGGGGTAGTTTGGAGGGGGTAGTTTGGAAGGGTGGTGTGTGTGTGGGGGGGGAATGAGCCAGTGAATGGAGCGCCTTGTCACCAGTGCTATGGAAAAGAAGCACAGAATGAACTGGGAGAATGAAATCAAAAAAAAAAAAAAGTTCAAAAAGGAGCGTAGGGCGAGGAAAAGACCGGCCTGACCACCTGTCTTTCTCTCACTTTTACTCCCCTTCTTACTCACAGACGGACTTCGGGAGGTGGGGGTCCAGGGGTTGGGGTGTAGCGACAGACATGTTTTTGTTTTCAGGGACAGACGGAAAGAACGTGCAATATCAGCAGGATTTAAAGCTCACTGTCATCCACCAGAGACAGTGGCACGATCTTGACCAAGTTTTTTTGTAAATATGTATGAAATTCTCCAGACAGCAACACAAGATAAAACAACTAAAATGCAGTGATATAGAGGAAGACAAATCATGGCTCCAAAATCAAAATGTGTTTGGAATGATAAACCAGAACTGAACCCAGGAAGGAAAAATCAAAAGATTAACCAATGTTAACCATTGCATTATATGTGTCTGGCTTTATAAAAAAAAGGCTATAATATAATATATAGTTATAATTTAATATTTTTATGCAACCAAAGTGACATATGCAATGTAAGAAATATGTTACACTACAAGAACTCACTAGTGTCAAACTCAAAGTGGTGAGGGGCCAAAGACTGTGACACTTGGAAGGGTTTTATTAAATTCTGAATGTAAGGTTTCATCTTCATTTTAGTCTTTAATACATCATTTTATATTTAACATTCATTTATTTTTGGGGGAAACTGGTTTAAGATGGATTTGAACTGATTTTATGTGAATTTGAACTGTTTTTAGTTGGATTTGAACTGGTTTTATTTATCTTTGTAGCAAAAACTGTCTTAACATTTCTGATTTCTTTAACAAGTTAAACAAATTAGGTTCAAATCCAACTAGATCCTGTTGAAATCTATGTAAAACAAATCTATTGGAGGGCCAAATAAGTTTGGGTTTGACAACATGTGCACCAGAAGCTGTTACCTCCAACCAAGAGCCTTGTATCACTGATGCTAAGACATTATTCATGTTTTTTTTTATTTAATAGCCAGTTGTGTCCTGGCACTTTAATGGCCACTTTAATGGGTTAGGGTTAGAATGAGAGTATGAGTAAAATGAAGATGGACATACTGCATGATGGAGAAAAAAGGCCAATGGGCTTGATTGAGTAGAAAAGCGACTGGAACTTGACTAAATATGTGTTCTTACAGACAGGTCCAGGCCTCAGTGCTGACAAAACAAGAGGTCGTAATGTTATGGCTGATCAGTGTGTGCCTGCTACATGAAAACTGATTGCACAATAACTCCATAAGATTTATGTTTGAAAGTCAACCGCCTGAGGTCATTTAAAGAACAAAATGTTATGTGGCGGTCACAGTGTGGCGTAAGAGCTGATTCTTGTAAAAATTATTAGTGTGAGTTCCTCTTTCACCAACCTTTGACAAGCTGCTGCTGACAGGTTCTTGACATTGATCCTTTAGGTTTAATTCCAAATCTTGAAAAGTTGTGTCAAAGAGGATATGTCAGTGACAGAGCAATAATAACCATGAGATAGTCAATCATGTGAAAGTCACACTTAACTGGAGCTTATGTATCATTATTTCATAACCAAAATGATAATGCATGTGTATGAACGGTAGTCTCTTTGAAGAGTTGCAGTGCTTTTTATCAGTATTGACTTCTGATATAATGCACTGGATTTCCTCTCCTTGACATCTCAGCAAAATTCCTTCCCAAAAATGCCTTGTGTTGTTTGGTGCACAGCTCCAGACCGAGATGAGCGAGGAAAGCCAAGGCACATGAAAAACCTATTAGGGGGCCTTGCAGCCAGCAGCAACCCTGGGAGGCCAGCCAACTCAGTGTGTGAACAATGGGAACCCAGCTCAACAAAAACATCCTGCACAAGTGAGAGACGAGGAGGGAGAGAGGGACAGCAAGCCACACAGACCGCTCCGAACGGGATCAAAACATGGGCTGCAAATTATAGTGCAAAGTTTTTTGATTTATAAAAACCATCTTATAGTTGAATTGAACATATATGGTCATAGACAGTTCAGGTGCTCCATCCAAGGGCCAAGTTCTTCTGTCAGTCAGAACACACTTTTTTCACTTTAGAATATCCTAACAGTAAATTAGAATTGTGGCAACCAGGACTTAGCTAAGAGGTGTTGAGCTATATCATATTTTTCTTTGCTGCCGACACCCAGTCAATGTTGTAACATGAACAGGTTCAACATGTAGAAAGAGGCTTTGTCGTGTCAGTTTTCCCACGACCCTCCCACAGGCGTGCAATATCAGTAGCAACTCAGCATCTTCCGGCAGACTAGGACAACTCAGCCCACAGGCAGTGTTTGCAAAACATGTGGTTGTTAGAATTAATATAAGTCGCCGAGGGTAATGGGCTTCTTGTCAACTGTCTATGTCGCAACAGAGCAACAGCATAAACATTTAACAAATGAAGTATATTATTGTTCACACAAACATTTCAACATTTGGACTCGAAAAAAACTACAAATTTGATTGGCAAGCACAAGTGGAGGGTCAAATAGAACCAATAAACCATGTTTTCAGCTATGAAATGTGCAGGACCTGTTGGGGAGCTGAGCTGTGTTAAGTCTGGGTCTTCATTATTCAAAAGAGAGAACAAGAGGAGAGTGTGTAGGAAAGTTTTTGTGGGGGTAACATAAAACCAGCTCTCCTACAACACACACACACACACACACACACACACACACACACACACACACACACACAGGGAGGGAGCCTTCTTTAAACTGGCCTACCCACAATGCACTGGGCTCTTTTATCCCGGCAGTGAAAGGATGAGGCCAGATGAATGACAAAGGGAGAGAATGGGGATCTGGGTTGGGCCGGGGTTGGAAGAAGACAGGGAAAGGGGAGGTGGGGGGTGTTTCCCAAACCAGTCTATTCTATAAAAAAATGCACTACAGCGGGAGGAGTGAGTTGCACTAGCACAAAATAAAATAAAAACTTTAGCTAAGGAGTATAGTAGTCTAGTCTAAAATATTTAAAAAAAAAAAAATAAAAGCTGTATTCATCAAGTTGTTTTTAGACCGAGAAGTCATGTACAGTAGAGATAAAAATGTCCAAATGCCTACATCTAAACTACTTCTTTATACCCCAGAAGGAAAACTTTTACAGACAAAGAGATGAGAAAGAAATGTATGCAAACACTGAGGAGTTTAGTTTAATGATTTCTTTACTGGCTTGTACACAAACGTACAAAAATAATACAGCACTCATTTCCACATGACATGACGTCATCATCACAGTGTTACAAACGTTCAAAAATAAATTGATACAAACAAAAAGAAAAGAAAAAAAAATGGATCAAATCATGATGGATCTGCATCTGCTGTTTCTTCTTGCTTGAAATGAAGCAAGACCAGAAACACAACTTGTTCCAAAGAACGCCACACTTTTTTTTTTTTATTAAAAAAAAAAAAATCATCTCACTCATGTACACCAATCCGGCGGTTGGCCTCTTCATACGTCATAAATGTTATGACCCTGAAATGCCAAACAACCACACAACCGTGCAATTTTTAATCAATGATCTTACCATCAAATGTATTATTCCCCTTTCAAAAATAACAGGAAGACAGCACTTCAAAAAAGAAAGTGCCCAGAGATATCATCATCAGCGTTGATATATATATATATATATATATATATCCATATGTATATACATACACCCAATACACACATCTTTGTTAAAAAACACCATGTTTTTCCACAAAGTAACACAAACATTGGGACAACATCACCTGGAGCATATATTTATACAATAGTATCTTGTTGTGTTCGTTTTTTTTCTATTCAGAAAAAAAATTTAAATGTTGACACATAAAAGCCAACTTTTCAACGACAGTCATCAGTGCAATATTCAAACAAAAAGAAAAAAGACATCAAGTTTAAGACATGTGATGCATATTTCATGTTTGTTGCTTAATACCAATCTAGGCTTCGTTGTGGATCTCACTTCACTTGTTACTGGTCCAGGTTTTGGGAAATTGGGTTTCAGTCTCGATGACTGTGACTGGCTTCACAAGAAACTTCACACGCTCACACATTCACACAATTCATTTCCAAACACAGACAAAACATTTCTCATGAGGTGAACCTGTGCAACTGTGAAGCTTCTATACAACTGTCGGCCATTTTGAGCAGTAGGCTTTTATTTTTTAAATTTAAAATTAAAATAGAACCAAAAAAAAAAAAAAAAAGAACATACAAGCAGCATTGATACAAATGTTAGGGTGCCATGACTTTCAAAATGAAGCAGGCAGGTTGACCAAATTCCTTTAAGTGATGTCCTGCGATAGTCATGTGTTGAATTCTTGTTTTGTCTTCATCGTCCACAGTACAAGGGTCCTGCTCAGTAGTAGAAACTATTCCAAAGCCCTGCACTTACCCCACGCCAACACTGGGGACTCACAAGGCTCCATGATTTTTTTTTCTTTTGATTTTGTGTGCAATAAAACTCCCTGCATTTAAAAGTCATGCAATACATTTCCACTTGTTGTATGACTGAAAATAAAAAGAGGCTGATGAAGACAGAGCTAGCACATTGGAGGCTTATAGAGAACAATGGCAGTGTCTGTTGGAGGGTTTGACAAAATGTTGTGAACTTGTTTGGTTGTAGTGTCAAAAAAAAAAAAAAAAAAAAAAAAAAACCTGTCCCAATGAGAATGCAGCAAGTCCATTTCAAAGCGTATAATGATTTTTGACTCCATGCAAGGTAGCAGTGGTGAGAGGAAAACTTGAGAATACTTTATAGTCGAGGTAGCTGGCAAAAGGCAACCAAACAAACAATGGGAGAAGGGGGGAAATCCACTTGTTGAGGATGAGCAGGTGATGGTAAAGGCTTGTATGATGTGGTTAAAATGGTCAAGGGGATGGGCTCCACACGGGACAGTTTATACTACAAGTCTGTAGCAGCTTGAGTAACCCAAGATTCACTTTTTAAAGATGAACCACGACATATTACACAAATCTTCTCAATGTACCTTCATAAATAAAACAAAAACCCAGCCTGCTTTCACAGTGATGACTAGGATGTTAATAAAATACTGAAAGGATATCATAAAGTGAATTTCCAAATGATACAAAGCGAAAGCAGCGGTTTTTAGTAACACATTGACCATTGGCAAAAGGTCACACTGGCCTGAAAAAAAAATGGACGCCAGCAGTAGGCCTACTGTCTCTCTTTCAAACACAAACAAAGTAAAGCTATTGTGTACAGTACTTCGCGACATAGCTGAAGTCAATTGTTCATGGTTACACGTCAGAAGAGCGATAAAATGTTTGAGCAAAAAAGGCTAATCAATAAATTTGCCAAAATAAGCAGACCCCTGGCAGCCAACAGAGGGCAAAGCTTCCTCTGTATCATCCCTTTCAGATATTCCAGCATACAGCTTGAGCATCAAGTGCCGTGTTTCTATAAAACAACTTAAAAAGGGTTGAAGAGCAACAGGTCAAACCCGCGCTCTCACAAAGACACCTTTCAACTGTACTGAGGATGGAGAGAGAAACTGGGCCATCTGCGCTGCTCTGGGGCCAAACGCACAGCAGCAGCCTGTATCAGAGTGAACGACACGATCTGGAGAGACATTCAAGAGGAAAGCTTAAGTACCAAACACATTGCTTTTGTTAAAGGCTCCGTGTGACGCGCTACTTGATGTGCGTTTGGCCCGGCAGCGCACAGGACCCCGTTTGGTTTACAGTGAGGGACATTACTGCGCAGGCCTGTGTGTTTACTCGGATAATTTGGCACAACTGTGAAGTTAACGACAGTTTCTGCTTCCCGCGTGCTGCAGTTTATGGTCTGCTGCTGCTTGTTGCTTTTGCTTGTTTACCTGACAGCAGATCACCGGGCGCCAGACGAGTACTTGGCCTTGGTGATGAGGTATAGCACTATGTCCTGGTGGCCCCCGAACGCGGCGATGTGTAGCGCACTCCAGCCTTCCCTGTTGGCCAGCCGGATGTCCGCCCCGAACTTGACCAGCAGTTTGACCAGCTCCAGGTTGCCGTCGATGACGGACTGGTGCAGTGCCGTCTGGCCCTCGGGCCCGAACGAGTTCACGTTGAACTCGCAGTTTGTCATGTTCTGCAGCAGCGAGTGCAGCTCCTTGGTGTTGCCCTTCTTTACCGCCTCCTGGAAAACCCGCTGTGGCGCGGAGCATGTGGACACGTCCGCCTGGCTCATGGCTGCAGCGACACGGGGCTGTAATCCTGCGTGGGTCTTGTCCTGGCGAGGGTCTCTGCACACTGGACCACTGCCAGTCGATAAGGCACTTAGAAGTAGTCGACGAAAAAAGACTACTGAGTATATCCCAAAAAGGACACGAGGAAAACACACGCAGTGTGCAAAAATGACATCTGAATCCAGAAACCTCTACGGCATAAAGACTGGTCCAGATCCAGACTGTGGACTGTAATCCCCGCGGAGCAGCAGCAGGTCGCCTGGCGCAGAGGATGGAGAAGACACCTATGGGATATGTCCACTCCGCGTGTCTACGGGCTTCCCTTTACTCCGACTTGGTTCCTTCACGTCCCCGGTGCCGCTGCTCCCGTGGCGTCTGACAAACACAACAGAATCCATATGAAGCACGACTACGGGACTAATTCAGGAATTGATCAAGGCTCAGCAGAGACCCAGACCCCGCATTCCTTCACATCCACACCGAGCTCACCCCAGAGCGCACCCGTTCACGCACACAAACGATCCATTTACATGAAACTAGGCTGAGAGAGACCAAATCGGGACTCACCTGTGATAGATGGACGGGTCCGTGGCGACGAAACGCTAGAAATCCTAGGCGTGGGCCGTGCGTGTCCTCGTGCGTTCCGTGGGTCTCTGCCCTGCGCTCGGCTTTGGGGAAGGTTTTACGCGTCCTCTATTTGCATGACAATACGGTCCCAAAGAATCAACTGTGCAGGAATGGGCGGAAACTCGGGGAGGTTATAGGCTGCCGGCTCTGCGAGAGGGAGGGGCCACTGCCTTGTGAATGTGGACTAAAGGGGGCGTGATCTGCCGAGAGAGCCAAATGTTGCCGCTGTAAAATGCAACAAACCGCCGTAGATGTTACGGAGGACTGCGTCCCACCTCCTGCTCTAGGGCCCAGGAAGAACCACAACTGGTCAGAGCATGAGCAGGAGTAGACCCAGCGGTCACTCAGTTAAATTAATGACTATGCTCCTGATAAAGTTAGAGGTTTGTTTTCAAAAGTAAAGTTTTTACCCTGGGCTTTTTAGACTAATAGTGAACTAATTGAAACACAATATTAGCTGACTCATTAGCACCTTTTATTTCATCCTACTTGTGGTTAAAAGTGCTGATAATGACATATCTCTGGAGAGGGTGGCATTCACAGTTAGCACTCTCAGATAATATGTGAATTAATCATACAGCAATCTCCCCTTTATGAAAAACACAACAAAAGCATGCTTTCCTATAGCTTTGCTGTTTCTAAACCAAATCCTAAAAGCAGGTCACAATAAAGGCTCCAAACCGCCACTGCTCCACATGAAACACCTCAGCGCAGGAGATTGTAGGGCCCTGAATCATAAACTGCGGATATATTCCAGTTGTTTTTAAATGAGACTGGGACTTCACATAACAAAAGCCTTGCGCTACTTCCTCTTTGCAAGTGAAAAGAGGTGACGCTGTGCACAGATTGACACGCCGATCAGCAGCCGCCCCCGCCACCGTGGGAACTGGGCGTCTGCGCGACTGTGAGAAAGGTGGTAATAGCCTACTGGTAATAGAGAGATGAAGATATATCTTAACAACTGAGTGTGTGAACGTGACGAAGTGAGATAGCGGTAACGAGAGACAGGGGAAGCCACAGCCGGTTAAATGTGAGCCATCTCTGGGCCGTTTGCTCCGTTTGGTTGCCTATCTGTTCACCGTCTCATCTGTGTAACACTTCATAAACCACTCTATGCTCTTGATGGTTGGCGGCTTTCACACTGTCCTCATTTTCTCACACTCTCAACTGTACATTTGGCGCACGTCTGTGCCCGCATCTGTCTGCACCATGCCACAGTGCCTCTGTGCACAGCAGACTGCACAATTAAGGCTCACATTAAAGTCACAACCTGTTTTGCTCACCACAAAAAATAATCAAATACATATTTAATCGCAGTATAATAGGATTCTGGCTTATCTTCTTTAGAACAAGAATATGACAGAAGGCCCCAAACAAAAATCTCCCCTGCCTCATAACTTTGGTTATAATGAGAGCAGACAACATTATAATTGTTGATTTTGTTGAGTCAATATGTGTTACAGGGGTCAAAGAAAAACCTGTCAATACAGCATCCAGATAAACATTTTGGTTAATTTAGCCACACAGATGTGTCTGAACAATATTCCCAGCAACTTGGCATTATTAGTCGCATAAGTTAAACATCCGTGACTAAGTGGCTACACACTGCATGGAAGGACTTTTTTAAGTGTTCAAAAGTCTGGTTGTACTGGTTACTCACAGTTTGTGCACTCATTGGTTTTCTCAGTGCAAAGAAAATAATAGATTCTGTTTCCTGTGGATGACTTTGAATAATAAGTTGAGTCAATCACATCCTATATATGCACAATGCAATCACAATGTTAGAAGTTTGTCTTCAGTCAATCACACAGTTGTTTGTCTCAAGAAGGAGGTCAAAAGGTGACTACATTTAGGCTAGTATTCAATTATGTAGTAAGTTTTAATGGTGATTTTATCTGGTTATATAAATACAATAGGAATCAAAGTTTTTTGGGGGGGCAGTGAAACTGTGATATGTGTTTTTGGAGTGGATAATATTCTTGGTACTATTTGGTTGGTTTCCTTGAAGTCATGCACAGCTGGTAATGTTTTAGGACTGTGGATCTGAGTCATTCATAGAAATCTGTCGAGAAACTGAGGTAAAGGCTGCAGTTACAGATGTGTGAGCTTTGATCAGTCTCTACATCAGAAGCACAATAACTGCGCCATTTCTCAGCAGTTTAATCAAATGGCTTTATATGTACCTCTTTTTTTTCTTCTCTTTTCTTTGGGATTTAATGAATGGTGCAGAACATCTTCTGGAAAATCAGGAACATCTGTCCGCTATCAGTGCTTTTGGCTGCACTATGTCTGGACACTTGGAAAACATTTGCAGAGACCACAGCAGGAGCCAAAAGTCTCTATGATTGGATGAGCTTCTCCTCTAAACTCTGTGGCATTTGCTCTGGTCTCTCTGCCCCCACCACACAGCTCCTCACTCCCGGTGAAGTCAATGTGTGGGGAAAAACAAAACCAGAACACTGAGCGCTCTGCATTGTCTGTGCGTAAAAGCGCATACATATATATACATATATATATATATATATTTAAAGTATATTTAGCTCGTTTTCTACTATTATATCATATTCTTTGTTAACCACAGTGAGCCAGTGCTAAGGGGTCACACATTCTAGCCATACATACTCCAAAACAAATAGAAACTGATCACACTATGAATAAATACACACGATTATAACACGAGTCTATTCTGGTTCTATTTGCGCACTCATATCTCTGTTCTCTTCCACACTGTTTATACACATGGCGTGTTTTTCTGGTGATAACACTGGCAGGGCAGTGTTGTGGAGCTGTCCCGTAAACGGTGCAGGGCAGCCTTGTATGCAGGGCCCACTTTTGGCGCCGAGAGTCGGGGCAACTTGGGCCAAAGCAGACTCACAGTGAGATACATCAGTGGGCATGTGTGTTAACTGTTATTAATATCAGCTAGTTCCTCTTCGCGCTGAGGACAGAAACATTTGTATGAGAGAGAGAAAGAGAGAGAGAGAGAGAGAGAGAGGGGTGACGTCAGCCGTGAGGGAGGGGCCTCTGAGTTCCAATTCATTCCGGGCACCACGTGTCCTCAGAGCGTGGGAAAGAGGCGAGCTTTTCTTCCCAGCAAAGAAAGAGCAAGGATCAAATAACACGGTGCTGCTGCAGAAAGCTCTCGCTCTGCACAGAGGCTGCCTGCGACCACCCGGACAAGGACGGGACAGAGAGAGGCTTATTCTGGATTTTTAGTCGCTGTCGACTCACTCAATCTGCAATAAAATACTGTAGAGTTTATACGATGCGGTTTATAACTCATGACCGCAGCAGCAGAGTGGTTCCAGGAGGTAGACTGGTGCTGAACGAGGACTGGGTCCAGTTATTAGGACCCTCTTTGTCCCCAGTGGTGACTTAACTATCATTTGATAATTTATAAACTGGCTGGGTATAGTAGCGCAGCATTTCCCAGATTGTTAAAATATTCACGGTTTAACTCATCCTTCAGAGTCTTAAGACCGTGACTAGTAATGCAGCTGCTTAATGACAAGTCAAATTAAAAATGAAAATATACAGTGACCACACCTGACCCAGTGTACCATAAATCACAGTACACTTACCTGTAAAGGTAACCTGCTGTCCCTTGCTGTTATTTCTAGGTGTGTGCAAGGGGTGGTACCTGTCATTTAAGTTGTCACTGCCTCAGTCAGTGATAATCCTGTTTAATCCTTAACCAAACAAATGCTCTCATCTGTGGTGTTGTGTAAGAAAGCTTGTACATATTTGAAATTGAAACTGTAAAAACAATAAATGGGAAAAGCATTCTTTCTCTTCTGGAGTTAAAGGTGGTGCATATTTTACTGCTGATGTCCTTACTCCTGTCTTTTCTGTGGAAAAGAACCTAGTTTAACTCAGTTTTTACACTAAACAATTCCTTGAAGAACTTAGATGTAGCCTAAAACTGTTAACCCTCTGGAAGCCCCTCCCATGCCTGTTGTTGCATTAAGCATTTTACAGCATATGGAGAAACAATAAATTCAACAAATCTCCAAAAGGTCTTACGTGAGCCGGTGTTAAAGAGCTGAATGCTAGACATATCAAATCACCACTTGATGCTCTGCCTGAGAACATTTAAGTCACGTCTGAGACAGTAATCCTCATCATCTGCAACTGTCCACAGCAGCTCCTCGCTTTGCGTATTCCCCACAAAAGGTTTCAGCCGTGAAATCTGACACTCACAAACACCTCCATTTGCTCTTGTAAAATTATTCTTCAGCAATACAATAGTCAAAATGTCTAATCAGGAAACTGTACTGTGAATGGTTTAACATTCCTGATGGCAACACAATCCTAAGCATACATTTTGTAACACCCTTAAGGTTAGTAAGTTTGTAATCTAATGTTACAGACTGAGGCCAGTATGTCTGTAACATCGGATTCTACAAACTTCTGCTTATTACAAAGATTTTCCATTTAGAAATGAGCCATGAAAAGAAAGCAGGAACCCAGATCAGAATCATACAAACATTTGGTTTGTTATGCTTGCTTTTAATCTTTTATGTCAAATAAAACACAGAACAGATAATTACAGTCTCTTTGTAACAACAATTAAAACAAAAGGTCTAACCCGGCTCATTATAACCAAGCTGTTTTCTCAATAAAGAACACATTTTTGTATTGGCACGTCTGGAAATAATTGGCTTTAAATGCAAGTGGATCATCAGTAAAACTATGTAAACATGTGGTAATGCTTAGAATTGTGTTACGAAAGAACAGCCACCTGTCCAATGTCTTAGGCACTGTAAGTCTTAAATCATTGGAAAGCCGCCTCTTTTTACTCACACTGGCTTGATGTGGGATATGAGGTAGCTATGGGAAAGCATGTGAGCATTGAGGCAAAATGTGTTGGGTTACCTTGGACCCATGTGCCCTGATGCCTGCTGGGAGGAAACCCACACGGTTAGAGCTACACCTGAGATGTCTGTGCTTCTTTTTACTGAAGTAATTTTAGATTACTGAACATATATGCGTGAATGCTACTGAATCAAACTACTCCATTGAGTTTGGACTGCTGCAGTTGGCTTTGAGCCAGTTATCACACAGTAATAGTTTCACCTCAAGTTATATAGTATCTATGTTTTAGCCATGCATTAGTGTAAATCTAGTCTAATATGGATTATCTGTTCGATTTAAAGACTAAATAAATGTATTTGTATGCAACTGCTCCCTTGCTATGCAGTGACTTTTTCAGACTACCACACTATGATGAGTAATTTATTTTAATTAGGGCTATTAAGAGTTTATTCCATAAAAATAAAATTGATTGGTCACAGTCTAAAAATATTTAGGTGTGGTGTCTATTTAAACATTTAAATATTCAGCTTTGGTCAAACATTGCAGCAAAATAAAATAAGTGGCTTTAAGCCTGTGCCTGCTTTCAATCATTTGAAAAAGCCTTATTTCTATAGACTTTTACCATATTTTTCTATTCCGGTCCAAATGTGTTAAAATTAAAAGTCACTTTTAATAAACGCTTCTCACTCACACTAATTTTTTTTTTTTTCAGTGTGCCTGACTGGAAAGACAGCCAAGAAAACTTAAATCAGTTTTAAAAAAAGCTGAACAAATACAAATGCAGTATTAAACAAGAGTAACGCTGATGCTGAAGCGTGTTGGGACATTTGATTAATAACAAAGTGCATTAACGGGGAAAACATCATAAACATCATAAAAGTGCATGATATAACAACAAATACACAATAGAATCAAAATTAGAACATCATAAAAGTTTAAATTCAGCATTTAATTTCCTACCAAACACAGATTTTAATAAGTAAATGTTTCTGGAGGAAGTTGTAAAGAAAAACAAAGTGGTGGGCTAATAACCCTCTTATCATCTTGTTCCAAATCCTATTTATTAAAAAAATGTATGACTGAAATTTCAATCAATTAACTAAAAAGAATAAAACATATTTTTCATGACAACTGTTTTCAGTGCCAGATCTTTCCTGGTATTTTCCAGAACCACTTAATCTGAGGACGACCCACAACAGTCAGTTTGGCTGACTCTCTGTAGTCGCCGTTGAGCTCAACTCTTTGTCCTGATCTGTTATGTGAAAGACGTCCTGAAACATGGAAAGGACCCGGCCAAAGTGTGATCCATCCCAGAACACTTTGCCACATCTGGTACAGACGTAGAAGTGCGAGATCCTCGGCAGAAGGCCAGGGGGCACCGTGTGCAGCTGGATGGGTGCCCCACCGGGAAAGGTCAGAGTATCTGGATCCAGGCTTGAAAGAGAGGCCCAGTGACACTGGTGGGTATACCTGAGGAGGTCAGGGGTCGCACTGGAGGTCGACACCTCCTCTTCCATCTGGTGGGACGCTTGATCAGTAAAGTCTGTGTCCTGGTCCTGGAGAAAGCCTGCGTACAAAACAGAAAAGACTTACTGACACTTAATCCTCCAATTTAAAATCCATATATTCACTGTACCGATGTTGCTGTATTCATTTAGTTTGACTTACCTCTTTGTATTAGCATCTTGACCATGTCCTCTCTGGGCACTGCCACATACTCATCACTGTTACAAGCCTAAAAAACACATACAAATCAGGTATAATCTTCCTTATATATGCACCAAGAGGGTACAACCAGAGAAAATTACAGAAAAAAGGACCTCGCGTTGACATTACAATCCATCAGAAGTAGGCAAGAATTTCTACAGTACAGGAATTTTGTCTTAGCATTCAATGCATACACACAAATAAAAAGTACACCAGATTAGGTAAAAACTCACAAAAAAAGGGAGACACTGACTTTTAAAAAGTAGAAAAAAAGATTTAGTATACCTAATGGTCACTTTAGGGACAAACATTTGGGTCACTGTGAGTTGGGTGACTGTTGTCACACTAATGGCAAACATGTTCTTCCCAGGTTGTTGCTATGCTCCAAAAAGGGTTAAGTGCTACAGAACAACGCAGATGAGTGTGTATATGGAGACAGCGTTTACAGCTCAGTGGCTTTCACATGTCCGTGCCGGCCTTTCCTTCTCCATGGTAAAGGTCTCGCTGTGAGGACATTAGTGACCCCTTGTTTGCCGGCCCTTGACGTGCACACACAGCCGTCTGTAAGCCAGACTACCAGCATGTCAGCGCTAAAAGCCTAGTCAATATACCTGAGACCCACCCAGCAAACAGGATACACTTAAAAGGTGGACCGTAAATCAAACGGCACATTTAGAGCCCTTATCTCAAAGATCCTTAACTGTTTAGAAAAAAAAAACAACTTGAGTTGATATCATGCTCCTTTACACAGGAAAAAAACATTAAGAAGACTGACGCTGATGAGTCTGCATCAATGTAAAGTACGGTTTGTCCCCTGTGTGCACATGCGTAACTGTGTTTGTCTGTGGTTTCTAAGGTCAAGATGGGAGAAAGCGGCTAGACAGTAGAGGTGTGGGAATAGCAGAGGTGTCATCTCCTGTCTTGTCTGGGAATGAAGCTCCTCTCCCCCTGAAAACTTTCTGTCGTCTCCACTTTGCATTATACCATAGGCAAACATAAGCACGTAAAACGCACCCAGAAAAATGACCACGTAGACACAACACCTCACACGTCTTGAATAGACTATGCTAAAGTGTGAACAGAAATGCTCACAGCGCATACACATGGCTCTCACACTTACAAGTGTGGCGGCAGCCAGGAAAACAGACCCAGCTATTTGCTCAGCTCAAAGTTTTCCCAGAGCTGAACAAGCCAGAACCTGCTCTGAACTTTCATGGCTTAGCCGCGGAGAGGCAAACACACACGCACACTGTCTTCGATGCACGCAACCTGGATGGAAACAATTTAGTGTCTGATTAATCAAAACACAGCCAGTTACAAATGAAAAGACCCTGTACAGAGATTTTTTTTTAAACAATCAAGAGAATGAGTTGTTCAGAAAATACCTCTACATATTGAAATGCCACATACAGGGAGTTCTCTTTTACCTTAACTCCTTTAAGTTTTACCTTAAAGGAGTTACCTTCTCCGGATGTGAAGCACACAGGTGGATTATCTACACATCTAGTCGCAAACTGACACAGAAGTCAAACAAATTTAAATACTGGCGTAGTAACAGAGGAATGTTATTATGGTGCTGGACATTTCACAGAACAGTTTCCTGAAACTGAGCTGTGCTTTCATTTTGATTATAATACTGTTAAACATGCAGACTTCCAGTCATTGCTCCCGGTTTACCTCCGAGTTTATATAACAAGTCTGTGACGGTTCTCAGCCATCCAGGTCATCTTGAAGAAAAGGTTAAAGCAAAGGCATCTGAAAAACCTAGTCCAGATGCCTTTGCTTTCACCTTTTCTTCTATATTTCCTTTTATATCACAAGGTTTACAAGGTAGTTCACTGTTATTTTCTTATGCAAGGACATGAGTAAACACAATTTGTTACTCGGCTCCAGTAATGTGTAGTTATGGGGCAATGTATTCTTAAGTGCCTGTGAGGATAAGCAACAAGTGCTTCTGTAGATACTTTTCATGCTGGCTTTAGGGAGGCCCTTTAACTTGCTTCCTTTTTTTTTTTTTAACGAAGATTATATCAGCCTAGATACATAGATTCTAGTTAAATTTAACTACACGGGGCATTGTGTATTTGTTACATCTGCATTTTGTCACTCTTTCTGTTCATTGTTCTTTGTGTTTTTCAGGGAACCTCCGGCATTCTCACACTCCGTGTGGTCATGCCAGAGAAAGAATGCTTCTTGCCGTGACAACAAAGGCTATCTAAAGTGTGATACTGCGTTTCAAAGGATGGGAGGTGGTGGAAAAAAGAGAAAAAAGGGGATAGTTAAGAGGAGGTAGGAAAAAGGAGACGAAGAAACAGAAAGGGGGGTGGGAGATTTTTCCCTAACGTGCTCAAACACTCACACACACTGCTCTGTAGGCAGCTCCCATGGGAAAATCCTGGACCAATCTAAAAAGGCGGGGCATTTAGGACAGCAGTGGGTCACATGGTCAAAGAAGCCAATTGGGCACAAGTGATTTGGTTCAAATTGTGGCAAATCAGGTAAAGGGCAGCGTGTGAACTAATGAGATGGGAGCAACGATGGAGAAAGACAAGAAGAAAACCTCATGTTTTCCCTTTTAAAGTGTCTTTTTGTTGCTAATCTGAACTCTAAGCTTATTTGTCCAACCAACCAACGCTGCTGCGGTCTAAGACATATATACAGCCTATGAATATATGCTTTCCAAAAAAAGAAAAGTAAAACATTCAACACTACAACCCTATTGTTTGCTACTATCATACCATGTCGACAATGTTGTCTCTGGTTCTGTGTGATTCTGTTTGAGCCTCTGTGAAACGACCTTATCAAATGATGGCATGCTGCACTGGGAAAAAAAATGCTTCATGGGGCCGTCGCAGGGATTTGTACGGAGATGCTATGGAGCTCAAAACACTTTCACTGTTTTCCCACAGAGGCCCAAGGTCAGGCTAGGTGATGTTCACTCTTCCCGGCAATGATTTCAATCTCACACCGAACTAGATTCTCAATAATGGAAACAACCTGTGGAAAAGGGACCTTATTTATTTTCTTTTGTAAAAGTAGAAAAAGCTTACATAACTCAGAGATATTCATTTGTTGAACACTAATTGCCCACAGCCCAAAACCATATCAGATTCACTTAGAGACTAACAAACCAGGATTTGTTTGCAAGTTTATTTGACAATGTTTTTATACTGGAACAGCATGGAACAGACAAAATAGTTTCCTCTAGCCTGAAGAGCACTACTGTAAACTCAATGTACTTTCCCACAGTGTCCTGAGGGTATCTGGCCACTGTCACTGCCTGACAGTCTTAGGTAATTACCAGCTCTGTTAACTAACCACAACCACCTGACAGTAACCTGAACTTGGACCACAGTAGAGCTTGTTGGGGCTTGATATCACTCACACCTTCTTCTGAGTCACTTCAGACAGACACACACGGTACAGAGCAGAGCAGCGCAGGCATGCAAAAGATGTAAAAACTCATCTTAAACATACACGCCCTCCCTGAGTCACCTCGCACCCACTCATTTCACCTGCAAGGAACACAAATCACACAAGACATGCTCTATTATATGCTTCCTCATTTTCCCAGGCCTGTCAACCCTATACTTTTCTTCTAAGACGCATGGAGTTAAATGTGAAAACCTGTTGTTAGTTTATTTGCAGTGTGCACAGAAGATGTCTATGTAAATGTAAACTACTGGCATTTAAAATATTTTGACTCCACTAGGCAGTGTTCACAATAATCTTTTTCCTTTATATATTCAAATTAAAAGTTTACATATCCTGGCAGAATTTGGGATTTTTGGAATTACTGGTTAGACAGTGGTTGGGTGAAGCCATTTATTCTCAAACAACTGTGTTTACTCTTTTTAAAATCATACTGACAACAGAAACTACGCAAATTACCCTGATCAAAAGTTTACTTTCTCTGGTGATTTTGGCCTGATAACATGCACACAAGTGACAAACATGTTTGAATGGCCACTAAAGGTAACCATCCTTGTCTGCGATCTGTTGCTTGTAATCAGTGTGTCTTCATAAAAAGGTCAGTGAGTTTCTGGGCTCCTGGCAGACCCTTGCATCTTTTATCCAGTGCTGCACTAAGAATTCTGTCATGGGGACAGCAAAGGAATTGTCAATGGATCTGCAGGAAAAGGTAATTGAATATGTATGTATAAAAAGGTGAGGGATATAAAAAATGAGAGGAAAAAAGGAAATGAGAATGCAGCAGTGTTCAAAATGAGGGATTCTGTTGAAACCAAACCAAGAACCAAACATTTCAGCCACAAATGTCAGAAAAAATTGTTTGGGATGCAAAGAAAAACCCACAAATACCTTCAGCTGAAAAACAGGACTCTCTGAAAAAGTGGTGTGGCTGTTTCAAGATGCACAATAAGGAGGCACTTGAAAAAAAATGGGCTGCATGGTCAAGTCGCCAGAAGAAAGCCATTACTACGCAAATGTCACAAAGCATCCCGCTTACAATAGGCTAAACAGCACTGAGACAAGCCTCAAAAACTCTGGAAATAAAAGTAGTGATTAGACCAAAATGTAACTTTTTAGCCATAACCATAAACATTACATTTGGAGAGGCGTCAACAAGACCTATGATGAAAGATACACCATTCCTTCTATTAAACATGGAGGTGGATTGCTGACGTTTTGGGGATGTATGAGCTACAAAGGCACAGGAAAAAATAAATTCAGCATGTTATCAGAAAATACTGGAGGAAAATGTTCCCTCATCAGCCCAGAAGCTGCGCATGGGACATATTTTGGATGTTCCAAAATGACAATAATCCAAAGCACAAGGCCAAGTTGTCATTGGCTACAGAAGCACAAAGTGAAGGTTCTGGACTGGCCTCAATATCTTTAAGCCACTCTGGGGAGATCTCAAACGCGCAGTTCATGCAAGACAGCCCAAGAATTTACAGGAACTAGAAGTTTTCTGCCAAAAAGAATTGGCAGCTTACCACAAAAAAACTTTAAACTGTCATTGATGCAAAAAAAATGGCAATACACAGTAATAAGAACTGGGGTGTGTAAACTTATAATCAGGTCATTTAGGTAGTTTCTGTTGTCATTATGATTGTAAAAGATTAAACACAATTGTCTGACAACTACTAACTATGATTGAAAAATTATTCTCTGAAAAATGGCAAAAAATTAAATATTCACTATTTCTGCCTACTGTACATTTGTGCTGTGATTTGTGTGTGTGAACAGAGAAGTCACACAAGCCCTTCTCTTGTTTAGCATTTGTGCATTATGTGTAACACTTGCTCAACCTTGTAGTTTTCCACTTGTTTTTTGACCATTTTCTCACCGACAACTTGCCCTCCTTTTTTCTGCCTTGCCTCCTGCTCTCTCTTTTGCTCTGTCAGTCCCTCTTCACTGGAGCTGTCTAAAAGCGGTAATGAAGATGATAATAGTGTAGGGCCTAGCAGATAACAATCTCACCATCACACAAACAGCCCTTAGGCTTTCCCTGGGGGTTGGCACAGTCACTTCCTTCTGTCTGTTACCCACTCAACCTTCAACCCAAACCTCCATGGCTCCCGCTGTCCAATTCAACCTATGCCTACTCCTGTCCCGCACCATCCACCCCCTTCCAGAGTCCTCTTCAATCTCTTGGGCCTCACCTCTAACCTCTTTTTATTCCTCTGCTTCTCCAAGTACTTATTTTCTCCCTTCGTCTCTTCAGATGCCGGATAGCTGGGGCCGCACTAAGCCAAACAGCTCAGGAAAACAACGCGCTGAAAAGGTCTCTTGACAATGCAGCCCGCCGGGCAATGAGTTTTGAAGAGGGATGAAAACAGCTCATCTCACTAAAGTAAAAAGCTGGATTAATCCTCCAGACAACCTCTGTTGCATTTTGTTACAAGTTTAAATCAAAGTAACTAAGCTACTTTTTTAAAAAAAGATTTATGTTCTTTCTATTTTAGTCACTTTAAGCACAATCCAATGCACTACTAAGTTAGGATCAAACCAAGCTACTCATTGTCCAAATGATAAAACTTTTAGTTCATTATAGCCTTTGGTCTGTGAAGTTGTGATTCTTTGCTGCCACCTCAACACATTCCCAGATATCAGATATTACACTGCAGGGACTTTATCTTATAAACATTTTAGAAAATGTGAGCGTTTACTGACCGGTTTTATTTGAGCCTCAAGCCACACTGTCAATAGCCTGGCTCCGCCCTCCTACGTACTTCCGCTCAATTTCATTTCGCTTTAGTACTTAGTCTGGGATCGCTGTATATTCCTAGGTTTCCAGAAATCAATTTTTTGTAGGACCAATCAGCGA